>CM024758.1:30735503-30940418 GCA_014218235.1 Colocasia esculenta
CCATGCAATAAATATCAAGAGAGTATTAGGTCATAGAAAGAGTCAGGAAGTGTCTTTACATGCAAGCACACAGGGATAGATATGCAAAAGACACTAAGTTCTAAGACTAGTTTTGTTTTTTTTTTGTTTTTTTTTACTTTTTATTTTTCTAATAGAAATAAAATAAAAACACAGCTTATAATCCAAATCTAAAAGAGTAAATACAATAAACATACAAGAGTATTCATGTGTTACCTTGAAAGTCCAAAATATAAGTACACGATACTCACAAAACAGTTTCAGTGTCTTGAGTTTCACATTGATGTTCCAACTCCAACTTTCACAAGACACCTTCACCACTGTGATCTCAGGTGGATTTCTTTGGTACCCAATGGTTTTGGGTCCATAGTGTTAGTCCTAGAAGGCAACAAATCCTTCCTAATCCACACCAAGTTCATTTTTTTGTATGTTTCTTTTTAAGAACAAGTATAATTCATATGCTCATGCCCACCACAGAAATAACATGTAACATGTGACATTAGAATTGTGTTCTGTGAGTTGTGGCATATGAATGACATGATATTCAACATGCTTACTTTCGCATGAGCTTGTTTTTTATTTTGTACATGTTTTTTAGCATGTACAGTTTTACTCAAGATGCACAGGCTTCTTAGCATGGACAAGTTTCTTAACATGATAATTCAGTTGGGCCTTTTTCTGTTGTGGTTTAGCATGAGAAGCATTTGAAGAACTGGAAGCATGAACAAAAGATGTTACTGTCTTAGACTAAAAGATTTGCTCTTTTTATTTTTAGGAGAGTAGCCTAACCATGTCTATATGTTAACTCTAACACTAAAGACTTCATCATGTTTTGTTTCCCCTTCATGAGTCTAGAAACAGTGGATTTCAAATTATCAATTGGTTTATTGCAATTTCTGTACTAATTTTTCAGAGACTTTAGCATTTTCTACAAATACATTCACTTGTTTTTTTCAGTTCTTCATTTTCAGTTTTCAGAGAATTATTTTCCTTTTCATGCATGCTTAACTTTTTAGGAAAAACACTATCATGAGTCATGCATTCCATTTCTTCTTCATACAATACAATTTTACTTTGCATAG
The DNA here is from genome assembly GCA_014218235.1 of Colocasia esculenta. Taxonomy (NCBI): domain Eukaryota; kingdom Viridiplantae; phylum Streptophyta; class Magnoliopsida; order Alismatales; family Araceae; genus Colocasia; species Colocasia esculenta. Next base: position 30,736,604 of record CM024758.1, read on the forward strand.
CTTCATTTTCATCTTGAAGAATATTGCATTGTACATTCAACAAATTTCATGATTCACGGGAATATTCATTATGCAGGATATCATTGATTTTCTTTTTCAATCCCTAATTTTTCTTTTTTACTTTCTTATATTTCTCATGCAAGGTAGAGTACATTTCTTTCATCTCCTCAATGGTAAAGGATTTATGTTCACATCCTCAATAGCCATGAGACCACACTCCTCCTTCTTGGGTTCTTCACCCTTGGAGGAGGACTGACTAGTCGGAATCGCTCCACGTAAAGACCATGCTTTGGGCTCCTTTGCCTTGATTTTGTCTGCTTTTTCAGAAAGATAGGGCATTCAGATCTCATGTGTATAATGCCTTGACATTCATACAGCATATCACTTCTGTTTACCTTGCTGGGTTCTCCTTGCTTGGATTTTCTCTTGAAGTCCTTAAAGATTTAGGAGACTATAGCTTTTTTTCTTCTTCAGAAAATTTCTGAAGCTTCGAGCTATGTCTGCCATTTCCTCAAAATCCTCACTTGACAAGTTTTCTTCTGAGCTAAAGGCCTTGGATTTCCTTGTCTTGAGTGCCACATCTTTTTGCTTAAGCATGGGTTGCTCAACCTCTTCTCGCTTCAGATTGATCTCATAAGCCATGAGACTCTTAATCAACTCCTCCACAGTGAGACTTGACAAGTTCTTGGAGTCTTCAATGATTGTGGCTTTTGTGTGCCACGCCGGTGGGAGGGAATCTCAAAATTTTACGGACTATTTCTATGTACGTGTAATTATTGTTAAGAGCCTTCAGTCCATTTGTGATCTTGGAGAGCCTAGAAAACTATCAAAATTGACTCCACCGGGCTTGTCACGTCCCGAGAATTACATAGCGGATATTAATAATGCGGAATAATTCGAGTGATATCCCGAGATGTGAACAATCGGCAAATAAGCCTATAGCTAGCACACATTAAGTGTATAACATCATACATCATCATCATCATAGGGCCCCAATAATATATATATATATATATTAAATATAGCCGAACCAAAAGGGAAGGTAGGGGCTTCCTCACAGAGTGAGAGGGCCACTACCCCCGCCAACCTGCTGAGATTTTCTATTATATGCAGTGAGTAGAGAAAAGTTACAAGGGCGGGCTAGGTCCTAAGAGTAGCGCACCCTACCTATCCAAGCGGTAGGACCCTTTACAGTGTGAGGTAGGACAACCTCGGATTCCTAGAAAGCTCTGATCTATAGAGCACCCATAGCTGGCTAGATAGTGAGCAATTTGGTTGTCTCACGGGGGACTTGTGTGATCTTTGTTGTGAGCAGGTGAGAAGTTGCAACCATCTTCTGAAAGATGCAGGTTAATTCCCAAGGGCGCAGTGCCTGACCAGTGACAGATTGTGTGAGGGCCAATGAGTCAGTTTCCACTATAATGTCTAAGAAACCTTTTGTAACAGCACATAGCAAGGCCATCCCGAAGAGCTCGGGCTTCTGCGTCAAGAGCTGAGTAGTCCTTTGGTAGTTAGCAGTAAAGGCGAAGATTGCAATCTCCATTGTGATCACGCAGGATGCCTCCCCCTCCTGCAATGCAGTAGCGCTCTTAAATGCTCCATCCACATTCAATTTGATTCTACCTGTCGGTGGTTGCATCCATTTGACGACAGTAGGGACAAGATTTTCTGCTGCAAAAGGTTATTTCCATTCTCCTTAAGTGCTTGAGCCAAGGCTGGGGAAGCTGTTGGATCTTGAGGTTGATGCTGGCAACTCGAACTAAGAGCATGTCATGTTCACGATATGCTTAGCCGACATACCATGTTCTTGAAATCTGGCTTGGTTACGGCTACAACCAAATCTCCCACATAGCAGCCATAAAGGTACACTTAGTAATTTTCCTAGCGGTGCTAGATGATGCATGGTTGGAGAGAAAGGATAATAGCCCATCAGATATATTGTGGCGACCTGATTGTGGAACGCAGGAGGTGGAAGAGCTCAGCCCACACTTTGCATGCAATTTCACTTCTAAAGATAGGTGGATGGCGCTCTCTTCTTGGGACTGGAGCAGCAGGAGCATTTGGAGCATAAAGGTATCCCTTTGGCTTTAACAGTCTCATCTACAGGCGTACAGTTCGAAATCAATTTCCATATGTGCACAGACCATTTAATCGGTATATGGGACTGCCATATTTATTCCATTTCCGATCAACAGTAGGAGAAGGAGTTAGCGCACAGATTTAGTAGAGAAGATGCCACTGGTGGTGGGGCACCAAATCCAGATGTCTTTAGGTTGGTCCGAGTACAGATACCTAGCCAAGATGTGTTGAGGACAGAACCGGCAGCCATTGTAGGTGTATACTGTCAGGTGTCACTGAAAACCTGTTGAACTGAACAATATTTATCTCTGAGATTGTGACAACTTCATCAGTGGAATAGGTCTTAGTGGATCTGCACCTGTCAATATATCAAGCCCAAAGGATGCTTCAGAATTATCCTTTGACAGAATAATTCTATGTTTTGTGGATGAGCTTGGCCGCCTGTTGCCACATCCTTCTGTCACTGGCAGCCATGAGAGGGAAGTGGGCATTGGAGTAGTGACCATTAAATAAGTGTTTCCTTTAAAAAACCTGGCCCATATGGAGTGTGTAGATAATGCTCTCCAAAGTAGCTTAGTTCTGAGCGTCAGTTGCATGTGTTGGAGATTTGGAAGGCCCAAACCCCCCCAGTTCTTGGGGCTGGAGACAACTGCCCAGCTGCGCCAATGCCTCTTGGGTGATCCTTCATAAGATCCCCAAAAAAGTTGGCCAAAATTCCGTTAAAAGCTTTCATGACTGTGATAGGTACTGGTGAGTGCCGCCATGGTATACACTGGTAGTGCAGACAGGATATGCTGAATCAGAGTTATCCTTCCTCCAGTGGATAAGAATTCAGTCTTCCATCCTTGAAGTTTGTTGACCATCTTTGAGATGATCTTGACAAATTAGCTGGCTTTTGTCTCCCAGGATGAATAGACACCCCTAGATAGGTAAGAGGCAATTTGCTCCTGCTGAACCCAGTAACATTGCTGATTTCTGACTGAGACCTGCTGTGGCATCTTTATGAATGTAGTACGAACTTTTGTGCTTGTTAATGCTTCTCGAGAGGCTTCTTCATAGCTTTTAAGAAAACCCATCAGCCTCCTGAGATGTCTGACCGATGCATTAGAAAATAAGTGTATCGTCAGCAAAGAGAACATGAGAAACGGTCAGGCATCGGCCATTAGCTTGGTACCACCCTCCGCTGCTGTGATGAACACAGTGAGTGAGTCCACGACTCAGAGCCTCTTCTGCTAAAATGAATAAGGCAGGTGCAATAGGGTCCCCTTGTCTCAGACCTCTAGTTGATTTGAAAAAACTGTGGACCACTCCGTTTAAAAGAATAGAGAACCAACAATTTGATATCAACGGTTCAAAGTTAGAAATAGACTGCAGAGAAAACCCGAATTTTCTGAGAACATGGTATAAGAAATCCACTCCATTCGATCATATGCCTTGGCCATCCAGTTTAAGAATCAGATTACCTCCCTGCAAGGCCTGCCCAAGTGTTGAACCATTTCCTGGAGAAGAATATTTTCAGCTATGTTCCTCCCTTGGTGAATGCACCTTGTTCTTCAGAAATTATGAGGGCAGCAAGCGACCAAGCCTGTCAGATAGCACTCTGGATATGATTTTATAGATGAAGTTGGAGAGACTATTGGTCTGAATTCTGAACACTGTGTGGGTTTGTCTACCTTGGGATGAGAGTACTATAAGGATGAGGGTAAGCTTGTTGGCAAGCTGTGCCCACAGAAATAAGCGTGGACAGCGAGAGTAACATCCGTCTGGATAAAATCCCAACATGTGTGAAAGAAATGTCCCGAGAAACCATCGGGTCCTGGGGCGCTGTCTGGATTCATGCTGAAAACAACTTTCTTAATTTCTTCCACTTCTGGGACCGCACACAACATATTATTATCACTGTCACTTAGAATGGTAGGAATGTGATCCAGGATTTCAGGTTTTACCTTGTGAGGTGCAAAAGCAAAAGCATCAGAAAAATGAGCAATGAACATGGCCGCTATGTCTTCTTTTCTGTCCACTCGGGTGCCATCTTCCTTGTGCAGGGTAGATATCACTGAGTGCCTTCTCTGGGAGATTGCATAGGCATAGAAGAATTTGGTGTGCTTATCGCCTTCTTGCAGCTATTTTATTCTAGATTTCTGTCTCCAGAAAACCTCCTCTTGTGATAGCACATGTTCGAGTTTTTCTTTGGTCTGAACATAAGCGTTGTAGTTTTCGGTGGAAGGATCTTCATCATAATGATTCTGGGCATTGGACTAATCAGCTTCAGCTGCTTGGATGTTGGGGGATGGGAGATTACCAAAGACTTCCTTGTTCCATTTCCTGTAGAAAGACTTCATGAATAGGTTTCATGGCCATATGATCAAAGGATAGGAGGATGTAGGGGCCATTCTCCAGGCGGCAGTTGAGGCAGAATAAAATTTTCATGGGTGCACCACATATGTTGGAATGTGAATCTAGATGGGTCTTTTCCATTGTCCTTACTGCTGGAAATGAGAAGAGGGCATATCACTACAAGATCTGCCCAGGTGTTGGACCTGAACCGCTGGACAGTTTATTGTCCATCAGCATTAAAGAACATCATGTCAAGGCGAATCCAGATGCCATTTTGATGCTGACCATTAAACCAGTATATTTGCTACCCCCATACCCGGCGTCCTCAACCCCGCAGCTGATACACAAGCTTGGAAGTCCATGGTGACCTGGAATAATTCCTCTTTCCCCCTTTTTCTCATGCAGGCCCAAAAAACTGTTGAAATCTCCGCCAGTTAGCCAAGGCTCTTTGCAAGTGGGGAGAAGTCCATCATGTAGTCCCACAAGTTTCCTCCTTTCAATGACTGAACAACTGGCATGTACAATGGTAAGATAGTAAACCTTGCAAAAATCAGAAGAAACAGAACTGTGATGAATTGGTCGCTTGAATCAACCTTCACAATCTGAATAGTTTTGATCCCAAAACCATTAACTGGCATGCTCATCTATGTTTGCTGTACAGCTTGCCATATGCAACTATTCTATACTTTTCAATGCCGGAGGTAACTTGTTTTGGTCTATAATAGCTATTATAGACAAGTTGTGTCCTGTGCTTCAAAAGTTTTAACCTACTAACAGATTGATTGTTCCCCACCCCCCTAATGTTCCATATCAGGAAGCCTTGTTTTGTGGCGTCGACATCAAGTTTGATTGGATGCAGCGCAGGGTCTGGCGGGTGCCGACACCCTCATCCTTTGTAGGCTGTGATTTTGGTTTGCCAACAAAGCGACATGTAAGATACTAGGGTCATTGTCTTCTGCTGAGACTATTCCGGGATGGTCCCAACTTTATACAAATATGGGATAGATATACTCACACCCTCATCACTGGTGGCTTTTTTGGGCTGCTTCTTGTGCCTTTTTCTGGGATTTCTTCTCTGTAATATTGCATGGCTCAAGTAGTGTAAGGCCCTCGAATTTTACTGCTTATTGCATGTAAATAATTCGTGTCGTATATGTACGTATGTATGTATCTACGTATGTATAGTGTATCTTATGTGTGTATGTGTATAGCTTAGGTATAAATATTGTATGTAATGCTTGATGATAGTGTGTACATGATGACGTATACATATAGCATGTATATAGGTGTAAAAGGTGCATGGTTTCTGCATGTTTTAGACTTCTGCCCCGAAGGCCAATTGGCATCAATAGCATGACGTCGATGAGGTGTCAGCGTCATCCATGGACGCCAACACTAATACCAGCGTCCAACGATGTGGACGCCAACTTCTCTGGCTGAATGGTTGCAGAGCCAGAATTCCGGAAACAAGGCAACTCACCCATTGGGGAGCTGTCCCCCCAACGGTCTGAGAGCCATCTTGTCACCCCTGCGTGGGAGAGAAGCCTCTCCCATATATCCAAACCCGAATCTGCTCTCCAACTCTTCTCCTTGCCTCTTTACAAGAGAGAAAGAAGAAGAAACCCTAGTTTCTGAACTGAGGAAAACCCCCACTTTGGAACCCAAAATCCCTCGACCTAAGATTGTTCCGGGGATCTACTGCTTCAGGAGGTTGCTGGATCGACGAGGAAGGCCTCCCGACCTCGAAGGCACTGGAGCCTCGCTCAGGAACCCGGAGTCAACATTTCCTCGGAGCTTCTTGGGACTTGCCCAGGAGAGCTTCTCCGACCCACTTAGATCCCTTGGAGTTTTTCTAAAGGCAAGTACCCTACCCATAACGTCCATGTATTGTTCTAGGTTGGTTTTATCATTTATTATTTTTTCCTCGTGTCCTGGATCCCCTTCTTCACCTTTTCATTGAGTTCGGTATGTGTTTCTGCACAGACAGGAACTTGGCATCAATGCCTTGACGCCAAGATCCAGTGTGTGCGTCCAGCGATCTTGCCGTCCACTCCTGGAACGGCCAGAGACCGCCGCCAAGTTCATCTGAGCAGAACAGCAAGCTGTTCTGCCCTTCTAGTGATTAATTTCGATATGTTTTCACGATGAGAAAATGTAATCTCTTAGATGCTATGTATACTAGTGAATGTGTGTGTGGATGGATTTTGTTCAAGGTGGTAAATGATGGAGTTTATTTATTCCATGGAAATACATGTATGATGATTGCTAATCTTGTCGAACCTTTGTTGTATGATTTAGGACGAGTTGAAGGTCTTACATTTTATGGGTCATGCATGTATTAGTCTCTCTGTTCTGAAATTCTAAGATTTTCCCCATGCTTGTGTGAATTAGTGGAAATATTGTTTGGGAAATAGAAATCATGTGTAGGTCATGATAAATCTTCGATAATCATGTATTGCCCACAAATTTCAGGAATAAATTCTGTAGCTCCATGCCTGTAGGGGCTCAGACACCAGTGAGTTGTTAAAATGGCGTTTGTGTTCAATCCATGTTAAATCGAATTGCGGATAGCATGTGAAATTAGTGTTAGATTTTTTTGTAATTTTTGTTTTAGCTTAGAAAATTCTAAAATTTGCATTGGGACTCTAACCCGAATTAGCCTGTGGTTAAAATTTCAGGTCATTTGGACCAGTATATGATGCAATATAATTTTCCATGTAAAAAGGTGAAACTAATGCATGCCCTTGTAAAATGATTTGATTTTATATATAGCAACCTGATTAGTGGAATTTCCTGAGTGCTAAAATTCTGTAATTGTAGTGCCATGTTAAGAAAAACAGAGAAGTGTGCAGTGAGTAAGAAGTGAATGAAATGTGAGTGTCATGTGCTAAACTAAGTGCTTAAAATCGGAAAACGTGTAATGTGTAAATTGTGCCAAGGTGACATTGCTTCCGCAGAGGGCAGTGGAACCGTATCAGGGAAAAGTCCCCCTGAGAAGGTTCAATGTGTAGTGTCCCTAAGGGCATTAGGGGAAATCCTGGAGGTTGACAAGTACCACTAGTTAGGGTGGAGAGGGCTTCTCCCGGTCTGCGCAGTACCAAGATTCGTCACTGCATTGCCTAGGTGGCGTTTATGTGTCAAGTGTTAAGTTATGTGAAGTGTCCTTCTAGTGTGGTTTGGACTATTGTCACGGCATCTAAATGTGAAAATCGAATGTGTATATGTGCAAATTGTGTAGTGTGAACATGTGTATATGTGTAATGTGTAAGTGTGAACTATGTGAATAAGAAATTGTGTAAGTGTGAAACCAAAATGTGAAATTGTGAGATGAGAATCCATGACATGATAAATCTGGAATCATGCTAAAACAGCAACTAAATGTGTTTAGGATTATGTTTATATGTTGTACAATGCGTAGAATCCATTTTAGGACAATTCTTACTTCTGTGTAAACCATTCCATGTATGTTTTACTCTCACGTTGTGGTTTGAATGAGAATTAGCTTTCATGTGTTAAATTGTAAAGTGTTAAACCATGTCAAAACAGCAAGCTTAAGCATGTAAAATGGCTATGTGCATGTATAAGAATGAGTATAATCATGTTAGCAATATTTTCTTTCTTCATGTATGTAAGCTATTCATGCTAAATTGCTTTCATGTTTTAGTTTACATGAAAGTAGAACTTTCATGTGTAGGAATGATTAGTGAGCATGTGATAGAGATTTTGATTTAGAAAATCTGAAAGCATAATCATGTGTTCATTAGTAGAATTCTAAGATAGGTTGTTAATTTTCAATTGTCACGCATGCGATATGTTGTGTCTTGTAAATGTGTATGTAAACCGGCTATTATATGTACATGTATGGTATGTGTAGAGTTATTTGCTGAGTCTTTTAGACTCATTACATGCTTTGGCGACAGGTGTAGTAGGTGACACACCTTTGGAGGAGACCGTGGAAAGCGACTCCGAGCCGCGGGGAGTAGCTAGTTTGGTGGAGCTTAGTTGTGACATTTTGGCATTTTGATGTATGTAATGAAACATTGTATTAGCACTATCATGGAAAGAATGTTTAAGTGGAACAATTACGTATTTGGTTTTCAGAAATTTAATTATGTGGACTTTTAGTTCTTTAAATGTTATCGAATCATGTATGTTAAATGTGGATGATGAATGAAAATGAAGACAGTGGTTCTTTTACATCCGCTACTCTGTTCTTATATTCATGTATCTCAGCTGAATGTTATTGTTGGTAAATGTCCCACTGTGATGACGCTCGCTATCGACGTGGGTTGGTATAACCGTACCGGTATAATGAGGGTCGTCACAGAGATGGTATTCAGAGAAACCGTTTTGAGATTGCACATGAATATACATAAGTCATCATCTTCATTGCATGCGAAGTATGGTCCACATGTGTAGAAACACTAATAAGAAGTGAAAAATAGATAAGAAAATTGGTTAGAAGACTTAGTAACCTAGCTCTAATGGTGGCTGAAATTTATTAACAGCCATGGCTTCGCGAGGTGGCGTGGTGGAGCGCCGGCCCGTGAGGACGAGCCGAGACGCCGAGCAGGCGGAGCATGTCACCGAAGGTACGGTTTTGCTTTTAGGTGTGCACGCTCGGGTGTTTGTTTGATACGGGTCTTACTCACTCGTTCATTTCGAGCGTTTCGCTAGGCAGTTAGCCCCTAGAGTCAGGTATAGATTCTGAGGAGTTAGAGGTCCCTTTGTCTGTGCACACCCCGGGGTACGGTGTCAACTAGGAAGTGCATCCGTCGTTACCTGTGTGCATTGAGGATCGAGTCCTAGATGGGTGTTTCTTCTTGCTAAAAATGAAGGACTATGATGCTATCTTGGTCTGGATTGGCTAGAGAGCACTATGCGTTAGTGGATTGTCGTCGGAAGAGGATTGTTTTCCGCATTCCTGGTGAGGATGAGTTCTCTCACCCCTTGCCAAGGAACTGGGCGGAAGATGGTCATCTCTGCCATGAAGGTGATGCGTATGGTGAACAAGGGTTGTGATGCTTTTCTTGCCAGCGTGTGTTAGTACCAGAGGCTGATGAGTCACCTACTCTTGCAGAGATTGAGGTAGGCAGGATTTTCCAGATGTCTTTCCTGATGACTTGTCTGGATTGCCACCGATAGAGAGATAGAGTTTACCATAGAGTTGCTTCCAGCACCTCCCTATCTCGAAGGCTCCATATCGGATGGCACCTGCGGAGTTAGCCAGTTGAGGAGGCAGTTGCAGGATTGCTTGATAAGGATTTATTCACCCTAGTGTTTCCCCTTGGGGCGCACCTGTATTATTCGTCAAGAAGAAAGACGGTCACTTAGGTTATGCATTGACTACAGGAAAGTTGAACCAAGTGATTGTGAAGAACAGGTATCCCTTACCTCGTATTGATGATTTATTTGACCATTGCGAGAGGCATCAGTCTTTTCTAAGATTGACTTGCGTCTGGTTATCATCAGTTGAGGATTCGGAGTGAGGATGTGTCCAAGACGGCGTTTAGAACCCGTTATGGACATTGAGTTTTTAGTTCTTCCTTTCGGGTGACCAACCCCTACAGCGTTCATGGATCTCATGAACCGGGTGTTAGACCTTACTAGATAGCTTTGTAGTAGTGTTTATTGATGACGTGTTGGTCCTATCTCCGACGAGACCACTCACCGTCAGCATTGAGGGTAGTGTTAGAGGTTCTTCGTGAGCACAAGCGTATGCTAAGTTCAGCAAGTGTGATTCTGGGTGCGCGAGGTTCATTTTTCCGGGCATGTTATCTCCGTACTGGTGTTGCAGTGGATCAGCGAAGGTCCAGGCTGTTATGGATTGAGAGATTCCCAAGACCCCTTCGGAGATTCGTAGTTTTATCGGTTTAGCTGGTTATATCGGCGATTCATTGAGGGATTTTCATCCATCGCCGCCCCTTTGACTCAGCTTACTAGAAAGGGGGTGAAGTTTGTTTGGTCCGAGAAGTGTGAGAGTAGTTTTCAATTATTGAAGACTAAGCTCACGACAGCCCCGGTGTTGGTCTTACCGAGCGGTGTAGAGGGTTTTGCTATCTACACGGATGCGTCTCGGATTGGTTTTAGGCTGTGTGCTCATGCACAAGAAAGGGTAGTGGCTTATGCTTCTCGTCAGTTGAAGGAGCATGAGAAGAACTATCCGACTCATGACTTAGAGCTCGCAGCAGTGGTTCATGCACTAAAGATCTGGAGGCACTATCTTTATGGTGTCAGATTTGAGGTGTTTACTGACCACAAGAGCTTGAAGTATCTTTTCTCCCAAAAGGAATTAAACCTGAGGCAGAGGAGATGGATTGAGTTCTTGAAGGACTACGACTTCGACCTTCAGTATCACCCTGGGAAGGCGAATGTTGTAGCGGATGCTTTGAGTAGAAAGAGGCATCTCTCCAGCAGGATTGGAAGATGTTGGAAGATGCGGCTTGCGCGTTGACCGAGTTAGAGCCATCGCTATGCCAGGCTTTTGTAGCTCAGTTATCTCTCAGGTCCTCGGTTTTAGATAAGGTGATCGAGCAACAGGGAGCCGACCCTAGACTCTTAGAGTTAGTGGGCAAGGCAGGCATTGCTCGTGATGAGGACGGTGTGATTAGATTTCAGCACCGTGTGTGTGTCCCTGATTTGGTTGATGTCCGTGAGCATGTATTAGCGGAGGCTCATAGATCGCGATTCTCTATTCATCCGGGTAACACTAAGATGTATCAGGATTTGAAGAGATCATTTTGGTGGTCCGGCATGAAGAAGGATGTAGCGGATTATGTATCCAGGTGTTTAGTATGCCAGCAAGTGAAGGCCGAGCGACAGCGACCATCCGGCCTTATGCAAAGGATGGACATTCCAGTGTGGAAGTGGGAAGCTGTCACTATGGATTTCATCTCGGGTTTGCCTCGATCAAGAAGGGGCAATGACTCGATTTGGGTAGTTGTAGATAGATTCTCGAAGACTGCTCATTTCTTGCCTATGAAGAAGAAGCAGTCAGTAGAGAGTTTAGCTAGATTGTATGTTAGTAGTATCATTAGATTGCATGGGTGCCGAAGTCGATCATTTCGGATCGAGATCCAAGATTTACTTCGAGGTTGTGGAAGGGTCTTCAGGATGCTTTAGGTTCGGAGCTGAAGCTCAGTTCGGCGTTTCATCCCCAGACCGATGGACAGTCCGAGAGGACTATCCAGACGCTCGAGGATATGTTAGAGCGTGTGTTCTGGATTGGAAGGATGATTGGGAGCGCCATTTACCTCTTGTGGAGTTCGCATACAACAACAGCTTTCATGCGAGTATTGGTATGGCTCCATTTGAGGCGTTGTATGGTAGGCCCTGCAGATCTCCGTTATGTTGGGAGGAGACCGGTGATAGGCAGTTGATCGGACCGAAATTAGTTCAGGAAACTTCGGATAAGGTTCAGCTTATCAGGAAGAGGCTTGTTGCAGCACAGGATAGGCAGAAGAGTTATGCCGACAACAGGAGGAAGGATCTTGAGTTTGAGATTGGCGATCATGTCTTCTTGAAGATATCGCCCACTCGAGGTGTTGTCAGATTTGGCCGGCATAGTAAGTTGAGCCCTAGGTTCATTGGCCCATATGAGATTCTCATACGTTTGGGCAACGTGGCATATGAGCTAGCCTTACCCCCAGCTTTGGCTAGCGTTCACCCGTATTCCACGTATCTATGCTCAGGAAGTATGTCCGAGATCCGTCTCATGTGATTAGTCATGAGCCAGTGGAGATCCAGCCAGATCTTTCGTATGTCGAGCAACCAGTAGCTATTCTTGACCGGAAGGTTCAGCATCTCCGGAACAAGAGTATTGCGTCGGTGAAGGTCCTATGGCGGAACTTCTCACGAGAGGAGGCTACTTGGGAGCTTGAGGATGCGATGAAGAAGAAGTATCCCCTTTTGTTTGAGTAGTGTCGTTCTAACTTCGAGGACGAAGTTATTTTAAGGGGGAGAGGGTGTAAGGCCCTCGAATTTTACTGCATTATTGCATGTAAATAATTCGTGTCGTATATGTACGTATGTATGTATCTACGTATGTATTAGTGGTATACTTATGTGTGTATGTGTATAGCTTAGGTATAAATATTGTATGTAATGCTTGATGATAGTGTGTACATGATGACGTATACATATAGCATGTATATAGGTGTAAAAGGTGCATGGTTTCTGCATGTTTTAGACTTCTGCCCGAAGGCCAAATTGGCGTCAATAGCATGACGTCGATGAGGTGTCAGCGTCCATCCATGGACGCCAACACTAATACCAGCGTCCAACGATGTGGACGCCAACTTCTCTGGCCTGCATGCGTTGCAGAGCCAGAAATTCCGGAAACAAGGCAACTCACCCATTGGGGAGCTGTCCCCCAACGGTCTGAGAGCCATCTTGTCACCCCATGCGTGGGAGAGAAGCCTCTCTATATATCCAAACCCGAATCTGCTCTCCAACTCTTCTCCTTGCCTCTTTACAAGAGAGAAAGAAGAAGAAAACCCTAGTTTCTGAACTGAGGAAAACCCCCACTTTGGAACCCAAAATCCCTCGACCTGAAGATTGTTCCGGGGATCTACTGCTTCAAGGAGGTTGCTGGATCGACGAGGAAGGCCTCCCCGACCTCAGAAGGCACTGGAGCTCGCTTAGGAACCCGGAGTCAAACATTTCTCGGAGCTTCTTGGGACTGCCCAAGGAGAGCTTCTCCGACCCACTTAGATCCCTTGGAGTTTTTCTAAAGGCAAGTACCCTACCCATAACGTCTCTGTATGTGTCTAGGTTGGTTTTATAAATTTTATGTATTTTTCCTCGTGTCCTGGATCCCCTTCTTCACCTTTCATTGAGTTCGGTCTGTGTTTCTGCACAGACAGGAACTTGGCGTCAATGCCTTGAGCCAAATCCAGGTGTGCGTCCAGCGATCTTGCCGTCCACTCCTGGAACGGCCAGAGACCGCCGCCAAGTTCATCTGAGCAGAACAGCAAGCTGTTCTGCCCTTCTATGTGATTAATTTCGATATGTTTCACGATGAGGATATAATGTAATCTCTTAGATGCTATGTATACTAGTGAATGTGGTGTGTGGATGGATTTTGTGCAAGGTGGTAAATGATGGAGTTTATTTATTCCATGGAATACATGTATGATGAGTTGCTAATCTTGTCGAACCTTTGTTTGTATGATTTAGGACGAGTTTGAAGGTCTTACATTTTATGGGTCATGCATGTATTAGTCAGTCTCTGTTCTGAAATTCTGAGATTTTCCCCATGCTTGTGTGAATTAGTGGAAATATTGTTTGGGAAATAGAAATCATGTGTAGGTCATGATAAATCTTCGATAAATCATGTATTGCCCACAAATTTCATGAATAAATTCTATAGCTCCATGCCTGTTAGGGCTCAGACAGTGAGTTGTTAAAATGACGTTTGTGTTCAATTCCATGTTAAATCGAATTGCGGATAGCATGTGGAAATTAGTGTTAGATTTTTTTGTAATTTCGTTTTAGCTTAGAAAATTCTGAAAATTTTCATGTGGGACTCTAAACTCGAAATTAGCCTGTGGTTAAAATTTCAGGTCATTTGGACCAGTATATGATGCAATATGAATTTTCCATGTAAAAAGATGAAACTAATGCATGCCCTTGTAAAATGATTTGATTTTGTATATAGCAACCTGATTAGTGGAATTCCCGAGTGCTAAATTTCTGTAATTGTAGTGCCATGTTAAGAAAAACAAGAAGTGTGCATGTGAGTAAGAAAGTGAATGAAATGTGAGTGTCATGAGCTAAACTAAGTGCTTAAATCGGAAAACGTGTAATGTGTAAATTGTGCCAAGTGTGACATTGCTTCCACAGAGGGCAGTGGAACCGTATCAGAGAAAAGTCCCCCTGAGAAGGTTCAATGTGTAGTGACCCTAAGGGCATAGGGGGAAATCCTAGAGGTGGACAAGTACCACTAGTTAGGGTGGAGAGGCTTCTCCGTCTGCGCAGTACCAAGATTCGTCACTGCATTGCCTAGGTGGCGTTTATGTGTCAAGTGTTAAGTGTATGTGAAGTGTCCTTCTAGTGGTGGTTTGGACTATGTGTCACGACATCTAAATGTGAAAATGCGAATGTGTATATGTGCAAATTGTGTAGTGTGAACATGTGTATATGTGTAATGTGTAAAGTGTGAACTATGTGAATAAGAAATTGTGTAAAGTGTGAAACCAAAATGTGAAATTGTGAGATGAGAATCCATGACATGATAAATCTGGAATCATGCTAAAACAACAACTAAATGTGTTTAGGATTATGTTTTATATGTGTACAATGCGTAGAATCCATGTTAGGGACAATTCTTACTTATGTGTAAACCATTCCATGTATGTTTACTCTCACGTTGTGGTTTGAATGAGAATGTAGCTTTCATGTGTTAAATTGTAAAGTGTTAAACCATGTCAAAACAGCAAGCTTAAAGCATGTAAAATGGCTATGTGCATGTATAAGAATGAGTAGTAACCATGTTAGCAATGTTTTCTTTCATGTATGTAAGCTATTCATGCTAAATTGCTTTCATGTTTTAGTTTACATGAAAGTAGAACTTTCATGTGTAGGAATGATTAGAGAGCATGTGATAGGAGATTTTGATTTAGAAATCTGAAAGCATGAATCATGTGTTCATTAGTAGAATTTCTAAGATAAGGTTGTTATTTCAATGTCACGCATGCTATATGTTGTGTCTTGTAAATGTGGAGTTATTTGCTGAGTCTTTTAGACTCATTACTTGCTTTGGCGTACAGGTGTAGTAGGTGACACACCTTTGGAGGAGACCGTGGAAAGCGACTCCGAGCGCGGGGAGTAGCTAGTTTGTGGAGCTTAGTTGTGACATTTTGGCATTTTGATGTATGTAATTGAAACATTGTATTAGCACTATCATGGAAAGAAATGTTTAAGTGTGAACAATTACGTATTTGGTTTCAGAAATTTAATTATGTGGACTTTTAGTTCTTTAAATTATCGAATCATCTATGTTAAATGTGGATGATGAATGAAATGAAGACAGTGGTTCTTTTACTTCCGCTACTCTGTTCTTATATTCACGTGTATCTCCGCTGAATGTTATTGTTGGGTAAATGTCCCACTGTGATGACGCTCGCTATACTGACGTGGGTTGGTATAACCGTACCGGTATAATGAGGGTCGTCACAGGTAGTTTCCTGAATTCTTCTGCAGTGAGGGCTGTGTCTTCAGATATTTCCGTTGAACAAGTGTCATCATTTGTTTTGCATTCCCCTTGAGGTGTTTTGTGACCTTCCTCCTGTGTTTGTGCTTTTTGCTTCTCCTGGATATTGGTATTATTAGTTGCATTCCCTGAAGCCTTTGCAGATTGGGTGTTTTGTGGGGTGGGCATTTGATCAAACACCTTGTTGGCACTTTGATTGGTGCTAGTCGATGCATTGCTTGTGTGAATAGGAGAGTGTACCATTTCTTTTTGTAGTGTGCAGATTCTGAGCTGTCCGCCACTTCTTCCGAATGAGGTGGGTCCTCATTTTTTCCTTTTCCTTTGTTCTTTGATACTGTGGGGCTTCCTGCGAAGGGTTATTTTGACTGCTATGGGGATGGCATTGTTGTGCATTAATTACATGAGTAGAGTTAGGTGGCCCATGCAGTTGGTCCTCTGCATTAACTTCTTCATCCTGAGCAGTTGGTGTTTCCTTTTGTTTGCTCTTCTCTAGTGGTTGGACTCTGTTACTGTTCTTGATAGGTCTCTAGGTTGTCATCTTCGCACTGGCTGGGGGGTTAGAGTTGATTTTTGCCGTGTGCTCCTGTTGGTGGTTGCACTTTTCCTGTGAGGGCTGTCCCGTGTTCTCACTGTTTTCCTTGGTTTGTCTGTCTACAATTGGTGTTTAGGTGACCGAGCCTTGAGCAGGAGGTGCAGTAGATGGATAGCCGAGTAGATCACCGGTTGCCACTGTCCACCTGCTCCAACTCCTATCCCACCACAGTCAGGAAGTTTTTAGATACATCTAGTTGAACGCATACCACATCTGCATCTGCTCTTATCATTCTGGACGTGTTCTGATCAACCTGAAGAACCGTCCAATGCTACCCCAATAGATCTTATCATGGTTCACTGAAGAAGTTGGCGGAAGTCCAGGTAGGTGTAGCCAAACTGGGACAACAGATGAATCTTTGTAGCGAAAAACTCTATCGTCCATTTTCGAAAACCTGAATAATCTTCCATGGACAAACATCGATTCCTTCAACAGCACCTTGTAGTAATCCTCCACATTCTGAATCGGATGATAAGGTGTCTTCCATCATAAGCACTTATCAGAAAGTCTTCCTGGAGTTTGAATCTTTGGTGAGGGGGTGCGAATGTCTTGAAATGGGGGGCGGCCCTGTGGGGTTTTGGCAATGATCGCCCATTCGAGGGCTTTGCAGGACACTGCATGCACCTCCTCAGCTGAGAAAAATGCAGCTGGTTCCCCTGCATCTGTAGTCGCTGGAGGGTGGACTTGAACAGGAACCGCCGGCAGCTGGGTGGACTTCAAGAGTATCTGTGCAAAGCTGGGCGACGCACCATTGGTAGCTCCCCAGGCTCCCTTGCTGGAGGTGGACAGCTCCGATGGGGGGTAACTGGCATGGATGGAGGGGCAGCTAGGCACCCTGTGGGGGGGATGTGAATCCCCCCCCTCCCCCCACAGTCGCCATGGAGACCAGGAGAGAGATAGGGCCCAAATATTGAACTTAACTAATCTTGTATTCAAATCTCAACTCATTGTATTCCAAATGGAAACTATTACAGGACTAAGACTCAATAAAAAGAAAAGTAGATAATACCTCACTTCCTACTACAGGAATCTAACACTCAAAGCAAACTACTATAACTAGACTCATAGTTGGAACGCTCATCACTCGGACGCATTCCCATCCTCGACTTGCTCCTCCTCTTGAACTTCGTAGTCACTTAGATTGGGTAAAAGTAGGGGATGAGAAAACTAGCCTAGTAGGATTTATATCTCAATATGCGGCAATGATATAAGTGATTAACAATTTAGAACTAGGTACGCACGATGAATGTCATAATATGCATGTACGAATAAAGCGTGTTAAAACATGATACATGAACAAGCTAGATAGAGTGATCATGATAGAACAAGATCTTAGAAGGATATAACAAGATAGAACTAGCAATATATCACTTGTACAAGCACGCAAGATTTCACTTGACGTCAAGAACGCAAGATATCACTAATTGCATTAAATGCAGGATGGCCATATCATGCAAGCAAGCACGCACGAGCACGAACTATTAACACTAATCAGACACGTAGACACTAATGTACACCAAGAAAGATCCATCAATAATGTACACCAGGATACGTGTATGTGTTATTGTATCTATCATTCAACCAAGCAAGACTCCCAGCGCAGATGCACCGCCAGTAATCATTATACCCCATGGTTAACAGTATATTTATGACTCTCCGTCATTGGGGCTAGACTGGAGCCCTTGGACACTCGCCGTGCCCGGTCAGCATCTCATTTCAATTTTTAAATGTACATACCCACAGTCATTAACAATGGCCAATGAGGGTTTTAATAAGTAAGCATGTGTAATGTCATGTTCATGATGATGATGAGAATAAGTAATAAGTAAATTGAACATGATTTCATGAGAACAATGGTCAAGAGATAAATTGGGCAGCATAACGATACGATTTATACTTTAGTTCAATCTTTACATTAATGGCTTTAGTCTAGATTGTCAATCACACTCACGAGAACAAGAAGAGAGAGGAAGTGCACGCTATCTCCGGGGAACTTCAATGGTACAACCAACTCGGCCTCCATGTGGGAATCCACGAGAGCAGAGATTTACGGAGGTCTTAGAGAAAAGGTCGCTAGTCTACCGATTCGGAATGACCGATAGAGAGCTTCCAAATCCCCAAGAAAGGCTGCCTAGATGTGCAAGTGTGTAGTGATGTACGCGTCTCAATTCACAATCCATCGGTCTCAAACTCGCGGAAAGCACTTAACATGATGGCATGCAATGAACAATGCATTTAACTACACATGGGTTTGCAAGATTTTAAGATAATAATTATCATTTTAATCAAGCTAGAACAGTAACAAGAGCGAATCACAAGTTTCATGAATGATCACGTCATTAAAAGAATAATTAGAATACTATTCATATAATTATAGTTTTTAAATAGTTAATCACTTTTAATCCATTAAACAGACATCATGAGATGATTAGAACCATGACATGCAAGAAAGATACAGGAACATGGGTGTGATTCATGCAACACTTATATCTTCTAAACTAGAGCTTTTCGGACAAAAGTTTCAACATGAAAGTTGTAGGGAACATGGATAATAGATGCAAACTATGATTTTTAATAATTTTAAACGACCCCGAGATGCGTATAAATCAACATGAACGTAAAAAGTCTTAGACATGCGCGACTTTGGCAAAACGCCTATAACTCAAGATGTACTCATTGGAATTCGATGAAAGCAGTGGGAAACGAAAGTTAAATTGATGCTCTACACATTGGAATATGATTTGTTAAGGTTTGGCCCAAGAAAACCTACCTTCTGGTTGAAGAAGTCCCATTTTTCCAGAAAACCTGTGTTCAGACCACTTGGAGGAGAACGCTTACTCTACCCGATCTACTAAGTGAAAAATAGTGAAACCAGTGGGGCTAGGAACTAGACTCGACCCTCTTTCCAGGGGTATATGCCTTGCAAGGTTTGGTTAGGTTTTGACCTACCTTTGGTCGACTTCAAGATGACTATCTGTGCAGGTCGCAGCAGACGGAACGGGGAAAAAGAACGACTTGGCGTGGGCGATCTCCTGCTCCCCCAGCCGCCAAGAACTCCTCCACACGACCCCAACAAGATGTAAACTCATCCCCAAGGGTTTGGTGGAGAGTATTTAAGCATCCATGGTGTTTAGGAGTCCTATTGTGACAAGAAAGGAGAGTTGCGGTTTTGGCTTATTAGTTTTCTAATTTGAGGATTTCTTCCTCCATTAGAGTGTGTGAGGCTTTAGGAAACCTCCCACCATAGTTAAGCACGAATTTGGGTTGCCAAGAAAGTATGTTCTCATCCCAATTCAACTCTAATTGCCTCTTTCTAATTTCAGCCTATTTATGGTTACAAATTTCCATGTATTTTCTAGCTTCATTTGATTTTTGGGTCATATGTGGTCCATTGGCTCAATTATGATATTGGGCCATTAATATATAATGTTGGAAGTCTCTCCAATATTTTTATTTAATTTTTGGTTGCGTCGTATTTCCGTGTTAATGGTTTTCCGACTTGTTTCCTAATTTGAATAATCCGTCACAATAACTCTTAAACCAAGCCCAAATGATTTTTATCGACCCAGATTCCTTGATGGGTCATTAGAGGATATTATTTTAAGTCCGTATTTGATTTTTATTTAATTTTCTGACTCATCCGAGTACGTGTGATAATGATTTTTCGACTTATTCATGAATTACGATAATAAGTCGCAAAACACTTTAAACTTGACTATCTGATTTTTCTTGGACAAATTTCTTTGTGAAACATTTAGTAATAATGTTTGGGGTTGATTTATAATTTTTACGAATTTGTCCGATGTGTTTTAGCACATACGATAATGATACGTATGTTTTAAATACTCTGATATTATGTAAATTATTTATTTGTATTTATTCGAATTTTTATGTAATTAAAATTTTCGGGGTGCTACAGGGCTCATCTTGAACATATCATACTCATGGACTAGGCTGTTGGCTTTTGTCTCCTTGACTTCGGAAGTGCCTTCATTAATCAGCTTGAGCTCATTCCACATCTCCTTCGCTGAGCTGCACATGGTGTCATGCCCTGACATTTAGCAGCGGAAATAAACATCGGGAATGTGAGTGATATGAGTATGAGTATCACAGTCGAGTGATTCAGAGAAACATCTAAGTATAACAAAAGATTTAAGACAATAATATTGCCAGCCGAATACTCTTTATTTCATTTCCATCAAACTAACTTAAACCTTACATAAACAGAGCCAAACATAGGGCCCATTATTGTATTCCAAGTTCATATGACATCAAGAAAAGTAAACCTATCTATTACAAGACTCTATGAATTCTAATCTCGCTGGCTGACATGACAGGTACACTTGTGAAGCTCGTCACTCTTCCCCGGTCCCATCATTCTCTAGTTCTTCATAATCATTACCTAAAAATATTAGGGAAAGCAGTGTGAGCACACTAGCGCCCAATAGGATTTATATCTCATGGTGAGGGCATGCTTTACGTAATTAACATGTTAACAGGTAAGATACTAACATGCAATACTCATGACAATAACGATAGTGACAACTCCAAGCTATAACATGTACGAGGTCGATCCAATAAACAATTCCAATGACAATTCTCATGTGTGAAGGAACGATTAACAATGAAACGGATTTCAGTACGAACATTTGTCAAGTGGAAGAGATTCAATATTCAATAATATGTACAATGGATATCTCAAGTTGAATTACGTAGAATTTCGACGAACAATGATATATTGGATTCCATAACAATGACATATACAATAGATTTGGTCATTTCACATATAACAGTTCAATCAATCAATCAATCAATCATTCAATCATTCAATAACAGTGTGAAAATTACCCAGACCAATCTTACATTCAATTAGGTAATTTCCAGACACCTCAATGGATCATATACTCTCACGATTTATCAGTATTTCAGGTGCTCTTCCCAGGACCAGACTGAGCCCTATTTGCACATGCATGATTATGAACCAAAGTTCCAATAGTTTATGGTAATTCCATTCATTCGTTTATGGCAATATGAATTCCAAACAATAGACAATTGCGGACTATAGATCATGTCAATGATAATGAGGAACAAGGCAAGTGGACATGATCCTGAGTAAATTTCGACAGCATAACGGCTTAGTTACTTTAGTTCAATCTTTACATTTAATGGCTTAGTTTCAATGTGTCAAATCACTCTCACTAGAAGTAGATAAGAATAGAGGTGCGTTCTATCTTCTGGGAACTTTATTGGTACAATCAACTCAGTGTGCATGAGGGAATCCATGGAGTACGGAGAATTACGGAGGTCTTGGAGAAAATGTCACTAGTCTGCTGGTATGGAATGACCGGCCGAGAGTTTCCAATCCCCAAGAGAGGGCTGCCTATATGTGCAATGTGTCATGTAGAACGTGTCTCAATCCACAATCCATCAGTTCAAACAAGACGGAAAGCAATTAACAAGTAAGCATGACATGTATGCAATTCAGTCTATCACATGGTTGTTGTAATTTTAACATATAACACTTTTCAGTTATGAACAAGACAGAGTATGGACATGGCACATATCAGTCATATAGTAGACATACTCAACAATCATTAAGAACAACTAGAATAAAAATTTATGTTCTTATAGCTTTCATGTAGGTTGACATCTTTTAGGCCATTGCATAACTATATGACATGATATGATAGTAGGACATGCATATGGTTAACTGTACATCTCAATAAAACAGTCTCGGGTTGGTCTTTAAATCGTGA
Source organism: Colocasia esculenta (assembly GCA_014218235.1). Classification (NCBI taxonomy): domain Eukaryota; kingdom Viridiplantae; phylum Streptophyta; class Magnoliopsida; order Alismatales; family Araceae; genus Colocasia; species Colocasia esculenta. Next base: position 30,758,580 of record CM024758.1, read on the forward strand.
CGAGTTCAGACGTCGCACTTCAAAGGACTGTACACAGTCAAACATGACTATGTGCAAAGTTACTAAATCGCGACGGACCTACCTGTTGTGTTCAAACCGCGACAGGACAAATGGTCGCCTATTCCAATAGGAATCGATTTTCAGATCGATTAACACATCAGAAAACGCAACAGTTAGGTCCGTCGCCTTCATAACGCGACAGGACGATATGTCGCCATGACTTTGAATCATGACGTCTACATACATCGCGTTCAAGAGTTGACTTCAAACTCTGTATATAAAACAGTGCAAAAACTTGGGCGGGAAATTGGTCGAATCACGACGGCATGTCCCGTCGCGTTCATGATCGGCACAGAAACCTATACGACACATAGTTTTATGTGTTAGAATGGTCAGTCAACCGGTAAACGCGATGGAATGTTCTGTCGCCTTTTACATAAACATGACGGTCTTGTACGTCGCGTTCATGCAGTGATGAACGTGATGATTGGATTGGTCGCGTTCATTGATCTTACCCGAAAACGTAGAAAACCGCTACAATCCTTCATGATTGACTTATAACTCGAAATACAGAGGTCTTTGGACAAAACTTTGAGCATGAAAAGTGTCTAGGACAATGAGTAGAAGAGAACCACGATTTTGGTTTGACCCAATTTGGCCTGGGTTTGCGTGAAACACAGTAAGAACATATAAAGCCCTAATCAGGCGCGACTCTTGAAAACACTTAATACGACTCACATGGTTCATAAAATTAGGGAAAACACATGCATATGAAACTAGACTCGATGCTCTTTTCATTGGTATGTGCAATGTTTAGATTAAGCCCGAGAACGTCTACCTTTGAGTGGATCTAAGAGAGGTCTATGCACAGGTCGCAGTAGAGAAAGGTTGGGAAGAAGCTCGGGTTCTTGGTTGTTCTCCTCCTCCCCTGGTGTCCTAGCTCACCTCCACACGACCCCAGCACGATGGTGAACCTTCCCACTAGTCTTATGACGATTATTTTAATGATTAGGGTTAATTTCAAGTCCTATTAGACTAGGAAGGTGGGTTGCGGTTTTGGCTTGGCCCCTTCCATGTTTTGGGGATTCTCCTCCCAATAGGAGCAGCAATGCCATTAGGAAAGCTCCTAACATGGTTGGGTACAAATTTGGTTGCTATACATGGTTAATTACCTATGTTTTAACCCTAATTTGCTCTTTCCTATTTTCTGTACAATTATAGTTACGAATTTTGGGTTTAATGTTATTGGGTTTTGTTCTTTTGCCTAATAAGGGTTGTGTTGGCCCAGAATAATTTAAATGGTTGATCCCATTTCTTAGGAGTTTAACTATAACTTTTATTTGATGTTTACTTAACATTTTTTTTTGTTTATTGCTATGTTTTGTAAATTTTAAATCAATAAATTTATGGGGCGTTACACATGGAGACACGAAAATATTCATGAGGGTGAATAACACACTGCATTATACTCATGGCACTAAAATTAATTTGGAATTTTTTAATATTATCCTCTATCCACTTTCCCTCATCCTCTGGCAGCGTGTATGGACAATTACTCACAACTTTCATGTAGCATCCCGAAAATCTCATTAATTGAAAATCATAAATAAATTGAAAATAATAATTTAATATTTTCGAAATAGTAAAAAACGTATGCACCATTATCATATACACGAAAACACAATGGAAAATTTCGTAAAAATCATAGTTCAACTCTAAATAATATTTCTAATGACTCATGATAGATTCGGGTGAAGAAAAATCCGATTAGCCAAGTGTAAAGTGTTTGTGGCTTCTTATCGTAATTCATAAATAAGTCAAAAAATCATTATCACATGTACTTAGATGAGTCAGAAAATTAATTAAAAATCATAGTTGGACTTCAAATTATATCCTCTAATGACAAACTAAGAAATTTGGGCTAAGAAAATTCGTTTGGGTCAAGTTTAAGAATTGTTGCAACTTATTATCATAATTAAAAATAAGTCATAAACCTATTATCACACGTATATAAATAATTCCAAAAATACTATAAAAATTAAGATGGACTCTCACCATCATTCCTTCACCATCCATTAAGAAATTGGGCCATGCGATGACTCTTGGGCCATGAATAAATTTATGTTAGGAAAATAATATGAAATTCAGAATTTCTCACTAATGGACCATAAAAGGATAATTCTCACCCAATAGACACTTATTGTAGTTCAAATCAAACCCAAATTCGTGGTTACCACCTAAGATAAGTTTCCATATGACTCCTATCATGAATTGGGGAGAGAAATCCTCAATTGAAGGAAGGATACAACCAAATTCGTGCCTAATAGTTTCCTAATCTAATTAGGCAAATAAAATCCCATCCCCCTTTTAAATAAACCCCCTATCTCTCATTGGACGACCCCTAGGGTTGCTGAGATTGTGCTTGGACTCTCTGGAGGTTGGGAATCACAAGAGGAAGGCTGGGCAAGAAGCAACTTCGTGCTCATCTCCACTTGCGACCTGCAAACAAGACCTTTCAAGATCGTCACCAAAGGTTAGTAAAACCTCGACCAAACCATGCAATCCATATACCCCTGGAAATCCGTTCGAGTCTAGTTTCTTATGGCACTATTTTGCCCAATTTCTACCCAGTAGTTCGTGAGTATTAGGCAATCTCCTCCAATGGGTTGAAACTAGGGATTTTTGGAGGACAAATCTTTATTCAACCCAAAGGTAGGTTATCTCCATGCCAAACTCTAATTAAAGTCATTCACACATGCGTACATGTGTATAGATCATGTTCTTACTGTTTTCCCCAATTTCTATCATGTGGATTTTGTGAATTAAATCATGCATGTTAGAATGTTGTACTGTCTTGTTTAAAACCTTGATCTGTCTTACGAGTTATGTATATTTTTGTGGAGTCATTTTCGGATCAAGCACTCAACATTGAACTTGTTCCCCTATGAGTCTAGTTTCATTTGGCACTATTTCCCCCAATTTTATTGTCTATATAGAGAGTATTAGCCTATACATGAGGACTATATCAGATTCACGTAGACAATCACAGAATATCTTATTACCCTGCCAAACACTATTTTTTCTCATTACATGTTACTGTACATTGTATAGGAGGTACTCTAACTAACAGAAGTGGTTCATCTGATTTGGATCACTATAGAACCAGTTTTGATTTTTAGAACCCCTAGGTATCAAACCTAGTTTGAATCAGAATAGGAAAACACCCCCTTAAAGCACCCTTACCCTGGAAACAGGAAGACGACGAGTTAGCCTGTTGCCATCGGAAGGAGATAGGCAGGCTGTCGCCTTTATGGATCAGAAGGCGACAGCCTTCTGGTCACCTTCATGAAGGTGACATGTTCCCTGTCACCTGCAAACCACAGTGAGCTTTTCAGCCATGTTTTGTCTGTTTTGCATTATTTTTGTGTCCCGTCTTCTTCTGTGTGAAGTTAGCTATTATTAACATGCATTTGTCAACCAGTATAAAAGTTAAAACATGTTCACATAATTTTTAATTGATCTTAAGTTAATGATCATGCTATCTACCTACCGATTATTCACTTTCTTGTCTCATTATCGAACTTGCTAAAACACATAGTTACTTGCTAAATTTTGTCATGCATGATTGGTATTTTCTGATTTAGCACTCATGATACTTGCCATAAACGGAGTTTCCATAAATGAAGTTTCCATAACTGGAGTTTCCATAATCAGATTTACACACATGCACTTGAGCGATTCTCATGCGCGGCATGCACATATACTCTAGCACGATAGGAAAGCCCCTTCTTAGCTTATGGTGAACTCTCCGTCGGATATTCCTTCTGCGGGACTAGTGACCCCTTGACCAAGGCCTTCGTAAGTCTCCTCTAACCATGGATTCCCACATGGCCGATGAGCAGGTTGTACCATTGAAGTACCTAGAAGTTAGTGTGCACATATCTTTCTTCTCTTGACATTCTTAACAAGATCTTTCACTTCTCATCTTGATTCTTGAGTACACCTTTATTGAACTAAGACCAATTTACTTATAAGTAATTGACTAACTTGAAACACGCCATTATGCTGCTGGATTGAACTCTTGAACTACTGCCTTAACTATCTTGATATTATTGAACTCTTGAAATACGGCCATACTTGATTGTGGGTATCTACATTTAAATTACTTGAGATGCTGGATCGAGCACGACGAGTGTCCAAGGGATCTAGTCTAGCCCCCTCAATAGAGAGTCAAGACTATACTGTTAACCAGGGGTATAATGATTACTGGCATTGCATCTGCCTTGGAGTACTTGCGTGTAAATGCTAGATACATACACCACATTACACATGTTCATGATATGCTTTCCAATGTGGCATAGATCCTTAGTGCATTTTAATGACTCATGAACTGTCTGTCTTGCTCGTGAAAGATACATGCTTGTTACTTCTTGCTTGCTTACTCGTGAAATGGCCAATCTTGTTACATGCTATCTCGCTCTTGCTCGAGAAGATACCATCTAGCTAGATCATTGTTCACTCTATCTTGAAATCTTGAATACAATCCTCTTGCTAGACTGATAAATTATATCTCTTGATCTTACTATCTTGCATGATACACTGTTCACGTGTTATTACCGTCGTTTTAATTGCATAGTACGTATCATGTTCATACCTTCTAACTTTTAAACTGTTAAATACTTATATCATTACTGGAAGATGTAAATCTTACTGGGCGAGTGCGCTCTTTGCCTACTTTCCAACATTTCAAGAGAACATGATATGGATGACATAGAGAACTAAGACTATACTGGATGAACAAGAGTGAATAGCGCTCTCAAGCCTTAGCATTGAAGTCCTGTTATCTTAGCATCATAGTATTATAGTTTGAGTATGAGAGTACTAAATATGTAGTAGAAGTGAGGATAGTATATAATTTCCCTTTTATTGAGTCTTAGTCCTGTAGTTCAACTCGAAACAGAATATGTATTGGTTTTCATATTGAAATGAAATAAATAGTTTGATGTTTATAAGTGCAATTAGTTGTGTTATATGTGATTGCTCGCTAGAGGCTTATTTGCTGACTGTTCATATCTCACATCAATTAACTCTTCCACTGCCATGCGTTGGGACGTGACAATTTAGTGGTATCAGAGCCTAAGAACAACAAGATTTTACGTCCAAGTTTTAGGGTATACCCAAACAATTTACGTCATGAATGATTCCTATAAGTCACCCAGTGAGTATGGTAGAGCTAGGATAAGCTAAATTCATAGGCTTTTCGCATATGCTAATAAAACGCCCCACTCCTATCGTGTACTTCGTAAACTAAGATAATGATTGGTTGCTATTTTTGCAGAACCTTCATTCGTTGTAATGGCATGTAATAAGTAGCAAGCAATGTAGGAAACAGTGGCAGGGCTTACATAGGCCCTATAGAATGTAGTACAGGCCAGGAACCAAGCTGGAGCTAGAAATGGAGCCAGCGATTTGCACCGTAGTTTTAGGAATTTGAATCCGTCGCAGTTCTCTGGATCTCCTGACTCGAACGAGGTTGAAAACTGGCAGGAGGAATCGGAATGAATTTCCAAGTGATGCAGTGTATTGAGAGGGAGAAGGTGTTACTGGCTACCTTCCAATTGAACAAGATGCCAAAGCTTGGTGGAAGGCCACCTCAGCCCATCTACCAAATGTTAACGAACTGGAATGGGAGGAGTTCCTGGAACTGTTCAAAGAGGATATTTCTCCGAGCGAGTGCAGGAAAGAAGGTGGTCGAGTTTGCCGCATTGAGGTAAAGAGGAATGTCTATGGTCGAGTATGAGGCCCAATTCTCCCTCCATCCCAATATGCCCCACATTTGGTGGGCACCGAGAAGCTGAAGGCACAATGGTTCATGGACGGGCACCGACCCATGTTCATTAAAAAACTTGGACCACTCAACATTTGTACCTATACGGAGATGGTCCAGTGGGCTCAGCTGGTGGAAGACACTTGGGGAAGCTAGAGAACTTTAAGGGAAAACAGACCCAAGGTCAGACCATTGTCAGGAAGGGAGCACCCGATACTGTTGGAACCTTCCGGTACAACAACAACAACACCAACAACAACAACAAGAGACCGAATGTGGGAAGAGACACTGGCAAGGACAAGAAAGTCTGGATAGAGGGGAGGACAATAACTACCAACTGCAAGTTCTATGACAAACTGGGACACCAAGCGGAAGAATGCTGGAAGAAGCTTGGTGCATGCCTGCATTGTGGAGGCCAGGATCACCGCATTCTGGATTGTCCGATGATGAAGGAGCAGCCTAGAAGGGCTCATAATGTACCTAGGCGTCAAGGACGTCTAAATGCCATTATGGAAGCAGGGCTCCCCGAGGAAAGGTATATGGTGGAAGGTACCATCCTTATTCATTCACAACCTGCTTTTGTCCTCATTGATATTGGAGTTGCATATTCTTTTATTTCAACAACATTACCACAACTTTATCTGTTAAACCTATCCCCATGAAATCCAGATCACTGTAGCTTCCCCCCTTGGTTCTGAATCAGAACTCATACACTAATTTCCGACATGTGAAAATGTGATTGGAGGGCAGAACCTCCCTGCCAATCTCATCTGTTTAGATATGAAGGGGTACGACGCTATATTGGGCGTTGATTGGTTGATTAAGTATGACGCAGATGTCAATTATCGCCATAGAAGGGTAACCTTTGCTAAGCCAGACCTTCCAAAGTTTTCATTCCTAGGCATTCACTATTGTAAACATCCTATACTTATTTCATCTTTAAAAGCTTCCAAGCTGATCAACCAAGATTGTGACACTTTCCTTGTCTACGTTCTAGTAACAAAACAAAAGAAACCCAATGTAGATTAGATTCCCATTGTCCGGGACTACTCAGGCATCTTTCCAGAAGATTTACCTGGTCTACCAACTGAAAGGGAGGTGAACTTCACCATTGAACTGTTACCAGGAGCCGCTCCTATATCCAAAGCTCCCTACCATATGTCCCCCATAGAGCTACAAGAATTGAAGAGACAGATCCAAGAGTTGCTAGACAAGGGCTTTATCAGACCTAGCACATCCCCATGGGGTGCGCCAGTATTGTTCGTAAGGAAGAATGATAGATCGCTAAGACTCTGCATTGACTACCATTAGTTAAATCAACTCACCATCAAGAACAAGTACCCGTAGCCCCGCATTGATGAGCTATTCGACTAGATCTCAGGTGCCCAATATTTCTCTAAGATCGACTTGAGGTTTGGTTATCATCAACAGTATATTATGGAGAAGGATATCCACAAGTCTGCATTTAGAAGCAGATATGGACGCTACGAGTTCGTGGTCATGTCGTTCGGCTTGATAAATGCTCTTGCAACCTTTATGCAACTCATGAACAATATATACATGCCATACTTGGATCATTTCATAGTGGTATTCAATGATGATATTCTTATCTACTCCAAGACAAATGAAGAACATGAAGAACATTTGAGGACTATTTTACAATTGCTCAAGGACAACCAGTTTTATGCAAAGTTGAGTAAATGTGATTTTTGGGTAGAGGAGGTTCATTCCTTGGCCACATTATATCCAGGAAGGTATCTCTATAGACCTTCTAAAGTGGAAGCAGTGAAGAATTGTGATAGATCGACAACTGTATCCGAGATCAGAAGCTTTCTGGAACTGGCTGGCTATTATTGACACTTCATCAAGGACTTCTCAAAGATAGTTGTGCCTTTGACCATACTTACAAGAAAGGAGAACCCTTTCACATAGACGGCCGAATGTGAAGATAGTTTCTTGTCATTAAAAGAACATTTAACTTTGGCGTCTGTGTTGACATTACTTGTAATTGGAGGAAGTTTCGAGGTATGTATAGATGCATCAGGAATCGGCCTTGGTTGTGTGTTGATGGAAAACGAGAAGATGATATGCTATGCCTCCAGATAATTAAAGAAGCACGAAGATAATTATCCTGTACATGATCTGGAGCTGGCGGTTGTAGTCTTCGCTCTGAAGATATGGCGTCACTACTTATATGGTGAGAAGTTCACTGTATTTTCTGACCATAAAAGTTTGAAATATTTATTTTCTTAGCAAGAGTTAAACATGAGACAACAAAGGTGGTTGGATTACTTGAAGGACTTCGACTTCACCATCCAATATCACCTAGCAAGGCAAATGCTATGACAGATGCTCTTAGTTAAAAGCCCATGGCTACACTATCCAACCTCATGGTAGGCGAATGGTGATTACTAGAAGATTTGGCCAAGCTGAATATTGATGCCAAGACAAAGGAAAAGGGGTATCTAATCGCCAATATGAGAATATAATCCACATTGCTCGAAGATATTTGAGTACTGCAAGACAACGATCCAATGCTTGTGGAAATAAAAGCAAATCTTGAACAAAGGTCGGACTTCTCTGTAACAGAAGAGGGAAAATTGTTGTTTCGAGGACAGACCTATGTACCAGACCATGCAGAAACAAAGAAGACTATCATGGATGAAGCTCATAAGACAAGGCATACAATTCACCTTGGGACCACAAAGATGAACCAAGACTTGAAAAGAAGTTTTTGGTGGCCTAATATGAAGAGAGAAGTGGCAGAATATGTCACCTAATGCTTAACTTGCCAGTAAATCAAGGTAGATCACATGTGACCTGCAGGTAAACTCAAACCCTTAGAAATTCCAGAATGGAAATGGGAAGGTATTGGGATGGACTTCGTCTTTGGACTGCCCAAGACCAGAAGTGGAATAGATGGGATATGGGTAATTGTCGATCGCCTAACCAAATCCGCTCACTTCTTACCAATTAAGAGCAAGTGGACGGTCGACATCTTAGAAACACTGTATGTTAAGGAGATTGTCAGACTACATAGAGTTCCTGTTTCCATTGTATCTGATCAAGATCTGAGATTTACATCTCATTTTTGGAAAGGCTTGCATAGTGCCCTAGGATTCAAACTAAACTTTAGCACAACATTCCACCCCCAAATTGATGGCCAGATGGAAAGAACCAACCAAGTGATAGAAGATATGCTTAGAGCATGTGTCCTAGATTTTGGTGGGAATTGACTTGAACACTTGTCTCTAATCGAGTTTGCCTACAACAATAGTTACCAAGCCAGTATTCAAATGGCACCATTTGAAGCACTTTATGGCAGAAGTTGTCGATCTACAAACTGTTGGCTCGAGGTTGGAGAGAAGCAATTACTGGGACTAGACATGTTGCGAGAAACCATTGAAAAGGTAAAGCTCATTAAGGAAAGAATGGCCACATCACATAACAGATAGAAGGCATATGCTGACATCTGGAGAATAAATCTGGAGTTTCTAGTTGGCGAACATGTGTTCTTAAAGATATCCCCACGCTGTGGAATCTGAAGATTTGGGATCAAAGGCAAACTGACACCAAGATTCATTGGTCCCTTTGAGATCCTCGAAATAATAGGTGAGGTTGCTTATCATTTAGCATTGTCACCCCAACTTGATGGAGTACACAATGTATTCCATGTATCAATGCTCAAGAAGTACGTACATGACCCGTACCACGTCATCTAGCACGAAGACCTGGTAGTTCGGAAGGACTTGACATATGAACAAAAGCCAAGGAAGATAATAGACCGTGAGGTGCGTCAGTTGAGAAGCAAGACCATTCCCATGGTTAAAGTGCAATGGAATCAATGTTTAGAACATGAAGCTACGTGGGAAACAGAGGAAGCAATATGTAGAAGATACCAGAATTATTCGCGAGTAAGGATAACCACCCTCCTTACCCAATGACGATTGGTAAATTTGGGGACCAAATTCTTTTAAGTGGGGGAGGATATAGTGCTCCGAAAATCTTATTAATTGAAAAATTAGAAATAAATTGAAAATAATAATTTATTATTCTCGAAATAGTAAAAAACGTACGCACCATTATCATATACACGAAAACACAACGGAAAATTTTGAAAAAATATTAGTTCAACTCTAAATAATATTTCTAAATGACTCATTAACAGATTTGGATGAAGAAAAATCTGATTAGCCAAATGTAAAGCGTTTTGCGGCTTCTTATCGTAATTCATAAATAAGTGAGGAAATCATTATCACACGTATTTAGATGAGTCAGAAAATTAAATAAAAATCATAGTTGGACTTTAAATAACATCATATAATTACCCATTAAGAAATTTGGGCTAAGAAAAAATCATTTGGGTCAAGTTTAAGAATTGTTGCGACTTATTATCATAATTAAAAATAAGTCGAAAATCTATTATCACACGTATATAAATAATTCCAAAAATGTTACAAAAATTACAATGGATTCTCACCATCATTCCTTCACCATACATTAATAAAATTGGGCCAAGAGATGACTCTTGGGCCATGAATAAATTTATGTTAGGAAAATAATCCGAAATTCGAAATTTCTCACTAATGAACCATAAAAGGGTAAATTCTCACCCAATAGACACTTATTGGACTTCAAATCAAGCCCAAATTCATGGTTACCACCTAAGATAAGTTTCCATATGACTCTCATCATGAATTGGGGAGAGAAATCCTCAATTGAAGGAAGGATACACCCAAATTCGTACCTAATGGTTTTCTAATCTAATTAGGCAACTAAAAACCCATCCCCCTTTTAAATAAACCCGCTATCTCCCATGGAACGACCCTTAGGGTTGCTGAGGTTGTGCTTGGACTCTCTGAAGGCTGGGAATCGCAAGAGGAAGGCTGGGCAAGAAGCAACTTCATACTCATCTCCACCTGTGACCTACAAACAAGACCTTTCAAGATTGTCACCAAATGTTAGTAAAATCTCGACTAAACCATGCAATCCATATACGAGTTAACTGGATTGGGAAATGCGGCGATTTGTCCATCATCCCATGGAAAGCTGTTCGAGTCTAGTTTCTTATGGAACTATTTTGCCTAATTTCTACCCAGTAGTTCGTGAGTATTAGGCAATCTCCTCCAACTGGTCGAAACTAGGGTTTTCTAGAGGACGAATCTTTATTCAACCCAAAGGTAGGATATCTCCATGCCAAACTCTAATTAAACTCATTCATGCATGCGTACATGTGTATAGATCATGTTCTTACTATTTTCCCCAATTTCTATAGTGGATTTCGTGAATTAAATCTTGCATGTTAGAACGTTGTGCTGTCTTGTTTAAAACCCTGATCTGTCTTACGAGTTATGTATCTTTTTGTGGAGTCATTTTCGGATCAAGCACTCAATTGAGTCTAGTTTCATTTGGCACTATTTTCCCCAATTAGTATTGTCTATACAGAGAGTATTAGCCTATACATGAGGACTATGTCAGATTCACATAGACAGTCACAAAATTTCTTGTTACCCTGCCAAACGACTATTGTTTCTCAATTACTTGTTATTGTACATTATATAGGAGGTACTCTAACTAACAGAAGTGGTTTCATCTTATTTGGATCACTATAGCACCAATTTTGATTTTTCGAACCCATAAGTATCAAACCTAGTTTGAATCAGAATAGGAAAACAACCCCTTAAAGCACCCCTACCCTAAAAACAGGAAGACGACGAGTCGACCTGTCGCCATCAGAAGGAGATAGGAAGGTTGTCGCCTTCAGATCAGAAGGCGACAGCCTTTTGGTCACCTTCATGAAGGTGACATGTTCAGACCACATTGGGCTTTTCAGCCATGTTTTGTCTGTTTTACATTGTTTTCGTGTCCTGTCTTCTCCTATGTTAAGTTAGCTACTGTTAACATGCGTTTATCAACCCATATAAAAGTTAAAACATGTTCACATAATTTTTAATTGATCTTAAGTTAATGATCATGCTCTCTACCTACCGATTATTCACTTTCTTGCCTCATTATCGAACTTGCTAAAACACATAGTTACTTGCTAAAATTAGTCATGCATGATTGGTATTTCCTGATTTAGCACTCATGATACTTGCCATAAATGGAGTTTCCATAACTGGAGTTTTCATAGTCGGATTTACGCACATGCACTTGAGCGATTCTCACGCGTGGCATGCCCGTACACTCTAGCATGATAGGAAAACTTCTTGGCTTGTGGTGAACTCTCTGTTGGATATTCCTTCTGCCGGACTAGTGACCTCTTGACCAAAGCCTCAATAAATCTCCTCTGACTATGGATTCCCACATGGCCGACGAGCAGGTTTTGTTGACCTCTGTCTAAAATATACATTGCATATTTACATATTTAATCCATAACATATAATAGTTTTGAAGATGACAAAATGAACAGATATCTACTTATAAACAAAACTATATTTCTCTCTCTGACAAGTCATATAACAAAAACTCTAAAAAGCATACTTAGATATAAAAATTATTCTTCTCAAATACCAATTATAACTTCGTTTTCCTAAGAAATACAAAGTTCACTTCGTCATATAAGTTTACTTTGTCATATCCGAAGTTTACTTTGTCATATCCGAAGTTAACTTCGTCATATACGAAGTAAAATACGAAGATCTTACTTTGATTAATCATATTGAAATTGTGATATACAAAGTTCATTTCGTCATATCCGAAGTTTACTTCGTCATATCCGAAGTTAACTTCATCATATACGAAGTAAAACACGAAGATCTTACTTTGACTGATCATGTTGAAATCATGATATACGAAGTTCACTTCATCATATCCGAAGTTCACTTCGTCATATCCGAAGTTAGCTTCGTCATATGCGAAGTAAAACAAAATTTTTTTACTTCGACTGATCATATTGGAATCGTGATATACAAAGTTCACTTCGTCATATCTGAAGTTAGCTTCGTCATATCCGAAGTTTACTTCGACATATATGAAGCTCACTTCATCATATATGATGTATCACTTTGATTAATAAACTTATATCTTTATCAGACAAAATGAAGAATATACAAATTACATTTTGCAACATATTCATGACATTCCTCATTTTGTATACTCTTGATCAATTTTCTGAATTCAACTACATTATGAAATACGAATCTTTATAAGTACAAATGATTAGAAATAAATCAGCATGTATTTCACTCTCATCTTTTCAAAATCTTCAAATATAAAAATCTTATGGCTTTGTGTGATGCCCTCAAATTTTGTTTATAGATTTAAATTTCAATTGTTATCTATTTTATTATGAATTTAAAAATTTCTGTGAATATGTATGTATAGTTAAGTTTTTCTGTAGAGAGGTTGGCCTGTTCTCGAGCAGTTTGATGGCTGTGTCGACCTGTGTTGCTGACTACAACATCGATTGCCATCAACAGTAGGTTAACGACAACATCTCTTTCCGTCAACTTTAGGTAAACATCCATATCGATTGACGTCAACCTTGTGTAGACGACAATGACCTTGCCGTCAACTTCTTCCGGTGCAGACAATGAAATTTTCACAGTCTAGCTCCGGTGGAGTTATGGTAAGGGCGAAATCTTAGGAAACGTTCGAGGTTACATCTCCTACCCTCTCTGGATCGAGTATGGAAGGCCCAACCTTTTATAAAAGGGTGGTCTAGCCTTCTTAGTCCCATTTTGGAGTCTCTCCAAGTCTCAAGACGATAGAAGAAAGGAGATCTGGCGATTTGATCTTTGTGGAGGCCAAGATCAAATGTCTATGAGTTAGGAGGATGTGCCTTTGAAAGCTGAAGGTGTCTCCAACGTGCTCGTGTCATAGGAGATCGTCTGGTTGAGGATTCTACCTCGGAGGGAGAACTGTCTTGGTTGGCCAAGGTGGGGTTCATCGGATAAATCCGTAGATCTTTTGGTGTTTCAGAGGCAAGTAACCTAGGGATCGAGTTCCCAACTATAGTCTCTACCTTTTTATAATTTTTTCATGATTTTAGAAATTTAAACAATAGTCAGATTTGGGGTTTATATGAGTTCCAGAAGGGTTCTATTTTCTGTCAAGTTAACGGCAATCATGACTGCCGTCAAGGATGAACTTAACGTCAAGTCCCTTGCCGTCAAATGAACTTAACGACAACTTTATTACCGTCAAGTTCTTCTGTCCACCATTTTTACCTGTTTTACTTCTGGATCTATATTTATGTTCAGACCTTGAATGGATCTTCTATGAGATGTGTAGGGTTAATTAGGTTAACTTCTTACCATACTACCAATTGGGTTATTTTCTGTAGTCACCATGATTTTAGGGTAATTTCTAAATTCTGTGAATAAGCATAGATTTAAGAAAAGATTTTGTACTTAAAGCATGTTCACAATAAAATTGTGATTTCTATGTAGAAATACATGCCAGGGTTATGTTCATGCTGTGATGGATCTATAATAAGAATTTGACTATTTTATGTAATTTCCATTACTAAAATACAAAAATTAGTACTATTGTTTTAATTTTATAAATAGTTTCTAGATTCCTAAAATCATGATATTTTTAAAAGTGGATTTATTAGTATGGTATGCACTCAGTAAAAATATTGGACCTGCTTGATAGATGGTTTCATTGTGGTGAATATTTCTCTAGTTAGATCAATGCTTAGATTAATACTGAATTTAGTGTATATGTCAAAAAATCATGAAAAACTTCTGGTTTGATACATGACAATAGGGACATTTCTGACCAAATTTCATGAATTTATGACGTCTATAACTATTTTTAGTCTATTATCATCATGAGAAATGTGTTCTATTAAATAGATTTTTGGGAAATTCTCAGAAACTACAGCATGTGATCAATTTGAAATAAGTCTCTGTTATGATCCGAATATGTATATATGATTTGTGCAGCATGCTATGTTGCATTTGAATCTGAAAAACTTGTATATGATTCTATAGTCGGCCAATAAGACAGTAACGACCCCCTTTATACCGGTACGATTATACCAATCCACATCGATATAAAGTGCACCGTCACAGTGGGACACGTACTCAACACAATGTAGTAGGTAGAGATGTACACAAATAACAAAGAAAAGTACATCGGAAGAAAAGTAATTCTTATTCCATCGTCATTACACACATCCCACAGTCTATATAGTAAAGAAGTAAATAAACAAAGTCTATGAATAATAAGTCCATAACATAACATTGTTTCACATACTAGTAAATGAAAAGTACAAGCTATGTAGATAGTCTTCCGATAACTCCGCTACTCCTCTCGCTCGAAGTCGCTCCTCACTATCTCCTCCTCAATTTCGGGAACACCTGTCTCACCTGTATGTTAAAGTAAGAATGAGTCTTCACAAAAGACTTAGCAAGCAACCTTTTGGCACATCCTTACACATATCACATTCATTCTACTCAATTTTGACATAAGAGCAATTATAAAATGATTCATGTCACATTAAACAATTACAAATGAATAGTCTATAACATGCTAACTACACATAGACTTCAATTAAATCATGGTACTAATCATAGTTCATTCATGGCACATTTCCACATAACTTAATCATAAATTTAAACACATGTTCACTAGTAACACTAGCATGATATCTACCACATTTCACATATTTTTATATCACATAATTTCATATTTTCTTGCTGTTTTAACATAAATATAACATAAACATATGGTTTCACATTATTTCACATGGGAACACATTAGCACATCACTTTCACTTGATCACTTGGCACATTCACACATAGTTCACATCTTTACACATTAATTTGCCGTGACACATAGTCTGAACCACCATAAAGAAGGGCACATCACACATACCCGTCACCTAGGCAATATAGTGATGAATCTTGGTAACTGCGCATAACTGAGAGAAGCCATCTCCACCCTAACCAGTGGTACTTGTCCGCCTCCAGGATTTCATCCTGATGCCTACAAGATATCACATACACATTGAGCCTTCCCATATGGACTTTTCTATAATACGGCTCCACAGCCTTCTATGGTAGCAGTGTCAATTTCGGGACAACATTCACTTAATCACATTATTCCAGTTAATCACATATTTAACGCTAATTTACATGCACTCAATGGTCCATTCACATGCTCATAATTCAAACACATATATTTCAAGTTACAGAATTTGTTATGACTGTCTAACAGTATTAAAACATGCTTAACAGAACCTAAACATGATACTAATCAACAGAAAATACCGTTTCATGATTAATCATGCTTAATATGACTTTTAATGACTTATAATTGGGAATAGTACTTACAGATGTTAGAACATGTTCAATTTTTAACCATAAATTCTACGCAAGAAATATATCAGATGGTTAATTTTTAAAAATTTTCACGATAGTAAACCTATTTTTAATATTTAACAGAGGTCTCATGTAATTTAACAAGATAATTCAATTAAACATGGTAGATAGTAAACTGATGGTTCTAAGAGTCTTGAAACATACACACAATAATCCTAGTTCATGAAAAAATTTCGTGACAATAACACACATCATACATATTTACTACGAATTTAAATCTGTCATAGCATACATAATTACTCATAACAGAAATTCTATAATTTGTAGATATGATAAAAAATTTAATAGGATTTCATGGTTGATCTACTAAACATATCTGATAAGTTAAAATTTTATAAACATGTGCATACATTCAAAAATCCTCGAAAGATCACATCACATGGGTTGAAAACACTATTCTGGAAAATCTAAAGAACTTGACGGCAAGGGGCTTGCCGTCAGGGTGGGTTAACGACATGATCGACTGCCATCAACTCAAGAACTTGACGGCAAGGATGTTGCCGTCAACCTCCTATCTGCAGAAAGTGCAGACTGAACACAGGAAAACATAGAATTTGGGGTCTAGGACACGAGATAAAAATCCTGAAAAATCCTAAAACTCTAGGTAATAGGTCTAGGGATGAAACCCCTAAGTTACTTGTCTCTCTAAAAACCCTTGAAGATCGAATTTGGTGATGAAGCCCTCCTCGGCCAAGCCAAAGAGGTAACTTTCCACGCTTTAATTCGACCTTCACACTCTTGCAGACGATCCCCCGTCGTTAGGAGAGCTTCTCCACCTTCAGAAGAGTCTCCCCTTTGCAGTAGATCATCGGTGCAGCCTCTGGATCGCCAGATCAACCCTCACAAACTCTCTCTTTTTCTCTCTTCGAAACCTAAAAACCCTTCTTTCTGAGCCAAAGTCCTCTCTTTGCAAAGATGACTTGATTTTATAGGCGATTGGGGTCGTAGGAATCCTAGGAAATAGAGTCCTGACTGTTGAAGGGTTTCCTAATCTGCCTCTCGGAGGAAACGAGACAGTTTCAAATCCAGAATCCCAAACGCAGCTGGAGAAGTTAACGACCACTTTGATGCCGTCAACAAGAAATAAACGTCAATCGATGTTGACGTCTAGATCCTCTGGCCACACAGTAAACGACACACATCTTGCCGTCAACTAGCCCTTAACGTCAAGGGATGTTGACATTAAGAAGAATTTCGGGCAGAAAATTATAAAGAACATAAAACATAACATAGCGATAAAATATGCAAAAAACTAGGGCCTTACAAAGACACTGTCACCTTAGAAGTAATTTGGAACATGACCATAGTAATGCCGCTATGGAAATGTTCAATATGTTAAACAAGTAGCATTTGTACATACTTTGGACTTAAGATATGTTTAGTAAATGATTACCTTGCAAGTAGTATAATTGTTGAAATCTATATGCAATAACATGATTTGAAACTATTATATATGTTAGATTGATAGTCCATTTTTGGGTTGCTTGCTGAGTCTTCGTTGTAGACTCATACTTGCTTAACATTTCAGGTGAGACGGCGGATCCCAAGACCTTAGTAGCGAGATCGGATTCAGAGCGTGAGGATTAGATTTGTGTGTTGAGTGACCTTTGTATGTGAGGAATTATTTATGTTATGAACCTTGTATTTAAATTACTTAGCGATTGTAGACTTCTTCTATGGACTATTGACTTGGATATTAAAGTTGATGAGTTTGTTCTCTATTTCCACTGCATTAGTATTTATTTGTGAATGAATCAACCTGCATTTGATATATGTTGGGGTGTGTTCCCCATGTAGCACATCACTTGGACTCGAGGAGAGTTGGTATAACTAGACTGGGTGGGTCTAAGTGGGGTGTTACAGAGATGGTATCAAAGCATTCGTAGGTTGAGGATATTCATGAGTAAACGTCAGCTTAAATGATCCATGTTTCTAAGACTAATACAAGTAGTAGATATTTAGAGTTATATAAATTAACTAACTTGTTGTTTTGCTAGCCATGGCTAGTCGTGGACGTCGTGCAAATGTCCCTTCTCGTGGGGAGGAGTAGAGGGAGAATGTTAATGCGGAGTAGTAGGCCTCAGCACCTCAGGAACCACCTGTAGCACCTCCTCCACCATTGATAGATTATGGAACATTCATGCAAGGGTTAGTTCAGGCTATGCAGACTCAGGCCTAGACCCAGGAAGCATTACAGGCCCAAGTGCAAGCTCAAGTTAGGTGTAGCTTTAATGGTTGACAATGGTTCTCTTTAGTACACCTATCTCATGCTGATCCTTGTCATTTCAGGCTCAAGTTCCACCCACAGTGCATTTGGAGCAAAGAGGCCCATCCGTGATGGAGAGGTTCAGCAGGATGTCTCCACCCTCTTTTAAGGGGGAGAGTCAACTGTTGTTGGCTGTGTTGAACCACTCTTATATTTTGTCATTTATTTTAGTGATAACAAAACTCATGATTAACTTAAATATCATGAATATATTTAATATCATGCTTTCCTCATAAATATAATAAATTATGGCACTATCGTTTCATAATTTGCACTGGAAAGCCCAATCGATTGATGTTCAATGCATATCGATTACTGACTAAGTGCCACATCGATTACTATACAAACACATCAATTACAGTTTACTTAAACATCGATTACATGAACATCGATTACAATTTACTTGAACATCGATTACATGAACATGGACTATACTTTCACATCGATTACGCTTACATCGATTACTGTTTAAGTCAACATCGATTATGTTTTCACATCGATTACGGTTCACTTAAACATCAATTACCTTAGAACATCGATTGTCTTAAATATCGATTACGTTTCATCTGAACATCGATTGTCCTAAACATCGATTATGTTCAAACATCGATTACATACACTGTCATCATCGATTACATACATTAGAACATCGACTGCTTCACTTAAACATCGATTGCCTCTATATTTCAAACCTTTCAAAATATTTTTGGCTCCTAAATAAAAATTCAAATGTACTTCATATGTTTAACTTATTATTTCTCTGACTGAAGATCTTTTTGCCTATCTCATAGGATCTCTTCCTTCCTGCAACAAAATAAAAGCACCTACATTTTATTTCTAGCTATCTGAAGGAAATATAGACAAAAGGCAAAAAGAGGTATGAGGCACCTAACAAAAGACTTCACGAGTCTAATCATCTGCCTTGCACTTAATGTTTGCAGGTCCACCTCTACACACAGTCAACATCTTGGACCTACTGCTGGCATCCTTAGAAGTGTGCACCAGCTAAAACATCTTCCTCCATTCCAAGTAGTCAGTAGACACAAGAAGAAAGCCATTAGACTCAAAGGAAAGAAAATGAAGAAGAAGATGAGCAACGAATCAGAGAGTTCCAATGACCATTTATCAAATGATCTATTCAAAGCTGCTCCATAAAAGGAAGAAGCAAAAGAAAAAAATACAAGGGATAGCAAACCTGAAGAACATTCAAGGAGTGTACATCCAGTGAGCATCCAACTCCATACACACTAAAGCAAGAAGGTAAGAGAGCTCGAGCCTATTCAAGTTGAAGCATTCAAGCCGTCTTCCTTCTTCCTCATTCTCTCTTTATGTGTCTCTATGTATTTGAAAGAGAGAGCTGGGGGTTTAGCCTAAGGAGAGTCTTGTCCTGTAAACTCTTTCCTTCTTAGGCTTAGTCTTAGATCAAGCATTTCATTGTTTATCTAGATCTTTACCTAGGGGCTTTAGGTCCTTGCTTCTGTGTTCAGAAGTGTTCCTCTTCTGTTGGAAGAGAAGGCTTGTTGTGCAAGTGTTCCCTTTGATTAGAAGGGAAAACCAGCTTGCATCTGGTGGTGACCATCTGGGGTTTGTATCAGTGTTCCCCTTAATTAGAAGGGAAGATCTACTGAGGTGTGTACCAGTGAGTTACTTCTGAGCTCGTAAAAGAAGCACCTGGCTAAGGTGAAATAGTGGGTTGTCTTCTTGCCTGGGAAAGTGAAGAAAACCAGCAGGGGCTGAGTGTTGTATGTCCTAAAGGGGGACTGTACCCTTGGTTAGTGAAATTCCAAGAGTTTGCTTGGGGACTAGACGTAGGACTTCCATTTAGAAGGGCTGAACCAGGATAAATCTCTGTGTTCCTTGTGTGCTTGCTTCCGTGCCTTTAATTTCTTTGCACACACTTATTTAGACTAACCAAACATTTTCAAGTGGTGATTTTTGTTTCAGTTTTTCAGATTACCTATTCACCCCCCCTCTAGGTTAGTCTTACTGCCAACTGTAAGTGGGCCAACAAGTGGTATCAGAGATCTGGTCTCTGAACTTCTAGAAGATCCAACGATCTTTGAGCAAAGATCCATGTCTGCTCAAGGTTTTGCAGAAGGTCAATCCATATTCTGGCCTCCACTATTTGATGGAAAAGATTATCAATACTGGAAGACTAGGATGGAGTTCTTCCTTCAAGGCTACGACTATCAAATCTGAAGCATCATAGAAGATGGTGATCTCTAAATCTCCAAGCCCAAGGAAGAATGGACAACTGAAGAGAAAAGAATACATCTCTTAACTGTAAGGCCAAAAGCTTCATGTGTTGAGCGCTGACCAAGCAAGAGTTCAACAGAATTTCTACGTGAAAAATAGCAAAGGATATGTGGGAAACGCTAAGGCTCACATATGAAGGGACTGACAACGTAAAAGAAACCAGGATTGATATCTTTGTGTCAAAATATGAGAAGTTCCAAATGGAACAAGGTGAGTCCATATCTCAGATGTACAACGAGTTTACTAAAATTGTAAATGGACTTACAGGTTTAGGAAAGAAGTATAGCCAGGGAGATATGGTCAGAAAAATCCTAAGATCTCTCCCAAAGGTCACTTCTATAGAAGAAGCTAATGACCTCTCCAAAATGACACTGAAAAAGATCATTGGATCTCTCATGGCTCATGAGATCAACATGGAAAGATTAGGAGAAATCTCTTTCAGAAGAAGGCCAAATAATGCATTCAAGGCTGAGGAGAGCACTTCGGATGGAGACACTGCTGGTGAGAGCAGTTATATTGATAGTGAGGAAGAAGAAGCTATTCGAAAGATCTTAGTCAAGAGGAAAAAGAAAAAGGAGAAGGAACCCACATGCTATGAATGTAAGCAGCCTGGACATCTAAGGCTAGATTGTCCAACGCTTAGAAGATCTGAAAGATCAGAAAAGAAGAAAAGAAAAGAGGAGAAACACAAGAAACACATAAGGAAAACCTTCACAGCTACTTGGAATAACTCCTCAGACAGCTCAAGCACAGAAAAAGATAAAGAGAATGCCAATCTGCTCTTGATGAATAAAACATCAAAAAAGTTTTCAAATGGGTACGGTTAAGGATGCTCAAAAGCATCCGATTAGTGACTACCTACTCTTCACTTTCATTCCTATCTGAGAGGAAATAGTCATCCTTAGTTTTTAGCTTTGTTTTTAAACTTACACTTCCTTTTGTTGTTTATTTCCTAAATTACAATGCTACTAATTGATGATCAGTCCATTCTCATATAATTTTATTTAATTATATACAATTTTGGTGATTAACAAAACCCTAATAATTATTTTCTAACAAGTTTTTATGAAGTTCATCCACAGTGAATAAATCGAGCCTAATCTGTAAGTAATTCTTACACTGTAACATTTAAAGTTCAGAGTATGCATTTCCTCTAAGTTCATATCGATTTCCTTTATGGCATAACGATTTCGGTCTCACAATGACTCGTTAAGTGAAACAACGATTTCGGTCTCACAACGATTTGTTAAGTGAAACAATGATTTCGGTCTCACAACGATTCGTTAAGTGAAACAACGATTTCGGTCTCACAACGATTCGTTAAGTGAAACAACGATTTCGGTCTCACAATGATTCGTTAAGTGAAACAACGATTTCGGTCTCACAACGATTCGTTAAGTGAAACAACGATTTCGGTCTCACAACGATTTCGTAAGTGTAACATCAACTTTGGTCTCACAACGATTTCGTAAGTGTAACATCGATTTCGGTTTCACAACGATTTCGTAAGTGTAACAACGTTTTCGGTCTCATATCAATTTCGTAAGTGAAATAATGATTTCGATTTCACATCGATTTCATAAGTAAAATAACGATTCGGTCATCGTTTCTTAAGAGAAACAACGATTTGATTGTTATAACGATTCGATAAGTGAAAAACATCGATTTACTTGTACAACGATTTGCTTTCTCTTGTACAATGATTTGCTTTCTCTTGTACAACGATTTGCTTATGCTTGTACAACGATTTGCTTATGTTTGTACAACGATTTGCTTTATCTTATACAACGATTTGCTTATGCTTGTACAACGATTTGCTTATATCTGTACAACGATTTGCTTGTACAAGGATTTGCTTATATCTGTGCAACGATTTACTTGTACAACAATTTGCTTATATCTGTACAACGATTTGCTTGTACATCGATTTGTTTATGTTTGAACAACGATATGCTCAAACAACGATTTGTTTATGTTTGAACAACGATTTGCCTATATTTGTATAACGATTTGCATAAACAACAATTTCATAAGTTGAACAACTATTTCATTGTCATAACGACTTCATGGATTACATCGATTTCATACATGATATTCAAACATATTTTCAAATATTGTGAATGTTAAAGTCTTCCCGCGTGCATCACTAATATCCCTGCATTTATTGTGACTGTACACATCATATGTATGTCGCATGTCTGAATGCTTTCTACACCCATGATACAATAGCAAATACTTTATCAGGTGACAGAATAGCATTTCTATTTTGGTGTACGTTCTTACTGCATGGTTTCTAACGTTGACTGACAAGCATAGAGACAGTCTAGCTGTCTACGGTTTGACATTTATTGTGTGCAGGTCTTTGTGAGTACCAAGTCTTACAATGTTGGACAACTAGAAGCTGAAGGATATCTGGGTGAATCTTCTCTTTGCGTGCATGGCTCCAGAGCATTAAATGGCTGCAAGCTCACCTGTCATACACCTCGGACCATGCTGTCTAACGTGCGTCTATCATAGATACAACGACCATTTCAACGACTATATTTTTCAAGAGAAGATATATAGAAGACTGATGTCTCCATGAAGAACAACTTTGGCACCTTAGAGCTTTCAAAGAACCAACCTTCAACTTGCGAGCATCAGAAACAAGAGCCCCACTGCTTCACTCCATAATCTTCTGTAGCTCTTAGCTATCCGTGTTCATTTCCTTAGCTTTTGGATAGCCTTTGTATTTCAGAGAGTTTTCATCTAGTGAAAATCCTTCTCTCTCAGACATTGCCTCGGATCAAGCATTTGTTGTAAGCTTGGTCTAGGGGCTATTTGCTTTTATTCACATCTGTTGTGAAGTTCCTCTTCGGGTTGTGAAGAGAAGACCTGTTGGAAACAGGTGGTTGATATTCCCTTCGTTAAGGAAGACCTGTGTATCAGGGTGGTTTTGTACCTCTTCGGGGTTAGAAGAGAAGGCCAGCTGCGGCTGGATGTGTAAGGGTCCTTAAGGGGGACAATACCCTTGGTTAGTGAAATCCCAAGTTGTTGCTTGGGGACTGGACGTAGGACTCCTTGGGATAGGAGGTCCGAACCAGGATAAAATTTTCTGTGTTGTGTGATTGTGTGTTTTCTCTCTTGTCTTCTCTATTACTAACAATCAATCTCCGTATTTTTCTGTTAAGTGTTTTTGTTGACAGGTTTTTATTTAAACGATTTTTTAGAATCCCATTCACCCCCCCTCTGAGCTTGCTAGCTGGGCAACAAGTGGTATCAGAGCCAAGTCTCTTCAACAAAGAAGATCTCACGATCTGAAGAGCAAAGATAAATGGCAGCCCAAGGGTATGCAGAAGGTCAGTCAGTCAACCGACCTCCTCTATTTGATGGTGAGAACTACAACTATTGGAAGACAAGAATGGAGTTCTTTCTCCAGGGTCTCGATTTTCAACTGCGGTTCATCATAGAAGAAGGAGACTTAGTTGTTCTCAACAACAGAGAAAATTGGACAGACGATGATAAGAAAAAGATATCGTTAAACTGCAAAGCAAAGAGTATACTGTGCTATGCACTGAGCAAGAAAGAATTTAATAGGATCTCAGCGTGCAAATCAGTAATGGAAATGTGGGAGAAACTCAGAATCACATATGAGGGAACATACAAAGTCAAAGAAACAAGGATATATATCTTGGTAGCTCAGTATGAGATATTTGAAATGCAATCAGGAGAATCTATCACACAAATGTACAACAGATTCACAGATATTACAAATGGATTGGCTAGGCTTGGAAAACGATATGACATGGGAGATATGGTAAGGAAAATATTGAGATCCCTACCAGCCTCGTGGACTCCTAAAGTAACAGCCATAGAAGAAGCAAATGACCTGAAAAGGATGTCTCTTGAAAAGCTCATTGGGTCACTAATGGCCCATGAGATAAACATGGAAAGGCTTGGGGAGTCCTCCAGTAGAAAGAAACACAGCAATGCTCTCAAGGCTGCAGAAGACACATCTGGTGATGAATCAGATGGTGATAAAAGCACTGAAAGCAGTGAAGATGAGGAAGCATTCCTATCCAAGAGATTGCAGCGCATATTGGCCAAGAAGAAATACCAGTCTGGAAGGAGATATTTCAATAAAGGAAAAGACTTCAAGAAACCCGAAGTCAAGGATACAAAGAAAGCTGAACCTATATGCTATGAATGTAAGAAACCTAGACATATTAAGGCTGAATGTCCAAAACTAAAGAAGACAGAGTTCAGAAAGAAGGATAGCTCGAAGAAATTCAAAAGGTACAAAAAGAAAGCCATGGCAGCTGCATGGAGCAACGACAGTGAGTCAAGCTCCAGCGAAGAAGAGGAAGAAAAGGCCAACCTGGCCTTCATGGCAAACTTAGAGGAAAAGGTAACTTCTGACTCATCCTTTAATTCATACAATGATTCAGATTCAGATAGTTTAGAAGACGCATTTAATGAATTATATAGTAAATATAAAGATGTGTGCAAATTATTAAAAACCACCAAGAAAAGTTATGCATGCTTAGAAGTCACAAACTCAGATCTAAAATCTGAAACCGAGCAGTTAGAAAAACAAATCTCCGAACTGAAAAAGAGAAATGAATTTTTATGTGAAGACTTAAAAACTAAAAATGAACAAATAACAAATTTGGAAAAACAGGAAACTTTAAATGAACTGAAAAGGAAGTTGACACACTAACTAAGGAAAATGAATATTTAACTAATACAATTGAAAAGTTTACAAATGGTAAATCAACTTTAATACTAAAAGGAGCTAGAAGATTAGGCAAGAAGAAGCATGGCTTAGGATATACTCCACCAGATAATGAAGAAACAGTAGTCCATCCTAAAATCTATCCAATGCCAAAATTTGTAGCTGAACAAAATACTGAATATAAATCTAACTTTAAGTACATCCCAACTAAAAAGGTAAGTAGAATATCTTGCTGTAGTCATTGTAATAAATTAGGACATAACAGAACAACCTATATGACAAAACACCTAAAATGGATCCCTAAAAGAAAAGCTGAGGAAACTAACCAACAAGGACCCAAAAGAATTTGGGTACCTAAATCCTAGTGTTTTAATTGCAGGGAAGCCTTAGAGCATCAAAGTGGTACCTGGATAGCGGGTGCTCAAGGCACATGTCAGGCAACATAAGATTATTTTCTTCCATTAAAGATGAAGTAGGTACAGTGACGTATGGCGATAATGGAAAAGGAACAGTGATTGGCTGTGGACCAGTTGGTAGCTAAGGCAGAACTCTCATTGAAGATGTGCTATGTGTTCAAGGATTTAAGCACAACTTAATAAGTATCAGCCAGCTGTATGACAAGGGTCACCAAATCAGGTTTCAAGAGTCAAAGTGCATAATTATGAAAGATGGTGTAACAGTGTTCGAAGCCTGCAGAGAAAAGAATCTATATGTGCTTCATCTAGAAGAGTTGAAGGATCAGGATGTATGCCTTGCAGCAAATAAAGATCAATCAACTGAACTATGGCACAGGAGATTGGGTCACTACAGTTTGGATGGAATTAGAAAATTGATCAAGCGAAATCTTGTGGAAGGCTTGCCCAAAATAAGCTCAAAAATAGAAGGTGTATGTGAACCTTGTGCAAAAGGGAAGCATGCAAAGACATCTTTCAAATCAAAGACAGTAGTAACCACCTCCAAACCATTAGAGCTACTGCATATGGATTTATTTGGGCCGATGAGAACCACCAGCCTTGGAGGAAAGAATTTTGGATTCGTAATAGTTGATGATTAGTCAAGATTTACATGGGTATCATTCTTGGAGCATAAAGATGACACGTTTGACAGCTTTGTTAAGTTCAGTAAGAAAGTTCAGAAGGACAAGAAGTTCAACATAATTAGTATTCGATCAGATCATAGAGGAGAATTTCAAAATAAAAAATTTGCAGAATTCTGTGATGATTAAGGAATTGAGCTTAACTTCTCAGCACCAAGGACACCACAGCAGAATGGAGTAGTTGAGAGGAAGAATAGGACATTATTGGGTATGGCCAGAACCATGTTATCAGAATACAATCTTCCTAGATATTTCTAGGCTGAAGCAATCAACACAACATGTTACATAATAAATAGAGTGATGATCAGGCCAATCCTGAAGAAGACAGTGTATGAACTTTACAAGCAAAAGAAGCCCAAGATCAGTCACTTCAGGACGTTTGGATGCCCTTACTTCATCCACAATAATGGTAAGAGAGATATTGGTAAGTTAGATTCCAAATCTAATGAAGGAATATTCATGGGGTATGCTTCTAAACCTAAAGGTAATAGAGTCTTTAATAAATAAAGTTTATTAATTGAGCAAACTGTCCATGTTATTTTTGATGAATCTAACCCTTCCTTGAGAAAGGAAGTAGATAGTGATGATGAAAATGCAGAAAAGTTATCCAAGAAACTAAGGGATACATCTATCAAGGATAATGAAGATCCACCCTTGGAAGAATTGCAACAGAAAGAAATATCCCATAATGATCTTCCAAAGGAATGGAGATACAAGAAGGATCATCCAAGAGACAACATCATTGGAGATCCATCTGTTGGGGTAAGAACAAGAGGTAATGTTATTCCATGTGATTACTTAGCATTTGTTTCTCAAATTGAGCCAAAGACAGTCAATGAAGCATTGTCTGATGAATCTTGGATTTTAGCCATGCAAGATGAACTTAATCAGTTCAAGAGAAACCAAGTCTGGTCCCTTGTTCGAAACCATCAGATCATCCTGTGATTGACACCAAATGGGTGTTCAGAAATAAATTGGATGAAGCTGGTGTTATCACTAGAAACAAGGCTAGACTGGTTGCTCAAGGCTATTCCCAAGAGGAAGGCATAGATTTCGATGAAACCTATGCACCAGTGGCTAGATTAGAGGCAATTCGGATTCTACTTGCTTATGCATCTGCATTAGATTTAAAACTTTTTCAAATGGATGTAAAATCTACATTTTTAAATGGATACATAAAGGAGGAATTCTATGTAGAACAACCTCCTAGTTTTGATGATGAAGATTTTCCAAATCACATTTTCAAATTGCATAAAGCTCTATATGGTTTAAAACAAGCACCTAGAGCATGGTATGAAAGGCTTAGTGCATTTTTATTAAACCATAGTTTTATCAGAGGACAGGTAGATAACACTTTATTTATTAAGTCAAAAGTCAAAAATATATTACTTTTGCAAATCTATGTGGATGATATAATATTCGGATCTACTAATGAAACTTTGTGCAAGTACTTTGAAAAGCTTATGTAGGGAGAATTCAAAATGAGCATGATGGGGGAACTCAATTATTTTCTTGGACTTCAAATCAAGCAAGGCAAAGAAGGCACACACATCTGCCAAGCGAAATACACCAATGAATTATTAAAGGAATTTGGATTCGACTATGCAAAGCCACTGTCCACACTAATGAGCACATCTACAAGGCTAGACAGTGATAAAGATGGTAAGAAAGTAGATCAGAAACTTTACAGAGGTATGATAGGATCATTACTTTACTTAACTGCTAGTCGACCTGATATTCTATTTAGTGTATGCATGTGTGCAATATATCAGGTTGATCCTAAAGAATCTCATTTAATTTCTGTTAAAAGGATTTTTTAGATATCTTGCTAGAACTCATGATCTAGGTTTATGGTATCCAAAATCATGTGAAACTAGTTTAGTAGGATATTCTGATGCTGACTATGCTGGATGCAAGGTAGATAGAAAAAGCACCAGTGGAAGTTGTCAATTTCTTGCAGGATGCTTGATTTCATGGTCCTCAAAGAAACAAAATTTAGTAGCACTATCAACAGCTGAAGCTGAGTACGTAGCTGCTGGAAGCTGTTGCACTCAACTACTATAGATAAAACAGCAACTTGAGGATTATGGATTGCACATCAAGACCATTCCATTGCTGTGCGACAACACCAGTGCAATAAATCTCACCAAAAATCCAGTTCACCACTCCAGGACAAAGCATATAGAGGTTAGATATCATTTTATTAGAGATCATGTAGCTAATGGAAATACAAATATTTCTTTTATAGATACATTGAATCAGTTAGCAGATATCTTTACAAAAGCCTTACCTGAAGAGAGATTTACATCTCTTAGAAGGGAATTAGGCATGTGTAATTTGTAATAGATTTTCTGCACATAATTGAAATAATAATAGTTTTAGAATAATGCTTATTCTCTCCCCTGGAATTAAGAAAATACTTTAAGTGCGTGAGTCATAAATTGCTTTGACGGTTCAGTATTTTAAAAAGACCTTATCTATTGCGAAATCGTCTCCTCTTTTGTCGTTTTCCGCATTTATTGCTGTGTCCTTTCAAAAGCAGCTTTAACTTTCACTTTTAAATCCCGTAATCTATGCCACACCGATTCCACCTTTCTCTCTCATCTCTTTCGACTCGCCTGGAACGATAAACCCTATCGATAGGGCTGTTCATAATACGGTTCAAATCGAAAAACCGAACCGATTTCATGGGCCAAGTGGTTCAGTTCGGTTTCAGGGCAGGAAACCGAAATAAACCGAATATAGATATATAGTTATATAACTAATAAAACTAAACAAAAAAAGGGGTAGCGCAGTGGAGGGCGCCGTCGCGCGCCCTCCACGCGCCGGGTGGTCGCGAGTTCGAAACTCGCGACCAACCCCAAAACTCTTCTTTTTGCCAACTTTTCAGAAAAACCCCAAAAATGTCAGAAAATACCCCAAAAAATGACAGAAAAACCCCCAAAATGCCAGAACCGTGGGGATTTCGGTTTGAACCTTCGGTTCGGTTCAATAAATGAATTCAGTTCGGTTCGGTTTCCTCCAAAAATGGAGGAAACCGAACCGAACCGAACCGTGTACACCCCTACCTATCGATTCTGGCATCCTCTCTTTGTGATTTCGAAAGAATCCCTATGTTCGCGCCAAAATATCTTGAGGGCTTCTGTTCTACTCCTTCCCACGATCCTCCAGAACCTTTCCCTGTTCAAATCCATGGCAGTTTCTGGGGTCTCCGGCACTGTTGGTGGCTACGGCGTTGCGTTCCTCACAACAGAGCAGCAAGAGCGGTTTGCAGCGGTGAAGATGAAGCTCTGTGGTAACAAGGCAGTGGATGTGGCTGATTTGGAGAAGAATGGGATGCACAACGTCATAGCAGCAATGCAGAGGATGAAGTGGACAAGAATGGCAACTATTTCAGAGGCCAGTTATTCGGACCTGGTGAAGGCCTTTTACACCTACTTAAAATCTGAAGAGGACGGGTCCTTGATCTCCTCAGTCAAAGGTACCTCTATTCACATTACATATGACTTGTTGGAGAGTCTTTTTGGGGTGTCTACCAGTGGTCGCAGTGGAGTAGACAGCATCGACATTCATGTCGAAGGACTGGGGATTATCGGTACTGAATATAAGCTGAAGGACGGTAAAATCGACATCAACCAGATGAATGCTTTCAACCGGATTGTGCATTTCATAGTGTGCCAAATCCTTGTACCAAGAAGCGCAACTTTCTCCACTTGCCCGAAGGCTGACTCCGACATGATGTTCTGGGCGATTCAGAATCAAGATATTAATATGGCAGAGGTGATCATTGAGAGGATGAAGTTTGCAACTACGATGAATTGGGATAAGAAGAATAAATTGAATGTATCTCTTCCTTATGCTCACCTGTTGACAAATTTTTTTCAGCATTTCAACATAAATGTGACTGGTGAAGTGTCCGAGAAGATGGGACAAGCCATTAGAAGCAGAAATCTGAAGAAGACTGGCTTCTCATTGGTAGCTGGGGTATGGACAAAGACTTCAGTCGCCAAAGGTGTGGCCATCATCGGAGAAGCTCAAGAAGTTCAGATTCCAGAGGCAGAGGAAGAAGTTGCTGTAAGAATTGAAGCCCCTGTTGCAGAAGCTCCAGTTGTTTTCCAGCAGTTCAAGAACAGCCAGAAGAGGTCAGAACAGAAATTCCAGTGGTTCAAGTAGAGGAAGAAGAGGCAGCAACATATATCAGAATTGAAGTTCCAGTTAGGGCTGTTCATAATACGGTCCAAACCGTAAAACCGAACCGAACCGACAGGTTCGGTTCGGTTTTGTTCGGTTTCATGGGCCAAGTGGTTCAGTTCGGTTTCATGGGCCAAGTGGTTCAGTTCGGTTTCAGGCTAGGAAATCGAAATGAACCGAATATAGATATATAATTATATAAATCATAAAATTTTACAAAAAAAAATGGTAGCGCAGTGGAGGGCGGCGTCGCGCGCCCTCCACGCGCGCACCAAAAAACACATTTTTTGCCATGTTTTTTAGAAAAATGTCAGAAAATGCCAGAAAAACACCAAAAAAATGTCAGAAAAATGGGATTTCGGTTTGAACCGAACCGGTTCGGTTCACTGAATGAATTTGGTTCGATTTGGAACCGAACCGTGTACACCCCTAGTTCCAGTGGCCAGTTCAAGAAGAATTAAAGAAATTCCTCCCGAGCACATTGAGCCCGTTGGGAAATCCTCAGAGGTTGAGTCCCCTTCGACAGTTGTTGTAGTAGTAATTGAAGATATTTTGGATACTGTCGCAAATATTCATGGGGAGCAAGAATAAGTTATGGCTAAAGTTGTGGCACCAGACCACAGTGCAGATGTTCCTATGGAAGATGCTCCTATTCAGGGGGAGCATGCAGTTGAGAAGGAAGTAGAGATTCAGGGGGAGCACACAGTTAGCCCCCATGCTGATCAGTTCCAAGAAGGTGTTGTGGAGAGAACCTCAGATGAAGAAGAACCTCCTGTTGATAATGTGGAGCCCGCTGTTGGGGCCAGTGCTAAAGGCAAGGGTGTAGCTCAGATTCCTTTGCTTACTAGAAGAGCACACCATAGTTCCAAGAAGAAGAAGCTGAGGGTCAATATGAAGCCAGTAATAGACCGGTTGAATGCTCATGGAGAGATCCTGTGCTCACTGCAAAATGAAGTTACATCCATCTTTGTGAGCCAAAGCAAAGGAGCCAAGCAGATTGGAGCAATGAAAGCTGAGCTCCAAAGTTTGAAGGGTGAGTTGGGAATCATTAAGCAATTAGTTCAAGATCTATCAGTTTTTGTGAGGGAGCAATTACCCATTCCTGCCTCTCCTGCTCCCACTCCTGCAGTACCTGTGTACAGTTCATGGCCTTCAGGGCCAAGGATTGAAGAAGAAGAAGCAGTCTGGCCATCAGGGCCAGTTAATATTGAGGATTCAGGGCCATCAGGGCCACAGGTTGTTGAGGACTCATGTCAGGATCAGCCAGTAAAGGATGCATCTGGGCCACTAGGGCCATCGATTGAGCAGGCAGGGCCTCTAGGGCCAGTTGTGGATGAGTCAGGGCCATCCGGGTCAGTGGAATCTCAGGTTGAGCATGGAAGATTTGAAGCACCTGTAGAAGAGGCTGTGCCCCTAGAGCCCCCTACTTCTCCTCTTCAATCTCCAGCCCCTCCTTCTCCACCTTCATCTACCACTGCTCCTCCAGCTCCTGCCACCTTTAAACAACCTCTTCCCTAAAATATTTCCTCACCTACACCATTTCCTACCACAACCTCCTCTTCTCCTGTTTCTTCCACATTCATTCCTCCTCCTCCTTCTGAGGCACCTCTAGTATCGTCCTCTGCTGGAGCCTCATCTGCTGGTGCTTCATCAGCTGGACCATCTGTACCACCTCCCTCTACTTCTTATTCTTTCCTTCATCCTCCTACTCCTCCCTCCTTTGTTACCATCATTCCAGAGGGTGCCCAACTTGAAGGTCCCTTTATCCAGAACATCAAAGAAAAGTTTGAAGTAGCCATACTTCGCTCAGTTTTGTCAGTTGGCACTCACATTCATAGGACAGGCTCTTCCAGCCATGTTCCTAAAAAGAGAAAAATATCTTCCAACCTTGCTATTTCTTCTGAGCCTCGTTTTCCACCTCTTTGGTTCTCTCACTGTTGAAAATCGGAGAAGGTCTATCTATTGTGAATTCCTCCAGAAATGCACATTTGCCACCATTTTTTGCCTTCCTCACCTACATCTCACCGACCACCTAAATGTTGTTCTCCCTCTCTCTTCTCTTTCAAAAGCTAAACAGTCAAAATTTTTCTCTATGACTGAGGCTAAAACTGAAGATTAGTGGGCTCGGGGCCATCAGTCTTTATACAGGCAATTCATATTTGCCAGCTCTGCTCGATTCCCACCCAGAGATCACCCACTCACTCTCTCTGAGTGGTTTGTGATTCATCACAAGAATATCTGGGGTCCATTTATTCAGAAGGAGATCAAGTTTATCCGCTATTTCCAGATGTTTAACGATTACATCTATCTCAATAATCTGCCTGAAGTTCAGCTTGGCCAGTTCTGGGAAGCTATTTCTCTTCTTGGTTCGGATGCTGCTCATTCCACCTCCATCCAAGTGGATTTTGCCACATTGGAGATACCAGATGTTGTGTTCCTGCCTCCACTTCATTCCTTAGTCATGGAATTTGTAGTAGGCCCTCTTATTTTTGAAAGATTTGCTAGGGTCATGGGGCGCATTTTAGTGCAGAAAGAAAATTCCCTTGCATTCCACAGATTCGTCTACCGGGAATATCACCAGGGCCACATCAAGTCTGATGTTCTTGCCCCTCTTTTGTCTGAATATGAGCGGCTATCTCCATCAGACTGGGAAAGACTTTACCCTCTCACTACTCAACAGCTTCTTGATCTCAATGCTTCTCAGGCTTGATCAAATCAACCTCCTCTGTCTGCTGCACAATTTCTAGATCTTAACTCCATTCATCTTGTTCGAGACCCATTTGATATGTGGGTTGAGAGATACAAAGTCTATATTTCAATGAAAAAGGAACTGAAGCACCAGCAGATCTTCTACCCCATTTCCATTGATCAGTTCCTCCAACATGCTAGCTTTGGTACTTCCAGCACCTACAAAATGTCTCTTGGCAAGGATGAGTATGGAAATTTGGTGGAAGCTCAGATGCAACTGCACATCTAGAGGATGGCTCCTGTTATGGGACCTTCCTACTCTATAGTTTATGGAGCCTTCCAAGGTTATTTTGAGGAGCAGGAACGCAAGGCATGGCTGATCGTTACTCGCTATGCCTCCCTCCTGTCCCCTGCTTTCTACATTCCTGTTCCTCCTTAGTGATATAATATAATGTTTCTTCTGGCTCCCATTTATCTTTATTCTATTCTCTCTTGTGTGTTTTGATTCCTTTTTGCTTAATGACAAAAAGGGGGAGAAAATAAAACATTCTGAATTACATATCAACAAAATCCTCATTTTAGAAAATTTACTCAAGTTTATTTTAGAACATTATATGTTATGTTTTGTTATGTTTTGTCATCACCAAAAAGGGGGAGATTGATGATCAGTCCATCCCCATATAATTTTATTTAATTATATACAATTTTGGTGATTAACAAAACCCTAACAATTATTTTCTAACAAGTTTTTATGAAGTTCATCCACAGGGAATAAATCAAGCCTAATATGTAAGTAATTCTTGCACTGTATCATTTAAAGTTCAGAGCATGCATTTCCTCTAAGTTCATATCGATTTCCTTTATGGCATAACGATTTCAGTCTCACAACGATTCGTTAAGTGAAACAACGATTTCGGTCTCACAACGATTCGTTAAGTGAAACAACAATTTCGGTCTCACAACGATTTGTTAAGTGAAACAACGATTTCGGTCTCACAACGATTCATTAAGTGAAACAACGATTTCGGTCTCACAACGATTTCGTAAGTGTAACATCGATTTCGGTCTCACAACGATTTCGTAAGTGTAACATCGATTTCGGTCTCACAACGATTTCGTAAGTGTAACATCGATTTCAGTTTCACAACGATTTCGTAAGTGTAACATCGATTTTAGTTTCACAACGATTTCGTAAGTGTAACAACGATTTCGATCTCATATCAATTTCGTAAGTGAAACAACGATTTCGGTTTCACATCGATTTCATAAGTAAAACAACGATTCGGTCATCGGTTTCTTAAGAGAAACAACGAATTGATTGTTATAACGATTCGATAAGTGAAAAACATCGATTTGCTTGTACAACGATTTGCTTATGCTTGTACAACGATTTGCTTAAATCTGTACAACGATTTGCTTATATCTGTGCAACGATTTGCTTGGACATCGATTTGTTTATGTTTGAACAACGATATACTCAAACAACGATTTGTTTATGTTTGAACAACGATTTGCCTATATTTGTATAACGATTTGCATAAACAATGATTTCATAAGTTGAACAACTATTTCATTGTCATAATGACTTCATGGATTACATCGATTTCATACATGATATTCAAACATATTTTCAAATATTGTGAAAGTCAAAGTCTTCCCGCGTGCATCACTAGTATCCCTGCATTTATTGTGACTGTACACATCATCTGCATGTCGCATGTCTGAATGCTTTCCACACCCATGATACAATAGAAAATACTTTATCAGGTGACAGAATAACATTTCTATTTTGGTGTACGTTCTTATTGCATGGTTTCTAACATTGACTGACAAGCATAGAGACAGTCTAGCTATCTACGGTTTGGCATTTATTGTGTGCAGGTCTTTGTGTAGCATATCGACTGTTCGGATCGTCTTATATTCGTTGTGGTGGCCAGTGTGTGGCCCACATTGTGTGTAGCAGGTGCTTACACAGGTTTCCGGGGTGTTGTGGGCCGACAGGTTGGCCCAAAATGCAGGTTTGTTCTCTGTCTTTGAACGCGACAGAGGGGCACGTCGCGTTCTCATCGCGACACCCGGACACGTCGCGTTCTGGTTGCCGCTGTTTTGGCTCATCGTCTGCATGCGCACCGCGTGTCGTGCGTGGGATGGGTGTGCTGACGTCGACAGGCGGATCACGACGGGCAGCCACGTCGCGACCTGGTCTCGGCATAGCGATACGTCGTGTTCCCAACCGAGCTGCGTTTTTAAGAAACCCTGGCAGAACAGAGCTTTCACAAGCTCTGCTCGGCCAGGGGAGGTTTCGCTCATGGGATTCTGGGCAATTCGAGCTCGTGGGCCTTGGTTGGTTGTGTTCTCGCCGTGAAGATCGCCTGTGGAGCGGGAGAGACGCCGGGTTATCGCCCGTTTTAGTGTTCTTCATCAAAGTAGGGAGATTCTACCCTTTTCCTTCGTGGAATCGCTGTGTGTGTGCCGTGTGATGTGTTTACAGCTTTAAGAACCATAGATGGCATGCTAGGACATCACAAAGAGCATGAAAAAATGGATTAGAAACCAGGTTTGGCAGGGTTTTTAGGGTTTTCTGGCGAAGGGGACTCGGATAGGGTTTCTCGCCTGCGAAGGCGACGGTCCCCCTATCGCGATCAGATCACGACAGGATGATACGTCGCGTTCGCTATCTTGGTTGCGACATGTCGGGGCGTCGCTATCTGAATGCGACCTGGGCCTCTGTCGCGATCATAGCCGTAGGATACTTCTTGCTTGTAAATGTTAATGCATGTATTTGTATTTGTTTAACTGATACATGGTATGATTATCCGATGTGGTTAGCGGTGCTTTGGCACCTGTTGTGCTCCTTGGGAGTGCGGTTCACATGGTGAGCTGCAGGCTCACGTGGTTGTGTGTGTGTGACTGGTTTCAGTGACCGTATGTGTTCACGTGGTTTATGTAGCGTGCACGAGATTCTGTGTGCGTGGCAGGTAGCGTTACGCCTTCCGTGGTTACCTCTACAGTTGGGAGCCCCAGGTTCCGAGGTGAGCCATGCACGTGGGTGTGCTCGGGGTTTGTCCCGGTACAGTGGTACCGTCAGGGTCTTGTCGTCTTCCTGGACACCCTCGCTCTCAGGGAGAGTTGTCGTCCGACTGAGGGAAAGACGGCAGGGACAGCGATTTATGAGAGTTTGTTGTTTAGTCGCTTGTAGCACGCTCGTAGTTGGGGGGACGGACATCAGTAGACGTACTGGACCCCAGCTAGTCCTATTTCCAGTGCCTCACTTTAGGGAGTTTAGGCCAGAGTCCCTAAAGGTGTCAGGCATGGGCCTGCGGGGTGTGACCTGCAGGTGTGGTGGTTTGGTTGGTCTCCACAGTTCTTGTTTGGTTTAGTGGAGCAGCAGCTGGACCTTTCGTCCGTGGCTGCGAGACTGAGAGGTAGACTTGTGTGTTTGTCCCGGTTGGTTGCTGGTGTCACGAGCCAGGCTACGTGACCCGAGTTTGGCGTTTACCTACTTGAGCTCGTACACCTGTTTGGATTTTTCGTTTATTTATTAACATTACGTTCGAGGTCAGCAAGCGGTAAGTAAATTACAGTTTTAATATATTGCTTAAATAATCCTATAATTTGCTATAGAGTAGCTTCCTACTTAGTTACTTGAGTTGTGGTTTGTTCGGTTACTTTGGGGGAGTTTCCCTACTGAGCCAGTGACTAGTGAGGCTCACCCCCCTACTCCTTTCAGGTGAGGGAGAGCAGGAGGATTCCCAACCGTCTTCTAGTTCTGGGCCGCACCGTAGCGGAGCAGGGTCTGCGCCACCACCAGCAGTGTAATTTTCTCTCTTTGTACACCTCGGGGTATGCCTCAGGTTCTGTTGTACTGGTTTATGGTTTTAGTTGAGATATTAGCTATGTAAATCCCATGTAAATATTTATGGAATGGAATGTTTACTTCTGTTCTGTAGTTTCCTTTATATTTCTACGAACATGTGTGAATGATATCCCTTGCGAAGCTTCGGCTCGTTCGCGGGAGGCGGAGTCGTATCAGGCTTGTTATCAAGTTAACGGATTTGAACGATGTGGTCCGTCACAGTTGGTATCAGAGCATAGTCCGTATAAATGTTAAGGAACAGGAAATTTACATAGCCTATTATTTACTTAAACCCACTGCTGGTAGTTGACCCGGGGTTTTTGTGTTGATATGTGTTGTATTGTGTGGTTGGAAAATTATTTGCGCAGGATCAGAAATGGCAGATCTAAGAGATTGGGGAGGAGGTGGTGATGATCCAGAGGATCCTACCCAGAGGATGGTTGAACGGATTTGGGAAAGTCTTACGGAGATCCGTATGAGGATGGATCAGCCAGGACCCGCACAGCCAGCGATACCAGTTGTTGAGGAGGCAGTGCCAGCAACCCCAGTTTTACCCCCAGTAGGAGTTGAGGTACCTCCTATAGTACCTGTGCACCCTACAGTACCAGTAAGGCCAGGTACCGTAGAGGATTCCACAGCTCTTGTAGAGAGGTTTCTGAGGTTACAACCCTCTACTTACTCAGGTGGCCCTAACCCAGATACTGCAGAGCATTGGATACATGAGATCGAGAGAGTATTTGTGACTATGAGGTGTCCGCAGGAGGACAGAGTCATTCTTGCTATTATCAGTTGAGGGGATTTGCTCAGGAATGGTGGAGACTCAAGTTATAGACTGTTTTTGCAGGAAGGACAGAAGATGGAATTACTTGGCCAGAATTTTTGACGGTTTTCAATGACACGTTCTTTCCACTACAGATCCAACAAGCAAAAATGGAGCAGTTTAGAACTTTGCAACAAGGGAGATTGTGACGGACCGGGGTATTTATGCCCATTAAGGCTCCATATCCAGATCCGCCTCCCGCGAACGGACCGAAGTCTCGCAAGGGATATCTCACACACGTGTCCAGGAAGAGTATAAAAGACAAATCACAACAACTTAAGACACAAGAAAGTACATGTGCTCAAATCTGTTCACAAATTTGTACAACTGTCCCATCACATTAATACATGTCCAATTAAAAGTACAACTACCTGGGGCATACCCCGAGGGAGCACAAGCTCACACAACACTAACTACTAAACAACTGCTGGTGGTACAAGTCTGACACAACGCTGCTGCAAGCCAAACACACGGCAAGCCCTGAAAAGAACTGTAGGGGAGTGAGCCTCAACAAGTCACTGGCTCAGTAGGGGCTACCCAAAACAACACCGTAACCACAAACACCTCAACCCCAATGGGTCTCACTGGCAACACCAATAGCCAAACCATTTCATGCTCACATCATGACAATAAATAACAATTAAACATACTCATGATAATAAACATAAAGTCCTTGGAAGGAAAGTGGGACTACATGACTAATATAAAATCATTAGTCAGCCCAACAACTAAAGTGCCTAAACCACAGTCTCACTGGCACACTGCTACAACAACTGGTTGCCTAAGCTATAAGCCACACAGGCAAGTCACTGCCCAGGCTACAAGCTTCACAGGCGAATCTCAAACACTTGAGTAACAGGACTGCTAACAAAGAGCTGATCCTTTATACTCCAAACCTTACTACATTGGAAACTACACACAAGATAACAGGACTGGCTATCACGAAGTCAATCCATAACACACTTAAAACTATAATTGAAATCATACCCAAGAAGAGTAAAACTCAACAAGTGGAAGGTCTCACACGGCCTCCACAGAGCACAGCTCTACTAAACCACAATATGCCTAGGCCACAAGCCTCATCGGCAAATTACCCACAAAGGTAACATAATTAATAATCACAAACTAATCCACAATAAATTATAAACAAAGATCTATTTAAAATGGATAAGATACAACAAGTGGCAGGTCAAACAACAAGACCTCCACAACACACAAGAACCTGAAAAGGTTGGTACACAATGTACCACCACAAAACTGCAAAGTAACCCACGAAGGGTATAGGTACCTGCTACTCTGAGGTACCACAACACAAACACCCGAACAAGGGTACAAGTAGGTGATAAACACCACACTGAACCACAATTATATTATGCCTTCACTTAGACACAACATTACAGGTGAAACCTTAATCGATAAGTCACACAAACCATAACTCAGCCACAACTGTGCCAACACCAGGGCACACCTGAAAAGGTCAAACCTCGACCACGAGTCACAAACTCACGAACCACGACAAGTAGCAAAGCACGAGTCGGAAGGGAACGACGCCACCACACGGGAACGGTCTACTGGCTGATCAGGCCAGTATCCAACCTGGACAAGACAACACAAGAACAACCTCTCAGCCTCGCAGTCACGGACGAAAGGTCCAACTGCCGCTCCACAAGAAAGAAGTCAAACAACTGTGGAGACCAACCAACACCACACCTGCAGACACACGGCTACAGGCCCATGCCTGGCACCTCTAGAGTCTTTGGCCGGAGCACCCTAAAGTGAGGCACTGGAAAACAGGACTAGCTGGGGACCAGTGTTGACTACTGGTGTCCGTACCCCCAACTACGAGCGCGCTACAAGCGACTACACACCCACAAACACAAGCCGCTGCCCTACTGTCGTCTTTACCTCAGCCGGACGTACAACTCAAGCACATGAGTGAGGGTGTCCAGGAAGACGACACAGACCTCAACAGTACAACACAAGTACCGGGACAAAACCCCGAGCACAACAAACACACGTGCCTGGCTCACAAAGAACCTGGGGTACCCGACTAGAGAGGCATTCCGGAATAGGCGCCGGACCACCACACTCGGCTAGCACAAACCACGATACTTACACATATAGATTTTACTTATAATTCACAATAAACATGGGTTAGGATTAGCTTAACGTCGGTCACCATGTGACCCCAAAGCTATCCTACACCAACACATACCTGAACCACAAACTTGCCTATCATCGGTCACCTTATGACCTCCATGGCTACACACACCACTTAATACATAAATCCATATAATATTATTCGAAAGACAACAACGAACCAGGGCTAGGTCGGTGTGGACCTTCACTGCCCAAACACCACAAAGTCATGGCTAGGCTCACACAAGAACCTCACTGCCCAGTTATTACAACAAATCATAAGAATTACATTACGACAAAGTGTGTAGTATACACACACTCAAACCACGTAGACAACACGTGTATAATACACCCTGGTTGGTGTACCACATGTCAGTCACGAATACCTCATGTCCAACACATGGACAACATATTCACAAACTTAAACCACTACGTACATCATACATTATTCACGTAAAACATGCCCATTACATGAGCAGTATGCTCCAAGAGCATAACAAGTGCACTGGCTCAGATCGGTCATCGCCATGCACACACAAACACACGATACTCATAACCAGAAAAGCTACGTAAACCACACTGCATGGATACATGCACAAGTTGGCGGCAACATCGACTGCCGCTTAAAGGAAGTAGACGGCAAGCGATCTAGCCGTTTATATCCCGGCTGATGAGCTTGGCGACAAGCGATGTTGACGCCAAGTTCTTCGGCCACTAACCCTGCAGAAACCCTAAACCGAATCTACAGGTTTTCCAACCGTTTAAACCACAGTAAAACATACAGTAATAATTCCTCTAACATCCATGCACCATATTTAAACCAAAACAACATGTTTTACTACCTAAATTCATCAAACCACCCATTATCCCCGCATGGTACATCTTAATCCGAAAATGCATTAAACATGCTAATTCATGTGGTTTAATCGTGTTTTAATGATCCTAAGGAGTTAACAGGGTTCATCCCCTACCTCAGAACACGCTCAAACTCTCTGAATTCTCCCAAACCACGCCGAACCCTCCACGAGCTCCCACGGGAATTGCACCACGCCACGACGTTTCCTCGCGCAATTCGGCAACGCCACACGTTCCACGATCCTCCAACCACCCTTCAGTACCTGTTGGAAGCTTTAGAAACACGGGGACGCAAAGCTAGGGCAAGGGAAGAGAAAGACAGGTGGGAAACCTGCTCTCGGGTGACCCTATAACCTGCAGAATTCACAGGTTGGCGTCAACCCCTCTGCCGCCAAAGACAACCGCCACACTAAACGTCCACATCTAATGCCGCCAAGATCATGAAGTCAACGGCACCTTACCTGGACGCCAACAAGTCAACGACCACCCCTGGCCGCCAACTCCTACTCAACTGCAGCAGGTCCTATTTCATTTCGGGACCTAACCTGCACCACACCTACACACACCACGCGACTACA
Organism: Colocasia esculenta; assembly: GCA_014218235.1. NCBI lineage: Eukaryota > Viridiplantae > Streptophyta > Magnoliopsida > Alismatales > Araceae > Colocasia > Colocasia esculenta. Next base: position 30,800,200 of record CM024758.1, read on the forward strand.
CCACACTGGCCTTACAACAGCCATCACAACCACAACACACACGATCCAAAAAGGATCCGAAAATAAGCGACGTTACAGAGATTGTCTGTGTTGGAATATTAGATGAGATTCATGGCATTGAGTAGATATGCCCCTTATGTGGTGACCGATCATGCAATAATGGTGGAGTATTTTATTAGAGGTTTGAGGTCTGAGTTGCTGGATGCAGTAGCTCCACTAATGTGTAGGACAGTAGAGGAGGCGGCACATCGGGCAGCTGTGTTGGAGAGAACTTTGCAGGCTAGGCAAAGTCAGTCTCAGGCGGGAGGTTCAGGCAGCTTCCGACTTCCCCAGCAGTCACAGGGCATCAGCAAAGGAAAGGCATCCTCAGGAGCATCATCGTTTGGGATAGCAAAGTGGGGCAAGCAGATCAAGAAATTCTTCCAAGGAGGAGGACGAGGCAGAGGCAGGCAACAGGGTTTTCCAGCAGGGGCGTGGCTACAGGCCACCGGTTCCACATGAGTTGCAACAGAGTACCGCAGGTCAACCCGCAACTTCTCGGGAGGTCATATGTTATGCTTGTGGTCAGCCAGGACATTATGCCAGGGATTGTCCATCTCGAGGATATGGTTATGGTAGAGGGACTTAGCAGCAGTAGCAGACATATCAGCCATCAGCAGAGAGAGGTAGAGGAACCCCTTATCAGAGAGGAGGTCGAGGTCGGGTGATGGCAATCACCAGGGCGCAGGCAGAAGCATCAAATCTCATTGAAGGTATACTATCGATCTTTGATTTCTCAGCTAGAATATTAATTGATCCGGGTGCTTCTCATTCATTTATTTCCAAAGATTTCTTGGATAGTCTGGCTCATCCCATAGAAGAAAGGCAGTGTGAATTGGTGGTTGAGATTCCTACCGGTGATTTTATGCTTACTTCCTGTTATTTAGATGAGGTTCCAATTATGATTCATGGGAATCAGTTGCCGGCAAAGTTGTATGCTTTGTCTTTAAAGGAGTATGATTTGATTCTGGGTATGGATTGGTTATAGGCTTATGGTGCTCTGGTAGACTGTAGAAAGAAGAGGGTCAGGTTTTGTAGACCTGATGGAACAGCTTTTGAATTTCAAGGTATGCCCTTTTATTCTCCTAAGTTTATCATTTCTGCGCTCAGGGCTAGAAGATTAATTAATGTAGGATGTGTAGCGTATCTTGCTTCTGTGAGTCTGGTTGAGTCTCATAAATCTGTAGAGTCTGTGCCAGTGGTTAGAGAATTTATAGATGTATTTCTAGAAGATTTGCCGGGGCTAGCACCGCGTAGAGAGGTAGATTTCACTATTGAGTTAGAACCAGGCAGTATGCCGATATCAAAGGCACCGTACAAGATGGCACCAACAGAATTAAGAGAGTTAAAGAAGCAGTTGCAGGAGTTATTAGAGAAAGGTTTCATCAGGCCAAGTCACTCACCGTGGGGTACACCAGTGCTATTTGTTAGAAAGAAGGATGGTAGTCTGAGAATGTGTATAGATTACCGACAATTGAATAAGGTTACCATCAAGAACAAGTATCTGCTACCAAGAATATATGATTTGTTTGACCAGCTTCAGTCAGCAAATGTGTTCTCCAAGATTGATTTAAGATCAGGATATCATCAGTTGAGAATTAAGGAGGAAGACATTGAAAAGTCAGCTTTCAGGACCAGGTATGGACATTATGAATTTGTAGTAATGCCATTTGAGTTGACTAATGCGCCAGCAACATTTATGAACTTGATGAATAGAATATTTCATCCATATCTGGATTAGTTTATAGTAGTTTTTATCGATGATATCTTGATATATTCAACATCAGAAGAGGAACATGCAGCCCATTTAAGAATCACCTTGCAGGCATTGAGAGAGCATCAGCTGTATGCTAAGTTCAGTAAGTGTGAATTCTGGCTGAAAGAGATACAGTTTTTGGGTCATGTGATTTCTTGTGAAGGAGTTGCAGTAGATCTTGTGAAAGTAGAAGCAGTGTTGAAGTGGGCAGAGCCAAAAACTGTGTCAGAGATTAGAAGCTTTTTGGGTCTTGCAGGTTATTATAGAAGATTTATTCAAGATTTCTCTAAAATAGCAGCCCTAATGACCAAGTTGACCAGGAAGGGAGTTTCTTTTGTGTGGTCTTCTGAGTGCAGGCGCAGCTTTGCTGAATTGAAAAAGAGGCTTACTACAGCACCGATATTAGAAATTCCTTCAGGAAGTGGTGGTTTTGTGATATATACAGATGCATCCAGAAGAGGATTAGGGGCAGTACTAATGCAGCATGGAAAAGTGGTTGCTTATGCTTCCAGGCAGTTAAAGAAGCATGAAGAGAATTATCTGACTCATGATTTAGAATTGGCAGCGGTAGTATTTGCTTTGAAGATCTGGCGGCATTATTTATATGGAGAAAGATTTGAAATATTTACAGATCATAAAAGCTTGAAATATATATTTTCACAGAAAGATTTGAATTTAAGGCAACACAGATGGATGTAATATTTGAAAGATTATGACTTCAGTTTGGGATACCATCCGGGTAAAGCAAATGTTGTGGCTGATGCACTGAGCAGAAAAGCTGTTATGAATCAACTTATGATCAGAGAATGAAAATTATATGAAGAGATAGCAGATAATTCTTTATATGTGCCAAATAGTCTGCAGAGAGCAGTGTTGGCGAATAGTGCAGTTGAACCTTCTCTTTACAGACAGATAGTTGAAGCCCAGAAAGCAGATGAGAACTTGGCAGATATTCTAAGAATGGAGGAGGTAACTTTGGGCCATGATAATGTAGTCAGATTAAAAGGCCGAGTGTATGTTCCAGCTGATGTAGGAATCAGACAGAAAGTGCTAGAGGAAGCCCACAAGTCAAGATATACCATTCATCCAGGCAGTACTAAGATGTATCAGGGAATGAAGGGTCTTTTCTGGTGGCCAAACATGAAAATAGAAATTGCAGAATTTATAGCAAGATGTGCCGTCTGTCAGTAAGTAAAAGCAGAACATCAGCGACCAGGAGGTTTGTTGCAACCTTTGCCCATACCACAATGGAAATGGGATGATATAGCTATGGATTTTATAGTGGGCTTGCCCAACTCAGCAGGTCACAATGGCATTTGGGTTTTTGTTGATAGACTGACTAAAGTTTGCAGACTGTTACCGGTTAATATGTCATGGTCAGTGGACAGGCTAGCCAAATTATATGTGGAAAGAATAATACCATTGTATGGAATTCTAGTTACTATTGTTTCAGATCGAGATCCAAGATTCACCTAAGGCTTTTGGAGAAGTTTGCAAAGGGTAATTGGCACTGAGTTAAGATATAGTTCTGCATATCATTCGCAGACAGATGGACAGACAGAAAGGACCATTCAGACAATAGAAGATATGTTGAGGGCCTGTTTCTTGGTTTGGGGAGGAATATGGGAACGTCATTTGAGTATGGTTGGATTTGAATATAATAACAGTTATCAAGCAAGTATTGGAATGGCACCTTATGAGGCATTATATGGCAGACCATGCAGGACACCATTGAATTGGCATGAGATAGGGGAGAGGCAGGTTCTGGGTCCAGAGTTAATCAGACAATGTGCAGAAACAGTTAAGTTTGTTAAAGAAAAGCTGCAAATAGCACAGAGTCGACAAAAGAGTTATGCTGACAATAGACGCAGACCATTGCAGTTTGAGGTGGGGGATTATGTATTTTTGAAAGTTTCTCCTACTAAAGGTGTATTTAGATTCAGCAAGCGAAGCAAGTTGAGCCCCAGATATGTAGGTCCGTTCTAGATAATAGAAAGATTGGGCGAGACCGCTTATAGGTTAGACCTGCCAGCAGACTATGCAGATGTCCAATGTATTCCATGTTTCTATGCTCAGAAAGTACATTGAAGATCCATCCCAAGTGGTTAGTTATCAGAGGAGTGAATTAAAGCCAGATATGACAATGCCAGAATATCCAGTACAGATCACAGGCCGCAGAACCCAGAAGCTCAAGAATAAGAATATTGATTTAGTGAAAGTTAATTAGATGGGGAAAACAGACAAGGCGGTGAGGATACTTGGGAACTAGCAGAGGAAATGATGAAGATGTATCCATATTTGTTTGAGTAAGCTTTTAATTCTTTTAGGTGATAGTACCCTATTAATTTTAAAAGAAATTTTTTGATATCGGGTTCCGCTTTAAATTTCGAGGACGAAATTTCTTTTAGGTGATACTAATGTAGCATATCGACTGTTCGGACCGTCTTATATTCGTTGTGGTGGCCAGTGTGTGGCCCACATTGTGTGTAGCAGGTGCTTACACAGGTTTCCGGGGTGTTGTGGGCCGACAGGTTGGCCCAAAATGCAGGTTTGTTCTCTGTCTTTGAACGCGACAGAGGGCACGTCGCGTTCTCATCGCGACACCCGGACACGTCGCGTTCTGGTTGCCGCTGTTTTGGCTCATCGTCTGCATGCGCACCGCGTGTCGTGCGTGGGATGGGTGTGCTGACGTCGACAGGCGGATCACGACGGGCAGCCACGTCGCGACCTGGTCTCGGCATAGCGATACGTCGTGTTCCAACCGAGCTGCGTTTTTAAGAAACCCTGGCAGAACAGAGCTTTCACAAGCTCTGCTCGGCCAGGGGAGGTTTTGCTCGTGGGATTCTGGGCGATTCGAGCTCGTGGGCCTTGGTTGGTGTGTGTTCTCGCCGCGAAGATCACGTGTGGAGCGAGAGAGACGCTGGGTTATCACCCGTTTTTAGTGTTCTTCATCAAAGTAGGGAGATTCTACCCTTTTCCTTTGTGGAATCGCTGTGTGTGTGCCGTGTGATGTGTTTACAGCTTTAAGAACCGTAGATGGCATGCTTGGACATCACAAGAGCATGAAAAATGGAAACCAGGTTTGGCAGGGTTTTTAGGGTTTTCTGGCGAAGGGGACTCGGATAGGGTTTCTCGCCTGCGAAGGCGACGGTCCCCCTGTCGCGATCAGATCGCGACAGGACGATACGTCGCGTTCGCTATCTTGGTTGCGACATGTCGGGGCGTCGCTATCTGAATGCGACCTGGGCCTCTGTCGCGATCACAGCCGTGGGATACTTCTTGCTTGTAAATGTTAATGCATGTATCTGTATTTGTTTAACTGATACATGGTATGATTATCCGATGTGTGTAGAAGTGGTTAGCGGTGCTTTGGCACCTGTTGTGCTCCTTGGGAGTGCGGTTCACATGGTGAGCTGAAGGCTCACGTGGTTGTGTGTGTGTGACTGGTTTCAGTGACCCGTATGTGTTCACGTGGTTTGTGTAGCGTGCACGAGATTCTGTGTGCGTGGCAGGTAGCGTTATGCCTTCCGTGGTTACCTCTACAGCTGGGAGCCCCAGGTTCCGAGGTGAGCCAGGCACGTGGGTGTGCTCGGGGTTTGTCCTGGTACAGTGGTACCGTCAGGGTCTTGTCGTCTTCCTGGACACCCTCGCTCTCAGGGAGAGTTGTCGTCCGACTGAGGGAAAGACGGCATGGACAACGACTTGTGAGAGTTTGTTGTTTAGTCACTTGTATCGCGCTCGTAGTTTGGGGGACGGACACCAGTAGACGTACTGGACCCCAGCTAGTCCTATTTCCAGTGCCTCACTTTAGGGAGTTTAGGCCAGAGTCCCTAAAGGTGTCAGGCATGGGCCTGCGGGGTGTGACCAGCAGGTGTGGTGGTTTGGTTGGTCTCCATAGTTCTTGTTTGGTTTAGTGGAGCAGCAGCTGGACCTTTCGTCCGTGGCTGCGAGACTGAGAGGTAGACCTGTGTGTTTGTCCGGGTTGGTTGCTGGTGTCGCGAGCCAGGCTACGCGACCCGAGTTTGGCGTTTACCTACTTGAGCTCGTACACCTGTTTGGGTTTTTTGTTTATTTATTAACATTACGTTCGAGGTCAGCAAGCGGTAAGTAAATTATAGTTTTAATATCTTGCTTAAATAATTCTATAATTTGCTATAGAGTAGCTTCCTGCTTAGTTACTTGAGTTGTGGTTTGTTCGGTTACTTTGGGGGAGTTTCCCTACTGAGCCAGTGACTAGTGAGGCTCACCCCCCTACTCCTTTCAGGTGAGGGAGAGCAGGAGGCTTCCCAACCGTCTTCTAGTTTCGGGCCGCACCGTAGCGGAGCAGGGTCTGCGCCACCACCAGCAGTGTAATTTTCTCTCTTTGTACACCTCGGGGTATGCCTCAGGTTCTGTTGTACTAGTTTATGGTTTTAGTTGAGAAAATGGCTATGTAAATCCATGTAAATATTTGTGGAATGGAATGTTTACTTCTGTTCTGTAGTTTCCTTTATATTTTCTACGGACATGTGTGAATGATATCCCTTGCGAAGCTTCGGCTCGTTCGCGGGAGGCGGAGTCGTATCAGGCTCGTTATCAGGTTAACGGGTTTGAATGATGTGGTCCGTCACACTTTGTGAGTACCAAGTCTTAAAACATTGGACAACTAGAAGCTGAAGGATATTTGGGTGAATCTTCTCTTTACGTGCATGGCTCCAGAGCATTAAATGGCTGCAAGCTCACCTGTCTTACACCTCGGACATGCTGTTGAATGTGCATCTATCATAGAGACAACGACCATTTCAACGACTATATTTTTCAAGAGAAGATATATAGAAGACTGATGTCTCTATGAAGAACAACTTTGGCACCTTAGAGCTTTCAGAGAACCAACCTTCAACTTGCGAGCATCAGAAACAAGAGCCCCAAAGCTTCACTCCATAATCTTCTGTAGCTCTTAGCTCTCCGTGTTCATTTGCTTATGTCACGTCCTTAGAATTACGCAACAGATATAAATTATTCGGAAATAATTCGAGTTGATATCCCGAGACGTGAACATTCGGCAAATAAGCCTCTAGCTAGCACGCGCTAGATGTACAAAACATACATCATCATAGGGCCCAAATATTGAACTCAACTAACCTTTTATTCAAATCTCAAATCATTGTATTCCAAATGGAAACTATTACAGGACTAAGACTCAATAAAAAGGGAAATTACATTATTCCTCACTTCCTACTACATGAGTCTAACACTCAAAGTAAACTACTATAACTAGACTCATAGTTGGAACGCTTTTCACTCTGACGCATTCCCATCCTCGACTTGCTCCTCCTCTTGAACTTCATAGTCACCTAGATTGGGTAAAAGTAGGGGATGAGCAACTAGCCCAGTAGGATTTATATCTCAATGTGCGGGCAATGATATAAGTGATTAGAAATTTAGAACTAGGTAAGCACGATGGTTGTCATGATATGCATGTACGAATAAAACTCATTAAACATGATACATGAAACAGGCTAGAGAGAGAGAGTGATCGTGATGGAGCAAGATATAACGGCAATATGTTGTCAAGAGTGAGGCATGTAAAAGCACACAAGATATCATGTAAATTGCAATAAATTCAGGATGGCCATATCACACAAGCAAGCAAGCACGCACAAGCACGATATATGTAACACAATCAGGCACGTAGACACTAATGTACACCAAGAAAAGATCCATCAAGAATGTACACCAGGACACGTGTATGTGGTTATTGTATCTATCATTCAACAGCAAGCAAGACTCCCAGCGCAGATGCAACACCAATAATCATTATGCCCCATGGTTAACAGTATATTTTGTTGGGTTGAGTGTGTCTTGGAACTTCTTAAAGTTGCAATTTAATGATATCCAATGAACATCACTCATATCTTGATTTTGATGATGACATAATGTGATTTTGATGATGACATATTGTGACATGTTGTGATTTTGATGATGATGTTGAACATGCTATACATTTATACATATCACAATAATGCTTAAACAACATGTTTTTGATGTTTTAATATTTCATATTTTAATGATAATATCTTTTACTAATGGTTTATGTGTTAAAATTTCAGGTTCACACATTTTTGTCTTGGTAGTGTCGACACTAGCTCAAAGCAGGTCGACACTAGTCCAGATTCCAGAAGACCCAGTTGCCAGAAATGGGAGAGCAGGTCGACACTAGCTCAGGGCAGGTCGACACTAGCTCAGGGCAGGTCGACACTAGCTCAGGGCAGGTCGACACTAGACCCAGTTTCCAGCAGACTAGTTTGCAGAAATGGGACAGCAGGTCGACACTAGCTCAGGGCAGTCGACACTAGCTCAGGGCAGGTCGACACTAGACCCAGTTTCCAGCAGACTAGTTTGCAGAAATGGTCTCGTCACAGGGCTAGTCAGGGCAGGTCGACACACTCCGGCTGAAAGTCAAAAACGGAATTTCTCTGTACACGTGGATGGTTGAGATTTAGGGGATTTGACCTAGGGTTCCGTGCCCATGCACCCCAAAGCACTTATGGACATATGGGGCTATAAATACCCATGTTCCTTGTACCCCAAGGCAAGGAGAGCCCATACACTTCCTGAAGAACCTTTGGCGGCTGAAAGGGGCTTTCCAGATCTGTCTCCATCTCCAGAAGCTACAAGCCATCCTTTCAAGAGGAAGGACAAGGGAATCAAGGGGAATCCCTGGAGAGAAGCTTGCTGTGCAAGGCAAAGGAGCAGATCCAACTGAAGAGGCGCAAGAGAAGAAGGATTTCTGGCATTTCAGATGCCATCAAAGCAGAGCATCGCCATTTGAGGAGAATCTCCATCGATTTCCATCAAGGCTCCTCAATTGAAGTGTCTGCAAGGCCTCTTCATCGAAGAACACTCTTTCTACATCCATTTCCCTCATCTCAGAGTTTGTTCTTCCTTATTTCGTCTGTGATATTTGTGCATGAAGTTCTGCACAAATTTCTGTGTACGAATCTGTCTTGAATCAGATCATTGCTAGAGGATCTGATCTCTTTTGTGTTTGATCTAGCTTTTGTACTCTGAGCCGTCGAGCTCAGTTTGTGAGTCGTCGCACTCACTGTGTGGTTTGAGCCGTCATGCTCAATTTGGAGTCGTCGTACTCCGGTTGTTGTTTGAGCCGTCGTGCTCAGTTTGGAGTCGTCGTGCTCCAGGTGTTTCTGAGTCGTCGTGCTCAAGGGTGTTTGGAGTCGTCGTACTCCTGTGTGAGTTGTACTCAAGGTTTTTGAGTAGTGTGGCCTCACTGTGTGTGGACGTAGGAGTCACTGGAGGTGATTTCCGAACCACCTAAAAATCCTCTGTGCATTGGTTTGAATTGTGGTTTGCCTTTGTATCTCGCTAGATGCATGCATAGGGATTTCGTTCACACTACTAATTGATTTGCTCACACACCCAAATCACACTTCAGATCAGTAATTTATTTGGGTGATTTGATCTCTGGTTAGAAGTAATTTTTAATTGCTTAAGCTTTCGCGTTAATTGGCATTAGCTAAGCTTCCGCGTTAATTGGCATTAGATCTATTCAACCCCCCCTTCTAGATCTGATCCTTCCACCCATCCGATCCCCAACATATTTATGACTCTCCGTCATTGGGGCTAGACTGGAGCCCTTGGACAACTCGCCGTGCCCGGTCAGCATCTTATTTCAATTTTAAATGTTGATGCCCACAGTCATTAACAATGGACAATGAGAGTTTCAATAAGTAAGCATGTGTAATGTCATGTTCAGGAGGATGACGGGAACAAGTAATAAGCAAATTGAACATGATTTCATGATAACAATGGTCAGCGATAAATTCGGCAGCATAACGGTACGATTTATACTTTAGTTCAATCTTTTCATTAATGACTTTAGTCTAGATTATAAATCACACTCACGAGAACAAGACGAGAGAGGAAGTGCACGCTATCTCCAGGGAACTTCAATGGTACAACCAACTCGTCGGCCATGTAGGAATCTATGGTCAGAGGAGATTTACGGAGGCCTTGGAGAAAAGGTCGCTAGTCTACCAATTCGGAATGACCGGTAGAGAGCTTCCAAATTCCCAAGAAAAGGCTGCCTAGATGTGCAAGTGTGTAGTGGTGTACACATCTCAATTCACAAACCATCGGTTTTAAACTCGCGAAAAACACTTAACATGATGACATGCAATGAACAATGCCTTTAACTACACATGGGTTATGCAAGATTTTAAGATAATAATCATCATTTTAATCAAGCTAGAACAGTAACAAGAGCGAATCACAAGTTTCATGAATGATCACGTCATTAAGAAAGTAATTAGAATAATATTCACGTAATTATAACTTTTAAATGGGTTAAACACTTTTAAGCCATTAAACAGATATCATGTAATGATCAGACCCAAGACATGCAAACCACACACTCGATACAGACCTCGGGTATAGCGGTAAGATTTGCAAAAAAAATAAGTGGGGTTTTATGCAAAATTCTGAGATCGCGATGCACCCCAGTAAGGGTCGCGAGGGGATCAGGACAAAACGCGACAAGGGAATGTACAGAACACGACGGGTCAGTCAGAACAGGCAGAGAGATAGCGACGGCGGCGCTCGTCACGTTCACAACGCGACGGATTTGCTGTCGCGACAAGACCCCAGAATGCGGCCTATCGGGCCGTCGCATTCACAGGGTCTGCGCCTGAATCTGACAGAGAAACACATGTTCTTGGATTGCGGTCCAAAACTGCCTTTATATTGACATAGGGTGCTTCAAAAATAGAGAACAAATTGTACAGTGCATGAAAAATCACGAAACCAGTTTTAAACCAACCTAGACATGCAAGGGTGCTTCCAGCAAATCTGAATTAGAAAACAATGATGGTTTCGACAGGCTTTAATCAAGTCAATCATGAGTATAGAAGACTGTGAACAGTTAAATGCAAGATTTACTTTGCAAGGTATGATGCTGGAGTAATTAGGGCTTTTAGGACAAACGTCTCATCATGAAAGTTGTAGGGAACGTGGAATAAATGCAAACTATGATTTTTAAACAATTTTAAATGACCTAGAGATGCACAATAAATCAGCACGAACGTAAAAAGTCCCAGACCTACGCGACTTTGGCAAAACACCTATAACTCAACATGTACTCATTGGAATTCGATGAAACCAGTGGGAAACGAAAGTTAACTTGATGCTCTACACATTGGTATAGTATATGTTAAGGTTTGGCCCAAGAAAACCTATCTTCTGGGTTGATGAAGTCTCATTCTTCTAGAAAACCCGTGTTCAGACCACTTAGAGGAGAACGCTTACTGCACCCGATCTACTGATTGAAAAATAGTGAAACCAGTGGGGTTAGGAACTAGACCCGACCCTATTTCTAGGGGTATAAGACTTGCAAGGTTTGGTTAGGGTTTGACCTACCTTTGGTCGACTTCAAGATGACTATCTGTGCAGGTCGCAGCAGACGCAACGGGGAAGAAGAACGGCTTGGTGTGGGCGATCTCCTGCTCCCCAGCCACCAAGAACTCCTCCACACGACCCCAACACGATGTAAAGTCGTCCCCAAGAGTTTGGTGGAGAGTATTTAAGAATCCATGGTGTTTAAGAGTCCTATTGTGTCAAGGAAACTATGGTTGCGGTTTTGGCTTATTAGTTTTCTAATTTGAGGATTTCTTCATCCATTAGAGTGTGTGAGGCTTAGGAAACCTCCCACCATAGTTAAGCACGAAATTGGGTTGCCAAGAATGCATGTTCTCATCCCAATTCAACTCTAATTGCCTCTTTCTAATTTCAGCCTATTTATGGTTACGAATTTCCATGTAATTTCTTGCTTCATTTGATTTTGAGTCATATGTGGTCCATTGACCCAATTATGATATTGGATCATTAATATATAATGTTAGAAGTCTCTCCAATATTTTTATTTAATTTATTATTGCATCGTATTTTTGTGTTAACGGTTTTTCGACTTGTTTTCCTAATTTGGATAATCGGTCACAATAACTCTTAAACCTAGCCCAAATGATTTTTATTGACCCAATTTCTTGATGGGTCATTAGAGGAATTATTTGAAGTCCATATATGATTTTATCTAATTTTCTGACTCATCCAAGTACGTGTGATGATGATTTTTTGACTTATTTATGAATTACGATAATAAGTTGCAAAACACTTTAAACTTGGCTAATCTGATTTTTCTTGGCACAAATTTCTTTGTGGAACCTTTAGGGTGGGTTGATTTATAATTTTTACAAAATTTTCCGATGTGTTCTTGCACGTACGATAGTGGTACATATGTTTTAAATAATCAGATATTATAGAAATTATTTATTTCTATTTATTCAAATTTTTTGCTTATTAAATTTTTCGGGATGCTACAGCTTAGCTTTTGGAGAGCCTTTGTAGTTCTGAGAGTTTTCATCTAGTGAAAATCCTTCTCTCTCGGACATTGCCTCGGATCAAGCATTTGTTGTAAGCTTGGTCTAGGGGCCATTTGCTTTTATTCACATCTGTTGTGAAGTTCCTCTTCAGGTTGTGAAGAGAAGACCTGTTGGAAATAGGTGGTTGGTATTCCCTTCGTTAAGGAAGAAAGACCTGTGTATCAGGGTGGTTTTGTACCTCTTCAGGGTTAGAAGAGAAGGCCAACTGCGGCTGGATGTGTAAGGGTCCTTAAGGGGGATAGTACCCTTGATTAGTGAAATCCCAAGTTGTTGCTTGGGGACTGGACGTAGGATTCCTTGGGATAGGAGGTCCGAACTAGGATAAAATTTCCTGTGTTGTGTGATTGTGTGTTTTCTCTCTTGTCTTCTCTATTACTAACAATCAATCTCAGTGTTTTTCTGTTAAGTGTTTTTGTTGACAGGTTTTTATTTAAACGATTTTTTAGAATCCCATTCCCCCCCCCTTTGGGCTTGCTAGCTGGGCAGCACTAATATCCTTGCAAGAATTTGTTATCAATGTAGGGACGCTTTTTAAGGACCTCCCAACAGAACAACAAATGTAAATACAATAGGAGATGTCGATAGACAAAAGGAGCCATACACTGAGGGGGAGCCTCACATTCAGGGGGAGCAAATACGAAGGGGGAGCAGTAAACACTGACAACTATAAACGCTTTGTTGAACCCTCTCTTTCAAACTCTCAGCTTATTGGTAAGAAGTGCTTTACAAGGGGGTAAATGCAAATGGTAAGACCCTTCCTTTTTGGTTATTGACAAAACGGGGAGAGTATGTTTAACCTGTGAATTTTCTGTTTAGTCCATGTTTTGAGTATCTTTATTAGAAATTTTCTCATAAGTTTTGTCATCACCAAAAAGGAGGAGATTGTTGAACCGCTATTATATTTTATCATTTATTTTGGTGATAACAAAACTCATGATTAACTTAAATATCATGAATATATGTAATATCATACTTTCCTCATAAATATAATAAATTATGGCACTATCGTTTCATGATTTACACTGGAAAGCCCAATCAATTACTGTTCAATGCATATCGATTACTGACTAAGTGCCACATCGATTACTATACAAACACATTGATTACATGAACATCAATTACAATTTAATTGAACATCAATTACATGAACATCGACTATACTTCCACATCGACTGCCCTCACATCGATCACTGTTTAAGTCAACATTGATTATACTTTCACATCGATTACAGTTCACTTAAACATCGATTACCTTAAAACATCAATTGTCTTAAACATCGATTACGTTTCACCTGAACATCGATTGTCCTAAACATCGATTACATACACTGTCATCATCGATTACATACATTAGAACATCGACTGCTTCACTTAAACATTGATTGCTCTTAATTTAAACATCGACTACCTTTATGAAACATCGATTGCCTCTATATTTCAAACCTTTCAAAATATCTTTGGCTTCCAAATAAAAGTTCAAATGTACTTCATATATTTAACTTATTATTTCTCTGACTGAAGATCTTTTTTGCCTATCTCATAGGATCTCTTCCTTCCTGCAACAAAAGAAAAACATCTACATTCTATTTCTAGCTATCTGCAGGAAATACAAACAAAAGGTAAAAAGAGGTATGAGCCACCTGACAAAAGACTTCACGAGTCTAATCATCTGCCTTGCACTTAATGTCTGCAGGTCCACCTCTACATACAATCAACATCTTGGACCTGCTGCTGACATCCTTGGAAGTGCGCACCAGCTAGGACATCTTCCTCCATTCCAAGTAGCTAGTAGACACAAGAAGAAAGCCGTTAGACTCAAAGGAAAGAATATGAAGAAGAAGATGAGCAACAAATCAGAGAGCTCCAACGGCCATCTGTCAAAGGATCTGTTCAAAGCTGCTCCATAAAAGGGAGAAGCAAAAGAAAAAAATACAAGGGAGAGTGAACATGAAGATCATTTAAGGAGTGTACATCCATGAGCATCCAACTCTATACACACTCAAGCAAGAAAGGAAGAGAGCTCGAGCCTATTCAAGCTGAAGCATTCAAGCCATCTTTCTTCTTCCTCATCTTCTCTCTGTGTGTCTCTGTGTATTTAAAAGAGAGAGAGCTGGGGGTTTAGCCTAAGGAGAGTCTTGTCCTGTAAACTCTTTCCTTCTTAGGCTTAGTCTTAGATCAAGCATTTCATTATTTATCTAGAGCTTGATCTAGGGGCTTTAAGTCCTTGCTTCTGTGTTCAGAAGTGTTCCTCTTCTGTTGGAAGAGAAGGCTTGCTGTGCAAGTGTTCCCCTTGATTAGAAGGGAAGACCAACTTGCATCTGGTGGTGACCATCTGGGGTTTGTACCAGTGTTCCCCTTGATTAGAAGGGAAGACCTACTGGGGTGTGTACCAGTGAGTTGCTTCTGAGCTCGTAAAAGAAGCACCTGACTGAGGTGAAACAGTGGGCTGCCTTCTTGCCCGGGAAAGAGAAGAAGAACAGCAGGGGCTGGGTGTTGTATGTCCTAAAGGGAGACTGTACCCTTGGTTAGTGAAATCCCAAGAGTTTGCTTGGGACTTGACGTAGGACTTCCATTTGGAAGGACTGAACCAAAATAAATCTCTGTGTTCCTTGTGTGCTTGCTTCCGTGCCTTTAATTTCTTTGCACATGCTTATTTAGACTAACCAAACATTTTCAAGTGGTGATTTTTGTTTCAGTTTTTCAGATTACCTATTCATCCCCCCTCTAGGTTAGTCTTGCTGCCAACCGTAAGTGGGCCAATAGGCTGAGAGTTGGCTAAGTGAAACTGAGAAGATTTTTAGAGCTATTCACTGTGCTGAGGAGGATAAAGTTAGTTTAGGAACCTATATGTTGCAGGTAACTATAAGGCAATATTTACTTGAAGCATTGTGGTGTGGTGGTTATGCCTAATGTAGATGTACTCTTTTCAGGAAAGGGCTGATGTATGGTGGTCATCCATACTACGCACCAGGTTTGAGGATGGAGTCCAGGATGTGACTTAGGATGAATTTACTCGCCTGTTCAAGGCTAAGTTCATTCCTGAGCATGTGCAGGATAAAATGGAGCAATAATTTCTAACCTTGACCCAGGGATCCATGAGTGTGCTGGAATATGAAGCCAGATTTGCAGAGTTGTCAAAGTATGCACCTCATTTTGTGGCGGATGAGAGGAGGAAGGTGAAGAAGTTTGTGATGGGGCTCAGACCATCATTGCGTACCAGACTTGTGGCCTTTGACCATCGTAGCATGGAGGAAGCGTTTAATGCGGCATGCAGCCAGGAAAGTGAGATGGAGCAGTACTTTGAGGAGAAGAAGGCTACCTCCAAGAGGCCAGCATCACCATTTCTGAGGCAAGACAAGAAAAAGAAGGCAGTCTATGTACCTCAGTAGATATCTGATTATGGGAAGAGGGCACCTAAGCAAGGAAGATTTCAGCAAGAAGACAAACCCTTGTGTACTCATTACGACAGAAGGCATGGAGGGCATGTATGTTGGTTGAGTGCAGGAAGATGTTTTCGTTGTGGTGACAAGGACCACAAGATAAAGGATTGCCCAAAGATGGCGCAGCAGACAGCAGCAGCAGCAAAACGAGCAGGAAGACCCTGGGCCCAAGCCCGAGTGTATGCGTTGGCCAAAGAAGATGCAGAGCAAGCAGAGCATGTGACTAAAGGTACAGTTCCTATTATGGGTATTCATGCTAGAGTTCTTTTTGATACTGGTGCTACACATACATTTGGTCTGAGAGGTTTGCAAAGATATTACTTAAAGAGTCAGATGCAGAAGCTATTGATTTGGATATTCCGTTATCTGTGCATACACCAGCAGAAGCTATGATCACCAAGAAGTGTTTTCCCTCATTGTATGTGTGCATAGAAGAGTGGGCTTTGGAAGGGTGCTTTTATCTATTAAAGATGAAAGACTATGATGCCATTCTGGGTCTAGATTGGCTGGAAGAACACTATGCTCTACTAGATTGTCGGAAGAAGAAAATCAATTTCCGTATTCTAGAAGAGGATGAGTTTTCACATCCCTTACCCAAGAGCATGGCTGGAAAGTTTGTGGTGTCAGCATTAAAGGCGGTCAAGATGTTGAACAAAGGTTGTAGTGCGTACTTGGCTAGTGTGGTTGTGTCTAAGGACACTAAAACCCCACATATTGAAGAGATAGAGGTTGTTCGTGAATATGCAGACATTTTTCCCGAGGATCTTTCTGATTTGCCGTCGGAAAGAGAGATTTAGTTTACTATTGAGTTGATGCTAGTAACAACTCCTATTTCCAAGCACCTTATCGTATGGCACCGCCAGCAAACTGGCAGAGCTCTAAGACAGTTGCAAGACTTATTGGACAAGGGTTTCATTTCGTCCAAGTTCTTCGCCATGGGGACTCCAGTTCTCTTTGTTAAGAAGAAAGATGGTTCGATGAGGCTATGCATTGATTATCGAAGTTTTGTAGCAACCTGAATTTTTTGAAAAATAAAAATTTAATAATATAAAAATAAAAGTATTAGAAAATCCAATAAAAAGAATTAAATAAAAACCCATTAATAAAAATAAGTATGGGCTTTGTTAATGGACCCTTAGAATTATTTTGCCAATAGGAAATTTTAAAAGGGGAATATAGAAAATACCATAAATTCGTAACTTAATTATTACTCAAATAGAAAAGAGGTATTTAATGTATTAATAGGAAGTTGAGTTGGATTTGGATTCTTAACCTACCCTATTTGCTTGGTTTATGAATTTAGCTCCCATCCTAACCCAATTAGAAATTCTCAAGCTTGGAAAGGGTGAGAGATAGGAAATCCCAAAATTAAATAGTAATTAGAGTCCTATTAGGAAATAGAAACCCCAAGAGACATAATACTCTCTTAATCCCCCATGGCCGGTCCTAGCTCGTTGCCAAGGGTTTCAGGATGTGGAGAGAGGAGGCCAAGGAGGAGAGAATTCGTGGGAAGAGACTTCATCAAAGCATCAACCCGAGTTGATCAATTTCTAGCCCTAGAAGAGGAAATCGACCAAAGGTAGGCATTCTCATGACAAATCAAATTAAATTCGTCTGTAGATTGTTCCATGCATCAGGACAAAACCCCTTTAGTTTCATAATTTTTTGTGCACCCAAACTTTTCTTATTGAATTTTGAAGTCCTGCAAACCTCTTGACCCCGAACCTTCATGTTTAATTCATATCTTCTTGAATACTCTATCCCATGCCTCAAATTTTTATTGGAGATACTGATGATTGTTAGGATGCTTTTGCCCCTAAAAGCCCTAATTTTCATCCACTATATTGCTCGAATTAAATCGTTGATCTCTACTGTACACATTTTCAAGTTCTTCATAAAGACACTTGTTTGAACCATGCCGAACCATGTTGGTTTACAATTCCTATTTCTACAAGTACTCTCGTATGTCTAGATTAATTTCAAGTGCTTTCGATTTTTCATCGACAGTACAATTAGTTATGATTTTCTAAACGTCTGTATGTCAAAATAAGAAAGTTCTGGACCGCAATCCAAGAACATGTCCTTTCCCTGTCGGACTCAGGTACGGGACTTGAGAACGCGACGGCTCGATAGGCCGCGTTCTCAGGGCCATCGCGACAGCATCTCCCGTCGCGATATGATCGCGACAGGGTCTGTTGTCGCGATCTGCCTGCCTGAACTGACATGCCCATTGCGATCTGACAAGGCTATGTCGCGTTCTCAGTTGACCCCATCGCGACCCTTACTGGGGGCGTCGCGATCTCAGATTTTTACATGAAACCCCCAATTTTTGATGCTGACTTTCTACAGTGTTTGTACCCTCTATTAACAGTCCTATACGCAGTAATATACTTGTTATAAACTGAACATTTATGTGTGATTTTAAAGACATGCACATGACTTATTTCTAGCTAAGATTTCATGACACATGCACCCCTTGAACCATCCAATATGGCTTTACATAACATGAAAATTTCCATATATATCTGGTAATTAATCTCAATATTTATTTAAATTGCATATTTTAAATACCTTGTCTACGTTTTCTCGTGATGTTCTGGAATACCGTACCGATGCTCCACTGTTCTAGAACTCCTCTAGAACGTCGAGCACTTATTTCTATATACACCCTCTTTACTTGGACGAACTCTCTGTCAGATATCCTTCTGTCGGACTAGTGAATCTATTTTCAAGGCCTCCGTAAGTCTCCTCTGGCCATGGATTCCCACATGTCGACGAGCTGGTTGTACCCTAACACCTATGATACCCTTTAGGGATCAATATGGTCCAAACGCTATTAAAGTTCGTTGTTATCTAGAAACACGCCGGACCTCTGGACCTGTGCATAACAAGCCAGCGGAAGGGTTTGTGTATTCCACCTGACTGCCACACCATGCTCGTGTTGTGCAACTGTTACTATCGCCTATTTACTCGCGTTTTAGTTTTTACGTGCAATGTCCACTACTCTCATCTAGACTCTACTCGCTCATCTATTCACGTTCACTCTACTATCTCGTCTATTCATCTAGTACTCTCATCTATTTTCTTGTACTCTCTATTGGGCCATTGACTGATTGTCTAAAGAAATAAACAATATACCAATGCTTGCAATATATAAAGGGCCCGATCTATCCTGGGATGTGCGCCCGAAAGTGCTAGTGCCTATGGGAGTTAAATGATCGGAGTGTTTGGCATTACACTCGAGTGCTTTCTATCTCGACTATCTAAATGACAATCAAAAGTGCTATGTTCTCTCGTTGTCTATTGATAAAAGTGCTATACTATACTCGTGAGCTATTGCTATACTTTATGCTATTTGTGCTATGGCCATCTTGCTATTCGTGCTATACTCGACACTTGTGCTATACTTAGAAGCTTGTGCTATTTCCATCATGCGCTATCCTGCTGTCTTTTACCTCTCTCGCTCTATCATTAGTTACTCTCCTTTTAATACATTAATCAATTAAAGTCTGCTTAACTATTGAGATTAGTCCTACTGGGCTTTATCGCTCACCCTGCGTTATTTGTCGTTGTGTTCTCAGGTGAGACCGAGGATGACACCTACACTCAAGAGGATGGGAACGACCAGGAGTGAAGTCATGAGTACCCTAGCGTCCTAGCATTATGTTAGAGTCTTAGTTTAGTCTTTTACTTTTATTTCAATGTAATTGGGCCCTATAGAACGACTCTGATATTAGTGGTTGTAACTAGACATTTGGAAAGTTATTAATGAGAAGAATTTACTTTAGTATTTATTCATTGCTCATGGTTTTGATGTCTAGTACTCACTCTGTACCCGTTTACTTGCAACTGCCTCGCGTTCTAATATTCCGCGTCGGGGCGTGATAGTTTTGGGATCAAATAGCCTAGGTTGTTCTTAAGTATAGGATGATCTAGGACCTGCCTCGACTAGAGTCAATTATCCTACCTATGTGAGTTGTGGTTAGAGCCAAGGGTAAATAGCTAAAATGATACTCACACACGCACGAATTAATTCAATTCCACACAATATCATGACAATAAGTTATTTTTGTAGAACTAAGCAACAAATGACTGCTGACGTGCTCAAATGAGGGGTGCAACAGACCATCCAAAACTGACGCGCGTAATTATGCAAGCTACCCAAGGAGGTGGTAATCGTGTGTGGTCAAGCGACCTGCATCGTAACTTCAGGAGTCTGAACCCACCTAGGTTCAGTGGATCCACGATCCGGATGAAGCCGAACACTGGCTAAAGGAAACGGAAAGGATCTTCCATGTTATGCAATGCATAGCGGGGGATAAGCTGCTACTAGCCACATTCCAACTGAAAAGACGCCCGTGCTTGGTGGGAGTCTGAGAGTTCACCTAGACCGAATTCAAAGAAGCTTTTAACTCCAAGTATTTCTCGGAGCGTGTCCAAGAAAGGAAGGCTGCGGAATTCACTGCTCTGAAACAGCAGAGCTTGACTGTGGCCGAATATGAAGCCTAATTTTCAAGACTGGCACGCTATGCTGCACACCTGGTGAACACTGAAAGGATGAAGGCTAAGCGCTTCCTCAATGGCCTTAAGCCTCAGTACATTACCCAACTGGCACTTCTCGACATCCAGACCTATGTCGAGATGGTAAAGAAAGCCCAACTACTAGAAGATGCTACGGACTTCACCGACCGTATCAAAGGGAAGTTCGTGAAGAAGGAATGACCTCAGGGCAATCATATGTTGAGCCAAACAATGGCAAGAAGCATCCTTCAACATCGCGGAGGGACCCGCCAAGAAGGAAACCTAAAGCTATTGTCCCCACAATCCAAAAAAAAGTAACTGCAAAGCACTGTGACAACCAGGTCACACCGCTGACGAGTACTGGAGGAAAGCCGGCGTATGTCTGCACTGTGGAAGCCGCGAGCACCACATCCCCGAGTGCCCGCTATTGAAGAACATGAGGCGCCCTAATGCGCCTAAGAACAGGGCCGACTACAAGCCCTGCACAATGAAGAGCCCCGCTGAGGAAGGTGGCGTGGTAGAAGGTACCCTACAGTTTTCTCCTTATCAGCTTTTGTTTTATTGATACTGGAGCAACTCATTTCATTTATATCTCAACCTTGCTGATACCCTGACTGCAAACCTATATCCATGGGTTGTCAGTTTCTCAGTCACAACGCCACTAGGAGAAAAGGAGAAATTGAACAAATACTTTCCCTCTGCCGATGTAATGATTGGAGACCATAACCTAAAAGCCGACCTGGTGTGTATGCCCATGGAAGGCTATGATGTATTTTGGGAGCCGACTATTGTCCACTTATGGGGCCGTGTTGATTGTAAGAACGGAAGGGTGACATTTAGTGACTTTCCTAAATTGGCATTCTCTGGGATTAGACATAAGAGACGGATGTCTCTAATCTCTGCCAAAAAGCCCATAACATGATAGGAATGTTGTTTTGCTTTCCTTGCGCCGTAGTAATTGAAAGAAGGGTTCTAAGATAGAAGACACATCCACATGTCCTAGGATTTCCCTGATGTGTTTCCTGAAGATTTTCCAGGGATTCCCCCGAAACGAGATGTCAACTTCACCATAGAGTTGATCCCTGGAGCTGCCCCGTACCACGACACCTACCGAATGTCACCTGCCGAGCTAAAGGAATTGACGATGCAACTAATGGAGCTTTAGAGAAGGGGTTCATCAGACCGAGTACTTCCCCATGGGGAGCACCGGTGCTATTCGTTAAGAAGAAAGATGGATCGATGAGGCTATGCATCGACTATCGTCAACTCATCAGCTCACCATCAAGAACAAGTACCTTGCCTAGGGTCGCCGACTTTTCGACCAAATATCTAGAGCTCATATTTCTCCAAGATCGATCTTCGATCTGGCTATCACCAAATGATGATTAAGGATGACGATATCTTCAAACGGCTTTCCCAGCAGTATGGACACTATGAATTCGTCGTTATGCCTTTTGGTCTAACCATACTCCTGCAGCCTTCATGCAACTCATGAACAACATATATCGGCCATACCTTGACAAGTTTGTGGTCCGTCTTCATCGACGACATCCTCATTTATTCAAGACCAAGAAGAGCATGAAGAACACTTGAAGATTGCACTGCAAGTCTTGCGAGACAACAAACTGTACGCAAAGCTGAGCAAGTGTGAATTCTGGCTCGAAGAAGTGTCCTTCTTGGCCATGTCATCTCAAAGGAGGCATCTCATTGATCCCTCCTCAAAGATACTTCTAACTCTCCCCTTTTCTTTTGAAAAAACTCTCCCCCCCCCCAAACAAATAATTGATGACCAAAACTTCCTCATATAAATTTTTACTTATTATATATTAATTTTGATGATTAACAAAACAATACTATGAATTACTTGAGCCTTGAGGACAGGAAAATAAAAGTAAAAGGAAGTTCAAGACAATCAGGTAAAAAACTCTCAACTTCATATTTGTCCTAAGTCCTTGCATCGACTTCTTCATATCGGTAACCGATTCTGTAAGTTATCACAACGACTCTAAGTGACCGTAACGATTCCTTTAGAGCCCGTAACGACTTGCTCGTCACAACGACTCTATAAGTGACCGTAACGATTCCTTTAGAGCCCGTAACGACTTGCTCGTCACAACGACTCTATAAGTGACCGTAACGATTCCTTTAGAGCCCGTAACGATTTGTATCTCTTAACGATTTGTTAAGTGTTTCATATCGATTTCTTCAGAAACACAACGATTTGTATCTCATAACGATTTGTTAAGTGTTTCATATCGATTTCTTCAGAAACACAACGATTTGTATCTCATAACGATTTGTTAAGTGTTTCATATCGATTTCTTCAGAAATACAACGATTTGTATCTTATAATGATTTCATTATTATAATAACGATTTGCCTATCAACTTACAACGATTTCATAAGTCATAAAGGCATCAACTTTGTTCATATCGATTTCATTATTATATCAACACTCTTTGATATACGTTGAATAGTCAAAGTCGTATCTTATCTGTTTGACTGCTATGCATTCAATGCACTCTGAACGTATCTCTCATGCATGCAGACGATATCTTCCACCATTGCGCTATTCTGTCTACATCTTTATTTTGACAGAAAGGAGCTTTGCTAAAACTAGCAATATCTTTTCCAAACTGTGACTAACGATCAACGATAGCCCTAGCTGTCTCGTATTTATTGTTGACATGCTTGCAGATACCTGACAAGATTTATCTGTACAACGTTGGACACAAAAGATACAAGATATCAAACATTTCTTTGGCGTGTACTAAAGGATAAAAGACTGAAGATCAGAAGCTTCCTTGCAGACCAGTCTAACGTACACCAGGATGAGAGACAACGGATCTTTAACGTTCAAATTTCAAGTAGAAGCTTAAATACAAGACTACAAGACTGTGAAGTAGACATGTGAAGAAAACATTTTTCAGAAATAGAGAATAGCCAATCCTTCAAGTCTTAGTAGTGAAACAAGAGCGAAGCACTTCATTCTAATAGATCTTAGCTCTTTAGCTCTCTGTGTTGAAAAAGAGATTTCTGTGAGAGCCAGTGAAGTCTTTGAGAGAACCAGTGTCAAAATTCTTTCTTTCTTAAGGCTTGTTTGCTTCAGATCGTAGCTGGTTTAGCTAGTTTCTGAAGCCTGTTCCCGTGCTTACTCTTATTTGTGTTATTCCCTTCTGTGAGAAGGAAGACCTGGTGCTATCCAGGGTGGTTGTATTCCCTTCAGGTTGAAGGAAGACCAGTTGCGGCAGGGTGTAAGGATCCGTGAGGGGGATAGTACCCTTGATAGTGAAATCCTGAGGTATTGCTCAGGGACTGGACGTAGGTCTCCTGTGGAGAGGAGTTTCGAACCAGGATAAAAATCCTTGTGTCTTGTGGTTGTGTTTTGTGTGTTTGCTGTGTCATTTCCTCTAACTCTAACCTTCGTTTAAGTTGTTGTGTAATCCTTTTAGTGAACAGGTATTAATCAAAAATCAATTTTAATAACCCATTCACCCCCCCCTCTCTAGCTAGCTGGGCAACAAGTGGTATCAGAGCGAGTCTCTTCGACAAAGAAGAAGATCCAACGATCTGAAGAGTAAAGATCCATGGCAGCCCAAGGTAACTTCGAAGGTCAGTCAGTCAACAGACCTCCTATGTTTGATGGAGAAGATTACACATATTGGAAGACAAGAATGGAGTACTTTCTACAAGGACATGATTACATGATTTGGTCGATTGTAGAAGAAGGTGATCTTCTAGTCACCATCCAAAGGCTCAGTGGACAGATGATGATAGAAGAAGAATATCTTTAAACTGCAAAGCCAAGAGCATCCTGTGCTGTGCCCTCAGTAAGAAAGAATTCAACAGAGTTTCAGCCTGCAAATCCGCAATGGAAATGTGTGAAAAGCTTAGGATTACCTATGAAGGGACAAATAAGGTGAAGGAGACAAGAATCGACATTCTTGTAACTCAATATGAAAGATTCCAGATGCAGTCAAGTGAATCCAGAAGCCAAATGTTTAGTAGATTCACAGACATCACAAATGGGTTGGCTGGATTAGGAAAAATCTATGCTGTACCAGATATGGTTAGAAAGATCCTCAGATCTCTGCCATCCTCATGGATTCCAAAGGTAACAGCCATTGAGGAAGCCAATGATCTAAAACAAATGTCATTGGAGAAGTTAATAGATCCCTCATGGCTCATGAGATAAACATGGAGAGATTAGGAGAATCCTCCAGCAGAAAGAAGCAATCAAATGCTCTCAAGGCCAATGAAGACATATCAGAAGAATCACTGGACAACAGTGAAAGCAGTAAGGACAGTGATGATGAAGAAGCAATGCTGTCTCGAAGACTTCAAAGAATTCTAGCAAAGAAGAAGAAGTTCCAGTCTGGGAGAAGATTTTTTAAGAAAATAAAGATTTCAGAAAACCAGAATAAAGGATTCGAAGAAAGGAGAAGTGATATGCTATGAATGCAAGAAGCTGGACACATCAAGGCAGATTGTCCAATTCTTAAGAAGAATGATCACAAGAAGAAGGATAACTTCAGAAAATTCAAGAAGTACAAAAAGAAGGCAATGGCAGCTGCTTGGGAGAATAGCAGTGACTCAGACAGTGAGTCAATCTTAAGCAGTGATGGAGAAGAAGCCAACCTGGCTCTCATGGCCAACACCGAAGACAAGGTAACTTCTGACTCTTCTTTTGATTCATGCAATGATTCAGATTCGGATAATCTAGAAAGTGCATTTAATGAACTTTATAATAAATATAAAGAAGTATGCAAATTATTAAAGTCGTAAGAAAATATCATTTGTCTAGAGACACTAATTCTGATCAAAAAACAGAAAATGAAGAATTAGAAAAACAAATAACAGAACTTAAAAGAAGAAATAAATTATTATGTGAAGACCTAAAAGCTAAGAATGAACAAATAACAAATTGGAAAAACAAGAAAGCACAGATGAATTAAGGAAAGAAGTTAATAACTTAATGAAGAAAATAATAAACTATCAAGCACACTAGAGAAATTTACTAATGGTAAAAACTCTCTAATATTAAAAGGTGCTAGAAGAGCAGGTAAGAAGAAAAATGGGTTAGGATATACACCCCCAGATAATGAAGAAACCATAATCTACCCTAAAACATATCCAACACCAAAGTTTATACCTGAACAAGATATAGCATATAAAGCTGAGTTCAAGTATATAAAAAAGGTAACAAAATTATCCTGCTGTGACCACTGCAACAAATTAGGACATATCGCAATAACATGCCCAACAAAACATAAAAAATGGATAATAAAAGGTAAAGTTAATGATACTAACCCATCAGGACCCAAAAAGAACTTGGGTACCTGAAACTTAATGTTTAAATTTCAGGGAAATTCAAAAGCATCCAAATGGTACTTGGACAGTGGATGCTTAAGACACATGTCAGGAAACCAGAAATTCTTTGTCAATCTCCAAGTTGAAGAGGGAACAGTTACCTATGGAGATAATGGAAAAGGCACAGTGATAGGAAGTGGGTTCGTGAACATCAAAGGAAAATCAGTTATTGAAGACGTAATGCTGGTCAAGGATTAAAGCACAATCTCATCAGCATCAGCCAGTTGTGTGACAAAGGCCATCAGATTCAGTTCCAAGAATCAAAGTGCAGTATATTAAAGGATGGAGCAGTCATATTTGAAGCATATAGAGAAAGAAATTTGTATGTTCTCTATCTCGAGGAACTCAAGGATCAAGATGTCTGTTTGGCAGCCAGCAAAGATCAATCAACAGAGCTGTGGCACAGAAGACTGGGCCACTGCAGTTTGGATGGATTGAACAAGCTCAGAAAGAGAAATCTAGTGGAATGATTGCCAAAGTCAACTCAAAAATGGATAGCATCTGCAGACCTTGTGCAAGAGGAAAGCACACCAAGAGCTCTTTCAAATCAAAGACAGTAGTGACCACCTCAAGGCCATTAGAATTACTTCATATGGATCTATTTGGGCCAATGAGGACTACCAGTCTCGGAGGAAAGAATTTGGGTTTGTCATAGTTGATGATTACTCAAGATTTACTTGGGTATCCTTTCTAGAGCACAAAGATGACACCTTTGATAATTTGTCAGCTTCAGCAAGAAAGTTCAGAAAGATCAGAAGTTCACCATTATCTCTATCCGATCAGATCATGGTGGTGAGTTTCAGAATGAAAAGTTTGCAAAGTTCTGTAATGATCAAGGAATTGAGCACAACTTCTCAGCACCAAGGACACCTCAACATAATGGAATTGCTGAGAGGAAAAATAAAACTCTTTTGGATATGGCAAGAACATGTTATCAGAATATGACTTGCCAAGATATTTCTGGGCCGAAGCCATCAACACTGCAAGCTACATCATTAATAGGGTAATGATCAGGCCAATTCTGAAGAAGACTGCTTATGAACTCTACAAGGGAAAGAAACCAAAGATCAGTCACTTCAAAATATTTGGATGTCCTTGCTTCATCCATAACAATGGAAAAAGGGACATTGGTAAGTTAGATGCCAAATCAGATGAAGGCATCTTTATGGGGTACACTTCTAAACCCAAAGGTTATAGAGTTTTCAATAAACGCTCATTATTAATTGAACAATCTGTGCATGTTATTTTTGATGAATCTAACCCCTCCTTGAAAAGGAAGAAATTAGTGACATTGATGATGCAGATGACTTGTCCGAAAAATTAAAGAATACCTCAATTGAGGACAAGGAAGATCCACCTCTGGAAGAACTACAACAGACTGAAATTCAACATGAAAATCTTCCAAAGAATGGAGACATAAGAAAGATCACCCTCCTGAGAATATTATTGGTGATCCATCCGTAGGGGTAAGAACAAGAGGTAATGTAATCCCTTGTGATTATTTAGCCTTTGTTTCTCAAATAGAGCCTAAGACAGTCAATGAAGCTTTAACTGATGAATCATGGATAATAGCCATGCAAGATGACTAAATCAGTTCAAGAGAAACCAAGTATGGTCACTTGTTCCTAGACCATCCAATCATTCAGTTATTGGCACCAAGTGGGTGTTCAGAAATAAACTGGATGAGTCTGGAGTAATCTTAAGGAACAAGGCCAGACTGGTAGCTCAAGGCTATTCCCAAGAGGAAGGCATAGATTTCGATGAAACCTATGCACCTGTGGCTAGACTTGAGGCTATTAGAATCTTACTTGCTTATGCATCTGCATTAGATTTAAAATTGTTTCAAATGGATGTCAAATCAGCCTTCTTAAATGTTTTATCAAGGAGGAAGTGTATGTTGAACAACCTCCAGGTTTTGATGACACCGAATTTCCAAATCATGTATTTAAACTCCATAAGGCTCTATATGGTTTAAAGCAAGCACCTAGAGCCTGGTATGAGAGGCTCAGTACTTTCTTATTAGATCATGGTTCACTAGAGGTCAAGTAGATAGTACACTATTTATAAAATCAAAAGTCAAACATATACTACTTGTGCAAATATATGTAGATGATATTATTTTGGATCTACTGATGAATCTCTTTGCAAGTACTTTGAAAAGCTTATGCAAGGAGAATTTGAAATGAGTATGATGTGAGAGCTAAACTACTTCCTTGGATTGCAAATCAAGCAAGGGAAGGAAGGCACCCACATATGTCAAGCCAAGTACACCAAAGAGCTGTTAAAGAAATTTGGATTTGAAGGTGCAAAGCCACTATCAACGCCAATGAGCACATCAACCAGAATGGACAGTGATCAAAATGGTAAAAAGGTAGATCAAAAGAACTATAGAGGCATGATAGGGTCATTACTTTACTTAACAGCAAGTAGACCAGACATTTTATTTAGTGTATGCATGTGTGCTAGATATCAAGCAGACCCTAGAGAGTCTCATTTAATTTCTGTGAAAAGAATATTCAGATATTTAGCTAGAACTCATGATTTAGGTCTTTGGTATCCAAAATCTTGTGAAATAATTTAGTAGGATATTCTGATGCTGATTATGCTGGATGCAAAGTAGATAGAAAGAGCACCAGTGGTTGTTGTCAGTTCTTGCAGGATGTCTGATATCTTGGTCCTCCAAGAAACAAAATTCAGTAGCTCTATCAACAGCTGAGGCAGAATATGTTGCTGCTGGAAGTTGCTGTACACAACTCCTATGGATAAAGCAACAACTTGAGGATTTCGGCATTCATATCAAGTCAATTCCACTACTGTGTGATAATACAAGTGCCATCAACCTCACCAAGAATCCAGTGCAACACTCAAGGACTAAACATATTGAGGTTAGATATCACTTCATTCGAGATCATGTAGCTAGTGGTAACTTAGAAATTTCTTTTATAGATACAAATGGTCAACTATTAGATATCTTCACAAAAGCCCTACCTGAAGAGAGATTTACATCTCTTAGAAGGGAATTAGGGATGTGCAATTTGTGAAAAGATTTCTGTATTTAATTGGCATATAAATTTTCAGATTAAATGAAATTTTCTCTCTTTCCCTGACTTTAAGCAAAACTCAGCTTATCTACTCTTCTTTGACCGCTGTTGTGTTAAAGCAGTTTGACTCGTCAAACCCTTTTGTCGCCTTCTGCCGTTACCGCCTTTTGGCGCTTCCTGTTTTCGATAAAGTAATTTTAATTAGTCAAATCGTTCTGAGAACGACTCATCTTCCACCTTTACCCTTTCTCCTTTATCTGTTCGCCCAAGCCGATGCCCTAACGATTCCGGCATCGACTCTCTGCAAGATTTGAAGCTTTCTCTTCTTCCCGCGAAGAATCCCTCGAGGGCTTCCATCTCTTCCATCATCTCCCTTCTCCAGAACCGTTTTCTTCTCTCTACCCATGGCCACTCCGATGATCTCCGGAAGTGTAGGGGGCTACAGTGCTGAGTACCTGTCCGCAGAGCAGCAGGAAAGATTCACCTTCGTGAAGATGAAGATTTGCGGAAACAAGGCAGTGGATGTTCAGAATCTAGAGAAGAATGGCATGAGCAGTTTAGTAGAAGCTTTGAGAAGGATGCAGTGGATGGATGTTGCCACTTTCATCGAAGTAAGCTATCCCGACCTGGTGAAAGCCTTTTTCGTTTGTCTGAAGTCAGAGGTGGATGGGTCCCTTGTCTCCTATGTTAAGGGTATCCAAATTAAGGTAGACCATGAACTCCTGCACACGTTGTTTGGAGTGAAGACATCTGGACATAGTGGGGTTCACACCGTGAACGATGAAGCAAAGGGTCTTGGCATTATAGGTCCAGGTTTCAGGCTGAAAGACGGAAAATTAGATATCAATCAAATGTCTGCATTCAACCGTCTACTCCATTTCATTATCTGCCAAATTATGGTTCCCCGAGTGCTACTTTCTCATCTTGCACTAGGGCAGATTCGGATATGATGTTCTGGGTAATCCAAAATAAGGAGATTAACTTGGCCGCAGTCATGTTGGAAAGGATGAAATTTGCCCGAGATCAAATATGGGATACAAAAGTAGTTGAATGTCTCATTGCCCTATGCTCATCTACTTACCAAGATTTTCAAGCATTTTGGAGTTGATTTATCTGGAGCTGTTGTGGAAAAGATGGGCCAGTCTATAAGGTCCAGGAACCTTAAGAAAAGTGGTTTCTCAGTACAGAATGGGATATGGACCAAGACCTCTGTGGCCGAGGGAGAGACCATAATTGGTGATGTAGAAATTCCTGATGTTCAGGAAATGGCAGCAGTAGCGTCAGCAGCAGATCAGCAAGCAGTAGAGTCAGCAGCAGATCAGCAAGCAGTAGAGTCAGCAGCAGAGCAGCAAGCAGTAGAGTCAGCAGCAGAGCAGCAAGCAGTAGAGTTAGCAGCAGAGCAGCAAGCAGCATCACCAGCAGTTGAAGAGCAGACAGTAGTTGAGGAGGAAGTGGCAGATAAAGCCAGTGATCTGCCTACCTCAATAATTGGCTCAATTCTTAAGAGTTTGGTTGAATCAGCTCTCACCACACCAGTCCACTCACAGTCTCGTGAAATTGAAATGGAAGAAGCTGTGGCAGAAGGCCACATTGAAGAATCAATTCCTGTGGAGCAGTCCAGTGCTCCAGTAGATCCAGTTGAAGAGGAAGCTCCCACTCGGGGGGGAGCAAGAAAATGTTGTTAAATCTGCTCCTATTCAGGGGGAGCAAGAGCTTGGTAATGAAGAAGCACCATCACAGGGGGAGCCCATTGAAAATGCCCCTGTAAATGAAGGACCTAGTACAGGTCATGGTGATTTTGAAGATCCTGTACCTCAGAGAAAAATAAAGAGAGTGGTTCACAGAAAGCAAGGAAAGAGCCACAGAAAAGTAAATCTGAAGCCAGTTATGGAATTGTTGAAGGCTCAAGGAGATATTTTATCATCAGTTCAGACCAGTGTGCAAGGCATTCTGACCAGTCAAGCTTCAACCACCTCTGAGCTATCTTCAGTCCGAAATGCTATGAAGTGGTTCAACAAGGAAATGTCTGATATGAAGTCCATGCTTGCAATTCTTTCAAAGTCAAGTGGTTTTTATCCTGCAGCTACTCAGAGCAGATCAGCAGCTGTTCCTCGGCCACCAGGGCCTCCAGCTTAAGAGTCTCGGCCAGCAGGGCCTTCAGCTCAAGCATCAGGGCCACCAGGGCCATCAGTGTCAGCATCAGGGCCATCTGGGCCGTCTGCAGTTGTCAGAGAGGGTCATGCAAAAGGGAAAGCGCCCATTGAAGCTACCAAGGCCCCTGACACTTCTACTCTTGCAACTCCAACCCTCTCCTCACCTTCATCTCCTTCTACAGCCCCTCCAGCACACACCACTCTCAAACACCCTATGCCTCGCACCCAACCTTCTTCCTCTCTCCTTTCATCTCAACCTTCTTTCTCTCCCACTCCTTCTCACACCTCAGCTCCATCATCATTCTCACCTTCTTCACCTCTCACTCAAACCACTCCAGTTACCCGTCTACATCCTTCAATCCCAAACACCTCTTCTATCCTCCTACTCCTCCTTCCTCTGTCACCTTCATTCCGGCAAAACCTCAACTTCTTGGTGTCTTTGACACTAATATTCCGGATGATTTTGAGAGAAATACCCTCCTCACCATTCTCTCCACTGCCACTCATATCCACAGGACTGATCCTCCCAGTCCTGCCAAGAAAAAGAGGAAACATTCATCCTCTGTCAGCATCCCCTCCTCACCATTATTTCCTCCTCTTGGTACTCTCTTACCCTCGAACCTCAGAAAAGACCTATCTATAGAGAATACCTTCAAAAATGCATCCTCTCCACCGTCTATGGTATTCCTTTCCTCAACCTCTCTGAGCATCTAAACACTGTTCTTCCTTTTACCCAGCTGTCCCACCCTCAAAATCCAAAATCTTTGAGGGCACTGAGTTCAAGACTGAAGATCAGTGGGCCAATGTCAAGGGCAACAAAGCTCAGTACACCAAATACTTGACTGCCAGGGCAGAATCCCTCACCCATAGAGCTCACCCACTCACTCTTTCTGAGTGGTTTACTCTTCAGTATAAAAACTCTTGGGGACCGTTCATTTTGAAAGAGATCAGAATTGCCAAGAACTTCCAGCTGTACAGTGATTTCTGCTACTTGAACAAGCTGCCTGAAGTCCAGTTCTACCAATTTCATTCAACCATTGTGATGCTGAGATCCGAACATCCAGTTAATCTTCCCCTCTCAGTGGATTTTGCCGACCTCAAAGTTGACTCTCCAGTTCTTCTGCCAAAGCTACACTCCTTAGTGTTTGACTTAGATGCAGGCTCCCATGCCTTTGATATGTTTGCTAAGCAGATGGGCAGAATGTCAGCTAAGCAGGGTAGAATGCCTTCCTTCTTGCGGTTTATCTTCAGAGAATACCACTCTGGCCGCATTTCCTCCCAAGTTTTGGCTCCACTCATTTCTGAGTGTGAGAGGCTTTCTCCCACCATATGGGAAACACTCTACAAGGAACCACATCTTCAGTTGCAAGCCATCAACAGTTCCTTGATCCGTCAAGCTAGGCCTATTCTATCAGCTGAAGCCTTCATGGATCTCAACTCCATAAATCTCATTCAAGAGATCTATGTTCAGTGGGCAGCCAGATATACTGCTTTCTATGCTCTAAAGAAGGATCTTCTTGATCAGAAGAATTTCTATCCAATCTCCCTGGACAGATTTCTCCATCGTGCCAGCTTTGGAAAAAGCACCTACCTCAGATTCATACTGGACAAAGATCAGTATGAAGAATTCCTGGAAGAGCAGCGGCAGCTTTACCTTCAGAGGATCTCTCCAGCCATGGGTTCTTCCTTCTCAGTTGCTCCTGGTGTTTTCCGCCAGACTTTTGAAGATATGGAGATCAAGGCATGGGCTGTCATTTCCCAGCATGCCTCTCTCTTGTCTCCGATGTATTATCTTACTCCTAATTAATCCAAAGCTTTCTCTCTTCTTTGTCTCATAGACTTTTCTTTTTGCTTATTGACAAAAAGGGGGAGAAAACTAATGCAACTCTGAAAAACATGTTGTTTTTCATTATGCTATTTAGTATATTTTGTCATCATCAAAAAGGGGGAGATTGATGACCAAACTTTCCTCATATAAATTAATTTACTTATTTATATATTAATTTTGATGATTAACAAAACAATACTAATGAATTAATTGAGCCTTAAGGACAGGAAAATAAAAGTAAAAGGAAGTTCAAGACAATCAGGTAAAAAACTCTCACTTCATATTTGTCCTAAGTCATTGCATCGACTTCTTCATATACGGTAACGATTCTGTAAGTTATCACAACGACTCTAAGTGACCGTAACGATTCCTTTAGAGCCCGTAACGACTTGCTCGTCACAACGACTCTATAAGTGACTGTAACGATTCCTTTAGAGCCCGTAACGACTTGCTCGTCACAACGACTCTATAAGTGACCGTAACGATTCCTTTAGAGCCCGTAACGATTTGTATCTCATAACGATTTGTTAAGTGTTTCATATCGATTTCTTCAGAAACACAATGATTTGTATCTCATAACGATTTGTTAAGTGTTTCATATCGATTTCTTCAGAAACACAACGATTTGTATCTCATAACGATTTTTTTAAGTGTTTCATATCGATTTCTTCAGAAATACAACGATTTGTATCTTATAACGATTTCATTATTATAATAACGATTTGCCTATCAACTTACAACGATTTCATAAGTCATAAAGGCATCAGCTTTGTTCATATCGATTTCATTATTATATCAACACTCTTTGATATACGTTGAATAGTCAAAGTCGTATCTTATCTGTTTGACTGCTATGCATTCAATGCACTCTGAACGTATCTCTCATGCATGCAGACGATATCTTCCACCATTGCGCTATTCTGTCTACATCTTTATTTTGACAGAAAGGAGCTTTGCTAAAACTAGCAATATCTTTTCCAAACTGTGACTAACGATCAACGACAGCCCTAGCTGTCTCGTATTTATTGTTGACATGCTTGCAGATACCTGACAAGATTTATCTGTACAACGTTGGACACAAAAGATACAAGATATCAAACATTTCTTTGGCGTGTACTAAAGGATAAAAGACTGAAGATCAGAAGCTTCCTTGCAGACCAGTCTAACGTACACCAGGATGAGAGACAACGGATCTTTAACATTCAAATTTCAAGTAGAAGCTTAAATACAAGACTACAAGACTGTGAAGTAGACATGTGAAGAAAACATTTTTTCAGAAATAGAGAATAGCCAATCCTTCAAGTCTTTAGTAGTTGAAAACAAGAGCGAAGCACTTCATTCCAATAGATCTTAGCTCTTTAGCTCTCTGTGTTGAAAAAGAGATTTCTGTGAGAGCCAGTGAAGTCTTTGAGAGAAACCAGTGTCAAAATTCTTTCTCTCTTAAGGCTTGTTTGCTTCAGATCGTAGCTGGTTTAGCTAGTTTCTGAAGCCTGTTCCTGTGCTTACTCTTATTTGTGTTATTCCCTTCTGTGAGAAGGAAGACCTGGTGCTATCCAGGGTGGTTGTATTCCCTTCAGGTTGAAGGAAGACCAGTTGCGACTGGGTGTAAGGATCCGTGAGGGGGATAGTACCCTTGATAGTGAAATCCTGAGGTATTGCTCAGGGACTGGACGTAGGTCTCCTGTGGAGAGGAGTTCCGAACCAGGATAAAAATCTTGTGTCTTGTGGTTGTGTTTTGTGTGTTTGCTGTCTCATTTCCTCTAACTCTAACCTTCGTTTAAGTTGTTGTGTAATCTTTTTAGTGAACAGGTATTAATCAAAGATCAAATTTTAATAACCCATTCACCCCCCCCCCCCTCTGGGCTAGCTAGCTGGGCAACAAATATAAAATCTACATATTCTCTTCCTCCCCCCCCCCCCCCCCCCCCCCCCTTTGACAACATCAAAAAGCGGGTGGTATTATGGATAAGAAATGCAAATGACATAAATACAGAGTATGTGAAGAGTTCACCAAGGGGATGATGATGGGAGTGCATGCTCTAAGAGATATCTATTTTACAGTCCATGTCTTTAATCAAGTTCTCAACACACATTCAGACATAAAATCCCATTAGATGTGATGCGCGAGACATGATTAAAAGGCATCATGTATGATGATAAGCAGAATTTCTAATTAACACTAACATATACTCTCAATCTTACCAATGTATAAAAGACCTCGATTTCTTATAGTTATCACTCTGCCCCCACCCCCCTTTTTGTTTTGAAACAAATGATATCATTCAGTTTTTGTTTCTTTATTTTCTTCACTTTTGAGGAAGGTATTGTTGTTGACGCGAGACTTCTCACTTGTTTAGTGGAAAGACCTGGTTACTAAGCTCAGGTCCTCTTTTCACTTTTCAATCATGGACATGTAGCTTTCTTCTCGCAAGTTATTACAAGTTAGGTGGATTTTAAATATCACAAAAGTATTAAGAAAAATTTACTCTGATCATTAAGGTGATATCTGTTAATCATAGTCGTGGCGCATTAGTGTATTGGTCTCAATTTCAGATGTATTTTGAGAAGCAAGTTAAATACAAAACTATTTGGCTTCCCCTTAATGTATGCACACACCAAATGCAGAAATCTCCCCCTCAGTGGCTGAATTAATTCACACTAAGTCTTAAGCCAATGCAATAAATATCAAGGGAGTATTAGGTCATAGAAAGAGTCAAGGAAGTGTCTTTACATGCAAGCACACAAGGGATAGATATGCAAAAGACACTAAATTCTAAGACTATTTTTGTGTTTTTATTTTTTTTTACTTTTTATTTTTCTGATAGAAAGAAAATAAAAACACAGCTTATAATCAAAACCTAAAAGAGTAAACAATACAACATACAAGAGTATTCATGTGTTACCTTGAAAGTCCAAAATATAAGTACATGATACTCACAAAACAGTTTCAGTGTCTTGAGTTTCACATTGATGTTCCAACTCCAACTTTCACAAGACACCTTCAACCACTGATCTCAGGTGGATTTCTTTGGTACCCAAATAGTTTTGGGTCCAATAGTGTTAGTCCTAGAAGGCAACAAATCCTTCCTAATCCACACCAAGTTCATTTTTGTATGTTTCTTTTTAAATAACAAGTATAATTCATATGCTCATGCCCACCACAGAAATAACATGTAACATGTGACATTAGAATTGTGTTCTGTGAGTTGTGGCATATGAATGACATGATATTCAACATGCTTACCTTTCGCATGAGTTTGTTTTTATTTTGTACATGTTTTTTAGCATGTACAGTTTTCTCAAGATGCACAGGCTTCTTAGCATGGACAAGTTTCTTGACATGAGAATTCAGTTGGGCCTTTTTCTGTTGTGGTTTAGCATGAGAAGCATTTGAAGAACTAGAAGCATGAATAAAAGATGTTACTGTCTTAGACTAAAAAGATTTGCTCTTTTTATTTTTAGGAGAGTAGCCTAAACCATGTCTATTATGTTAACTCTAACACTAAAGACTTCATCATGTTTTTGTTTCCCCTTCATGAGTCTAGAAACAGTGGATTTCAAATTATCAATTGGTTCATTCAATTTCTGTACTAATTTTTAAGAGACTTTAGCATTTTCTACAAGTACATTCACTTGTTTTTTTAGTTCTTCATTTTCAGTTTTCAGAGAATTATTTTCCTTTTCATGCATGCTTAACTTTTCAGGAAAAACACTATCATGAGTCATGCATTCCATTTCTTATTCATACAATACAATTTTACTTTGCATAGCTTCATTTTCATCTTGAAGAATATTGCATTGTACATTCAACAAATTTCATGATTCACGGGAATATTCATTATTCAGGATATCATTGATTTTCTTTTTCAATCCCTAATTTTTTTTTTTACTTTCTTATATTTCTCATGCAAGGCAGAGTACATTTCTTTCATCTCCTCAATGGTAAAGGATTTATGTTCAGAATTTATCTCGGAAGATTCATCCTCAATAGCCATGAGACCGCACTCCTCCTTCTTGGGTTCTTCACCCTTGGAGGATGACTAGTCGGAATCGCTCCACGTAAAGACCATGCTTTGAGCTCCTTTGCCTTGATTTTGTTCTGCTTTTTTAGAAAGATAGGGCATTCGGATCTCATGTGTATAATGCCTTGACATTCATAGCATATCACTTCTGTTTACTTGGTGGGTTCTCCTTGCTTGGATTTTCTCTTGAAGTCCTTAGAGAATTTAGGAGCTTAGAGCTTTTTCTTCTTCCGAAATTTCTGAAGCTTCGAGCTATGTCTGCCATTTCCTCAAAATCCTCACTTGACAAGTTTTCTTCTGAGCTAAAGGCCTTGGATTTCCTTGTCTTGAGTGCCGCATCTTTTTGCTTAAGCATGGGTTGCTCAACCTATTCTCGCTTCAGATTGATCTCATAAGCCATGAGACTCTTAATCAACTCCTCCACAGTGAGACTTGACAAGTTCTTGGAGTCTTCAATGACTGTGGCTTTTGTGTGCCACGCTGGTGGGAGGGATCTCAAAATTTTGCGGACTATTTCTATGTACGTGTAATTCTTGTTAAGAGCCTTCAGTCCATTTGTGATCTTGGAGAGCCTAGAAAACATATCAAAAATTGACTCCACCGGACTCATCTTGAACATATCATACTCATGGACTAGGATGTTGGCTTTTGTCTCCTTGACTTCGGAAGTGCCTTCATTAATCAGCTTGAGCTCATTCCACATCTCCTTCGCTGAGCTGCACATGGTGTCATGCCCCGACATTTAGCAGCAGAAATAAACATCGGGAATGTGAGCGATACGAGTATGAGTATCATAGTCGAGTGATTCAGAGAAACATCTAAGTATAACAAAAGATTTAAGACAATAATATTGCCAGTCGAATACTCTTTATTTCATTTCCATCAAAACTAACTTAAAACCTTACATAAACAGAGCCAAACATAGGGCCCATTATTGTATTCCAAGTTCATATGACATCAAGAAAAGTAAACCTATCTATTACAGACTTTATGAATTCTAATCTCGCTGGCTGACATGACAGGTACACTTGAGAAGCTCGTCACTCTTCCCCGGTCCCATCATTCTCTAGTTCTTCATAATCATTACCTAAAAATATTAAGGAAAGCAGGTGTGAGCGCACTAGCGCCCAATAGGATTTATATCTCATGGTGCGGGCATGCTTTACGTAATTAACATGTTAATAGGTAAGATACAAACATGCAATACTCATGACAATAACGATAGTGACAACTCCAAGCTATAACATGTACGAGGTCGATCCAATAAACAATTCCAATGACAATTCTCATGTGTGAAGGAACGATTAACAATGAAACGGATTTCAGTACGAACATTTGTCAAGTGGAAGAGATTCAATATTCAATAATATGTACAATGGATATCTCAAGTTGAATTACGTAGAATTCCGACGGACAATGACATATTGGATTCCATAACAATGACATATACAATAGATTTGACCATTTCACATATAACAGTTCAATCAATTAATCAATCATTCAATCATTCAATAACAGTGTGGAAATTACCCAAATCAATCTTGCATTCAATTAGGTGATTGCCAGACACCTCAATGGATCATATACTCTCACGATTTATCAGTATTTCGGGTGCTCCTCCCAGGACCAGACTGAGCCCTATTTGCACATGCATGATTATGAACCAAAGTTCCATTAGTTTCTGGTAAGTCCATTCATTAGTTTATGGGTAATACGAATTCCAAACAATAGACAATTGCAGACTATAGATCATGTCAATGATAATGAGGAACAAGGCAAGTGGACATGATCCTCAGTAAATTTCGACAGCATAACGGCTTAGTTACTTTAGTTCAATCTTTACATTTAATGGCTCAGTTTCAATGTGTCAAATCACTCTCACGAGAAGTAGATAAGAATAGAGGTGCGTTCTATCTTCTGGGAACTTTTTGGTACAATCAACTCAGTGTGCATGAGGGAATCCATGGAGTACGGAGAATTACGGAGGTCTTGGAGAAAATGTCACTAGTCTGCCGATATGGAATGACCGGCCGAGAGTTTCCAAATCCCCAAGAGAGGGCTGCCTATATGTGCAATGTGTCGGTAGAACGTGTCTCAATCCACAATCCATCGGTTTAAAACAAGACAAAAAGCAATTAACGAGTAAGCATGACATGTATGCAATTCAGTCTTTCACATGGTTGCTGTAATTTTAACATATAGCACTTTTCAGTTATGAACAAGACATAGTATGGACATGGCTCATATCAGTCATATAGTAGACATACTCAAACAATCATTAAGAACAACTAGAATAAAGATTTATGTTCTTATAGCTTTCATGTAGGTTGACAACTTTTAGGCCATTGCATAACTATATGACATGATATGATAGTAGGACATGCATATGGTTAACTGTACATCTCAATAAAACAGTCTCGGGTTGGTCTTTAAATCGTGACGAGTTCAGACGTCGCACTTCAAAGGACTGTACACAGTCAAACATGACTCTGTGCAAAGTTACTAAATCGCGACGGACCTACCTGTTGTGTTCAAATCGTGACAGGACAAATGGTCACCTATTCCAATAGGAATCGATTGTCAGATCGATTAACACATCAGAAAATGCAACAGTTAGGTCCGTCGCCTTCATAACGCGACAAGCCGATATGTCGCCATGACTTTTGAATCGTGACGTCTACATACATCGTGTTCAAGAGTTGACTTCAAACTCTGTATATAAAACAGTGTAAAAACTTGGGCGGGAAATTGGTCGAATCACGACGGCATGTCCCGTCGCGTTCATGATCGGCACATAAACCTATATGACACACAGTTTTATGTGTTAGAATGGTCAGTCAATAGGTAAACGCGATGGAATGTTCTGTCACCTTTACGTAAACATGACGGTCATGTACGTCGCGTTCATGCAGTGATGAACATGATGATTGGATTGGTCGCGTTCATTGATCTTACCCGAAAACGTAGAAAACAGCTACAATCCTTCATGATTGACTTATAACTCGAAATACAGAGGTCTTTGGACAAAACTTTGAGCATGAAAAGTGTCTAGGACAATGAGTAGAAGAGAACCACGATTTTGGTTTGATCCAATTTGGCCTCGGTTTGCGTGAAACACAGTAAGAACATATAAAGCCCTAATCAGGCGTGACTCTTGGAAAACTCTTAATACGACTAACATGGTTCATAAAAATTGGGGAAAACACATGCATATGAAACTAGACTCGATGCTCTTTCCATTGGTATGTGCAATGTTTAGATTAAGCCCGAGAACACCTACCTTTGAGTGGATCTAAGAGAGGTCTATGCACAGGTCGCAGTAGAGAAAGGTTGGGGAAGAAGCTCGGGTTCTTGGTTGTTCTCCTCCTCCCCTGGTGTCCTAGCTCGCCTCCACACGACCCCAGCACGATGGTGAACCTTCCCAACTAGTCTTATGACGATTATTTATATGATTAGGGTTAATTTCAAGTCCTAATTAGACTAGGAAGCGTGGGTTGCGGTTTTGGCTTGGCCCCTTCCATGTTTTGGGGATTCTCCTCCCAATAGGAGCAACAATGCCATTAGGAAAGCTCCTAACATGGTTGGGTACAAATTTGGTTGCTATACATGGTTAATTACCTATGTTTTAACCCTAATTTGCCCTTTCCTATTTTCTATACAATTATAGTTACGAATTTTGGGGTTTAATGTTATTGGGTTTTGTTCTTTGGCCTAATAAGGGTTGTGTTGGCCAGAATAATTTAAATGGTTGATCCCATTTCTTGGGAGTTAACTATAACTTTTATTTGATGTTTACTTAACATTTTTTTTGTTTATTGCTATTTTTGTAAATTTTAAATCAATAAATTTATGGGCGTTACACATGGAGACACGAAAATATTCATGAGGGTGAATAACACACTGCATTATACTCATGGCACTAAAATTAATTTGGAATTTTTTAATATTATCCTCTGTCCACTTTCCCTCATCCTCTGGCAGCGTGTATGGACAATTACTCACAACTTTCATGTAGCATCCCGAAAATCTCATTAATTGAAAAATCATAAATAAATTGAAAATAATAATTTAATATTTTCGAAATAGTAAAAAACGTACGCACCATTATCCTATACACGAAAACACAATGGAAAATTTCGTAAAAATCATAGTTCAACTCTAAATAATATTTCTAAATGACTCATGTATAGATTCAGGTGAAGAAAAATCCGATTAGCCAAGTGTAAAGTGTTTTGTGGCTTCTTATCGTAATTCATAAATAAGTCAAAAAATTATCACATATACTTAGATGAGTCAGAAAATTAATTAAAAATCATAGTTGGACTTCAAATTATATCATCTAATGACAAACTAAGAAATTTGGGCTAAGAAAATTCGTTTGGGTCAAGTTAAGAATTGTACGATTTATTATCATAATTAAAAAATAAGTCATAAACCTATTATCACACGTATATAATAATTCCAAAAATACTATAAAAATTACGATGGACTCTCACCATCATTCCTTCACCATCCATTAAGAAAATTGGGCCATGCGATGACTCTTGGGCCATGAATAAATTCATGTTAGGAAAATAATCTGAAATTCAGAATTTCTCACTAATGGACCATAAAAGGATAAATTCTCACCCAATAGACACTTATTGTAGTTCAAATAAAACCCAAATTCATGGTTACCACCTAAGATAAGTTTCCATATGACTCCTATCATGAATTGGGGAGAGAAATCCTCAATTGAAGGAAGGATACAGCCAATTCGTGTCTAATAGTTTCCTAATCTAATTAGGTAAATAAAATCCCATCCCCCTTTTAAATAAACCCCCTATCTCCATTGGACGACCCCTAGGGTTGCTGAGGTTGTGCTTGGACTCTCTGGAGGTTGGGAATCACAAGAGGACGGCTGGGCAAGAAGCAACTTCGTGCTCATCTCCACTTGCGACCTGCAAACAAGATCTTTCAAGATCATCACCAAAGGTTAGTAAAACCTCGACCAAACCATGCAATCCATATACCCCTGGAAAGCCCTTCGAGTCTAGTTTCTTATGGCACTATTTTGCCCAATTTCTACCCAGTAGTTCGAGAGTATTAGGCAATCTCCTCCAATGGGTTGAAACTAGGGATTTTTGGAGGACGAATCTTTATTCAACCCAAAGGTAGGTTATCTCCATGCCAAACTCTAATAAAGTCATTCACGCATGCATACATGTGTATAGATCATGTTCTACTGTTTACCCCAATTTCTATCATGTGGATTTTGTGAATTAAATCATGCATGTTAGAATGTTGTACTGTCTTGTTTAAAACATTGATCTGTCTACGAGTTATGTATATTTTTGTTGTGTCATTTCCGGATCAAGCACTCAACATTGAACTTGTTCCCCCATGAGTCTAGTTTCATTTGGCACTATTTTCCCCAATTTTATTGTCTATATAGAGAGTATTAGCCTATACATGAGGACTATGTCAGATTCACGTAGACAATCACAGAATATCTTATTACCCTGCCAAACGACTATTTTTTCTCAATTACATGTTACTGTACATTGTATAGGAGGTACTCTAACTAACAAAAGTGGTTTCATCTGATTTGGATCACTATAGAACCAGTTTGATTTTTAGAACCCCTAGGTATCAAACCTAGTTTGAATCAGAATAGGAAAACACCCCCTTAAAGCACCCCTACCCTGGAAACAGGAAGACGCCGAGTTAGCCTGTTGTCGTCAGAAGGAGATAGGTAGGTTGTCGCCTTTATGGATTAGTAGACGACAGCCTTCTGGTCACCTTCATGAAGGTGACATGTTCCTTGTCACCTTCAACCACAGTGAGCTTTTCAGCCATGTTTTGTCCATTTGCATTATTTTTGTGATCCGTCTTCTTCTGTGTGAAGTTAGCTATTGTTAACATGCATTTGTCAACCAGTATAAAAGTTAAAACATGTTCACATAATTTTTTAATTGATCTTAATGATGATCAGTTTATCCCATGTAATTTAAATAAATGTCATATCTATTTAGTGATTAACAAAACTCAGATATTGGTAAAGTCTAACATACTTTCTACAAGATTTAAGCACATGAGATAAACCAAGGGAAAACAAGCCATTCAAGTAAGTATTCATCACACTGTAGCTATTTCAAAATTCAAGCATGAAATTTCTCTAAGTACAGATCGACTCCCTTCTTGCTCATAACGATTTCACTTATGTCATAACGATTTCAATAAAGCTATAATGATTTCTCTATTTTTTACAACGATTTGCCCTCACAACGATTTGTTAAGTGATCGCAATGATTGCCCTCACAACGATTCGGTAAGTGATCGCAACGATTTGCCCTCACAACGATTCGTCTATTTTTACAACGATTTGCCCTCACAACGATTCGTTAAGTGATCGCAACGATTTTCCCTCACAACGATTCGGTAAGTGATCGCAACGATTTGCTTTCATAACGATTTGCTAAGTATTCATAACGACTTGCTTTCGTAACGATTTCTTAAGTGATCATAACGATTTGCTTTCATAACGATT
This sequence comes from Colocasia esculenta, assembly GCA_014218235.1. NCBI lineage: Eukaryota > Viridiplantae > Streptophyta > Magnoliopsida > Alismatales > Araceae > Colocasia > Colocasia esculenta. The sequence goes on from CM024758.1 coordinate 30,843,329, forward strand.
CGTTAAGTATTCATAACGATTTGCTTCCATAATGATTCGATAAGTGATCACATCGATTTCTTAAGAAAGAACATCGATTTGCTCTCACATCGATTTGATAAGTGAGAACAACGATTTCAGTGTCACAACGACTCATCAAGTTTCAAAACAATTTGATCCCTGTAATGATTCGATAAGTTACATAACGACTCTGTTACTGTAACGATTCATCAAGTTACATAACGACTTGGTCGCTGTAACGATTCGATACAGCAATCAACGATTTGTCTCTTCAACGATTTGGTTATTAATGCATAACTATTTGTATGTGCATCGGTTTGCTTATGAGTGCACAATGATTTACATGAATATCAACTCATTTGCATAACGATTTCATAAGTCTGCATATAACGATTCCATGTGAAAATAATGATTTGACTTTCGAGCTCATTTTGAATACGTTGAAAAGTCAAAGTCTTCACGTATATCTTTCTGAAAACCTTGCATTTATTATGACTGAACGTATCACTGCAGTGCATGCAACGATATCTTCTATTCTCATGCTTATTCTGTGAACATCTTTTTAGAAGAACAGAATGGAACTTCTATTTCTATGTAAAATCAATCTAACGTTGATTGACAACAAGAGACAGCCTAGCTGTCTATTGTTTAGCATTTAATGCATGCAGGTCTCTGACAACACTTCTCATACAACGTTGGACAAAATAGAAGCTAAAGGATATTACAGAAGATCTTCTCTCTTTGCGTGCATGGAAAGCTAAAGACCGTTGAATGGGAAGCTCTACAGGACCATGCAGTCTAACGTAAACAAAAGCTTAGAGACAACAGACACTTCAACGTTCAATTTTCAAATTGAAGATATAAATAGAAGACTGAAGCTCCAGATCAAATACAACAAGAACAACAACGCATACATCGCTTACAACGTTTTTCTTTCAAGCCTTCTGCGAGCTTTCTGAAGAGCGAAGCCTCACTCCCATTAGTTCTAGCTCTTGTTCTCTGAGTTTAGTATAGATCCTTGAGAGAGCCCTTAGTACTGAGATAGTTTATGTCTTGAAAACCTTTCTACTCTCAATCTTAGCTTCAGATCCAGCATTGTTTAAGCTTGATCTAAGGGCTTGTTTTCATTAACACTTTTCTTGTGTTTGTTCCCTTAGTGTTGAAGGAAGACCTGGGGGTTCCAGGGTGTGTGTTCCCTTCGAGTAGAAGGAAGACCTGGTGGTATCCAGGGTGTTGTAATTCCTCTTCGGGTTGTGAAGAGAAGACTAGTTGCGGCTGGGTGTGTAAGGGTCCATAAGGGGGACTGTACCCTTGGGTAGTGAAAGCCTGAGTTGTTGCTCAGGGACTGGACGTAGGACTCCTATGGAGAGGAGGTCCGAACCAGGGTAATTCCCTGTGTTGTCTATGTGCTTGCTTTGTGTTTACTATCTTTCTTTACTAACTCTAACACCCATCGAAGTGTGTTTTGTGTGACTGTTTTGTGAACAGGTTTAAAGTACTCAATATTTTTAAGAATCCCATTCACCCCCCTCTGGGCTTGCTAGCTGGGCAACACTTAAGTTAATGATCATGCTATCTACCTACCGATTATTCACTTTCTTGTCTCATTATCGAACTTGCTAAAACACATAGTTACTTGCTAAATTTTGTCATGCATGATTGGTATTTTCTGATTAGCACTCATGATACTTGCCATAAACGGAGTTTCCATAAATGAAGTTTCCATAACTGGAGTTTTCCATAATCAGATTTACACACATGCACTTGAGCGATTATCACGCGCGGCATGCACATATACTCTATCACGATAGGAAAGCCCCTTCTTGGCTTATGGTGAACTCTCCGTCAGATATTCCTTCTGTGGGACTAGTGACCCCTTGACCAAGGCCTTCGTAAGTCTCCTCTAACCATGGATTCCCACATGGCCGATGAGCAAGTTGTACCATTGAAGTACCTAGAAGTTAGTGTGCACATATCTTTCTTCTCTTGACATTCTTGACAAGATCTTTCACTTCTCATCTTGATTCTTGAGTACACCTTTATTGAACATAAGACCAATTTACTTATAAGTAATTGAACTAAACTTGAAACACGCCATTATGCTACTGGATTGAACTCTTGAACTACTGCCTTAACTATCTTGATATTATTGAACTCTTGAAATACGGCCATACTTGATTGTGGGTATCTACATTTAAATTACTTGAGATGCTGGATCGGGCACGACGAGTGTCCAAGGGATCTAGTCTAGCCCCCTTGATAGAGAGTCAAGAATATACTGTTAACCATGGGGTATAATGATTACTGGCATTGCATCTGCCCTGGGACTACTTGCGTGTAAATGCTAGATACATACACCACATTACACATGTTCATGATATGCTTTCCAATGTGGCATAGATCCTTAGTGCATTTTAATGACTCATGAACTGACTGTCTTGCTCGTGAAAGATACATGCTTGTTACTTGCTTGCTGCTTACTCGTGAAATGGCCAATCTTGTTACTGCTATCTCGCTCTTGCTCGAGAAGATACCATCTAGCTAGATCATTGTTCACTCTATCTTGAAATCTCAAATACAATCCTCTTACTAGACTGATGAATTATATCTCTTGATCTTACTATCTTGCATGATACATGTTCACGTGTTATTACCGTCATTTTAATTGCATAGTACGTATCATGTTCATACCTTCTAGCTTTTAAACTGTTAAATACTTATATCATTACTGGAAGATGTAAATCTTACTGGGCGAGTGCGCTCATTGCCTACTTTCCAACATTTCAAGAGAACATGATATGGATGACATAGAGAACTAAGACTATACTGGGATGAACAAGAGTGAATAGCGCTCTCAAGCCTTAGCATTGAAGTCCTGTTATCTTTGCATCATAGTATTATAGTTTGAGTATGAGAGTACTAAAATAATGTAGTAGAAGAGAGGATAGTATGTAATTTTCCCTTTTATTGAGTCTTAGTCCTGTAGTTCAACTTGAAACAGAATATGTATTGGTTTTCATATTGAAATGAAATAAATAGTTTGATATTTATGATAAGTGCAAATTAGTTGTGTTATATGTGATTGCTCGCTAGAGGCTTATTTGCTGACTGTTCACATCTCAACATCAATTAACTCTTCCACTGCCATGCGTTGGGACGTGACAATTTAGTGGTATCAGAGCCTAAGAACAAACAAGGATTTTAAGTCCAAGTTTTAGGGTATACCCAAACAATTTACGTCATGAATGATTCCTATAAGTCACCCAATGAGTATGGGTGGAGCTAGGGATAAGCTAAATTCATAGGCTTTTCGCATATGCTAATAAAACGCCCCACTCCTATCGTGTACTTTATAAACTAAGATAATGATTGGTTGCTATTTTCGCAGAACCTTCATTCATTGCAATGGCCTGTAATAAGTAGCAAGCGATGTAGGAAACAGTGACAGGGCTTACACAGGCCCTATAGAATGTAGTACAGGCCAGAACCAAGCTGGAGCTAGAAATGGAGCCAGTGATTTGCACCGTAGTTTTAGGAATTTGAATCCGTCACAGTTCTCTGGATCTCCTGACTCGAACGAGACTGAAAACTGGCAGGAGGAAATGGAAATAATTTTCCAAGTGATGCAGTGTATTGAGAGGGAGAAGGTGTTACTGGCTACCTTCCAATTGAACAAAGATGCCAAAGCTTGGTGGAAGGCCACCTCAGCCCATCTACCAAATGTTAACGAACTGGAATGGGAGGAGTTCCTGGAACTGTTCTAAGAGGATATTTCTCCGAGCGAGTGCAGGAAAAGAAGGTGGTCAAGTTTGCCGCGTTGAGGTAAAGAGGAATGGCTATGGCTGAGTATGAGGCCCAATTCTCCCATCCAGCCCAATATGCCCCACATTTGGTGGGCACCGAGAAGCTGAAGGCACAATGGTTCATGGACGGGCACCGACCCGTGTTCATTAAAAAACTTGGACCACTCAACATTTGTACCTATACGGAGATGGTCCAGTGGGCTCAGCTGGTGGAAGACACTTGGGGAAGCTAGAGAACTTTAAGGGAAAATAGACCCAAGGTCAGACCATTGTCAGGAAGGGAGCACCTGATACTGTTGGAACCTTCGGGCACAACAAAACAACACCAACAACAACAACAAGAGACCGAATGGGGAAGACACTGGCAAGGACAAGAAAGTATGGATAGAGGGGAGGACAATAACTACCAACTGCAAGTTCTGTGACAAACTGGGACACCAAGCGGAAGAATGCTGGAAGAAGCTTGGTGCATGCTGTTGGTTAATTGCCATCGACTCCCTTAGAGAATCGCTGTTACTCTACATTGGCCCGGGATCGGGTGTGTATAGTGGCATCGGGTCTGACAACCCATCCCGCCGCAGGGACTAACAGCCCTGTGCGAAGCCCCTCAGGCTGACCACAGCGTTGATGTGGGGCTTTGGGCCACCTTAAGGAAATACGGTCTGCCTTCACTACCAGCTCGAGCTTTTGGTGCAACGGTAGGGCTTGATCCAACAAGTAGTATCAGAGCGAGGTTGCGGGTTCGATTCCCCCGGGTGTCGCTGGGGGGGGAGTTTGTTGGTTAATTGTCATCGACTCCCTTAGAGAATCGATGTTACTCTACACTGGCCTGGGATCGGGTGTGTATAGTGGCATCGGGTCTGACAACCCATCTCGCCGCAGGGACTAACCGCCCTGTGCGAAGCCCCTCAGGTCGACCACAACGTTGATGTGGGGCTTTAGGCCACCTTAAGGAAATACGGTCCGCCTTCACTACCAGCTCGAGCTTTTGGTGCAACGGTAGGGGCTTGATCCAACACATGCCTGCATTGTGGAGGCCAGGATCACCGCATTCTGGATTGTCCGATGATGGAGCAGCAGCCTAGAAGGGCTCAGAATGTACCTAGGCTTCAAGGACGTCTAAATGCCATTATGGAAGCAGGGCTCCCCGAGGAAAGGTATATGGTGGACGGTACCATCCTTATTCATTCACAACCTGCTTTTGTCCTCATTGATACTGGAGTTGCATATTCTTTTATTTCAACAGCATTTGCCACAACTTTATCTGTTAAACCTGTCCCCATGAAATCCAAGATCACTGTAGCTTCCCCCCTTGGTTCTGAATCAGAACTCATACACTAATTTCCGACATGTGAAAATGTGATTGGAGGGCAGAACCTCCCTGCCAATCTCATCTGTTTAGATATGAAGGGGTACGACGCTATATTGGGCGTTGATTGGTTGATTAAGTATGATGCGGATGTCAATTGTCGCCATAGAAGGGTAACCTTTGCTAAGCCAGACCTTCCAAAGTTTTCATTCCTAGGCATTCACTATTGTAAACATCCTATACTTATTTCATCTTTAAAAGCTTCCAAGCTGATCAACCAAGGTTGTGACTAGTAACGAAACAAAAGAACCCAATGTAGATTAGATTCCCATTGTCCGGGACTACTCAGGCATCTTTTCAGAAGATTTACCTGGTCTACCACCTGAAAGGGAGGTGAACTTCACCATTGAACTGTTACCAGGAGCCGCTCCTATATCCAAAGCTCCCTACCATATGTCCCCCATAGAGCTACAAGAATTGAAGAGACAGATCCAAGAGTTGCTAGACAAGGGCTTTATCAGACCTAGCACATCCCCATGGGGTGCGCCAGTATTGTTCGTAAGGAAGAAGGATAGATCGCTAAGACTCTGCATCGACTACCATTAGTTAAATCAACTTACCATCAAGAACAAGTACCCGTAGCCCCGCATTGATGAGCTATTCGACTAGATCTCAGGTGCCCAATATTTCTCTAAGATCGACTTGAGGTCCGGTTATCATCAACAGTATATTAAGGAGAAGGATATCCACAAGTCTGTATTTAGAAGTAGATATGGACGCTACGAGTTTGTGGTCATGTCGTTCGGCTTGATAAATGCTCTTGCGACCTTTATGCAACTCATGAACAATATATACAGGCCATACTTGGATCATTTCATAGTGGTATTCAATGATGATATTCTTATCTACTCCAAGACAAATGAAGAACATGAAGAACATTTGAGGACTATTTTACAATTGCTCAAGGACAACCAGTTTTATGCAAAGTTGAGTAAATGTGATTTTTGGGTAGAGGAGGTTCATTCCTTGGCCACATTATATCCAGGGAAGGTATCTCTATAGACCTTCTAAAGTGGAAGCAGTGAAGAACTGGGACAGACCGACAACTGTATCTGAGATCAGAAGCTTTCTGGAACTGGCTGGCTATTATCGACACTTCATCAAGGACTTCTCAAAGATAGTTGTGCCTTTGACCATACTTACAAGAAAGGAGAACCCTTTCACATAGACGGCCGAATGTGAAGATAGTTTCTTGTCATTAAAAGAACATTTAACTTTGGCGTCTGTGTTGACATTACTTGTAATTGGAGGAAGTTTCGAGGTATGTATAGATGCATCAGAAATCGGCCTTGGTTGTGTGTTGATGTAAAATGAGAAGATGATATGCTATGCCTCTAGATAATTAAAGAAGCACGAAGATAATTATCTTGTACATGATCTGGAGCTGGCGGCTGTAGTCTTCGCTCTGAAGATATGGCGTCACTACTTATATGGTGAGAAGTTCACTGTATTTTCTGACCATAAAAGTTTGAAATATTTATTTTCTTAGCAAGAGTTAAACATGAGACAACAAAGGTGGTTGGAGTACTTGAAGGACTTCGACTTCACCATCCAGTATCACCTAGGCAAGGCAAATGCTGTGGCAGATGCTCTTAGTTAAAAGCCCATGGCTACACTATCCAACTTCATGGTAGGCGAATGGTGATTACTAGAAGATTTGGCCAAGCTGAATATTGATGCCAAGACAAAGGAAAAGGGGTATCTAATCGCCAATATGAGAATATAATCCACATTGCTCTAAGATATTTGAGTACTGCAAGACAACGATCCAATGCTTGTGGAAATAAAAGCAAATCTTGAACAAAGGTCGGACTTCTCTGTAACAGAAGAGGGAAAATTGTTGTTCCGAGGACGGACCTATGTACCAGACCATGCAGAAACAAAGAAGACTATCATGGATGAAGCTCATAAGACAAGGCATACAATTCACCTTGGGACCACAAAGATGAACCAAGACTTGAAAAGAAGTTTTTGGTGGCCTAATATGAAGAGAGAAGTGGCAGAATATGTCACCTAATGCTTAACTTGCCAGTAAATCAAGGTAGAGCACATGTGACCTACAGGTAAACTCAAACCCTTAGAAATTCCAGAATGGAAATGGGAAGGTATTGGGATGGACTTCATCTTTGGACTGCCCAAGACCAGAAGTGGAATAGATGGGATATGGGTAATTGTCGATCGCCTAACCAAATCCGCTCACTTCTTACCAATTAAGAGCAAGTGGACGGTCGACATCTTAGCAGCACTATATGTTAAGGAGATTGTCAGACTACATGGAGTTCCTGTTTCCATTGTATCTGATCAAGATCCGAGATTTACATCTCATTTTTGGAAAGGCTTGCATAGTGCCCTAGGATTCAAACTAAACTTTAGCACAACATTCCACCCCCAAATTGATGGCCAGATGAAAAGAACCAACCAAGTGATAGAAGATATGCTTAAAGCATGTGTCCTAGATTTTGGTGGGAATTGGCCTGAACACTTGTCTCTAATCGAGTTTGCCTACAACAATAGTTACCAAGCCAGTATTCAAATGGCACCATTTGAAGCACTTTATGGCAGAAGTTGTCGATCTACAAACTGTTGGCTCGAGGTTGGAGAGAAGCAATTACTGGGACTAGACATGTTGCGAGAAACCATTGAAAAGGTAAAGCTCATTAAGGAAAGAATGGCCACAGCACAGAACAGATAGAAGGCATATGCTGACATCTGGAGTTTCTAGTTGGCGAACATGTGTTCTTAAAAATATCCCCACGCTGTGGAATCCGAAGATTTGGGATCAAAGGCAAACTGACACCAAGATTCATTGGTCCCTTTGAGATCCTCGAAATAATAGGTGAGGTTGCTTATCGTTTAGCATTGCCACCCCAACTTGATGGAGTACACAATGTATTCCATGTATCAATGCTTAAGAAGTACGTACATGACCCGTACCACGTCATCCAGCACGAAGACCTGGTAGTTCGGAAGGACTTGACATATGAACAAAAGCCAAGGAAGATAATAGACCGTGAGGTGCGTCAGTTGAGAAGCAAGACCATTCCCATGGTTAAAGTGCAATGGAATCAATGTTTAGAACATGAAGCTATGTGGGAAACAGAGGAAGCAATGTGTAGAAGATACCCAGAATTATTCGCGAGTAAGGATAACCACCCTCCATACCCATATGACGATTGGTGAATTTGGGGACCAAATTCTTTTAAGTGGGGAGGATATAGTGCTCCGAAAATCTTATTAATTGAAAAATTAGAAATAAATTGAAAATAATAATTTTATTATTCTCGAATAGTAAAAAACGTACGCACCATTATCATATGCACGAAAACACAACGGGAAATTTTGAAAAAATATTAGTTCAACTCTAAATAATATTTCTAAATGACTCATTAACAGATTTGGGTGAAGAAAAATCCGATTAGCCAAATGTAAAGCGTTTTGCGGCTTCTTATCGTAATTCATAAATAAGTGAGGAAATCATTTTCACACGTATTTAGATGAGTCATAAAATTAAATAAAAATCATAGTTGGACTTTAAATAATATCATATAATTACCCACTAAGAAATTTGGGCTAAGAAAAAATCATTTGGGTCAAGTTTAAGAATTGTTGCGACTTATTATCATAATTAAAAAATAAGTCGAAAATCTATTATCACACGTATATAAATAATTCCAAAAATGTTACAAAAATTACAATGGACTCTCACCATCATTCATTCACCATACATTAATAAAATTGGGCCAAGAGATGACTCTTGGGCCATGAATAAATTTATGTTAGGAAAATAATCTGAAATTCGAAATTTCTCACTAATGAACCATAAAAGGGTAAATTCTCACCCAATAGACACTTATTGGACTTCAAATCAAGCCCAAATTCATGGTTACCACCTAAGATAAGTTTCCATATGACTCTCATCACGAATTGGGGAGAGAAATTCTCAAGTGAAGGAAGGATACACCCAAATTCGTACCTAATGGTTTTCTAATCTAATTAGGCAACTAAAACCCATCCCCCTTTAAATAAACCCCCTATCTCCCATGGGACGATCCTTAGGGTTGCTGAGGTTGTGCTTGGACTCTCTGAAGGCTGGGAATCGCAAGAGGAAGGCTGGGCAAGAAGCAACTTCATACTCATCTCCACCTGTGACCTGCAAACAAGACCTTTCAAGATTGTCACCAAAGGTTAGTAAAATCTCGACTAAACCATGCAATCCATATACGAGTTAACTGGATTGGGAAATGCGGCGATTTGTCCATCATCCCATGGAAATCTGTTCGAGTCTAGTTTCTTATGGAACTATTTTGCCTAATTTCTACCCAGTAGTTCGTGAGTATTAGGCAATCTCCTCCAACTGGTCGAAACTAGGGTTTTCTAGAGGACGAATCTTTATTCAACCCAAAGGTAGGTTATCTCCATGCCAAACTCTAATTAAACTCATTCATGCATGCGTACATGTGTATATATCATGTTCTTACTATTTTCCCCAATTTCTATCGTGGATTTCGTGAATTAAATCTTGCATGTTAGAACGTTGTGTTGTCTTGTTTAAAACCCTGATCTGTCTTACGAGTTATCTTTTTGTGGAGTCATTTCGGATCAAGCACTCAATTGAGTCTAGTTTCATTTTGCACTATTTTCCCCAATTTGTATTGTCTATACAGAGAGTATTAGCCTATACATGAGGACTATGTCAGATTCACGTAGACAATCACAAAATTTCTTGTTACCCTGCCAAACGACTATTGTTTCTCAATTACTTGTTATTGTACATTATATAGGAGGTACTCTAACTAACAAAAGTGGTTTCATCTTATTTGGATCACTATAGCACCAGTTTTGATTTTTCGAACCCATAGGTATCAAACCCAGTTTGAATCAGAATAGGAAAACACCCCCTTAAAGCACCCCTACCCTAAAAATAGGAAGACGACGAGTCAACTTGTCGCCATCAGAAGGAGATAGGAATGTTGTCGCCTTCAGATCAGAAGGTGACAGCCTTTTGGTCACCTTCATGAAGGTGACATGTTCAGACCACAGTGGGCTTTTCAGCCATGTTTTGTCCGTTTTACATTGTTTTCGTGTCCTGTCTTCTCCTATGTGAAGTTAGCTACTATTAACATGCATTTATCAACCCATATAAAAGTTAAAACATGTTCACATAATTTTTAATTGATCTTAAGTTAATGATCATGCTCTCTACCTACCGATTATTCACTTTCTTGCCTCATTATCAAACTTGCTAAAACACATAGTTACTTGCTAAAATTAGTCATGCATGATTGGTATTTCCTGATTTAGCACTCATGATACTTTCCATAAATGGAGTTTCCATAACTGGAGTTTTCATAGTCGGATTTACACACATGCACTTGAGCGATTCTCACGCGTGGCATGCGCGTACACTCTAGCATGATAGGAAAACTTCTTGGCTTGTGGTGAACTCTCTGTTGGATATTCCTTCTGCTAGACTAGTGACCTCTTGACCAAAGCCTCAATAAGTCTCCTTTGACTATGGATTCCCACATGGCCGACGAGCAGGTTTTGTTGACCTCTGTCCAAAATATACATTGCATATTTACATATTTAATCCATAACATATAATAGTTTTGAAGATGACAAAATGAACAGATATCTACTTATAAACAAAAGTATATTTCTCTCTCTGACAAGTCATATAACAAAAACTCTAAAAAGCATACTTAGATATAAAAATTATTCTTCTCAAATACCAAGTATAACTTCGTTTTCCTAAGAAATACAAAGTTCACTTCGTCATATAAGTTTACTTTGTCATATCTGAAGTTAACTTCGTCATATACGAAGTAAAATACGAAGATCTTACTTTGATTAATCATATTGAAATTGTGATATACAAAGTTCATTTCGTCATATCCGAAGTTTACTTCGTCATATCCGAAGTTTACTTCATCATATACGAAGTAAAACACGAAGATCTTACTTTGACTAATCATGTTGAAATCATGATATACGAAGTTCACTTCATCATATCCGAAGTTCACTTCGTCATATCCGAAGTTAGCTTCGTCATATGCGAAGTAAAACAAAATTTTTTTACTTCGACTGATCATATTGGAATCGTGATATACAAAGTTCACTTCGTCATATCCGAAGTTAGCTTCATCATATCCGAAGTTTACTTCAACATATATGAAGCTCACTTCATCATATATGATGAATCACTTTGATTAATAAACCTTATATCTTTATCAGGCAAAATGAAGAATATACAAATTACATTTTGCAACATATTCATGACATTCCTCATTTTGTATGCTCTTGATCAATTTCCTGAATTCAGCTACATTATGAAATACGAATCTTTATAAGTACAAATGATTAGAAATAAATCAGCATGTATTTCACTCTCATCTTTTCAAAATCTTCAAATATAAAAATCTTATGGCTTTGTGTGATGCCCTCAAATTTTGTTTATAGATTTAAATTTCAACTGTTATCTATTTTATTATGAATTTAAAAATTTCTGTGAATATGTATGTATAGTTAAGTTTTTCTGTAGAGAGGTTGGCCTGTTCTCGAGTAGGTTGATGGCTGTGTCGACTTGTGTTGCTGACGGCAACATCGATTGCCATCAACAGTAGGTTAACGACAACATCTCTTGCCATCAACTTTAGGTAAACATCCATATCGATTGACGTCAACTTTGTGTAGACGGCAATAACCTTGCCGTCAACTTCTTCCGGTGCAGACAATGAAATTTTCGCAGTCTAGCTCCGGTGGAGTTATGGTAAGGGCGAAATCTTAGGAAATATTTGAGGTTACATCTCCTACCCTCTCTTGATCGAGTATGGAAGGCCCAACCTTTTATAAAAGGGTGGTCTAGCCTTCTTAGTCCCATTTTGGAGTCTCTCCAAGTCTCAAGATGATAGAAGAAAGGAGATCTGGCGATTTGATCTTTGTGGAGGCCAAGATCAAATGTCTATGAGTTAGGAGGATGTGCCTTTGAAAGCTGAAGGTGTCTCCAACGTGCTCGTGTCATAGGAGATCGTTTGGTTGAGGATTCTACCTCGGAGGGAGAATTGTCTTGGTTGGCCAAGGCGGGGTTCATCGGCTAAATCCGTAGATCTTTTGGTGTTTCAGAGGCAAGTAACCTAGGGATCGAGTTCTCAACTATAGTCTCTACCTTTTTATAATTTTTTTCATGATTTTAGAAATTTAAACAACAGTCAGATTTGGGGTTTATATGAGTTCCAGAAGGGTTCTGTTTTCTGTCAAGTTAACGGCAATCTTGACTGCCGTCAAGGATGAACTTAACGTCAAGCCCCTTGCCGTCAAATGAACTTAACGGCAACTTTATTGCCGTCAAGTTCTTCTGTCCACCATTTTTACCTGTTTTACTTCTGGATCTATATCTTTATGTTCAGACCTTGAATGGATCTTCTATGAGATGTGTAGGGTTAATTAGGTTAACTTCTTACCATACTACCAATTGGGTTATTTTCTGTAGTCACCATGATTTTAGGGTAATTTCTAAATTCTATGAATAAGCATAGATTTAAGAAGAGATTTTGTACTTAAAGCATGTTCATAATAAAACTGTGATTTCTATGTAGAAATACATGCCAGGGTTATGTCATGCTGTGATGGATCTATAATCAGAATTTGACTATTTTATGTAATTTCCATTTCTGAAATACAAAAATTAGTACTATTGTTTTAATTTTATAAAAAGTTTCTAGATTCCTAAAATCATGATATTTGAAAGGTGGATTGTATTAGAATGGTATGCTCTCAGTAAAAATATTGGACCTGCTTGATAGATGGTTTCATTGTGGTGAATATTTCTCTAGTTAGATCAATGCTTAGATCAATACTGAATTTAGTGTATATGTCAGAAAATCATGAAAAACTACTGGTTTGATACATGACAATAGGGACACTTTCTGACCAAATTTTGTGAATTTATGACATCTATAACTATTTTTAGTCTATTATCATCATGAGAAATGTGTTCTATTAAATAGATTTTTGGGAAATTCCCAGAAACTACAGCATGTGATCAATTTGAAATAAGTCTCTGTTATGATCTGAATATGTATATATGATTTGGCCAGCATGCTATGTTGCATTTGAATCTGAAAAACTTGTATATGATTCTATAGTCGGCCAATAAGACTGTAACGACCCCCTTTATACCGGTACGATTATACCAATCCACGTCGATATAAAGTACGCCGTCACAGTGGGACACGTACCCAACACAATGTAGTAGGTAGAGATGTACACAAATAACAAAGGAAAGTACATCGGAAGAAAAGTAATTCTTATTCCATCGTCATTACACACATCCCACAGTCTATATAGTAAAGAAGTAAATAAACAAAGTCCATGAATAATAAGTCCATAACATAACATTGTTTCACATACTAGTAAATGAAAAGTACAAGCTATGTAGATAGTCTTCCGATAACTCCGCTACTCCTCTCGCTCGGAGTCGCTCCTCACTATCTCCTCCTCAATTTCGGGAACACCTGTCTCACCTGTATGTTAAAGCAAGGATGAGTCTTCACAAAAGACTTAGCAAGCAACCTATTGGCACATCCTTACACATATCACATTCATTCTACTCAATTTTGACATAAGAGCAATTTATAAAATGATTCATGTCACATTAAACAATTACAAATGAATAGTCTATAACATGCTAACTACATATAGACTTCAATTAAATCATGGTACTAATCATAGTTCATTCATGGCACATTTCCACATAACTTAATCATAAATTTAAACACATGTTCACTAGTAACACTAACATGATATCTACCACATTTCACATGTTTTTATATCATATAATTTCATATTTTATTGCTGTTTTAACATAAATATAACATAAATATATGGTTTCACATTATTTCACATGGGAACACATTAGCATATCACTTTCACATGATCACTTGGCACATTCACACATAGTTCACATCTTTACACATTAATTTGACGTGACACATAGTCCGAACCACCATAAAGAAGGACACATCACACATACCCGTCACCTAGGCAATATAGTGATGAATCTTGGTAACTGCGCATAACCGGGAGAAGCCCTCTCCACCCTAACCAGTGGTACTTGTCCGCCTCCAGGATTTCATCCTGATGCCCACAAGATATCACATACACATTGAGCCTTCCCATATGGACTTTTCTATAGTACGGCTCCACAGCCTTCTATGGTAGCAGTGTCAATTTCGGCACAACATTCACTTAATCACATTATTCCAGTTAATCACATGTTTAACGCTAATTTACATGCACTCAATGGTCCATTCACATGCTCATAATTCAAACACATATATTTCAGGTTACAGAATTTGTTATGACTGTCTAACAGTATTAAAACATGCTTATCAGAACCTAAACATGATACTAATCAACAGAAAATACCGTTTCATGATTAATCATGCTTAATATGACTTTTAATGACTTATAATTGGAAATAGTACTTACAGATGTTAGAACATGCTCAATTTTTAACCATAAATTCTACGCATGAAATATATCAGATGGTTAATTTTTAAAAAATTTCACGATAGTAAACCTATTTTTAATATTTAACAGAGGTCTCATGTAATTTAACAAGATAATTCAATTAAACATGGTAGACAATAAACTGACGGTTCTAAGAGTCTTGAAACATACACACAATAATCCTAAGTTCATGAAAAAAATTTCGTGACAATAACACACATCATACATATTTACTACGAATTTAAATCTGTCATAGCATACATAATTACTCATAACATAAATTCTATAATTTGTAAATATGACCAGAAATTTAACAGGATTTCATGGTTTGATCTACTAAACATATCTGATAAGATAAAATTTTATAAACATGTGCATACATTCAAAAATCCTCGAAAGATCACATCACATGGGTTGAAAACACTATTCTGGAAAATCTGAAGAACTTGACGGCAAGGGGCTTGCCGTCAGGGTGGGTTAACGACATGATCGACTGCCATCAACTCAAGAACTTGACGGCAAGGATGTTGCCGTCAACCTCCTATCTGCAGAAAGTGCAGACCGAACACAGGAAAACAGAGAATTTGGGGGTCTAGGACACGAGATAAAAATCCAGAAAAATCCTAAAACTCTAGGTGATAGGCCTAGGGATGAAACCCCTAAGTTACTTGTCTCTCTAAAAACCCTTGAAGATCGAATTTGGTGATGAAGCCCTCCTCGGCCAAGCCAAAGAGGTAACTTTCCACGCTCTAATTTGACCTTCACACTCTTGCAGACGATCCCCCGTCGTTAGGAGAGCTTCTCCACCTTCAGAAGAGTCTCCCCTTTGCAGTAGATCGTCGGTGCAGCCTCTGGATCACCGGATCAACCCTCACAAACTCTCTCTTTTTCTCTCTCTGAAACCTAAAAACCCTTCTTTCTGAGCCAAAGTCTTCTCTTTGCAGAGATGACTTGATTTTATAGGCGATTGGTGTGGACGCTCATTCTCGCGCCGTCCCCGGCTGACTGGTGGATCTTCCAGGAGCTCGCAGACGTCGCTGGTCTCTCGTTGGCGATGATGGGTCACTGATTGACCTTATTAACTCCCCGGTTGACTAGGTTGACTGAGGAGGAAACAAAGAAAACCAGAAAAGAAGAAGGGAGTTTGTGATCGCCAGGGCCTTACCTGTGCCCAAGGAATGATGTGACCACGTCGGTGCAGCAACCTCGCGCAGCGGATGGAGATAGGGGCTTCGACTTCTCCTCCTTCAGCCGGCCAAAGAAGAAGAGCTCCGCAGTCTTCTACAGTTCATTCCTGCCACGAAAAGAAGCTCTATTAGCCTAAAGAAAGTGTAGTAATGCTCAGGAACGAAGAGAAATAGCTCAAGAGGAGAGTCCCGTACCGGATGCGGGCTTGAGAAGAGGGGTGGCCAAGTGCTATGACCACCCTTCTTCCCTCCGTTTTTGGTTTGGAAACCCCTTCTAGGTGTGTAGGAAAGTGGCCTACGTGCCTAGAGTGCGTGGGAAGGTGTGTGCAACATGCAAAAGACTAAGAGAAGAGTAAGGGAAGAGAGGAAGAGGTGGGTGTTGATCCTCGTTGTTGGAGTTGTAGACTCCTTGCAGGGCTCCTCTAGCTCGGGATGAAGCCTCCTGAACGTCCCAATTGACGAGAGAAAGAAGAGGATGAATGGTGGAAGGTAGGGTGCAAGTTTATCTCTCTTCTCTCAAGGTGGCAGCATATGGACGTCCAGCCTCTCTCCCCCTCTTCTTAGAAGGCTCAAGGGGGAGTTATATAGACAGTGGGGGCGCAGCTTGGGTGCCTTGGATGCTTAGTGTGAAGAAACACACTTTGCACACTTGGCAATCCATGCATAAAGGCTCCAACCAATGGGGGGAGGCCAAGTAGGATTTTTACTGGGTCAAGGGGGTGCCAAGGTGGCCCATTTTCCCGTTGGGAACGGCCCCATGCGCTGCATGGGCGAGAGAATGGCGCAAGTGGGCTAGATTCTCGGGGTAGTTGCGCAGACCAAGTAAACCAGGTTGACGTCAACCGATCCTGCCGCCAACCTCATGCAGACGTCCAGAGATGTGGACGCCAATATGGGTCAACGTCCAGGGGTCTTGCCGTCAACATGCAGTCGGCGACAATCGATGCTGCCGTCTACATGGCATCCGAGGCAAGACAAATGGTCAAATGAGTCTTATTGGGCCAAAGATCCACGCGGGGATGGGTCAAATCTCGCGTCTACAATAGCCCCTCCGAGATTTCCGATCTTGCAAGGGAGCAGAGCGGACTGAAAGGTTGGTGTCTCGGTAAACAAAGGACGCGGAGATTTGATGAAGAGCCATCTCCGAGGATAGGAATTCTAGCAAGCCAAACGAATGAGTTAGGCTAGAAACAGATGACAAATCGTTTGAGAGACAAATGGGATAAGAGGAAGAGTGATCTACCCGTGTAACTACAACTGCAACCCAACGGTAGGGTCCCTGGCGTGGCCGTGTCGGACTTTGACTAGTTTCTGGCGTGTCTGAGTCAAAGGAGTTGTAATATGACAGTTGAATCAAGAGGGTCTCATAACCGGAGCTCATGGGCTCGCTGGCCTAATCAGGACGTCTGTCGCAAATTTAGGGGGTCGTGGAGACAAAGAGTTGG
This sequence comes from Colocasia esculenta, assembly GCA_014218235.1. Lineage (NCBI taxonomy): Eukaryota > Viridiplantae > Streptophyta > Magnoliopsida > Alismatales > Araceae > Colocasia > Colocasia esculenta. Next base: position 30,860,643 of record CM024758.1, read on the forward strand.
TTGAACTCTCAAATGATTATCAAAAGATTCTAACTGGAGTCAGTGTTCGGAGAGCCTGAAGTCCGGAATTAAGCTTGCGACTGGCGAAAGCTCTGATGAACTCAATAAGGCTACTTGACTATTTGTGAAAGTCACGGTGGGACAACTTGGACATGGGCAACAAAGACCCGATATCAACTTGGATAATCATGGAGAACGGACTCGGTAGGTTACCTGAGCTGGGGAGCCGTGGAGCAATCAAACGATCGAGGAAAATCACCATTTTTTTTGAGTTAGTGAGAGAATGTTAGCAGTGAAGACCTAAATGCATGCTGGTGTGGGTTGCTTATCTACAATGCAAGTTAGAACCAGAGAAAAATTCTAAAGGCCAACAAATAACTGAGAGATCGCAAACCCATCATGGTTTTTGGTAAAAGGGAACTCAGGGTTCACGGTCGCCAAGTTATTCGCCTCTGGTGGGGTCCTATGTTAGACATACCTGCAACACTCAAGGTCGCATGAGTGTTCCGAATCTGAACCGCAGCTCGTGCTTAAAATATCTGCAAAACCACTTGAAGCACAAGATCAAGGATAATGGCCATATGAAAAATAAGACTTTGAAAATTTCCAGGCAGTAAACGTTCACATCGATTGCCGCCAATTACCAGTTAACGCCAACAAAGGTTGCCGCTAACCTGACACTGACGTCAACCGATCTGGACGTCTACTGGCCAGCGTATCAGGCCGAAAATATAGGTGGTGGGAGTCCATAGGGACTCTTCCATCTTCTTCCTCCGTCCCTCTCTGTTCCTGCTGCGAACCAGAGTGTCTGGAGACAACTTGAAGCAGTGAAATGGCCTCCTCATCGACCGGGAAATCTACAAGCATGAACCCGGGGATCCTGAGCGAGGTTCCGGGGCATCTGAGCACTCGATTGGCCAACGGGGAGGTAAGTGATGCTCATTTCTTCTTCTCCTTGGGCTGAAGCCCCAAACTCCTTTCTTACAGCACCCCTTCATACAGGAGGTGCCCGCCTTCCTGAGCCAGGGCCAGGTACGGGCCTTCTCTTGGCTCGTGAACCTGATGAACGCCATCACGCTAGACATGCGAAGCTACATCGGAATGTGGAACCTGAGCTTCATGGTGGTACTGGCGAAGAACATGAAGGAGATGTGGTGGGGGTTTGATGCCCTGGGGGCGCTGGTGGAGCGGTGGCACCCGCATACGCACACTTTGTGTTCCAGGCATTCGATGCGAGTGTTCTTCTGGAGGAAGTGGAGCTGTTCCTGGGGTGGAGACGGTGTTTGGAGTATGATGCGGTGACTCCTCTCCTCCTGTGGGAAGAGATTCTAGCAGACATCGTTCAGGACAAGAAGGAGGTGCTGAGGATGACGAACAAACACGGGATCTTCCTGGACCGACTGGCCTGGTGGCTGATCCAGCATGCGAGGGAGATTGGCGGAGAGAGGACGACTCGAGGACTGACACTCTGCCTAGCTGAAGTTTTCCTGTTCCTACGAGTGGCGACTTCATCCTTTACAAGCACATGAGAATTTTGTCTCTGCTATGGCGCGGGCAGTCACTTGCCCCTGCAGTGCTGGCACACTTGTACAGTTTGCTCACCACGATGAGCCTAGGCGGACGCACATGCGGGAGCTTGTTTCTGCTTCAGGTATGGATGGAGGCTCATTTGAAGTTTGATTTTGTTGATACACAACCTTCCCCCTCCAGAATCTTCCTTCGGAGTTCAGTTCATTGCAGCAGGACATGGTATGAGCCAGAGGATGAAATCAAGTGTGTGACTGCACACTTGAAGAGCAGAGATGCTTGGAGAGATCACTTGGCCTATCTGGTAATGGACGATTTCATAGTGAGGCCACTATTCATGAGGACTATTGAATTCAAAGTTCGAACCAAGGAGGACAAGACTTGTGGTTGATTAAGGCTGATCGGATGGTGGTATACCAGCCACATCGGTGCCATTGTCAGCTTGGAATTCCCCGGGGAATTCCCACCTCATCCAACTGCACTGATATGATAGTTACCGGGCGGAATGAGAAGCTGATGAAGAAAGCCAGGAAGACTTAGGCAAGGTACACAGTGAGCAAGAAGGTGGGACTGGCAGTGTAGAAAAACCGGGAAGACATCTGGAAATATGAAGAGTTTAATGACACTATTCACCCCATTTCTTGTGATTTTTACATGGCCCGTAGGGCAAAGTGATGTACTTTCTTGATTCCCAATAAATGTAACACAGACTTAGATGAATAAAGAGTGATTTGCATTGTGTTAAATGACTTAAATTGTGTGGATTGTGGATTGTGAGCAATGAATGGAGTGAATGGGCCTCAAATGTGTTCAATGGGGTGTGCTGTGAAGACTGTGCGCAAGTATTGGCGTCCACATCGATGGCCGTCAAGAGCTGGTAGACGTCCAGCTGGTGGCCGCCAACGAGCAAAGAGAAGGATAGACGTCCATATCGATGGCCGTCTAAATCAAACCTGGCGTCTAGACCATGGACGTTGACCGTACTTCGAGGTCTGACACAGACGGGTCATTGGCGACAATACCCTGGACGTTGACGGTACGTCAACGGCCACAGACTTGACGTCCGTAAAAGATTGACGGCCAGACCTGGACGTTAATTTTGAAAAACAGCTTTTTTTGAACCGACGCTTCATCCCGGCGCCATTTGGTCTTCCAAGCACCGGGAGCCTCCTTTCCCACACCCTTTCACTCTTTCTCTCACACACCTCTCTAATCCCCTAAACTTCCTAAACCTCTTGCTTTTCTTGCCTCTCCTCAACCCTCAACCCTTGAGAGCCCTTCCGATGAAGACGAGAGGGAAACGGACTGTCCTCCGGACCCACCGCAAACGGGGGAGGAGGAGGAGGAGGTGATGACGGCGGCAATGGACACGGCGGAGGAGGAAGAGGCCGGACCGGCGACGGCCGGCGCCGACGGAGACAGTGGACCGGAGGGGGAAATCGCCGGAGATGACGAAGACACGGAGGCGGAGGCGCCCCGACGGCCCAAGGTAGGTTCTACCAACCCTTAAAAACCCCGTGGATGTGCGTGTGATGTGTTTGTACAAGTGGAAAGAGGGGGAAAACAAGGGAGGTTCTGTCGGTTTTGACAGGAACTTGACGTCCACATCGGTGGACGTCGAGTTCCTATCAACATCCACCCCCTTGTCGTCAATGTGATCTTGACGGCAAGGGTTGGACGCCGACTGAGGAACTAAACGGCAACCACTGGACGCGGATTCTGTGTAAACGGCAGACCCGTTGTCGTCAATTATGGGTTAACAGCAATCGATGCTGACGCCTATTTTTTTTTGTGCTTTCTGTAGGGTAAGGGCCGAATGAGGAGCAGAGTGACCTGGGACCTATGCTGGGTGTGGTATAGGGCGCTGCCGGAGGACCAGCAGACCCGAATCGCGAGGATGGGATTTGGGCATCTTCTGTCGGTACGTCCATTCCACGTGGACGTACCGTACTTAGAGGCCCTGAGGGAGAGGTGGGAGGAGGACTGCAAGACATTCATCATGCCTTTGGGGCACATGATACCCACGTTGGAGGACGTGGCGTATCTGACGGGACTGCCGGTTCAGGGAGAGCCGGTGGTCGGACAGGAGAGGAGCGATTATTATGATGACATTGTGGAGCTGCTGGGGCCAGAGTTCGTGGCCGGGAGGAGGAGGCCGATCCGGAGCATCTTGCTCGGATCCTTGTCAGATGCCGTGGGGCTGAGGGGTAGGAGGAGAGGGCCCCTGGAGACGCTGGAGGAGTTTTATACGGGAGTGCGGGGGGCACTCGACCTGGGGGGTAGGAGCGAGGAGCGGTCGGTGAGGATCTTCATCGCCTACCTCTTCGGGCAACTTCTTTTTGCGACGCAGTCATCCCAGATGAACTGCAAGTTTGTGCTGCTGCTGAGGGACCTGACACAGGCGGGACGATATGCATGGGGTGCCACGATGCTGGGGCATCTCTTCTCTCTTCTCCCCAGCAGCTCGCGGCGCTCTCAAAGCACCGGGGGCTTCACCCCCTTTCTTCAGGTACGCCACTTTTTTTTCTCTTAGTGCTCATCATTGAATTTTAAAATTGATTAACCGCCTGACTGACATTCTCTTTGCTGCCTTGCAGATCTGGGGGTACACCCGCTTCCCCATGGGACGCGGGACACAGGTAGAGGGCGTCAGACCATGGTGCCTCTCATGGCGCAGTGGGAGGTGGCCCCTGACCCCAGGGTAATAGACCGGCGCATGGAGGACGTGCGTGCCGCGCTTAACCACTATCCCCATGATCAGGTACAAAACTCTCAACTAGCTCTCGTGCATTCTTTCAATTTTTGCTTTTGATTAATGTGACTGATCAGTGTTCTTTTCCTTTGCAGGTGGTGTGGACCCCGTATGCGGGGGAGGTGGATGCGTCGCACCCGGCGGTGGCAGCGGGTCGTCCTTTGTTCGACCGCCACCTACTGCTGCTGTGCTTGGGGACTTGCGAGGTCCTTTACCTAGATTTGGTAGTTCGGACGCTAGGCTGGCACCAGCCGGCCGCCGAGGTACCTTCTTTAGGTAGGGAGGGGCACTCGCGCCGCCGGTTCTTCGCCGAGGACCGGGACTGGAGCAAGGAGCACGGCACCACCGTCGCCTACTGGCGGGAGGGCGGCGAGCAGGTCCTCAGGCAGACAGACCTCGAGGACAGTGCCGCGTACCTGGAGGGGTACCGAGCGCGCTATGCCGGACGACTCCGGCTTGACCGGTGAGTGGTGAGTAAATTTCTATCTCTAAACCTTTGTCATTTAAATTTCTAGATTGATTCTAACCTTGAAGTGTGAATGACAGCTGCCGGAGTCGCAGCGATCCGCCTCCTGGAGGGGCAGTTGGCGGAGCAGGAGGTCGAGCTCGAGAGGCTCCGCGCCGAGCTACGGACATTGGTAAGTACATTCTCACCTATCTGAATTTGATTTGATTTGATTGGAATTGATTTGATTTGACCAAGATATGTGAATGCAGAAGGGGGAGCCAACGAGGGTACAGGCGAGCCGTGACACGGGGGCGAGCTCGTCTGCCTAGCCAGCTAGAGGGGACCTGGCGGTCCGCCTACAGGAGGCCCTGGACTGGGCACAGGAGCGGATCCAGGAGCTCGAGGCCGAGGTAAGACATTGAACCGACACCTTTTCACTCATGATTTGATTGACTTGATTTAACGTGTTTACTCCTTTGTGTGTAGCGGCAGGGAGGAGGAGTAGCGGCCCTCCAGGCACAGGTGGAGAGCCTGCGGCTGGAGCTATCGAAGATGGAGGGCCGCATGCTCGAGGCGCGAGAGAGGGAGAGCCGGGCGGAGGCGGACAGGGTACAGGCCATCGAGGCCCGAGTGCAGGCCGTCGCGGATCTAGAGTTCTTGAAGAACCGGGTGCTGAAGAAGCGCCGGGATCAGCATCGACAAGCTCAGCAGGAGGCGGCCGGGAGGATGGGGTCCGTGTTCTGATCTCTCGATGACATCGTGTCACTGGAAGATCCGTTCGTCGGACGAGGAGTACGACTAGAGGCCTCCACCGCGACGAGACCTCCCGTCCCGGACAGGCGTCGGGAGAGGAGGAGGAGGAGGTGAGCAGCTCGCGTAGGCCGAGGCCTAGCGAGGGGGAGAGGAGAGAGGAGTGACACTTGTACCACCAGGGGTATGCCCCTATCATGATATGTACAGAATTTGATCCTTATAGTGAATTTTTGTAGACTTTTGTCATTTGTGTGCTTTTGTACTTTGGTTTCTGCATCCACAACACTTAAAGGAAAAATGTTAGTGAGATCTGTCTTTAGCCCCTTGCCTAAATGATGTACCTTTCTTGAGATCTGGTCAAGGGGCTAATGTCTAATCAAAGATGAGAACATAAGAAAAATAACCGAAGGGATATATGCACATGCATTTTTTGTTGTTTTCTTGATTTTTTTTTGGATAAGAAAATAAGGAGAATGTTAGTATATATACATGGTACCACTAATTTTTTGGATTTTGAACTTTCTGATTTTTTGGCTTTTTGAAAAAAGAGGAAAATATGGACATGGTGAAAAATATATACATCAAGAGACTCTTTTTGTTCTTTTCGCATTTTCCACTTTTTTTGTGATTTTTGGACTCTAAGACACATATCCCTCACATGTCAATGCATAGGGTCCGCATGATCTACTTAACACGGAGGTCATGAATAAGGAGGATCGTGCATGAAATCCTTGATGTTGGAAATTGCCCCTAGCCTCTTGATATTTTCCACCACGGAAGGTCTTATACGATCAAATTTTCCCCTAGGGGGAGGAATTGGAAGAAATGAGTAGGAAGTCGTGTAAGGATTTTGGTTCGAACTACTTTATGTTTCCAAACCAACATCTCATACTAAAAGACTTGGTCAACAATTATTTCAGGGGAATCTTTTCATCTTATTTGATTCTTGGGGTGGAGGCACGTACTTTTTGCTACCTCCTTGAGTTGGTCAGCTTTTTCTGGGTACGTACTTTTTGCTACCCTTTTTGACCTCTTGCTTTCTTTTCCCCTTGAGGCTTGATTTAGCATTCTGCCCTTTTTTTTGTTTTTTTAATTGCCCCTGTTTATGGTGACCTTGTCCTTTAGATGGGAGTAGATGGTCCCCTACTCGTAGTTTGCTCCGCTTCCAGACGCGACCGAGTGGGAGAAGAATGGGGGAAAACATTGACCGGATTAGACTGCCCGAGTGTACTTATGATTTTCCAGCTAAAGGGTAATATCTCAACATCGTGTGGTGTGTGGATAGACCCTACCTTACTAATGACCAAGTACGGAGTTAAACCCATACTGTTGACAAATGATGAATGACTGACTTGACTGACTGACTAAGGGTAGAATTTCTTGAGGTAGACTGCGTTCCACGGATGTGACAACTCGACTCCTTCGGCATTTACCAACCTATAAGCATTCCTTGAGTATGCTTCTTTGACAACGAACGGACCTTCCCAATTTCTTGCAATTTGCTCCTGGGACCTGGCGCCTTTATGATTTTGCGCTTTAGGACCATTTCACCCACTTCAAATTTTCTCTCAAGAACTCTTTTAGCATAAAAACGTGCAATTCTCTTATGGTAAACTTGAGCATGATCAGCCGCTATCATTCGTCTTTCATCTAAGAGTTCAAGCTGTGCTAACAAGGCCTCCCGATGTTGATTGGGGTCAAGCTCGGAATCCAGTTGAACTCTAAGTGAAGGGACTAAGATCTCATATGGGAGTATTGCATCCGATCCGTATGTCAAAGCATAGGGGGTTTGCACCGTAGGAGTTCGGACCGAGGTGCGATAAGCCCAAAGAGCTTCAATTAAGAGGTCTGGCCAGTCAGCATTGTTATGAGATTTGCATGTTTTCTTTATGATTTTGATGAGAGTTTTATTAGTAGCTTCTGCTTGTCCATTACCTTGTGGATAATATGGGGATGAATGATGCAAATTAATGCCATATTTACCACACATGTCACGAAGTTCTTGTGAGTTGAACTGAGGTCCATTGTCGGTGACGATGTCCCGAGGCACGCCGAACCTTGCAAGAATGTTGCGCTTGATGAATTTGACCACTGTTGAAGCTTTGATCTCTATGAATGCTTCTGCTTCAGCCCACTTCATGAAGTACTCCATGGCGGTCAGGATGAGGACTTCTTACGGATTTCTCCGGTTCTGTCCGCGAGTGGACCAACCATGTCGAATGCCCACATGGCGAAAGGCCATGGAGCGATGAGAGGGTGAAGAGAAGAGAAGGAGCATGATTTTGTCGCCGTGCAATGGCATTTAGCACAGTGACGGAAAAAAGTGACGACAGTCTTCTTCCATGGTAGGCCAATAGCAGTGTCTTAGCAACTTTTGGCAATTGCTCTACCATTAACATGACCACCACATTCGCTAGAGTGAGCGGCTTCAACAACATCTGAGACTCGATTTCATCGAGGCAACGAAGATAGATCCCATTGAGAGATTTCTTGTACAAATATCACCTATGATCTTGTAACACTCCGAGACATGGCGAATGGTCCGTCTATCGGCAGAGGTGGCATAATCGTGGAAGGATCCATCTCTAAGAAAGTTTTCGATGTCAAAGTACCAAGGATGGCCATCTTCGAGGTCAATTTCTGGCTCTTTTGAGAGCACATGGACCCGAAGGGATGGAGAAGGAGACGTGAGCTGAGAAAACCAAGGATCGATATGGGAAGGGATTCTTAACCTCTGGATGGAAACAGTTTCAGAAGATCTTCCCAAAGGAATGGGAATGGAAGAAGCTAGGGAAGCAAGTGAATCTGCTAGGATGTTCTGAGCTAGGGGTGTGGACTAATGTGAGCTTCCTAAATTGCCGGACTACCTTTCCTACCAACTTTTGGTATGGTTTCAACTTAGGATCCCAGGTCTGGTACTTGCTGAGAGATGCCGGAGTATCAACTACGAATCACCAATTATCCTTAACTCCTTGATCCCGAGCAACAGTGCCATTTTCAGCCCAACTAGGAGCACCTCATACTCGGCCACATTGTTCGTGGCGCGGAAGGTTAACTGATAGGCGTGCGGAATGACTACCCCTTCTGGTGAGAGGAGGACTGGCCCTATTGCACACCCTTTGGAATTGAGGGCCCCGTCGAAGTAAAGCACCCATGAAGGTTCACCATCGATAATGGCTCCTAACTCTTCATCGGGAAGCTTTCATCAACGGGAGAGCATGAAGGTAAGGGAAGGTGGGCCAAATTTCAGCAATAGCTGAACGCGCGACATAGTTGACTGTGTATTTTCCGTTGTATCGAGTTCATTGCACACGTCAAAATGCTCGCCTTCTCTAATACTGTCTCATGAATTAAATTGCAAAGATGAACTAATAGAGTGGTGAGAACAGGTCATATCCACGGAGAGGCAGAATAAAGTTTGAATTAAAAACTACTTCGATTTGAAATCTCTATCGACGATGCATTGAACGTGAATCACTATACCTCTCAATTGAGGGATCAAACAGGTCGACAAAAATCTGAGCTAGAAACTAACAAACCAATTTACCCCTATAGCTCAGGGGATGAACGGTCAACAAAAGTAACTCATCACAAATATCAGATCAGAATGAGACAGTGAAAGAGAACTCAACCAGAAATTAAAGGGGAAGACAACAGAACCATCTCTCCCAGTCCAACCATTAAACTACAAACAGAGGACTAAACAATTGCACTGGCTCAATTCCACTAAGAACAGAAGATAGAAAGAAGAAAATAGAACACTCTGATCTGATCCTTTCAACACATTGCACATAAGAGAGTAAAGAACTATCGGATTTAAGAAAAAATGCATAGAAAAGACTAAAGAAAGATGTTGATATCGTAAAATTGCTTAGAAGGAAAGAACTGTCTGCTATTCACACAGAGCGAAGAAAACTTAGCTAATTTGAATTAAATGCTACTGAATTGAATTCTGGAACATAAATGGAAACCAAAATCAAACACCACAGCAGTCGAATCCCCAAATCTCCACAGCTTTCTGAACTCAGAAGAACAGAAAATACTAGTAGAAATAAAAGCTAAACAATACTCACATCCGAACCAATTCTCTTCTGCACAACTCTCACAGAGCAAGAAAGGCATGTGACAACTCCACTAGTTCGGATGAGCTAGAACAGAAGAAATTCCCAATCGAACCAGACAAGTCCCTCCACGCTCTGCTGAATGGAAATAAAATACAGGAAAATGATAGAATTAAAATCTGAACTAAGAAACAACCCACCCCCGATCTGCTCTACACTACGAAGAACAGAAAATGAGACAATTCAAGAAATCAAATTGGAGAACTGGAGAACCCCCTGGTGCTCTGCTCTCCGGATGAGCAGAACTCTATCTATATCAGCTATCACAATTATTGAATTATGCAGATCTGGTGAATCGAAGAACAGAAGACATTGCCTCCCTGCTCCTGGAGAACCCCTCCTTCGCAGAACCTCCGGATGTAGAAGAAACAACAAGAAAAATCCCACAGAAGAAATGAAATAATGCAAACGAAATGGAAATTTTCACACAATTAAACTAAACGTAGAAGTGCTATGAACGCCACTGAAGACATGGAAGAGCTCAACACAGAAGAAACAGCAGTCTTCGTCAAACGAAATACAAAGGAAATTGGATCTAACTTCGTTCAGTTGCTCCAACAAGAATGAGAGAATACAGAAATAATCTGGAAGTGAAAATTTCCCAAAATCCCACTGGCTAACCCCCCCCCCCCCCTCCACTACTGGAAGAACAACAGAATACAAACTAAAATTCTAAAAAAAAAACTCAAACTCTCCAAATCTTCAACAGCAGAAGAACAAAAAGAACCCTCACTTCTCTGTACTACGAAGAACAAGAGAATGGAAATAAAAAAAAACAAATTCTCCGAATTCCTACCAGCAGAACCCTCCTTCTTGGCAAAGCCCCTATGCTCGGATGGCCTTCGGGGTCTTCTTATAGGCGCCCTGGCCACATCTGCTTCACACGCGCCACTGCACAATTGGCATCTATCCGGCCATCTCAGCACTGCTCAGCACCACACCGGCCAACAGCTCAGCATCGCACGCCATCACCCCAGCCAGATCGCCTTTGCCCAGCCCGCACGAGCTTGGCCTCAGCCCCATCTCTATGGACCAGCAGCTTGGCCCAGTCAGCAGATCTGAACCGCTTGCACAGCACCTTCAGATGGCCAGCCCTTCTACAGGCCTCCTCCATCGCCCCAACCAGCCGAGCAGCAGTGCTCAGCCCCAAATCTGCTTCCAGGAGCTTCCAGGCGGCCTGCTAGGAAGAAAGAAGAATTTTAAACAAAATGTGTGTAACCTATTCTAATGAGAAAAAGGCATAAAGTCCCTGGGGGTACGTGCGTGTTGGAATTGGGTAAGGTATACTATTATTTAATGAGAAGGGAGTGAGTTATGTATTAAAATTCTATTATTTATTTATTGAGATTGGGTGGGGTGTGTGATATGATTTAAAAGTGTGATTTATTTACAACTAATATGTCTAAGATTTATTAAAAGATGATCGTTAAAATATAAAACCTAAAAATTATTTATGTACAATATACTTGCAAAAGGAGAAAACACTTTATTAGTCAAACTACTCTAAATGTATTGATTTTAAACCTAACTATGTGTTCTTCACAAAAATTTAACTAAAATGCTCGAAAACTTATCCGTGGATGAAATGAAAATTAAACTACAAATATACATTATTTATGAACAAAGACTATCTAAAGTTAACTGTATGTATGAATTTTAACCTGAAAAATTGTACAGTTATCACTCCCCCCTACTTGAACATTGCTAGTCCCTTAGCAATAAAAATTACTTCACATACAAGACTAGAAGATGCAATGTCTCATATTAAATAACCATCATGTAAATGATTAATGTAATGATATGTCTTTCCTAATTGTAGGGTTATGGCAAGAATTGTGCACAAAAGGTAGCTCACTTAAGAGTTCACATCAGCCCTTCTGGAGCTCCTCTGCCTCAGTAGTATTGGAGATTAGATTGATTCGAGGGAAAAGAATTGTGGAATAAGATCCTTGCTCAGTCAGATCGGGTTGTTTCTCTCAGTTCCATTCTGCCCACTTCCTTGAGGATTATTTTTCTGAGTTGAGGACTTTTGTCCCTTTATTTGCACTTTGTGCACTCAGATTTTCTTTTTCATCCATAATGCTGCACAACCCATCACTTTTCAAGAGTAACGAGTCCAACTTTACTCAGATCCGGGGCATTTTTCATGGATATTTTTCTTTTGCTTTTGCTTTTGCATTTTTGCATTTTGCTTTTCTTTTCTTTTCCTCTTACAGGAAGGATGGACAGTCAGGTTCCTTGATCACACACCTTCACTTCCATCACAATTCACTTAAGGGGAGGGGAGAAAACCAATCGCCTCTCTCCTACTAGCCTTGACAAATTTGCTACATTCGGGTTCAGATAGTCTAAGTGGCTGTGTAGTGTGTGTATGAAAACTTCTTGCCATAAATCCTTACATAAGGTAGACAATGAGTACATGTAATCTTTTACTAGAGGCTACCTAACATGGATTTTTGCAAGGGAATGTGACAACTACAACAATTTAATGGTTAAAGATCAGACAAATAGTCTGTGAAATGACAAGCATTTTTATTCAAAGATTTTATTCAAAGATGAAACATGTGAATTTTATTTGCATATGTACAAGCTCAGAAAGGAAATGAAGCATTGGTTAGGGTGAGAACTATGAATGCATGCTTTATTCTACCTCTCCCCCCTACTTATTTACAGGAAAAGAAAGTAAGATAGAGAATTACCTGATAAAAGAAGTCTGTACACATGGGTTGCCTCCCAAAAGCGCTAAGTTTATCGTCTTCAGCCAGACGCAATTAGGCTTCACTTGGCTCATCTAGCTTGGTAGACTCAACTTTCAAGGAAGGCGGGTTTTCAAAAAAATGCTTTAACCTCTGCCCATTAACAGTGGACGATTGTCCAGTTTTAGGATCAAGAATAACGACAGCGCCATTGTCATAGACTTTGACAACCATGTAAGGCCCATCCCACCGGGACTTCAATTTTCCCGGAAAAAGACGAAGCCGAGAATTAAATAGCCAGACTTTATCATGCACTTGAAAAGTTTTTCTATGAATGTGTTTGTCATGGAATGCTTTGGCCTTGGCTTTATAGATCTTGGAACTTTCGTAGGCCTCATTTCTGAGCTCTTCTAGCTCATTCAGATGAAGGGTCCTTTGTTGACCAGCTTGGGCTAAGTCAAGATTGACTTGTTTAATAGCCCAATAGGCTCTATGCTCAAGTTCGACCGGCAAATGACATGATTTTCCAAAGACAAGCCGGTAAGGGGACATTCCAATGGGAGTTTTGAAAGCGGTTCGGTAGGCCCACAATGCATCATCTAACCTTTCTGACCAGTCTTTCCTATCAGGCCTAACCGACTTTTGAAGAATGTTTTTAATCTCCCTGTTTGATACTTCCACTTGGCCACTAGTTTGGGGATGGTAAGGTGTTGCTAGCTTATGGGTGATCCCATACTTCCTTAGGAGGGTCCTAAATTGGGTGTTAATGAAATGAGGTCCTCCATCACTAATGATTGCTTTGGGCCACCCAAATCTAGAAAAGATGTTTTTCTGAACAAATTTGATGACCACCTTATGATCATTGGTCTTTGTGGCTATGGCTTCTATCCATTTGGACACATAGTCAACAGCAACTAGAATGTATGTGTATCCAAAGGATGGTGGAAAAGGTCCCATAAAGTCTATCCCCCAAACATCAAAAATCTCTACAACCAAAATGGGGTTAAGAGGCATCATGTCCTTTTTAGAAATGTTTCCCATGGTTTGACATCTAGGACAGGCCTTACAAAATTGGTGGGCATCCTTAAACAATGTGGGCCAATAGAAACCAGAGTCTAAGACCTTAGCAGCGGTCTTCTTTCCTGAAAAGTGTCCTCCACAGGCGAGAGAATGACAAAACTTGAGGACACTTTGATGCTCACTCTCAGGGACACATCTTCTTATCACTTGGTCTGGTCCTATGAAAAATAGCTCCGGGTCCTCCCAAATAAAGTACTTGTCTCTAGCAAAGAATCTCTCTCTCTCATTTTTGGTCCAATCTCCAGGTACTCGTCCAATGACTTTGTAGTTCACAATGTGTGCGTACCATGGAGATAAAATGTTGGAGACAGCTAAAATGTGCTCATCCGGGAAAGCATCTCTAATGGGCATAGAGTCCGGGGCAACTATTCTAGACAAGTGGTCAGCTACCACATTCTTGGATCCTTTCTTATCATGAATTTCCAAATCAAACTCTTGTAACAATAGAATCCATCTGATCAATCTAGGCTTGGCATCCTTTTTGGCAAGCAAATGCCTCAAGGCAGCATGGTCAGTGAAAACAATGATTTTGGCTCCTAAGAGATAAGATCTGAATTTCTCTAAGGCAAAAACAACAGCTAGGAGCTCTTTTTCAGTGGTTGTGTATCGAATCTGAGCATCATTCAATGTTCTGCTTGCATAATAAATCACCACAGATCCTTTATCAGTTTTCTGGCCCAAAATGGCACCTACTGCATAATCTGAAGCATCGCACATTATCTCAAATGGTAATGACCAATCTGGAGATTGTAGAATTGGAGCTCTAGTCAAAATGTCTTTTAATTCCTCAAAGGCTTTATGACAAGCTTCATCAAAAATGAATGGAGTGTCTTTTAACAAAGAAGTTAATGGCCTCGCAATTTTGGAAAAATCTTTGATGAACCTCCTATAGAATCCGGCATGACCAAGGAAGGATCGAATTTGTTTGACAGAGTTGGGAGGAGGTAATTCGGAAATGAGATTTACCTTGGCTTTATCTACCTCTATCCCTCTCCCTGAGACTGCCCTAAGACAATATGCCCTAAGACAATTCCCTCCTTAACCATGAAGTGGCTCTTTTCCCAACTTAAGACAAGATTGGCATTAATGCATCTTTTGAGCACTTCAGTCAAATGGTCGAGGCACGAATCAAAGTCATTTCCAAACACAGAGAAATCGTCCATGAAGACTTCTAAGTAATCCCCAACCATGTCTGAGAAAATAGACAACATGCAACGTTGAAAAGTTGCAGGGGCATTGCACAGCCCGAATGGCATGCGTCTAAAGGCAAAGGTTCCAAATGGACATGTGAAAGTGGTCTTTTCTTGGTCATCGGGGTGAATAGCCACTTGGTTATACCCTGAGTATCCATCAAGGAAACAAAAGAATTTTTGGCCTGCCAGTTTCTCTAAGATTTGGTCAATGAAAGGTAAGGGGAAATGGTCTTTCTTGGTCATTGCATTCAGTTTACGATAGTCAATGCACACTCTCCATCCTGTAGCCAGCCTAGTGGGAATGAGCTCACCCTTTTCAGTTTGAATCACGGTTAGTCCAGACTTTTTAGGCACAACTTGAGTTGGACTAACCCACTGGCTATCAGAGATGGGATAAATAAATTCTGCATCCAGCCATTTGACAATTTCCTTCTTAACAACTTCTTTCATGTTGGGATTAAGTCTTCTTTGCATTTCGATTGAACTTTTGGCATTCTCTTCTAAGTAGATGCGATGTGTGCAAACTGAAGGACTTATCCCTCTCAGATCATCTATTGTCCAACCTATAGCTCTCCTATGACTCTTCAAAACATCAATCAATTTCCTTTCCTGCCCTTCCTCAAGATCACTAGCGATTATGATGGGCCATGTCTCATTCTCTCCTAAAAAGATGTACTTTAAATTCGCAGGGAGTGGTTTTAGCTCAACCTTAGGAGGACACTCAAATGGAATTGATGGATCATTATCTTGAAACATGGAATTAAATTGTCCTTCCTCTCCCTCAAACCCTAGAGCACAGGGTTGGTCTATTGCTTCTTCCACACAAGACTCTTCCAAGGTGTCTACCACTAGACAACTTTCTCCTTCATCATGATGCCTAGATGCCCTAAAAATGTTGATACTAACCCGCCTATCCCCAAATGATATATCCATCATCCCAGTAGCACAGTCAATATTGGCTCTAGCTGTGGCCAAAAAGGGTCTACCAAGGATGATGGTGGACTGGGTTAAATCTTGTGGAGTGTTCATGTCCAGAATGATGAAATCGGCTGGAAAGTAACAATCATTGATTTTTACGATCACGTCCTCAACTAGGCCTTTAGGAGTGGTAACAGATCGATCGGCTAGTTGGAGGACAACAGAAGTGGGTTTCAACTCTCCTAACTTGAATTTCTCAAAAATGGCAGAAGGTAGGAGGTTGACACTGGCTCCCAAATCTAAAAGGCCACTCTTAAAAGTGACTCCACCGATGGTACAAGGAATTAGTGGAGTGCCCGGATCTTTAAGCTTCTTAGGGAGTTGGTTTAAGACAATGGTACTCACAATTTCTGGGAGAATTATTGTTTCAGTTTTGTTTCTCACTTCACGTTTTGGAGTACACATTTCTTTTAGAAATTTGGCATATGCAGGCACATGCTTGATGGCATCAAGCAGAGAATGTTGATGTGAACTTGTTTAAACAGTTCCAAGAGTTCTTCATTGCCAGTTGGTTTGTTTTTTATTTTTGGCTTTAAGGCTTCAGGAAAAGGGACTCTTGGAATGTAACAGTTTGGATCTTCATTCCTCTTGATTGTGTCTAGAGGTTCTTCATTTATTTTCTCTTTTCCCTTGGATTTGTCTTTTTCAACAATTTCTTCAATTTCTTCTTCAATTTCAATTTCAATTTCCTTTTCTGTATCCTCATGTAATGTTGACATGTGTGGGTGAGGATTTAGTCTGATCTTTCCACTTCTTAAAGTAGACACAGTTTTAGCATTTTCTACTTGTGGGCCCCTAGCTTGGGCAGGAGGATGATCCTGTTGTATAGGTTGATTTTGATTTGTGGTGCAGGAATGTTCTGGACAAAAGCTTGTTGTGGTTTGTGGTGGAGGACCATTTGGTCTAGCAGGTGGTGGTCTGTACCCCTGAGCTTGATGGTATTGCTGGTTCTGATAGAATCCGGGAGGGTTGTTTCTTGGGTTTGCTACAGCTTGACTTGGCAATTGCCCTGCTTCCCTCCTTTGACATACATCAGCAATTTGAGACTCTATCTTGCCAAATTTTGTTGAAAATTTTGGTTTTGAGTTTGATATTGAGTTTGTTGTTCTTGCACAGTTTGGCATAGAGTCGCCATCATGTTTTGGAGTTGATTCATTTTATCATCCCAATTAGGTTGAGGAGGTGGTGGTTGATATGAAGGTTGTTGGAAATTTGTATGAGCAAATTGATTGGAATTTTGATTTCCTTGGAATTGTGGAGGTTTTGAGTTAGAAGATTGGCCAAATCCCGAATTCTGATTGGGATAGGATTGACCGTACATGGATTGCTTGAAGGCAGGTTGGGAAACTTGTTCAGATTGATTTTTCCATGAAAAGTTTGAGTGATTTCTCCAACCAGGATTGTATGAGTTAGAGTATGGATCATAGGAGGGTTTGTAGAAGCCTTGAGCAGCTTGGACTTGTTCCTGAATGAAAGGAGGTAATTGGGCAGTAGTGGGACAAGCATCGGTGGGATGAGCTGGGCTAGCACACATAGCACAAGTTTCAGGTTGTTGAGAAATTTTGGGTGTGGTTTGCCCAGTCAAAGATAATAATTGATCGAATTTTTGTTCCAACTTCTGCTCCAATCTTTGGTCAAGTCTAGCTATCAGATCTTCTACCCTAGAGTCTGGTTCCCCTCTTCCTCTTACTTCATACATCCCTGCCTTCTTCACAGGTCCTAACGCTCTCTCATAAGAGTAGAGTGAGGCATGATTGATAGAGTTCTCACTCAATGTTTCAAAAAGATTATATGCCTCATCCTCACTCTTAGTCATGAATGCTCCCCCACACGAAGCATCAACCATTTGCCTATTCGATTCAGTTAAACCTTCATAAAAAGCTTGAACTATTTGCCACCTCGACAAACCATGGTGGGGGCATTTCCTAAGCAACTCCTTCAATCTCTCCCATGATTCGTGCATTAATTCTCCCGGGTGTTGGGAGAATCCGGTTATTGCTCTTCTCATGGTGTTGGTCGGCCAATGGGGTAAAATTTCTTTAAAAATTCTGCTGCATTTCTGGCCATGTTGTGATAGTTCTCCCTATGGTTCCCAACCAATGTTTAGCCTTGTCTTTTAAGGAGAATGGAAATAGGGTCAACCTTAAGGCATTTTCAGTAAAGTTTTGGATCCTTACAGTGGAACAGATCTCTATGAACTCATCTATATGCCTATAAGGATCTTCATTAGGATTGCCATAAAAGGATGGCAACATCTGAATAGTTCCAGGTTTGATCTCAAAATGATTTGCAGGAATTTCTGGCCTAATGCAAGTGGCAGGTTGATAGTCAGAAGGAATGAAGTATTCCTTCATTTGTCTGGGTGCAGCCTCTTCTACATTTCTAACAACTTGGTTCTGGTTTTGATTGGCCATCCTATGAAAGAATCTTTCTATCTCGTCTATAGGTTGAGCCAAATCTAAGTCCAGAGAACGTCTACCAAGCATGCACAGATGAAAAGCCTTCTATTTTTTATTTTTGAATTTTTTAGATTTTTATTGATTTAAAAAACACAAACAAACAAACACTTTTAAAACAAATTAACCTAAACACTAAGTGTTCCTTGGACTTATGTTTTTTCTCAAAATCAGATTTATACTTGCTTAAGTCCAATCCTAACTCTTCTTGTACCGGCCAGATAAGAGGTGGAGTAGAGGGAGGCCCCCCTTGCTTTCGCAAGGACCCAATTAGATAACCTCTGACTCACTTAAGCATAAGCTTCTTAACCTCTAATCCTAGACACCAGACTTAAAGAGAAGTTTTGAATTCAAGAAATGATAAATCTAATTATGAACCCTAGGGCCAAGTCTACTGATTTTTATTAAAAGTTTAGGCAAATGCAAGAATGTGGAAATTTTTGTGATTTTTGGGCAAAGGAAAGGGTGATGAAATCCCTCACCTTATCTTTTTCTAATGGGTGAAGCCCTTAAGCAGTCCCATTTTCAAATATGAAGTGCACAGATCAAGTTTCAAACAATGGGTTGTCTAATGCTAAGTCTAATGCATGAAACGAGCGATGGAAGTCTTACCTTTCCCCCGCACTCTTCAATGCAAGAAAAGAGATGACAATGACAATTAAGATGATGAATGTCCTAAAACATGAGATTCTAAAAAATGAAATTTTTATTTACAAACAAACGGCTAACATGGAAGAGCGATTTGGAAATTTTTTAGATTTTAGAATTTTTTTAATTTTTATTTGGTTTTTAAACTGAATGAAATGAAATTTAACTAAGAAAATATGAAGTGGTACTATAGACTAATGCCAAACCAATCAAACCACCAAGAGGCCAATTATTACATGCCAACGTGAAAGAAATCTCTGTACATGCACAGAGAATACATCAAAGCCTCACTACAAAGTTCACTCACACTCTTTCTATCTAAAATTCGGAATTAAAAGCAATAAAAAAAAATCAGCAAGCTCCTCCTCCAATGGGCCTCAAATGTCAAGCCAATCTCCAAGTTCCACTCCTTGTGCAAATCTGAAATGAAAGCCCAACAACAAGTCAATAAAAGCCCAATGCAAATGAAATCAAATCAAAAGCAGAATTAAATCAAACTCTAATGCCTCCCCGGCAACGGCGCCAAGATGAACGCGCGACATAGTTGACTGTGTATTTTCCGTTGTATCGAGTTCATTGCACACGTCAAAATGCTCGCCTTCTCTAATACTGTCTCACGAATTTAAAATTGCAAAGATGAACTAATAGAGTGGTGAGAACAGGTCATATCCACGGAGAGGCAGAATAAAGTTTGAATTAAAAACTACTTCGATTTGAAATCTCTATCGACGATGCATTGAACGTGAATCACTGTACCCTCTCAATTGAGGGATCAAACAGGTCGACAAAAATCTGAGCTAGAAACTAACAAACCAATTTACCCCTATAGCTCAGGGGATGAACGGTCAACAAAAGTAATTCATCACAAATATCAGATCAGAATGAGACAGTGAAAGAGAACTCAACCAGAAATTAAAGGGGAAGACAACAGAACCATCTCTCCCAGTCCAACCATTAAACTACAAACAGAGGACTAAACAATTGCACTGGCTCAATTCCACTAAGAACAGAAGATAGAAAGAAGAAAATAGAACACTCTGATCTGATCCTTTCAACACATTGCACATAAGAGAGTAAAGAACTATCAGATTTAAGAAAAAATGCATAGAAAAGACTAAAGAAAGATGTTGATATCGTAAAATTGCTTAGAAGGAAAGAACTATCTGCTATTCACACAGAGCGAAGAAAACTTAGCTAATTTGAATTAAATGCTACTGAATTGAATTCTGGAACATAAATGGAAACCAAAATCAAACACCACAGCAGTCGAATCCCCAAATCTCCACAGCTTTCTGAACTCAGAAGAACAGAAAATACTAGTAGAAATAAAAGCTAAACAATACTCACATCCGAACCCAATTCCCTTCTGCACAACTCTCACAGAGCAAGAAAGGCATGTGACAACTCCACTAGTTCGGATGAGCTAGAACAGAAGAAATTCCCAATCGAACCAGACAAGTCCCTCCACGCTCTGCTGAATGGAAATAAAATACAGGAAAATGATAGAATTAAAATCTGAACTAAGAAACAACCCACCCCCGATCTGCTCTGCACTACGAAGAACAGAAAATGAGACAATTCAAGAAATCAAACTGGAGAACTGGAGAACCCCCTGGTGCTCTGCTCTCCGGATGAGCAGAACTCTATCTATATCAGGCTATCACAATTATTGAATTATGCAGATCTGGTGAATCGAAGAACAGAAGACATTGCCTCCCTGCTCCTGGAGAACCCCTCCTTCGCAGAACCTCCGGATGTAGAAGAAACAACAAGAAAAATCCCACAGAAGAAATGAAATAATGCAAACGAAATGGAAATTTTCACACAATTAAACTAAACGTAGAAGTGCTATGAACGCCACTGAAGACATGGAAGAGCTCAACACAGAAGAAACAGCAGTCTTCGTCAAACGAAATACAAAGGAAATTGGATCTAACTTCGTTCAGTTGCTCCAACAAGAATGAGAGAATACAGAAATAATCTGGAAGTGAAAATTTCCCAAAATCCCACTAGCTAACCCCCCCTCCACTACGGGAAGAACAGCAGAATACAAACTAAAATTCTAAAAAAAAAAACTCAAACTCTCCAAATCTTCAACAGCAGAAGAACAAAAAGAACCCTCACTTCTCTGTACTACGAAGAACAAGAGAATGGAAATAAAAAAAAACAATTCTCTGAATTCCTACCAGCAGAACCCTCCTTCTTGGCAAAGCCCCTATGCTCGGATGGCCTTCGGGGTCTTCTTATAGGCGCCCTGGCCACATCTGCTTCACACGCGCCACTGCACAGTTGGCATTTATCCGGCCATCTCAGCACTGCTCAGCACCACACCGGCCAACAGCTCAGCATCGCATGCCATCACCCCAGCTAGATCGCCTTCGCCCAGCCCGCACGAGCTTGGCCTCAGCCCCATCTCTATCGGACCAGCAGCTTGGCCCAGTCAGCAGATCTGAACCGCTTGCACAGCACCTTCAGATGGCCAGCCCTTCTGCAGGCCTCCTCCATCGCCCCAACCAGCCGAGCAGCAGTGCTCAGCCCCAAATCTACTTCCAGGGGCTTCCAGGAGCTTCCAGGCGGCCTGCTAGGAAGAAAGAAGAATTTTAAACAAAATGTGTGTAACCTATTCTAATGAGAAAAAGGCATAAAGTCCCTGGGGGTATGTGCGTGTTGGAATTGGGTAAGGTATACTATTATTTAATGAGAAGGGAGTGAGTTATGTATTAAAATTCTATTATTTATTTATTGAGATTGGGTGGGGTGTGTGATATGATTTAAAAGTGTGATTTATTTACAACTAATATGTCTAAGATTTATTAAAAGATGATCGTTAAAATATAAAACCTAAAAATTATTATGTACAATATACTTGCAAAAGGAGAAAACACTTTATTAGTCAAACTACTCTAAATGTATTGATTTTAAACCTAACTATGTGTTCTTCACAAAAATTTAACTAAAATGCTCGAAAACTTATCCGTGGATGAAATGAAAATTAAACTACAAATATAAATTATTTATGAACAAAGACTATCTAAAGTTAACTGTATGTATGAATTTTAACCTGAAAAATTGTACAGTTATCAATAGCGTGCCCTTGATTGACTTTTGGTTGACGTAGGTGATGTCAAATTGATTGAGGAAGCTTTGCCACCTCATCAACCGATCAGTCAGGACAGACTTCTCAAGCAAGTACCGAATTGGGTCCATACGCGCCAGAAGTTTCACCTCATGAGCCAGGAAGTAATGCTTCAACTTCTGGGCAACCCAGACGACGGCCGCACACGTTCTTTCCATGGCGGTGTACTTATTTTCAGCCTCATTTAACAACTTGGATAGGTAGTACACCGCTCTCTCCTTCTTCTCGTCGTCGTATTGGGCCAAAACTACTCCAGTTGAATCTTCAGTGGTTGACACATAGAGTAGTAAAGGCCGACCCGGGACCGGAGGAGCGAGAACAGGGGGATTGAATAAATAACTTTTCAACTCATCAAAGGCCTTTGACATTTATCGTTCCAATCAAACTTAGCCTCTCCTCTAAGCATCTCATAGAAGGGCTTACAACGGATTGAATGCTGGGAGATGAATCTCCTAATGAACTGAAGTCTGCCAATTAACCCTCTAACTTCTCTAATATTCCTAGGAGGAGGCATGTCGATTATTGCTTTGGCCTTGTTGGGATCAATTTCAATTCCCCGCTTGCTAACTATGAACCCAAGCAACTTCCCCGAGGAGACACCAAACACACACTTCTTGGGGTTCATCTTAAGGTTGTGTTCTCTAGACCGCTGGAGAACTGCCCGGAGGATCTTAGCATGGCCATGTCGAGTCTTTGATTTAACCAAGACATCATCCACATAGACCTCCATGTGCACATGCATCATGTCATGAAAAATTGCCATCATCGCCCTTTGATAGGTTGCTTCCGCATTCTTCAGTCCGAAGGGCATGACAACATAACAGTAAGTCCCCCAAGGCGTTGTAAAAGAAGTTTTCTCCTGGTCTTCCTCCGCCAGACGGATCTAGTTATACCCAGAGAAACCGTCCATGAATGACAACATCTCAAAGCTGGCAGTGTTTTCCACTAGGACATCTATGTGTGGGAGAGGGAAATCGTCCTTTGGGCAAGCACGATTAAGGTCACGGAAATCTATACAGATTCTAACCTTACCGTCCTTCTTCATCACAGGGACGATATTAGCTACCCATTGTGGATACAACACAACCCTAATGAATTTGGCTTTATGCAACTTGTCAACCTCCTCTTTGATCTTGAGTGCAAGCTTGGGATGTAGCCTCCTCAACTTTTGTTTAACGGCCTTCGCGTCGGCTTTTAGGACCAACCGGTGCTCGACCAAAGAGGTGTCGAGTCCTGGCATGTCCTCGTAAGACCAAGCAAAACCATCAGAGAATTCTTTGAGAATAGCTACCAGAGCTCCTTCTTCTTCAACACTCAAGTTGGCACTAATTAACACTATCCTCGGAGATTCTTCAGTGCCAAGGTTGACCTCTTTGGTGGGCTCGTCCGCAGCCATGGTTGGCTCGTCGAACTTCTTCGTGCCATCCACAAAGGAGTTCAGTGGGTCCTCTTCTCCCGACCCAAGATCTCCCGGCTCACCCTCCTCATCAAAATCTAGCAGGTAAACACCTAAACCATCGTCTACAGAGTCACCTTCCTCAAAATCAGACTCAACAAGGGCAGGATCCTCAAGAAACTCCGGGACTTGACTTAACTTAGCACACCTCTCAGCCAAGGCCATAACAAAACGGGCAGGAACTTGCCTACCCTTCTCCTTGCGAACGCATGGCTGAGGGGGGCTAGATTCTTCTAATCCTAGACTGGACCCTAGACTAGACTCTAAACCCGATCTAAACTAGAATCTAGACCACTATGCACATGACTGCTATGTACAAAACTATGTACAGGGGAAGTGCCCCTAGAGGGGCAAGAAAGGGAATCTAGGCTGGAAAGCGTCGGCCCCTGGCCGAGCGGAAGAGACTCCAGAGTGGAAGGGTGCTCGATGGAGACCTCACATTCCCACCTTTGAGAATTGGCGTTTTTTTTTGGGAGTCAAGGCCCAAAACCATGAGTTGTTGACTCAAGGTGGCCTCGACCGGCCAGGTGAGGAATGGCGAAAGAACAGGTGGAGTAAGCGGGGAGTAAGAAGGAGTTGAAGGAGGAAGGGAGTCAGGTGCCGGACACACCTTAGTTGGGAGAGATTGTGAAGGAGATGGAGAGGGAGATTGTGGAGATGGAAAGTCAGAACCAAAGAGCGAGAGAAGGCCGAAATCTTCAGAGATTTCTTCTAATTGGGCATCCTCTTCTTCGTCGCTCTCTGAGTCGGACAACTCTTCTATCACCGGTTCCCGAGTTCCCGGTTGAGGAGGTCCTCGAATGAAATGCCCCTTCAGGGTCCAAGTGAGAGGCTGATAGGGAATAAATGGATCCGGATGAATGGAGTCCGGATGGAAGCCTAGACCAGCCCTATCTAATGACCTCTTGATTTGGATGCTATGGACAGGACCTTGCTGGTTCTTACCCAACCCTCGGCCATGTATATAGCTGATCCTAGCCATTACCTCCCAACCTTTCCCTTGGGACATGGGATGTGTTCAAATTCTTCAGCTGACTGGGGAGGTTGATTGAGATCACAGGGCAAGGGGAAGTCAAAGATGGACATGACAGGCTTCTTCCCCTTGTCTGGAACGAACAAGTGCGGCATCTGCTCCGAGGTGATTGAGTTGAGAGTTTCCAAGGTAGGAATGCTCTTAATTTTGATAATCCGCCCATTGAAAGGAAATTTGAAACATTGATGGGCGGTGGAAGGGACCCATAAGGTTTGTTCTAACCAGGGACGACCGAGAATGGCCTTATAGGCCGGATCGACGTCAAGAACTAGAAACTCGGAGGACATGGTAACGGGTCCGATCTCGAGCTGAAGAGCGATCTTACCTTTGGCAACCCTCTTGG
This sequence comes from Colocasia esculenta, assembly GCA_014218235.1. NCBI lineage: Eukaryota > Viridiplantae > Streptophyta > Magnoliopsida > Alismatales > Araceae > Colocasia > Colocasia esculenta. The sequence continues at coordinate 30,885,263 of CM024758.1, forward strand.
AGTTGTCGTAGGCAGCGATGGTGGAGCATATTTTCTCCAGATTATCCTCTCTCAAACCTAGTTGCTTGAGGGTCTTCATCGGACAGACATTGATGGATGCCCCAGTGTCGATGAGGGTGGAGTCTACCGAAACCCCATTGAGGTTAATGGTAAGACAGAGAGGAAGCGAACGACACTCGGGAGCGGCAAGATCCTTGTCCGAGAAGGAGATTGATGGTCCTTGGGTGAGGGAGAGGATGGCATTGGTGACCCCACTGGGAGGAAGGTCATCATTGACCATGATTTTCTGGAGAAATTGGAGGATGGTGGACTGAAGAGATGGCGACCTCCGAATCAATTCTAAAATAGACACCCTCGCGGGCGTCTTATCTAGGTGTTGTAGAATGTCATATTCGGTGCCGGCAGGTGGTGGAGGTCCACTATCCTCCTCATCTTGCAATGGCCGCGGGGGTGGAGGAACAATCTGGTTCCTGAGTGTGACATGAACGTCTTCCTGAGACTTAGGGAGAATCAACTAGAGAGGTCTGGTCTCAGGGGTAGACGACTCACGGACAGGGAAAATAGGAGGGTAGGTCTCTTGACGGGTAGGTCGGATAAGGACTAAAGGCCGTTCCTCTAAAATGGCGTCTACAGTGGCGGAGGGTTCCTCGGACTCTACAGAGGGACACAGGTACCATTCTTCAAAACCTTCTACCCCCCACTTTTGTTCTCTCCCCACAACCCGGGGTTCTGAATGCGTCATGGTGTGGACATTTTCCCGGGATTTAGAGGAGGAGGGACTGTTACTTTGGTAGTTGGGGAGAGGGTTTTGGACAATACCCAGCTCTTTCTTGGTGTATCTAGACTTCGCTATGGCTACCTTGACATCCTCCCAGTTAATCCTTCCCTGATCGTTCATGTCGTACACCCAGTCTCGGAAGGTGAAGCAATTGTGGAGCTGATGACCATGGGCCCTATGGTAAGGACAGTATTTGGAGGTGTCCACCCTCGGATTGATGTTCTCCCTTTGCGGGGGGAGCTGGATGGCATCACAAGACATGAGGGCGAAGAATACGTCCTCGAGGGTCTCAGGCAGAGGAGGGTAATGAGACCTCTTAGGGCCGGGCCGGGTGTAGCCAGAAGGAGGGGGAGCTGCAGAGTAAGGCTTGGAGGGGTGTGACGGGAACTGATGAGGATTGGAAGGAGGATTGGAGGGCTTGTTTGGAGGCCTCAAGGGCTGACTGCAAACATTTACGGACTTATTGACGGTCACCCCCTCGGTAGTAGGTGCCGCAGGAGCCTTGCGTCCCTTGGGTTTCCCTTCAAAGAAATGTGGCAGCGAGGAGTCCTTGATCTAGTTTTGGACCACCCTAGCTCGGTTGTAGAGATGTGCAAATGAGGGGAACTCACTGAGCATCAAGATAGAGCGGAGCACAGGGGTGGTGTTGGTAACCAACATGGTTATGGTCTGGGACTCTGGAATGGGTATGTCTGCCCTCGAAGCCATAGATCTCCATCGATTGGAAAATGCGACAAAATCTTCGTCCGGCTTCATCTTTTCCGCCACCAAGTCAGGAAGTGTAGGGACTTGGGTGGCCATATACGAGAAATGCGAGATGAATCGCTCGGAGACAATGTCGAAGTTAATGAGGTCCGATGCGGGTAAGGAAGTGAACCACCTTAAAGCTTCCCCTTCTAACGATCGTTGGAAGAGGTGAACTAAAAGAACCCGATCGTACAACCATCGATGGGAATCCATGGTAAACCCGGCAAGATGGAATTGGGGATCGGAGGTCCCATCATACTTGCGGTATTTCGGGGCCTTGAAACCCAGGGGAAAATAAGCATTGGGAAGCTTGCAATAATTCTGGAGGGAGTGAGGCTTGGAGAGGGACAGAGATTCAGCCAAAAGCTTCCTAATAAGACCCTCCATCTCCGAGCGGGAGACATATTCAGATTGAGTGGGGGGTGCGGGCTGAACATGAGGTGGATAGGAGAAAGAAGGAGTTGGGACAGGAGTAGGTAGAGGAGTGGAAGGATTTAGAGTGGAAAAGGGGACAGGGAAGATGGGAACCCGTGAAGGGGTAGCAGGCCTAGGAATGGGCCTAGATGAGGGTGCTTGAAAAGGAGAAGGGGAGGGAGAGGAACGAGAGACTGCTGCCTGGACAGTATGCTTAGAAATCATTGAAATGATGTCCTCGGGCGAGTAACGGGAGAGGAGCTTGGAGAATTCAGGGTCTTCTTGAGCGTCTTGAGCATAGGTGGGGTTGACCCTTAAACTCACACTCCCCTCAAAGTCAGCTTGAGAGGAAGAAGAGGAGTGAACTGACTGTTCGGGCTGATTGTTGGTGTCAACCATCCCGACAAATTCATGAACATTATCTTCATACCCAAAAGCCGGATTATTCGCCATATTCAAGGAATTCAACCAAGCATCCATTAGCACACAACCTACTGATTTTAGAATGGTTAAAGTTGAATTAATTACGCTGTTTTAGGAGAAATGTGGACTTCTACCAAACAATGTTATCAAACAACGTCCCCAAGATTTTAAACGTCAAGGTTATGTGTTAATTAGACTTGCAACAGGCCGGTTCTCTCAAATCTGACTCAAACCCGGGTGAGTAGGCGATCTAGACAGGGAGGGTAAAGGTCCTCCTGCCCGTACCGTGAGGGAATCCATGGAATTTAGGGACTAACAGAGTTTTCTTTGGAACCAACCCGATTTACCCGAGAGGGAATCCCCGAGTAAAAGGTTGTAAACCAAAGAATGGCTGTCCTAAAAAGTGAGGGGAGGCTAGAAAAGATGAGAAGAATGACCCCCCAATGACTGAGGACCGTTAGTAGACAATCAGAAAGCAAATAGAAAACAAAATCAAAGCAAAACAGTCAAAAAATAGGCTTCTGTGAAACTAAACGGCATGCATGTTGACGCACAGTTCATCAGAAACAGACAGACGGCAAGATCGACTGACGCTAACAGGAAGTAAACAACAACCTATATGGACGCTAATAACAAATAAACGGCAGGATGGGTGGACGTTTACCTGGGTAAACTGCAAGATCTCTTGTCGTCTACCTGGACGCAGACACCACAGTGGCAAAAGCTGTCCCACCACCGTGATCGCCAGAAGAGAGGCTGTGGACGCTCGTTCTCGTGCCGTCCCCGGCCGACTGGTGGATCTTCCGAGAGCTCGCAGACGTTGCTGGTCTCTCGTTGGCGATGATGGTCCTAGTTGACCTTATTGACTCCCCGATTGACTAGGTTGACTGAGGAGGAAACAAAGAAAACCAGAAAAGAAGAAGGAGTTTGTGATCGCCAGGGCCTTACCTGTGCCCAAGGAATAATGTGACCACGTCGGTGCAGAAACCTCGCGCAGCGGATGGAGATAGGGGCTTCGACTTCTCCTCCTTCAGCCGGCCAAAGAAAGAGCTCCGCGGTCTTCTACAGTTCATTCCTGCCATGAAAAACTCTATTAGCCTAAAGAAAGTGTAGTAAATGCTCAGGAACGAAGAGAAACAACCCAAGAGGAGAGTCTCGTACCGGATGCGGGCTTGAGAAGAGGGGTGGCCAAGTGCTATGACCACCCTTCTTCCCTCCGTTTTTGGTTGGGAAACCCCTTTCTAGGTGTGTAGGAAAGTGGCCTACGTGCCTAGAGTGCGTGGGAAGGTGTGTGCAACATGCAAAAGACTAAGAGAAGAGTAAGGGAAGAGAGGAAGAGGTGGGTGTTGATCCTCGTTGTTGGCATTGTAGACTCCTTGTAGGGCTCCTCCAGCTCGGGATGAAGCCTCCTGAACGTCCCAATTGACGAGAGAAAGAAGAGGATGAATGGTGGAAGGTAGGGTGCAAGTTTCTCTCTCTTCTCTCAAGGTGGCAGCATATGGACGTCCAACCTCTCTCCCCCTCTTCTTAGAAGGCTCAAGGGGGAGTTATATAGACAGTGGGGGCGCAGCTTGGGTGCCTTGGATGCTCAGTGTGAAGAAACACACTTTGCACACTTGGCAATCCATGCATAAAGGCTCCAACCAATGGGGAGAGGCCAAGTAGGATTTTTACTGGGTCAAGGGGGTGCCAAGGTGGCCCATTTGCCCGTTGGGAATGGCCCCATGCGCTGCATGGGCGAGAGAATGGCGCAAGTGGGCTAGATTCTTGGGGTAGTTGCGCAGACCAAGTAAACCAGGTTGACGTCAACCGATCTTGCCGCCAACCTCATGCAGACGTCCAGAGATGTGGATGCCAATATGGGTCAACGTCTAGGGGTCTTGCCGTCAACATGCAGTCGGCGGCAATCGATGCTGCCGTCTACATGGCATCCGAGGCAAGTCAACAAACGGTCAAACGAGTCTTATTGGGCCAAAGAGCCACGCGGGGATGGGTCAAATCTCGCGTCTACAATTGGGGTCGTAGGAATCCTAGGAAATAGAGTCCTGACCGTTGGAGGGTTTTCCTAATCTACCTCTCGGAGGAAACGTGACAGTTTCAAATCTAGAATCCCAAACGCAGCTGGAGAAGTTAACAACCACTTTGCTGCCATCAACAAGAAATACACGTCAATCGATGTTGATGTCTAGATCCTCTGGCCACACAGTAAACGACACACCATATTTCCGTCAACTAGCCCTTAACGTCAAGGGATGTTGACATTAAGAAGAATTTCAGGCAGAAAATTATAAAGAACATAAAACATAACATAGCCATAAAATATGCAAAAAACTAGGGCCTTACAAAGACAAGGCCGCTATGGAAATGTTCAATATGTTATATATATTCTCGAGGGCACGGGAAGAAATCCTGGAGGTGGACAAGTATCACTGGTAATGGTGGGGAGGACTTCCCCTAGTTCTGCGTAGTAACTGAAGAGACGTGATTTAAGTGTGCCTCCCAAGAGGTATTGTCCCCATGTTAGGATTTTGTCCTTTAAAAGGGCCCTCTTGGGAGAAGAGGTGAGGCTCTTGCTGAAGCACACACTTGTTCTCACTGTCTTTCAATGTGGGACTAAAGAATACCTCTACACAGCCCCCCCAGTGAGGATAAGGGTGTGCGGGTCTCATGAAGATGAGACGCTCGGGTAGGGCGCATGGCCTCTCGTTCGTTCCCACAGACGGCGCCAATGAAGAGACGTGATTTAAGTGTGCCTCCCAAGAGGTATTGTCCCCATGTTGGGATTTTTTCCTTTAAAGGGCCCTATTGAGAGAAGAGGTGATGCTCTTGCTGATAAGCACACACTTGTTCTCACTGTCTTTCAATGTGGGACTAAAGAATACCTCTACAGTAACCAAGACTCTATTGTTGCCCATATAGCAAACCCAGAGTGGGGGGGGGGGGGTGAATGGATTGTTAAAAATTCATCTTCTAAAATTCCTGTAAATAAACACACTTGACAGACAACACTAAGATCGATAGTTAGAGTTAGTGTTAATCAAAACAAAAAGAACAATCACGTAGACAACATGAAATTTTATCCTGGTTCGGATCTCCTATCCCAAGGAGTCCTACGTCTAGTCCCCAAGCAACCACTTGGGATTCCACTAAACAAGGGTACAGTCCCCCTTAAGGACACTTACACATCCAGCAGCAGCTGGCCTTCTCTTCTCTACCAGAAGAGGAATCACACCACCTGATGCAACAGGACTTCTCTTCATACCCGAAGAGTAATGCTCACAAAAAATGAATTTAATGAGAAAGGCCCCAAGACCAAGTGTAACGACCCTCTTCATACCGGTACGATTATACCAATCCCCATCGGTATAAAGGGCGTCGTCACAGTGGGACATGTACCCAACACTGGTCAATAGGTTGATATGTACTTGGATAGCAATAGAGTACAGCGGAATAAAGTAAACAACTCAACTCTTAACCCGTCACCACACACATTCCATAATCTAAATAGCGAGATAGAAAGACAATGTCCACATTAATACAAAATAGAGAATTTCAAAGTCCAAATATTGTCCATACAATAATCCTTTTTGTGCAAAAGAAAAGTACAACTGGTAACAGCTCCACAAAATAGTCTTCTAAGTGATGATCCTCGCCACGCTACTTTCTAGTGCACGATACCTGTCAACCTGTACGCCGAAGCAAGAGTGAGTCCAAAGACTCAACAAGCGACACTACTCATGATATACACATACAAGTCTTAGTGGTTTCTACATGTACATTTATAACTTAAGAACATGGCATGCTAGTCATTTCCAAGGTTTCAACCTATCACGACAGTTTTACAAGTGTATACATGGATCATGCTTTCAGATTCTAAGAATAAATTTACCTATCGCATGCTCTCTATTCAATTTACTTATGAAACTTTGTCGTTAAAGAACCAAGACATGAGAACTACTAACATGAACATTGTGCACACATGAAGGAAACACACTAGTATGGATCTTACATATTTTTAAACAAATACATGGACATTTCTACATGCTTTAGGTTGCTGATTTCACATGATTCATGGCTATAATCTACACATGAGAGCTACAACGTTGCTTAAACATATCATGTGAACAACCGATCATGCTATTTTGCACACAAACTCATTAGTTACCCCTAACATGGATTCTAGACATTTTTGCACACATAAATAGAGGATAGTAACATGAATTTTCTGATTTCACATGGTTTCAGGTTTTGTCCCACATGGGTTTCCATAACACATTTTCACATTTGGAATTTCACATGATTGCACACTTACACATTCACGTTGTTCCCTTTTACACATTTGACACGTACACATGTTCACACTTACACAATTTACTCATTTCCACATCATTTTCTCTTCCACTTTCACTTATCACATATCACATCGATTGCACTTACCACGTGCATCTTGGGCACTTACCACGTGCCATGTTCACATATTTCACACTTTATTCATTTTTCATTGCTTAACAATTTGCCATGACACATAGTCCCAACCACCAGTAGAGGATACTAACAAATATCTCATAGCTCGTGCTCATTCCTTAGCACAGCTCTCAACACAACTCATAACACAACACATGACACAACTCATACACATACTCACCACCTAGGCAATACAGCGGTGAATCTTGGTAACTGCGCAGACCGGGAGAAGCCCTCTCCACCCTATCCAGTGGTACTTGTCCACCTCCGGGGTTTCCCAATGCCTTTGGGACAAACTTATATCACATGGAGCCTTCTATAGGGACTTTTCTATATACGGCTCCCGATGCCTCTAGGATAGCAGTGTCACATAGGCACAACTTTTACACTTTACTCATACCGAGTTTTAATACGTGTTTTACACATAACACTTTATTTCATTCACTTTCTCACTCACATGAATACCTCTGTTTTTCCTAATATGGTACTACAGAATTTCAAGAGTTTGACACACAGTAAACACCCTAATCATGTTGGGTTTAAACAAAATCTAATCACATTACGATCATATGCACAATTATCATATTTCACATGAAAACACATAACTTTTATTTACTGATCCAAACGACCTGAAATTTTAACCACATGCTGTTTTCGGGTTCAAGATCATACCCTCAATTTTTCAGATTTTTCTGAGTCAATAGAATTTACAGAAAATAAAACACCTAATTAACAACTTAAGTTAACATGGGGTTAACACATCTTGTAATTTAGCCACTTGCTGTTGAACATAAGCTACTAACAATATGCAGGAATTGAGGATACATAATTACCCGATTCATACATCTATGGATTGAACCCTACAAACCATTCTTGCATGCTTTTATTTTTACCGAACCGAGCTTATTTACGAATTACACAAGTATGGATAATTTACTAAATTTGCAAACGCATATTCTGACCCACTGACCTTCATGATTAGACTAAAGCAAGGCTTCACACTAATTCCAATCATGAACAAGGATTTGCAAGATTATCTACATGTCATGCTCACAAGTTTAAAAGATACCATTATCCTACATTCACCAACACATTCCACGTTCATTCACACACCACAACAAACAATATACATAGAGTATAAGCTTACCATATATCCTCATCACGAAAAATGTACCGAAAATAATGCATAAGTGGGACAGAACAGCTCACTGTTCTGCCCAGAAGACTAGGCGGCGGTCTCTGCCGCTGACTCAGGGTCAGCGGCATGGCCGATGGACGCCAAGCTCATCACAGGCGTCCAGGGACCTTGCCGTCGAACCAGGTCTGTGCAGAAACACAGACCCGAGCCTCTGAATCTTGGGTGAATAGGAGGGTCTAGGACTCGAGGAAAAATCCATAAAAATCACAAAACTCACCTAGACTCATACGGGACATCATAGATAGGTCACTTGCCTTTCAAAATTCCTCCAAGGGATTTAGGGCTCGTGAAGACCTCCTTGGGCAGTCCCAAGAAGGTGTAGAACTCCCTCCAAATGATCTCTCCTCCGGGCTCCTGGATGATCTCCACGCCAAGGGATGTCGGGAAGCCTCCTCCTTTGATCCAGCTACCTTCTTGAAGCAGTAGATCTCCGGATCAAGCTCCAGGGGGTCGGATTTGAGGGTGCTAAGAGGGGGGTTTTCTCACAGACTTCTCTAGGGTTTTTCTCTCCTCTATTTCTCCTCTTGCAAGGTGAAGTGAGAAGTGGGAGAGGCCAAATTCGGGTTCAGACCTAATGAGAGCCCCTCACCCACTCACCATACCGATTTGACAAGCTGAGAGCCGTTGGGGGACATCCCCCCAATGGAGGCCATGCCTTGCTCCCAGATTTTCTGGCTCTGCAACGCATGCAGGTCAGAGAAGTTGGCGTCCATATCGCTGGACGCCGGAGTTAGTGTTGGCGTCCATGTCTGGACGCTGACACTGGCTCAACGGCCTGGGATTGACGCCAGGGGCCTTCGGGCCAGAACCCTAAAATATGCAGAAACCATGCATACCATGCATATATACATGCAGAAACTATGCTTACACTATATATATACATACAATATATAAGGTGTAACATGTATATTACTATACCAGGCAATCAATATCATTTATACCTAGGCATACACAAGCATTCATAATACACTAAGATAAGATGTACGTAGATATCTACCTATGCGTACATGATGTTTTCATAAGTGTGACTCAACACACGGCAAGATAGAATGACAAGAATTGTGAGGGCTTCGCAAATCATTAAGAGGTGATATGAGTTAGGTTAGCTAGGAATAATCTATTCGATAAATATTCCTGCCACACACACACTTGATTTGGCATATATATAGTATACACACCGGGTGTAGCACACTCGAGTACATTATACTTGAAATAGATGGATACAACATGCGCACCGGTAATTAGATTAACTTACACAACTTTACCTAACATTGCTTAAGTACTATATGCATAGGATTCCTTAATATGTACTATATGCATAATTTAGCCAATCGACTATTCTCACCTAAATATCATAAAAATACATGCATGTTATTCTTGAGGAGTATAGAATTTCAATATAAACCCTTAATTACACCTACCATGCTTGAACTCTTTATGTATATGCAATGTACGAAGTACCATGTACACATTAACTAAACCATGCAATGAACATGTTTACAACTAATCATACACATGCATACACAATACACCAAGTGTTTATGCATGTAGAATTAGGTATACAATTGTCACACGCACAAGATAACATACATACGTACATACACATATGTACTTCATACACTTCCCATACAAGATTCCATGAAATAGGTAGTATAGGTTATTCTTCAATATTTAGATAGTACACGCATAGTATTTTTCAAGTATCCTAAGTCAGAGATTCTTGGCATTCATAATACACCTCTAATTAGCTAATTGTTCACTTCTACATTAATTATCATATACACCTATGTATATATGTATAGATATTCGCACATGCTCATGCTCAAAAGAAGGATAAACTACTACTATTCTTATACATATATATAAAGAGAATAAAAATTCGGGGTCTCACACCAAGCTTATAGACAATGCTTGATCTGAGGCGAAGACTGAGAGACACAAGATTATCTCAAAATGAACTCTCTCTCAGATCTACGCAAGCTCTCAAAAGTGATGCAATATTTTCACAGAGAGCTAAGAGCTACAGAAAATTAGAATGGAAGAGTTGGCTCTAGTTTTTCTACAGGTGACTAAGATCTTCAAGCTTCTCAAGGGTTCAAAGTGAAAAGTGTTGTTGCTGCTTGGAGTCACCAGTCTTCTTTTATCTTCTTGAAATCATTTGACCGTTGTAGTATCCGTTGAAATATCCGTTGTCTCACATCTTCATGCACGTTGGGATGATTGGTCCGAATCAAAGAGCAAGAGAGCCTGCAGCCATTAATGCTCGGATAGACGCATACACTCAGGAGGAAAGATTGTCTGAATCTTCTATCCTCTTGTCAGGTTGACAGGTCTATCTTTGAGACGTACGTTTCCTCCGGAAAACCTGCACACAATAAATGCTGACACCTAGACAACTTATCTTTGTCTAAACTGTCAGTCAATATTAGTAGTTGTGTTGTATGAAGATACACTAGAAGGGAAATGCCATTCTGTCATTGACTTTGTGTGAATAGGCATGACAGGTAAAAGATATATCGTGCAGAGTTGTGTACTGTCACAATAAATGTTAGACAATGTAGGATACAACATGCTTTTGAGGGAAAACTTTGAAATTCACAAATATTTGAAATACATTTGAATATCATGTGGAATGGAACTAAAGAATGTTTAAAAATGATTTGAACAAGAATGTTTGACAGCTGTATTAAATGTAATCATTAAAAGAGAGAGCTGTAGTCAGAAAGAGAGAGTCGATGTGCGCATAATCCATGATGAAATCAAGTTGATGTGAACATAATCCATGTGCTAATGAAATGAAATCGTTGTTCAAGTAAAATCGTTGTTTCACGTGAAGTCGTTGTAGAGATGAAATCGTTGTTCAAGTAAAATCGTTGTTTCACGTGAAGTCATTGTAGAGATGAAATTGTTGTTCTACAGAAGTCGATGTATCAACCGAATCGTTGTAGCAATAACCAAATCGTTGTTTAAGTGAAAACAAAATCGTTTTAGCGACCAAATCGTTGTAGCGACCAAGTCGTTGTATGAGTGAAAGGAAATCGTTGTAGCGACCAAATCGTTGTTTGAGTGAAAGGAAATCGTTGTGGCGACCAAATCGTTATTTAAGTGATCAAATCGCTGTTTTGATGATGAAATCATTGTTTAAGTGAAATCGATCATGAAATCATTGTTTCAATGATGAAATTATTGTTTAAGTGAAATCAATAATGAAATCGTTGTTTCAATGATGAAATCGTTGTTTAAGTGAAATCGATCATGAAATCGTTGTTTCAATGATGAAATCGTTGTTTAAGTGAAATCGATGTTCAAGAGAAATGAAATCGATGTAACAACGAAATCGATGTTTGAGTGATATGAAATCGATGTATCAACGAAATCGATGTTTGAGTGATATGAAATCGATGTATCAACGAAATCGATGTTTAAGTGGTATGAAATCGATGTATCAACGAAATCGATGTTTAAGTGATATGAAATCGATGTACCAACGAAATTGTTGTGAGCTATTATATGGAAGTCGATGTATACTTAAACAAAATTCATGCTTTGAACTTCAAATGACAGTGTGTGTGGACAACTTACAGATTTTGCTTGAGTTATTTCCTATGGATAAACTTTAGAAAATGTTGTTAGGAATGATTTTTTAAGGTTTTTTTAATCACCAAAAATACATATATAATTCATAATAAATTTTATATGGAGATGGACTGATCATCATCTATCACTGTCTGCCTAGGTGATGAGTATATGTTCATATGTCTATGTGACTTCTAATGGGTGGTTTGGGCTGTGTCTTGGCAAATTTGTACATGTGTATATGTTATTTTATATGTTTATTTTCAGCCTTAGAATGATTAGAATGTAATACTTGTCATATTTTTCATTCGGTTGAATGTTTAGTAGTCATGCTCATTTATGCAAACTCTTGAAACCATGTATGCCATATACACCATGTTGATACTTGAAATTATGTCATCATGATCAGATCTGAAAGCACTTTGCAAAGCTAGACATTATGATGTTGGTACAATGTCTTAAATTCATGCCTTATACAAGTAGCATTTGTACATACTTTGGACTTAAGATATGTTTAGTAAATGATTACCTTGCAAGTAGTATAATTGTTGAAATCTATATGCAATAACATGATATGAAACTATTATATATGTTACATTGATAGTCCATTTTTGGGTTGCTTGCTGAGTCTTCGTTGTAGACTCATACTTGCTTAACATTTCAGGTGAGACGGCGGATCCCAAGACCTTAGTAGCAGGATCGGATTCGGAGCGTGAGGATTAGATTTGTGTGTTGAGTGACCTTTGTATGTGAGGAATTATTTATTTTATGAACCTTGTATTTAAATTACTTAGCGATTGTAGACTTCTTCTATGGACGATTGACTTGGATATTAAAGTTGATGAGTTTGTTCTCTATTTCCGCTGCATTAGTATTTATTTGTGAATGAATCAACCTGCATTTGATATATGTTGGGGTGTGTTCCCCATGTAGCACATCACTTGGACTCGAGGAGAGTTGGTATAACTGGACTGGGTCTAAGTGGGGTGTTACAGAGATGGTATCAAAGCATTCGTAGGTTGAGGATATTCATGAGTAAACGTCAGCTTAAATGATCCATGTTTCTAAGACTAATACAAGTAGTAGATATTTAGAGTTATATAAATTAACTAACTTGTTGTTTTTCTAGGCCATGGCTAGTCGTGGACGTCGTGCAAATGTCCCTTCTCGTGGGGAGGAGCAGAGGGAGAATGTTAATGCGGAGCAGTAGGCCTCATCGCCTCAGGAATCACCTGTAGCACCTCCTCCACCATTGATAGATTATGGAACATTCATGCAAGGGTTAGTTCAGGCTATGCAGACTCAGGCCCAAGTGCAAGCTCAGGTTAGGTGTAGCTTTAATGGTTGACAATGGTTCTCTTTAGTACACCAATCTCATGCTGATCCTTGTCATTTCAGGCTCAAGTTCCACCCACAGTGCATTTGGAGCAAAGAGGCCCATCCGTGATGGAGAGGTTCAGCAGGATGTCTCCACCCTCTTTTAAGGGGGAGAGTCAACTGTTGTTGGCTGTGTTGAACCACTCTTATATTTTGTCATTTATTTTAGTGATAACAAAACTCATGATTAACTTAAATATCATGAATATATTTAATATCATGCTTTCCTCATAAATATAATAAATTATGGCACTATCGTTTCATAATTTGCACTGGAAAGCCCAATCGATTGCTGTTCAATGCATATCGATTACTGACTAAGTGCCACATCGATTACTATACAAACACATCAATTACAATTTACTTAAACATCAATTACATGAACATCGATTACAATTTACTTGAACATCAATTACATGAACATCGACTATACTTTCACATCGATTGCGCTTACATCGATTACTGTTTAAGTCAACATCGATTATGTTTTCACATCGATTACGATTCACTTAAACATCGATTACCTTAGAACATCGATTGTCTTAAATATCGATTACGTTTCATCTGAACATCGATTGTCCTAAACATCGATTATGTTCAAACATTGATTACATACACTGTCATCATCGATTACATACATTAGAACATCAACTGCTTCACTTAAACATCGATTGCCTCTATACTTCAAACCTTTCAAAATATTTTTGGCTCCTAAATAAAAATTCAAATGTACTTCATATGTTTAACTTATTATTTCTCTGACGGAAGATCTTTTTGCCTATCTCATAGGATCTCTTCCTTCCTGCAACAAAAGAAAAGCACCTACATTTTATTTCTAGCTATCTGCAGGAAATATAAACAAAAGGCCAAAAGAGGTATGAGCCACCTGACAAAAGACTTCACGAGTCTAATCATCTGCCTTGCACTTAATGTTTGCAGGTCCACCTCTACACACAGTCAACATCTTTGACCTACTGCTGGCATCCTTGGAAGTGCGTCTTCCTCCATTCCAAGTAGTTAGTAGACACAAGAAGAAAGCCATTAGACTCAAAGGAAAGAAAATGAAGAAGAAGATGAGCAACGAATTAGAGAGTTCCAATGACCATTTATCAAAGGGTCTGTTCCAAGATGCTCCATAAAAGGAAGAAGCAAAAGAAAAAATACAAGGGAGAGCAAACCTGAAGAACATTCAAGGAGTGTACATCCAGTGAGCATCCAACTCCATACACACTAAAGCAAGAAGGGAAGAGAGCTCGAGCCTATTCAAGTTGAAGCATTCAAGCCGTCTTCCTTCTTCCTCATTCTCTCTTTATGTGTCTCTGTGTATTTGAAAGAGAGAGCTGGGGGTTTAGCCTAAGGAGAGTCTTGTCCTGTAAACTCTTTCCTTCTTAGGCTTAGTCTTAGACTAAGAATTTCATTGTTTATCTAGAGCTTGACCTAGGGGCTTTAGGTCCTTGCTTCTGTGTTCAGAAGTGTTCCTCTTCTGTTGGAAGAGAAGGCTTGCTGTGCAAGTGTTCCCCTTGATTAGAAGGGAAGACCAGCTTGCATCTGGTGGTGACCATATGGGGTTTGTATCAGTGTTCCCCTTAATTAGAAGGGAAGATCTGCTGAGGTGTGTACCAGTGAGTTACTTCTGAGCTCGTAAAAGAAGCACCTGGCTAAGGTAAACAGTGGGCTGCCTTCTTGCCTGGGAAAGTGAAGAAAACCAGCAGGGGCTGAGTGTTGTATGTCCTAAAGGGGGACTGTACCCTTAGTTAGTGAAATCCCAAGAGTTTGCTTGGGGACTAGACGTAGGACTTCCATTTGGAAGGGCCGAACCAGGATAAATCTCTTTGTTCCTTGTGTGTTGCTTCCGTGCCTTTAATTTCTTTGCACACACTTATTTAGACTAACCAAACATTTTCAAGTGGTGATTTTTGTTTTAGTTTTTCAGATTACCTATTCACCCCCCCTCTAGATTAGTCTTACTGCCAACTGTAAGTGGGCCAACAAGTGGTATCAGAGCTCTGGTCTCTGAACTTCTAGAAGATCCAACGATCTTTGAGCAAAGATCTATGTCTGCTCAAGGTTTTACAGAAGGTTAATCCATATTCTAGCCTCCACTATTTGATGGAGAAGATTATCAATACTGGAAGACTAGGATGGAGTTCTTCCTTCAAGGCTACGACTATCAAATCTGAAGCATCATAGAAGATGGTGATATCTAAATCTCCAAGCCCAAGGAAGAATGGACAGCTGAAGAGAAAAAGAATACATCTCTTAACTGTAAGGCCAAAAGCTTCATGTGTTGAGCACTGACCAAGCAAGAGTTCAACAGAATTTCTACGTGAAAAATAGCAAAGGATATGTGGGAAACGCTAAGGCTCACATATAAAGGGATTGACAACGTAAACGAAACCAGGATTGATATCTTGGTGTCAAAATATGAGAAGTTCCAAATGGAACAAGGTGAGTCCATATCTCAGATGTACAACGAGTTTACTAAAATTGTAAATGGACTTACAGGTTTAGGAAAGAAGTATAACCAGGGAGATATGGTCAGGAAAATCCTAAGATCTCTCCCAAAGGTCACTTATATAGAAGAAGCTAATGACCTCTCCAAAATGACACTGAAAAAGCTCATTGGATCTCTCATGGCTCATAAGATCAACATGGAAAGATTAGGAGAAAGCTCTTTCAGAAGAAGGCTAAATAATGCATTCAAGGCTGAGGAGAGCACTTCGGATGGAGACACTGTTGGTGAGAGCAGTGATATTGATAGTGAGGAATAAGAAGCTATTCGAAAGATCTTAGTCAAGAGGAAAAAGAAAAAGGAGAAGGAACCCACATGCTATGAATGTAAGCAGCCTGGACATCTAAGGCTAGATTGTCCAACGCTTAGAAGATCTGAAAGATCAGAAAAGAAGAAAAGAAAAGAGGAGAAACACAAGAAACACATAAGGAAAACCTTCACAGCTACTTGGAATAACTCCTCAGACAGCTCAAGCACAGAAAACAATAAAGAGAATGCCAATCTGCTCTTGATGAATAAAACATCAAAAAGGTATTCAAATGGGTACGGTTAAGGATGCTCAAAAGCATCTGATTAGTGACTACCTACTCTTCACTTTCATTCCTATCTGAGAGGAAATAGTCATCCTTAGTTTTTAGCTTTTGTTTTTAAACTTACACTTCCTTTTGTTGTTTATTTCCTAAATTACAATGCTACTAATTGATGATCAGTCCATTCCCATATAATTTTATTTAATTATAAACAATTTTGGTGATTAACAAAACCCTAACAATTATTTTCTAACAAGGTTTTATGAAGTTCATCCACAGGGAATAAATCGAGCCTAATATGTTAGTAATTCTTACATTGTATCATTTAAAGTTCAGAGCATGCATTTCCTCTAACTTCATATCAATTTCCTTTATGGCATAACGATTTCGGTCTCACAATGACTCGTTAAGTGAAACAACGATTTCGGTCTCACAACGATTTGTTAAGTGAAATAATGATTTCGGTCTCACAATGATTCGTTAAGTGAAACAACGATTTTAGTCTCACAACGATTCGTTAA
The DNA here is from genome assembly GCA_014218235.1 of Colocasia esculenta. Taxonomy (NCBI): domain Eukaryota; kingdom Viridiplantae; phylum Streptophyta; class Magnoliopsida; order Alismatales; family Araceae; genus Colocasia; species Colocasia esculenta. The sequence goes on from CM024758.1 coordinate 30,901,803, forward strand.
GTGAAACAACGATTTTGGTCTCACAACGATTCGTTAAGTGAAACAATGATTTCGGTCTCACAACGATTTCGTAAGTGTAACATCGATTTTGGTATCACAACGATTTCGTAAGTGTAACATCGATTTCGGTTTCACAATGATTTCGTAAGTGTAATATCGATTTCAGTTTCACAACAATTTCATAAGTGTAACAACGATTTCGGTCTCATATCAATTTCGTAAGTGAAACAACGATTTCGATTTCACATCGATTTCATAAGTAAAACAACGATTCGGTCATCGGTTTCTTAAGAGAAACAACGATTTGATTGTTATAACGATTCGATAAGTGAAAAACATCGATTTGCTTGTACAATGATTTGCTTTCTCTTGTACAACGATTTGCTTATGCTTGTACAACGATTTGCTTATGTTTGTACAACGATTTGCTTTCTCTTGTACAACGATTTGCTTATGCTTGTACAACGATTTGCTTATATCTGTACAACGATTTGCTTATATCTGTGCAACGATTTACTTGTACAACGATTTGCTTTCTCTTGTACAACAATTTTCTTATATCTGTACAACGATTTGCTTGTACATCGATTGTTTATGTTTGAACAATGATTTGCTCAAACAACGATTTTTTATGTTTGAACAACGATTTGCCTATATTTGTATAACGATTTGCATAAACCACAATTTCATAAGTTGAACAACTATTTCATTATCATAGCGACTTCATGGATTACATCGATTTCATACATGATATTCAAACATATTTTCAAATATTGTGAAAGTAAAAGTCTTCCCGCGTGCATCACTAATATCCCTGCATTTATTGTGACTGTACACATCATCTATATGTCGCATGTCTGAACGCTTTCTACACCCATGATACAATAGCAAATACTTTATCAGGTGACATAATAACATTTCTATTTTGGTGTACGTTCTTACTGCTTGGTTTCTAACGTTGACTGACAAGCATAGAGACAGTCTAGCTGTCTACGGTTTGACATTTATTGTGTGCAGGTCTTTGTGAGTACCAAGTCTTACAATGTTGGACAACTAGAAGCTGAAGGATATCTGGGTGAATCTTCTCTTTGCGTGCATGGCTCTAGAGCATTAAATGGCTGCAAGCTCACCTGTCATACACCTTGGACCATGCTGTCTAACGTGCGTCTATCATAAAGACAACGATCATTTCAACGGCTATATTTTTCAAGAGAAGATATATAGAAGACTGATGTCTCCATGAAGAACAACTTTGGCACCTTAGAGCTTTCAGAGAACCAACCTTCAACTTGCGAGCATCAGAAATAAGAGCCCCAAAGCTTCACTCCATAATCTTCTGTAGCTCTTAGCTCTCCGTGTTCATTTGCCTAACTTTTGGAGAGCCTTTGTAGTTCAGAGAGTTTTCATCTAGTGAAAATCCTTCTCTCTCAGACATTGCCTCGGATCAAGCATTTGTTGTAAGCTTGGTCTAGGGGCCATTTGCTTTTATTCACATCTGTTGTGAAGTTCCTCTTCGGGTTGTAAAGAGAAGACCTGTTGGAAACAGGTGGTTGGTATTCCCTTCGTTAAGGAAGACCTATGTATCAGGGTGGTTTTGTACCTCTTCGGGGTTAGAAGAGAAGGCCAACTGCGGCTGGATGTGTAAGGGTCATTACGGGGGACAGTACCCTTGGTTAGTGAAATCCCAAGTTGTTGCTTGGGGACTGGACGTAGGACTCCTTGGGATAGGAGGTCCGAACCAGAATAAAATTTCCTGTGTTGTATGATTGTGTGTTTTCTCTCTTGTCTTCTCTATTACTAACAATCAATCTCAGTGTTTTTCTGTTAAGTGTTTTTGTTGACAGGTTTTTATTTAAACAATTTTTTAGAATCCCATTCACCCCCCTCTGGGCTTGCTAGCTGGGCAACAAGTGGTATCAGAGCCAAGTCTCTTCGACAAAGAAGATCTCACGATCTGAAGAGCAATGATAAATGGCAGCCCAAGGGTATGCAGAAGGTCAGTCAGTCAACCGACCTCCTCTATTTGATGGTGAGAACTATAACTATTGGAAGACAATAATGGAGTTCTTTCTCCAGGGTCTCAATTTTCAACTGTGGTCCATCATAGAAGAAGGAGACTTAGTTGTTCTCAACATCAGAGAAAATTGGACAGACGATAATAAGAAAAAGATATCATTAAACTGCAAAGCAAAGAGTATACTGTGCTGTGCGCTGAGCAAGAAAGAATTTAATAGGATCTCAGCGTGCAAATCAGCAGTGGAAATGTAGGAGAAACTCAGAATCACATATGAGGGAACATACAAAGTCAAAGAAACAAGGATAGATATCTTGGTAGCTCAGTATGAGAGATTTGAAATGCAATCAGGAGAATCAATCACACAAATGTACAGCAGATTCACAGATATTACAAATGGATTGGCTGGGCTTGGAAAACGATATGACATGGGAGATATGGTAAGGAAAATATTGAGATCCCTACCAGCCTCGTGGACTCCTAAAGTAACAGCCATAGAAGAAGCAAATGACCTAAAAAGGATGTCTCTTGAAAAGCTCATTGGGTCACTAATGGCCCATGAGATAAACATGGAAAGGCTTGGGGAGTCCTCCAGCAGAAAGAAACACAGCAATGCTCTCAAGGCTGCAGAAGACACATCTGGTGATGAATCAGATGGTGATAAAAGCACTGGAAGAAGTGAAGACGAGGAAGCATTCCTATCCAGAAGATTGCAACGCATATTGGCCAAGAAGAAATACCAGTTGGAAGGAGATATTTCAAGAAAGGAAAAGACTTCAAGAAACCCGAAGTCAAGGATACAAAGAAAGCTGAACCTATATGCTATGAATGTAAGAAACCTAGACATATTAAGGCCGAATGTCCAAACTAAAGAAGACGGAGTACAGAAAGAAGGACAGCTCGAAGAAATTCAAAAGGTACAAATAGAAAGCCATGGTAGCTGCATGGAGAAACGACAGTGACTCAGACAGTGAGTCAAGCTCCAGCGAAGAAGAGGAAGAAAAGGCCAACCTGGCCTTCATGGCAAACTTAGAAGAAAAGGTAACTTCTGACTCATCCTTTAATTCATACAATGATTCAGATTCAGATAGTTTAGAAGACGCATTTAATGAATTATATAGTAAATATAAAGATGTGTGCAAATTATTAAAAACCACCAAGAAAAGTCATGCATGCTTAGAAGTCACAAACTCAGATCTAAAATCTGAAACCGAGCAGTTAGAAAAACAAATCTCCGAACTGAAAAAGAGAAATGAATTGTTATGTGAAGACCTAAAAACTAAAAATGAACAAATAACAAATCAGGAAAAATAGGAAACTTTAAATGAACTGAAAAGGAAGTTGACACACTAACTAAGGAAAATGAATATTTAACTAATACAATTGAAAAGTTTACAAATGGTAAATCAACTTTAATACTAAAAGGAGCTAGAAGATCAGGCAAGAAGAAACATGGCTTAGGATATACTCCACCAGATAATGAAGAAACAGTAGTCCATCCTAAAATCTATCCAATGCCAAAATTTGTAGCTGAACAAAATACTGAATATAAATCTAACTTTAAGTACATCCCAACTAAAAAGGTAAGTAGAATATCTTGCTGTAGTCATTGTAATAAATTGAGACATAACAAAACAACCTGTACGACAAAACACCTAAAATGGATCCCTAAAAGAAAAGCTGAGGAAACTAACCAGCAAGGACCCAAAAGAATTTGGGTACCTAAATCCTAGTGTTTTAATTGCAGGGAAGCCTTAGAGCATCAAAGTGGTACCTGATAGCGGGTGCTCAAGGCACATGTCAGGCAACAGAAGATTATTTTCTTCCATTAAAGATGAAGTAGGTACAGTGACGTATGGCGATAATGGAAAGGGAACAGTGATTGGCTGTGGACCAGTTGGTAGCCAAGGCAGAACTCTCATTGAAGATGTGCTATGTGTTCAAGGATTTAAGCACAACTTAATAAGTATCAGCCAGCTGTATGACAAGGGTCACCAAATCAGGTTTCAAGAGTCAAAGTGCATAATTATGAAAGATGGTGTAACAGTGTTCGAAGCCTGCAGAGAAAAGAATCTATATGTGCTTCATCTAGAAGAGTTGAAGGATCAGGATGTATGCCTTGCAGCAAATAAAGATCAATCAGCTGAACTATGGCACAGGAGATTGGGTCACTGCAGTTTGGATGGAATTAGAAAATTGATCAAGCGAAATCTAGTGGAAGGCTTGCCCAAAATAAGCTCAAAAATAGAAGGTGTATGTGAACCTTGTGCAAAAGGGAAGCATCAAAGACATCTTTCAAATCAAAGACATAGTAACCACCTCCAAACCATTAGAGCTACTGCATATGGATTTATTTGGGCCGATGAGAACCACCAGCCTTGGAGGAAAGAATTTTGGATTCATAATAGTTGATGATTATTCAAGATTTACATGGGTATCATTCTTGGAGCATAAAGATGACACGTTTGACACTTTGTTAAGTTCAGTAAGAAAGGTCAGAAGGACAAGAAGTTCAGCATAATTAGTATTCGATCAGATCATGGAGGAGAATTTCAAAATGAAAAATTTGCAGAATTCTGTGATGATCAAGGAATTGATCATAACTTCTCAGCACCAAGGACACCACAGCAGAATGGAGTAGCTGAGAGGAAGAATAGGACATTATTGGATATGGCCAGAACCATGTTATCAGAATACAATCTTCCTAGATATTTTTGGGCTGAAGCAGTCAACACAGCATGTTACATAATAAATAGAGTGATGATCAGGCCAATCCTGAAGAAGACAGCGTATGAACTTTACAAGCAAAAGAAGCCCAAGATCAGTCACTTCAGGACGTTTGGATGCCCTTGCTTCATCCACAATAATGGTAAGAGAGATATTGGTAAGTTAGATTCCAAATCTAATGAAGGAATATTCATGGGGTATGCTTCTAAACCTAAAGGTAATAGAGTCTTTAATAAACAAAGTTTATTAATTAAGCAAACTGTCCATGTTATTTTTGATGAATCTAACCCTTCCTTGAGAAAGGAAGTAGATAGTGATGATGAAAATGCAGAAAAGTTATCCAAGAAACTAAGGGATACATCTATCAAGGATAATGAAGATCCACCCTTGGAAGAATTGCAACAGAAAGAAATATCTCATAATGATCTTCCAAAGGAATGGAGATACAAGAAGATCATCTAAGAGACAACATCATTGGAGATCCATCTGTTGGGGTAAAAACATAAGGTAATGTTATTCCATGTGATTACTTAGCATTTGTTTCTCAAATTGAGCCGAAGACAGTAATGAAGCACTGTCTGATGAATCTTGGATTTTAGCCATGCAAGATGAACTTAATCAGTTCAAGAGAAACCAAGTCTGGTCCCTTGTTTTGAAACCATCAGATCATCCTGTGATTGGCACCAAATGGGTGTTCAGGAACAAATTGGATGAAGCTGGTGTTATCACTAGAAACAAGGCTAGACTGGTTGCTCAAGGCTATTCCCAAGAGGAAGGCATAGATTTCGATGAAACCTATGCACCAGTGGCTAGATTAGAGGCAATTCGGATTCTACTTGCTTATGCATCTGCATTACATTTAAAACTTTTTCAAATGGATGTAAAATCTACATTTTTAAATGGATACATAAAGGAGGAAGTCTATGTGGAACAACCTCCTAGTTTTGAAGATGAAGATTTTTCAAATTGCATAAAGCTCTATATGGTTTAAAACAAGCACCTAGAGCATGGTATGAAAGGCTTAGTGCATTTTTATTAAACCATGGTTTTATTAGAGGACATATAGATAAAACGTTATTTATTAAGTCAAAAGTCAAAATTATATTACTTATGCAAATCTATGTGGATGATATAATATTCGGATCTACTGATGAATCTTTGTGCAAGTACTTTGAAAAGCTTATGCAGGGAGAATTCAAAATGAGCATGATGGGGGAACTCAATTATTTTCTTGGACTTCAAATCAAGCAAGGCAAAGAAGGCACACACATCTGCCAAGCGAAATACACCAAGGAATTATTAAAGAAATTTGGATTTGACAATGCAAAGCCACTGTCCACACCAATGAGCACATCTACAAGGCTAGACAGTGATAAAGATGGTAAGAAAGTAGATCAGAAACTTTACAGAGGTATGATAGGATCATTACTTTACTTAACTGCTAGTCGACCTGATATTCTATTTAGTGTATGCATGTGTGCAAGATATCAGGCTAATCTAAATAATCTCATTTAATTTCTGTTAAAAGGATTTTTTAGATATCTTGCTAGAACTCATGATCTAGGTTTATGGTATCCAAAATCATGTGAAACTAGTTTAGTAGGATATTCTGATGCTGACTATGCTGGATGCAAGGTAGATAGAAAAAGCACCAGTGGAAGTTGTCAATTTCTTGCAGGATGCTTGATTTCATGGTCCTCAAAGAAACAAAATTTAGTAGCACTATCAACAACTGAAGCTGAGTACGTACCTGCTGGAAGCTGTTGCACTCAACTACTATAGATAAAACAACAACTTGAGGATTATGGACTGCACATCAAGACCATTCCATTGCTGTGCGACAACACCAGTGCAATAAATCTCACCAAAAATCCAGTTCAGCACTCTAGGACAAAGCATATAGAGGTTAGATATCATTTTATTAGAGATCATGTAGCTAATGAAATATAAATATTTCTTTTATAGATACGTTGAGTCAGTTAGCAGATATCTTTACAAAAGCCTTACCTGAAGAGAGATTTACATCTCTTAGAAGAGAATTAGGCATGTGTAATTTGTAATAGATTTTCTGCACGTAACTGAAATAATAACAGTTTCAGAATAATGCTTATTCTCTCCCCTGGAATTAAGAAAATCCTTTAAGTGCGTGCGTCATAAATTGCTTTGACGGTTCAGTATTTTAAAAAGACCTTATCTATTGTGAAATCGTCTCCTCTTTTGTCATTTTCCGCATTTATTACTGTGTCCTTTCAAAAGCAGCTTTAACTTTCACTTTTAAATCCCGTAATCTATGCCACACCGATTCCACCTTTCTCTCTCATCTCTTTCGACTTGCCTGGAACGATAAACCCTATCGATTTCGGCATCCTCTCTTTGTGATTTCGAAAGAATCCCTCTGTTCGCGCCAAAATCTCTTGAGGGCTTCTGTTCTGCTCCTTCCCACGATCCTCCAGAACCTTTCCCTGTTCAAATCCATGGCGGTTTCTGGGGTCTCCGGCACTGTTGGTGGCTACGGCATTGCGTTCCTCACAGCAGAGCAGCAAGAGCGGTTTGCAGCGGTGAAGATGAAGTTCTGTGGTAACAAGGCAGTGGATGTGGCTGATTTGGAGAAGAATGGGATGCACAACGTCATAGCAGCAATGCAGAGGATTAAGTGGACAAGAATGGCAACTATTTCAGAGGCCAGTTATCCGGACCTGGTGAAGGCCTTTTACACCTACTTAAAATCTGAAGAGGACGGGTCCCTGATCTCCTCAGTCAAAGATACCTCTATTCACATTACATATGACTTGTTGGAGAGTCTTTTTGGGGTGTCTACCAGTGGTCGCAATGGAGTAGACAGCATCGACATTTATGTCGAAGGACTGGGGATTATCGGTACTGAATATAAGCTGAAGGACGGTAAAATCGACATCAACCAGATGAATGCTTTCAACCGGATTTTGCATTTCATAGTGTGCCAAATCCTTTTACCAAGAAGCGCAACTTTCTCCACTTGCCCGAAGGCTGACTCCGACATGATGTTCTGGGCAATTCAGAATCAAGATATTAATATGGCAGAGGTGATCATTGAGAGGATGAAGTTTGCAACTACGATGATTTGGGATAAGAAGAATAAATTGAATGTATCTCTTCCTTATGCTCACCTGCTGACAAATTTTTTTCTGCATTTCAACATAAATGTGACTGGTGAAGTGTCCGAGAAGATGGGACAAGCCATTAGAAGCAGAAATCTGAAGAAGAGTGACTTCTCATTGGTAGCTGGGGTATGGACAAAGACTTCAGTCGCCGAAGGTGTGGCCATCATCGGAGAAGCTCAAGAAGTTCAGATTCCAGAGGCAGAGGAAGAATTTGCTGTAAGAATTGAAGCCCCTGTTGCAGAAGCTCCACTTGTTCCAGCAGTTCAAGAACAGCCAGAAGAGGTCAGAACAGAAATTCCAGTGGTTCAAGTAGAGGAAGAAGAGGCAGCATCAGATATCAGAATTGAAGCCAGTGGCCAGTCCAAGAAGAATTGAAGAAATTCCTCCCGAGCACATTGGGCTCGTTGGGCAATCCTCAGAGGTTGAGTCCCCTTCGACAATTGTTGCAGTAGTAATTGAAGATATTTTGGATACTGTCGCAAATATTCATGGGGAGCAAGAAGAAGTTATGGCTAAAGTTGTGGCACCAGACCACAGTGCAGATGTTCCTATGGAAGATGCTCTTATTCAGGGGGAGCATGCAGTTGAGAAGGAAGTAGAGATTCAGGGGGAGCACACAGTTAGCCCCCATGCTGATCAGTTCCAAGAAGGTGTTGTGGAGAGAACCTCAGATGAAGAAGAACCTCCTGTTGATAATGTGGAGCCCGCAGTTGGGGCCAGTGCTAAAGGCAAGGGTGTAGCTCAGATTCCTTTGCTTACTAGAAGAGCACACCATAGTTCCAAGAAGAAGAAGCTGAGGGTCAATATGAAGCCAGTAATAGACCGGTTGAATGCTCATGGAGAGATCCTGTGCTCACTACAAAATGAAGTTACATCCATCTTTGTGAGCCAAAGCACAGGAGCCAAGCAGATTGGAGCAATGAAAGCTGAGCTCCAAAGTTTGAAGGGTGAGTTGGGAATCATTAAGCAATTAGTTCAAGATCTATCATTTTTTGTGAGGGAGCAATTACCCATTCCTGCCTCTCCTGCTCCCACTCCTGCAGTACCTGTGTACAGTTCAGGGCCTTCAGGGCCAAGGATTGAAGAAGAAGAAGCAGTCTGGCCATCAGGGCCAGTTAATATTGAGGATTCAGGGCCATTAGGGCCACAGGTTGTTGAGGACTCAAGTCAGGATCAGCCAGCAAAGGATGCATCTGGGCCACCAGGGCCATCGGTTGAGCAGGCAGGGCCTCTAGGGCCAGTTGTGGATGAGTCAGGGCCATCCGGGTCAGTGGAATCTCAGGTTGAGCATGGAATATTTGAAGCACCTGTAGAAGAGGTTGTGCCCCCAGAGCCCCCTACTTCTCCTCTTCAAACTCCAGCCCCTCCTTCTCCACCTTCATCTACCATTGCTCCTCCAGCTCCTGCCACCTTTAAACAACCTCTTCCCAAAAACATTTCCTCACCTACACTATTTCCTACCACAACCTCCTCTTCTCCTGTTTCCTCCACATTCATTCCTCCTCCTCCTTCTGAGGCACCTCCAGTATCCTCCTCCGCTGGAGCCTCATCTTCTGGTCCTTCATCAGCTGGACCATCTATACCACCTCCCTCTACTTCTTATTCTTTCCTTCATCCTCCTACTCCTCCCTCCTTTGTTGCCATCATTCCAGAGGGTGCCCAACTTGAAGGTCCCTTTATCCAGAACATCAAAGATGAGTTTGAAGTAGTCATACGTCGCTCAGTTCTGTCAGTTGGCACTCACATTCATAGGACAGACTCTTCCAGCCATGTTCCTAAAAAGAGAAAAATATCTTCCAACCTTGTTATTTCTTCTGAGCCTCGTTTTCCACCTCTTTGGTTTTCTCTCACTGTTGAAAATCGAAGAAGGTCTATCTATTGTGAATTCCTCCAGAAATGCACATTTGCCACCATTTTTGGCCTTCCTCACCTACATCTCACCGACCACCTAAATGTTGTTCTCCCTCTCTCTTCTCTTTCAAAAGCTAAATAGTCAAAAAATTTCTCCATGACTGAGGCTAAAACTGAAGATCAGTGGGCTCGGGGCCATCAGTCTTTATACAGGCAATTCATATCTGCCAGCTCTGCTCGATTCCCACCCAGGGATCACCCACTCACTCTCTCTGAGTGGTTTGTGATTCATCACAAGAATACCTGGGGTCCGTTTATTCAGAAGGAGATCAAGTTATCCGCTATTTCCAGATGTTTAACGATTACAGCTATCTCAATAATCTGCCCGAAGTTCAGCTTGGCCAGTTCTGGCAAGCTATTTATCTTCTTAGTTCGGATGTTGCTCATTCCACCTCCATCCAAGTGGATTTTGCCACATTGGAGATACCAGATGTTGTGTTCCTGCCTCCACTTCATTCCTTAGTCATGGAATCTGCAGTAGGCCCTCTTATTTTTGAAATATTTGCTAGGGTCATGGGGCGCATTTTAGTGCAGAAAGAAAATTCCCTTGCACTCCATAGATTCATCTACCGGGAATATCACCAGGGCCACATCAAGTCTGATGTTCTTGCCTCTCTTTTGTCTGAATGTGAGCGGCTATCTCCATCAGACTCGGAAAGACTTTACCCTCTCACTGCTCAGCAGCTTCTTGATCTCAATGCTTCTCAGGCCAGATCAAATCAACCTCCTCTATCTGCTGCACAATTTCTAGATCTTAACTCCATTCATCTTGTTCGAGACCCATTTGATATGTGGGTTGAGAGATACAAATTCTATATTTCAATGAAAAAGGAACTGAAGCACCAGCAGATCTTCTACCCCATTTCCATTGATCAGTTCCTCCAACATGCTAGCTTTGGTACTTCCATCACCTACAAAATGTCTCTTGGCAAGGATGAGTATGGAAATTGGTGGAAGCTCAGATGCAACTGCACATCTAGAGGATGGCTCCTGTTATGGGACCTTCCTACTCTATAGTTTATGGAGCCTTCCAAGGTTATTTTGAAGAGCAGGAACGCAAGGCATGGCTGATCGTTACTCGCTATGCCTCCCTCCTGTCCCCTGCTTTCTACATTCCTGTTCCTCCTCAGTGATATAATATAATGTTTCTTCTGGCTCCCATTTATCTTTATTCTATTCTCTCTTGTGTGTTTTGATTCCTTTTTGCTTAATGACAAAAAGGGGGAGAAAATAAAACATTCTGAATTACATATCAACAAAATCCTCATTTTAGAAAATTTACTCAAGTTTATTTTAGAACATTATATGTTATGTTTTGTTATGTTTTGTCATCACCAAAAAGGAGGAGATTGATGATCAGTCCATCCCCATATAATTTTATTTAATTATATACAATTTGGTGATTAACAAAACCCTAACAATTATTTTCTAACAAGTTTTTATGAAGTTCATCCACAGGGAATAAATCAAGCCTAATATGTAAGTAATTCTTACACTGTATCATTTAAAGTTCAGAGCATGCATTTCCTCTAAGTTCATATCGATTTCCTTTATGGCATAACGATTTCAGTCTCACAACGATTCGTTAAGTGAAACAACGATTTCGGTCTCACAACGATTTGTTAAGTGAAACAACGATTTCGGTCTCACAACGATTCATTAAGTGAAACAACGATTTCGGTCTCACAATGATTTCGTAAGTGTAACATCGATTTCGGTCTCACAACGATTTCGTAAGTGTAACATCAATTTCAGTCTCACAACGATTTCATAAGTGTAACATCGATTTCAGTTTCACAACGATTTCGTAAGTGTAACATCGATTTCAGTTTCACAACGATTTTGTAAGTGTAATAACGATTTCGGTCTCATATCAATTTCGTAAGTGAAACAACGATTTCAGTTTCACATTGATTTCATAAGTAAAACAATGATTCAGTCATTGGTTTCTTAAGAGAAACAACAAATTGATTGTTATAACGATTCGATAAGTGAAAAACATCGATTTGTTTATACAACGATTTGCTTTCTCTTGTACAACGATTTGCTTATGCTTGTACAACGATTTGCTTAAATCTGTACAACGATTTGCTTGTACAACGATTTGATTATATCTGTGCAACGATTTACTTGTACAACAATTTGCTTTCTCTTGTACAACGATTTGCTTATATCTGTACAACGATTTGCTTGTACATCGATTTGTTTATGTTTGAACAACGATTTACTCAAACAACGATTTGTTTATGTTTGAACAACGATTTGCCTATATTTGTATAACGATTTGCATAAACAATGATTTCATAAGTTGAACAACTATTTCATTGCCATAATGACTTCATGGATTACATCGATTTCATACATGATATTCAAACATATTTTCAAATATTGTGAAAGTCAAAGTCTTCCCACGTGCATCACTAATATCCCTGCATTTATTGTGACTATACACATCATCTGCATGTCGCATGTCTGAATGCTTTCTACACCCATGATACAATAGCAAATACTTTATCAGGTGACAGAATAACATTTCTATTTTGGTGTACGTTCTTATTGCATGGTTTCTAACGTTGACTGACAAGCATAGAGATAGTCTAGCTGTCTACGGTTTGGCATTTATTGTGTGCAGGTCTTTGTGAGTACCAAGTCTTACAACGTTGGACAACTAGAAGCTGAAGGATATCTGGGTGAATCTTATCTTTGCGTGCATGGCTCCAGAGCATTAAATGGCTGCAAGCTCACCTGTCATACACCTCGGACATGCTGTCTAATGTGCGTCTATCATAGAGACAACGACCATTTCAACGACTATATTTTTCAAGAGAAGATATATAGAAGACTGATGTCTCTATGAAGAACAACTTTGGCACCTTAGAGCTTTCAGAGAACCAACCTTCAACTTACGAGCATCAGAAACAAGAGCCCCAAAGCTTCACTCCATAATCTTCTGTAGCTCTTAGCTCTCTGTGTTCATTTGCTTATGTCACGTCCTGAGAATTACGCAGCGGATATAAATTATTCGAAAATAATTCGAGTCGATATCCCGAGACGTAAACAGTCGGCAAATAAGCCTCTAGCTAGCACGCGCTAGATGTACAACAACATACATCATCATAGGACCCAATTATTGAACTCAACTAACCTTTTATTCAAATCTCAACTCATTGTATTCCAAATGGAAACTATTACAGGACTAAGACTCAATAAAAAGGGAAATTACATTTATTCCTCACTTCCTACTACATGAGTCTAACACTCAAAGCAAACTACTATAACTAGACTCATAGTTGGAACGCTCTTCACTCGGACGCATTCCCATCCTCGACTTGCTCCTCCTCTTGAACTTCATAGTCCCCTAGATTGGGTAAAAGTAGGGGATGAGCAAACTAGCCCAGTAGGATTTATATCTCAATGTGCGGGCAATGATATAAGTGATTAGCAATTTAGAACTAGGTAAGCACGATGGTTGTCATGATATGTATGTACGAATAAAACTCATTAAAACATGATACATGAAACAGGCTAGAGAGAGAGAGTGATCGTGATAGAGCAAGAATATAACGAGCAATATGTTGTCAAGAGTGAGGCATGTAATAAGCACACAAGATATCATGTAAATTGCAATAAATGCAAGATGGCCATATCACGCAAGCAAGCAAGCACGCACGAGCACGATAATGTAACACTAATCAGGCACGTAGACACTAATATACACCAAGAAAAGATCCATCAAGAACGTACACCAGGACACGTGTATGTGGTTATTGTTTCTATCATTCAACAAGCAAGCAAGACTCCCAGCGCAAATGCAACACCAATAATCATTATATCCCATGGTTAACAGTATATTTATGACTCTCTATCATTGGGGCTAGACTGGAGCCCTTGGACACTCGCCGTGCCCGGTCAGCATCTCATTTCAATTTTTAAATGTAGATACCCACAGTCATTAACAATGGCCAATGAGAGTTTCAATAAGTAAGCATGTGTAATGTCATTTTCAGGAGGATGACGGGAACACGTAATAAGCAATTTGAACATGATTTCATGATAACAATGGTCAATCGATAAATTCGGCAGCATAACGGTACGATTTATACTTTAGTTCAATCTTTTCATTAATGGCTTTAGTCTAGATTGTAAATCACACTCACGACAACAAGACGAGAGAGGAAGTGCACACTATCTCCAGGGAACTTCAATGGTACAACCAACTCGTCGGCCATGTGGGAATCCATGGTCAGAGGAGATTTACGGAGGCCTTGGAGAAAAGGTCGCTAGTCTACCGATTCGGAATTACCGGTAGAGAGCTTCCAAATTCCCAAGAAAAGGCTGCCTAGATGTGCAAGTGTGTAGTGATGTACGCATCTCAATTCACAAACCATCAGTTTTAAACTCGCGAAAAGCACTTAACATGATGACATGCAATGAACAATGCCTTTAACTACACATGGGTTATGCAAGATTTTAAGATAATAATCATCATTTTAATCAAGCTAGAACAGTAACAAGAGCGAATCACAAGTTTCATGAATGATCACGTCATTAAGAAAGCAATTAGAATAATATTCACGTAATTATAACTTTTAAAAGGGTTAAACACTTTTAAGTCATTAAACAGATATCATGTAATGATCAGACCCAAGACATGCAAACCACACACTCGATACAGACCTCGGGTATAGCGGTAAGATTTGCAAAAAAAAATAAGTGGGGTTTTATGCAAAATTCTGAGATCGTGACGCACCCCAGTAAGGGTCGCGAGGGGATCAGGACAGAACGCGACAAGGGAATGTACAGAACACGACGGGTCATTCAGAACAGGCAGAGAGATAGCGACGGCGGCACTCGTCGTGTTCACAACGCGACAGGTTTGCTGTCGCGACAAGACCCCAGAACGCGGCCTATCGGGCTGTCGCGTTCACAGGGTCTGCGCCTGAATCCGACAGAGAAAAGACATGTTATTGGATTGCGGTCCAGAACTGTCTTATATTGACACAGGGTGCTTCAAAAATAGAGAACAAATTGTATAGTGCATGAAAAATCACGAAACTAGTTTTAAACCAACTTAGACATGCAAGGGTGCTTCCAGCAAATCGGAATTAGAAAACAATGATGGTTTCGATAGGCTTTAATCAAGTCAATCATGAGGTAAAGAAGACTGTGAACAGTTAAATGCAAGATTTACTTTGCAAGGTATGATGCCGGAGTAATTAGGGATTTTAGGACAAATGTCTCATCATGAAAGTTGTAGGGAACGTGGAATATATGCAAACTATGATTTTTAAACAATTTTAAACGACCTAGAGATGCACGATAAATCAGCACGAACGTAAAAAGTCTCAGACATGCGCGACTTTGGAAAAACGCCTATAACTCAACATGTACTCATTGGAATTCGATGAAACCAGTGGGAAACGAAAGGTAACTTGATGCTCTACACATTGGTATAGGATATGTTAAGGTTTGGCTCGATAAAACCTACCTTATGGGTTGATGAAGTCTCATTCTTCCAGAAAACTTGCATTCAGACCACTTAGAGGAGAACACTTACTGCACCCGATCTACTAATTGAAAAATAGTGAAACCAGTGGGGTTAGGAACTAGACCCGACCCTCTTTCTATGGGTATAAGCCTTGCAAGGTTTGGTTAGGGTTTGACCTACCTTGGTCGACTTCAAGATGACTATCTGTGCAAGTCGCAGCAGACGCAACGGGGAAGAAGAATGGCTTGGTGTGGGCGATCTCCTACTCCCCAGCCGCCAAGAAATCCTCCACACGACCCCAACAAGATGTAAAGTCGTCCCCAAGAGTTTGGTGGAGAGTATTTAAGAATCCATGGTGTTTAAGAGTCCTATTGTGTCAAGGAAACTATGGTTGCGGTTTTGGCTTATTAGTTTTCTAATTTGAGGATTTCTTCCTCCATTAGAGTGTGTGAGGCTTTAGGAAACCTCCCACCATAGTTAAGCATGAAATTGGGTTGCCAAGAATGCATGTTCTCATCCCAATTCAACTCTAATTGCCTCTTTCTAATTTCAGCCTATTTATGGTTACGAATTTCCATGTAATTTCTTGCTTCATTTGATTTTTGAGTCATATGTGGTCCATTGACCCAATTATGATATTAGATTATTAATATATAATGTTGGAAGTCTCTCCAATATTTTTATTTAATTTATGATTGCATCGTATTTCTGACTTGTTTTCCTAATTTGGATAATCGGTCACAATAACTCTTAAACCTAGCCCAAATGATTTTTATTGACCCAAATTTCTTGATGGGTCATTAGAGGATATTATTTGAAGTCCATATATGATTTTTATCTAATTTTCTGACTCATCCAAGTACGTGTGATGATGATTTTTCGACTTATTTATGAATTACAATAATAAGTCACAAAACACTTTAAACTTGGCTAATCTGATTTTTCTTGGCACAAATTTCTTTGTGGAACCTTTAGGTATAATGTGTGGGGTTGATTTATAATTTTTACGAATTTTTCCGATGTGTTCTTGCACGTACGCTAGTGGTACGTATGTTTTAAATACTCCGATATTATAGAAATATTTATTTCTATTTATTCAATTTTTTGCTTATTAAATTTTCTGGGGTGCTACAGCTTAGCTTTTGGAGAGCCTTTGTAGTTCTGAGAGTTTTCATCTAGTGAAAATCCTTCTCTCTCAGACATTGCCTCGGATCAAGCATTTGTTGTAAGCTTGGTCTAGGGGCCATTTGCTTTTATTCACATCTGTTGTGAAGTTCCTCTTTGGGTTGTGAAGAGAAGACCTGTTGGAAATAGGTGGTTGGTATTCCCTTCGTTAGGAAGAAAGACCTGTGTATCAGGGTGGTTTTGTACCTCTTCAGGGTTAGAAGAGAAGGCCAGCTGCGGCTGGATGTGTAAGGGTCCTTAAGGGGGATAGTACCCTTGGTTAGTGAAATCCCAAGTTGTTAGGACTCCTTAGGATAGGAGATCCGAACCAGGATAAAATTTCATGTGTTGTGTGATTGTGTGTTTTCTCTCTTGTCTTCTCTATTACTAACAATCAATCTCAGTGTTTTTCTGTTAAGTGTTTTTGTTGATAGGTTTTTATTTAAACGATTTTTTAGAATCCCATTCACCCCCCCCCCCCTCTCGGCTTGCTAGCTGGGCAGCACTAATATCCTTGCAAGAATTTGTTATCAATGTAGGGACGCTTTTAAAAGACCTCCCACAGAACAACAAATGTAAATACAATAGGAGATGTCTATAGACAAAAGGGCCATACACTGAGGGGGAGCCTCACATTCATGGGGAGCAAATACTATGGGGGAGCAGTAAACACTGACAACTATAAACGTATTGTTGAATCCTCTCTTTCAAACTCTCAGCTTATTGGTAAGAAGTGCTTTACAAGGGGGTAAATGCAAATGGTAAGACCCTTCCTTTTTGGTTATTGACAAAATGGGGAGAGTATGTTTAACCTGTGAATTTTTTGTTTAGTCCATGTTTTGAGTATCTTTGTTAGAAATTTTCTCATAAGTTTTGTCATCACCAAAAATGGGGAGATTGTTGAACCGCTATTATATTTTATCATTTATTTTGGTGATAACAAACTCATGATTAACTTAAATATCATGAATATATGTAATATCATACTTTCCTTATAAATTTAATAAATTATGGCACTATCGTTTCATGATTTGCACTGGAAAGCCCAATCGATTACTGTTCAATGCATATCGATTACTGACTAAGTGCCACATCGATTACTATACAAACACATCGATTACATGAACATCAATTACAATTTACTTGAACATCGACTATACTTTCACATCGATTGCGCTCACATCGATTACTGTTTAAGTCAACATCGATTATATTTTCACATCGATTACTGTTTAAGTCAACATCGATTATACTTTCACATCGATTACAGTTCACTTAAACATCGATTACCTTAAAACATCAATTGTCTTAAACATCGATTATGTTTCACCTGAACATCGATTGTCCTAAACATCGATTATGTTCAAACATCGATTACATACACTATCATCATCGATTACATACATTAGAACATCGACTGCTTCACTTAATATCGATTGCTCTTAATTTAAACATCGACTACCTTTATGAAACATCGATTGCCTCTATATTTCAAACCTTTCAAAATATCTTTGGCTTCCAAATAAAAGTTCAAATGTACTTTATATATTTAACTTATTATTTCTCTGACTGGAGATCTTTTTGCCTATCTCATAGGATCTCTTCCTTCTTGCAACAAAAGAAAAACATCTACATTCTATTTCTAGCTATCTGCAGGAAATACAAATAAAAGGTAAAAAGAGGTATGAGCCACCTGACAAAAGACTTCACGAGTCTAATCATCTGCCTTGCACTTAATGTCTGCAGGTCCACCTCTACATACAGTCAACATCTTGGACCTGCTTCTGACATCCTTGGAAGTGCGCACCAGCTAGAACATCTTCCTCCATTCCAAGTAGCTAGTAGACACAAGAAGAAAGCCGTTAGACTCAAAGGAAAGAATATGAAGAAGAAGATGAGTAACGAATCAGAGAGATCCAACGGCCATCTGTCAATGGATCTGTTCAAAGCTGCTCCATAAAAAGGAGAAGCAAAAGAAAAAATACAAGGGAGAGTGAACATGAAGATCATTCAAGGAGTGTACATCCAATGAGCATCCAACTCCATACACACTCAAGCAAGAAAGGAAGAGAGCTTGAGTCTATTCAAGCTGAAGCATTCAAGCCATCTTTCTTCTTCCTCATTCTCTCTCTGTGTGTCTCTGTGTATTTAAAAGAGAGAGGGCTGGGGTTTAGCCTAAGGAGAGTCTTGTCCTGTAAACTCTTTCCTTCTTAGGCTTAGTCTTAGATCAAGCATTTCATTATTTATCTAGAGCTTGATCTAGGGGCTTTAAGTCCGTGCTTTTGTGTTCAGAAGTGTTCCTCTTCTGTTGGAAGAGAAGGCTTGATGTGCAAGTGTTCCCCTTGATTAGAAGGGAAGACCAACTTGCATATGGTGGTTGATGATCAGTTTATCCCCATGTAATTTAAATAAATTACATATCTATTTTGGTGATTAACAAAACTATGATAAAGGTTACTAACATACTTTCTATGAAGTCTAAACACAGGAAATAAACCAAGGGAAAACAAGCCAATCAAGTAAGTATTCATCACACTACAACAGTAAGAGTTCAAAGCATCAATATTTGTCTAAGTCCACATCGATTTGCTGTAAGTCATAACGATTTCGTTAGTGGTCATAACGATTCGATAAGTGATCACAACGATTTTCTCTCACAACGATTCGTTAAGTAATCACAACGATTTGCCCTCACAACGATTCGATAAGTGATCGCAACAATTTGCCCTCACATCGATTTGTTAAGTATTCGTAACGATTTGCCCTCGTAACGATTTCTTTAGTGATCGTAACGATTTGCTATCATAACGATTTCTTTAGTGGTCATAACGATTCGATAAGTGATCGCAACGTATTCGTAACGATTTGCCCTCGTAACGATTTCTTTAGTGATCGTAACGATTTGCTATCATAACGATTTGCTATCACAACGATTTTTTTAGTAGACATAACGATTTGCTATCATAACGATTTCTCTCGTGATCACATCGATTTGCTTATCACATCGATTTGCTTAAGTGATCACAACGATTTGGTTTCATATCGATTTCTTAAGTGATCATAACGATTTGGTCTCACATCGATTTCGTTAAGTGATCATAACGATTTGGTCTCATATCGATTTCTTAAGTGATCATAACAATTTGATCTCACATCGATTTCGTTAAGTGATCATAACGATTTGGTCTCATATTGATTCTTAAGTGATCATAACGATTTGGTCTCACATCAATTTCATTAAGTGATCATAACGATTTGGTTTCATATCGATTTTTTAAGTGATCATAACGATTTGTTAAGTGATCACAACGATTTGCTCTCATAACGATTCGCTAAGTTACATAACGACTCTGTCACTGTAACGATTCATCAAGTTACATAACGACTTGGTCGCTGTAACGATTCGATACATTTCACAATGATTCACTTACAATGAT
Organism: Colocasia esculenta; assembly: GCA_014218235.1. Classification (NCBI taxonomy): domain Eukaryota; kingdom Viridiplantae; phylum Streptophyta; class Magnoliopsida; order Alismatales; family Araceae; genus Colocasia; species Colocasia esculenta. The sequence goes on from CM024758.1 coordinate 30,921,684, forward strand.
TGGATTATTAATATATATAACGATTTGTGTATACATCTGTTTACTTATGATTGCATAACGATTCACTCATTTGCACAACAATTTCATAAGTCATGCATATAACGATTTCGTGAAATATAACGATTTGATTTTCGAGCTAATTTGTTTTAATATGTTGAAAAGTCAAAGTCTTCACGCATATCTTTGTGACAGCTGTGCATTTATTACGATAGTACGTATCACTGCATGCATGTAGGCAATATCTTCCATTCTCATGCTTATTCTGTAAACATCTTTTTAGAAGAACAGATGGAACTTCTACTTCTGTATAAAATCAATCTAAAGTTGACTGACAATAAGAGATAGCTTAGCTGTCCATTGTTCAAGCTTTAAGTATGTGCAGGTCTCTGACAGCAACCGTCATACAACGTTGGACAAAATGGAAGCCAAAGAAGATTACAGAAGATCCTCTCTCTCTTTGCGTGCATGAAAGGATAAAGGACTGGTTGACTAGAAGCTTCCAAGGGTCAAGCAGTCTAACGTACACTTATGCATAGAGACAACGGGCACTTCAACGTTCAAATTTTCAAATAGAATATATATATATAGAAGACTGAAGCTCCAGAAGAAATATCTAGAGTTTCAAAAACGAAAATCCTTGTCAAGCTTTCTGCGAGCATTCTGAAGAGCAAAGCCTCACTCCCTTCTGTTCAAACTCTTAGCTCTCTGCATTCAGTGTGTTAGTCTTGAGAGCTTCTGTAAACTGAGAGTGTCCCTCACTGTAGATCTTCCTCTCAGTTAGCTTCAGATCTAGCATTGTATAAGCTTGATCTAGGGGCTTGATCTAATTTCATTTTTCCTGTGTTGTTCCCTTCGGTTGTGAAGGAAGACCTGGTGTGGTATCCAGGGTGTTGTTCCCTTCGGGTGAAGGAAGACCAGCTGGGGTGCTGGGTGGTGTAGTGTCCTTAAGGGGGACTGTACCCTTGTTAGTGAAATCTTGAGATATTACTCAGGGACTGGACGTAGGACTCCTAAGGAGAGGAGATCCGAACCAGGATAATTCTCTGTGTCGTGTGATTGCTTTTGTGTGTTTGATTTTTCCGTCACTAACACTAACAATCTGCGAAGTGTGTTTTTGTGACTTTTCTGTGAACTGGTTTTAAGTACTCATTAATTTTAATATCCCATTCACCCCCCTCTGGGCTAGCTAGCTGGGCAACAAGTGGTATCAGAGCGTGGTCTCTTCGACAAAGAAGAAGATCCAACGATCTGAAGAGAAAAGATCAAATGGCAGCCCAAGGTCACTCCGAAGGCCAGTCAATCAACAGGCCACCTCTATTTGATGGAGAAGATTACACCTACTGGAAGACCAGGATGGAATACTTCTTGCAAGAATTTGATTTTCAGATCAGGTCAATTGTAGAAGAAGGAGATCTTCTAGTCACCAACGAAAAGGACAAATGGACAGAAGATGATAGAAAGAAGATTTCTCTCAACTGCAAAGCCAAGAGCATTTTATGTTGTGCCCTCAGTAAAAAGGAATTCAACTGTGTATCTGCCTGCAAATCCACCATGGAAATGTGGGAAAAGCTCAGGATCACTTATGAAGGCACTGACAAAGTCAAGGAAACCAGGATAGACATTCTGGTGACTCAATATGAAAGGTTCCAGATGCAGCCAGGAGAATCTATAACCCAAATGGTCAGCAGATTCACAGATATTACAAACGGATTAGCCAGACTAGGAAAAATCTATGAGATGGGAGATATGGTAAGAAAAATCCTTAGATCCCTACCATCTTCTTGGACTCCCAAGGTAACAGCTATCGAAGAAGCCAAGACCTGAAAAGGATGTCATTGGAAAAGCTCATTGGGTCCCTCATGGCCTATGAGATAAACATGGAGAGATTAGGAGAGTCATCTACTAGAAAGAAGCACACAAATGCCCTCAAAGCAGCAGAAGGCAGCTCTGAGGAACAATCAGAAGATGAAGCCAGTAGTGAAGACAATGAAGATGAAGAAGCAATGCTGTCTAGGAGACTACATCGGATATTGGCCAAGAAAAGAAGTATCAATCTGGCAGACGATACTTCAAAAAGGGAAAGGATTTCAAGAAACTTGAAGCAAAGGACATCAAGAAGAATGAACCAATTTGTTATGAGTGCAAGAAGCCAGGACACATCAAGGCAGAGTGTCCAAAGCTCAAGAAATCTGAATTCAGAAAGAAGGATAGTTCAAGAAAGTTCAGAAGATATAAGAAGAAAGCCATGGTAGTAGCTTGAGACAACAGCAGTGACTCGGATACCGAGTCAAGCTCAAACAGTGAGGAAGAAGAAAAGGCTAACCTAGCCTTCATGGCAGATATCGCAGAAAAGGTAACCTCTGACTCATCCTTTGATTCCTGTAATGATTCGGATTCAGATAACTTAGAAGATGCTTTTAATGAACTGAATGATAAATATAGAGAAGTATCTAAATTATTAAAAGCTAGTAAGAAAAATGTTGCATGTCTAGAGAATACCAATTCAGATTTAAAATCAGAAAATGAACAACTAGAGAAGCAAGTTAGTGAACTTAAAAGAAGAAATGAGTTGCTATGTGAAAATCTAAAAGATAAAATACTTAAATAACAAAATTAGAAAAACAAGAAAGTTCAGACGAATTAAAAATGAAATCAAAAGACTAACAGAAGAAAATGATAAACTATCAAGTACGTTGGAAAAATTTACTAATGGTAAAAATTTCTTAATACTAAGAGGAGCCAGAAGATCAGGTAAAAGGAAGAATGGATTAGGTTACATTCCGCCAGATAATGAAGATACAACAGTATATCCTAAAACATATCCAACTCCAAATTCGTACCTGAACAAGATATAGCATATAAATCAAACTTTAACTATACTCCATATGAAAAAATGACTAGAACAACATGTTGCAGTCACTGCAACAAGCTAGGACATACCTGTTGAACCACTTTATGGTTGTCCTTATATTTTGGTGATAACAAAACTTATGATGATTTCATATATATCTTTGTTGATTAAATACTATTGAATATTTTGTTTCATCTGAGTCGCATCAATCTCATAGCAAAATGCTAAGTCTTTCATTGATGCAATATTTGGCGCACTAAAATGATAAAGTCGATGTCTAACTCATATATATCGATTTCTGTTTAAGTGCCAAAGCAACAAGCGCAACGATTTGCTAAGAAGTCGATGCCATAACGATTTCATAAGTGTTCGCAACGATTTCTTCTATAAGCGCAACGATTTGTTAAGAAGTCGATGCCACAACGATTTCATAAGTTACACAACAATTTGATCGTGTAACGATTCGTTAAGTGAAACATCGATTTTATCGTATAACGATTTGTCTTGTAAGCGCAACGATTTGCCTTCCATAACGATTCGCTAAGGCGCATAACGATTTGATAAGTGAGCACAACGATTTGTTCTCACAACGATTTCTTTAGATCGTAACGATTTCTTAAGTGAACGCATCGACTTGTCTTTCACATCGATTTGTTCATAAACTTGCAACGATTTACTTGTAAGTGAACAACGATTGTATAAGTCATATTCACATAGATTTCTCTTGAATATTTTGAAAGTGTTTTTGGCGCTCATTGAAAAGTCAAATATTGTCTGACAGAAAAAAGCTGCATGCTTGATTCAAAGCAGTGTCAGAAAAAGATATGACTTATCAGTTTTAGCATGTTAAGAAAAACACAGTAGCATGCACAACTTTCATGTAAACACTCTTTTATGCTAACACTTTCTTCCATGCTCACAGACCTCGAAGACCACAAGAGTGATCAAGACAAGAGATGAGCAACGGCTAGAACTCCAACGGATCTCTTCAACGGATCCATTCAAATTGCTCATATAAAAGAAGAAGCTTAGCTGAAGAACAGCAGGAGCCTTCCTGAAAATCCTTCAAGGAGTGTACAACTGTGAGAAGAACCTTCACGCCACAAACACTCAGAGAAAGAGAGAAGAGCTCGAGCCAAAAATCTACAGAAGCTTTCAAGCAGAAGTCTTCATCGCCTTCAAGCCTTCTTCTCTTCCATTCTCCCTGTGCTCATTGTAATCTTGGGGAGAGTCTGTGACTGTGAGCTAAGTCCTGAGTGTTCATCTTGTAATAGCTCTCAGTGATCTTTCTTTTCTAAGAAAGATTTCTGTCCAGCTGTAGGACTGTATACAGTGTGTAACCTAGCTAGAGGTTAGTGTCTAGCAGAACCTTGTGGGGTTGTACCAACAGGACCTAGCTGGGGGTTTAAGTCTAGCAGAACCGCACTGGGTTTGTTCCAGGAGGTTTACTTCTGAACCTGTAAAAGAAGTAGGTTTGCTTCTGAGCCTAGAAAAGAAGTGGGCTGCCTTCTTGCTCCGGAAAGGGAAGAAGACCTGGTGGGGTATCCAGGGTGTTGTAGTGTCCTTGAAGGGGACTGTACCTTCGTTAGTGAAATCCCAAGAGTTTGCTTGGGGACTGGACGTAGGACTTCCATGTGGGAAGGGCCGAACCAGGATAAATCTCCTGTGTCCTTTTGTGTGATTGTTCTTTTGCTTCCGCACTGCCACTCTTCATCACACTAACACTAACCAAACTTTTAAGTGTTCACGTTTTGATTTCAGATTTCAGAAAAACCTATTCACCCCCCCCCCCCCCCTCTAGGTTACCTTGCTGCCGTACATAAAGGGCCAACAAGTGGTATCAGAGAAGGTCTCTGAACTTTCAAGAAGATCCAACGATCTTAGAGCAAAGATCCATGGCAGCTCAAGGATATGCTGAAGGCCAATCAGTCACCAGACCTCCATTCTTTGATGGAGAGGACTACCAATACTGGAAGATGAGAATGGAATGCTTCATTCGAGGCACAAACTTTGATCTGTGGCAGGTAATTGAGGTAGGTGATTTTGTTGATTGTTCTGCTGAAGGCACTACTGTTTACAGCTGCAGATAAAAGTAAATTATCATTGAATTTTAAAGCAAAGAATTATATGTTGTGCTTATCTAAAATAGAATTCAGTAAAGTATCCGCATGTATATCTGCTAAAGATATATATGTGGGACAAATTGATGCTCACATATGAAAAATACCCACTACGGATGAAATACCTACTGATGCTCAAGTGTTTAAAGAAACAAGATAGGAAGCTATAACTCCATCATCTCTAACTGTCTCCACTCAAGGGGAGCAACAGGAAGCACCTCAGGAAGTTATCCTTCCACATGAAGAAGAAGAGATAAAGGAGGAACCTCAGATTGAGGGGGAACCTCAGATTGAGGGGAGCCTCATATCTTTTTCAAAAAGGATATCTCTGAAGAAATAAGCGCTGAAGAAGCTTCTGATGATGAAAAAGCTGAGGAGAAGGCTCATAAAATCCAAGTAACTTCTTAGGAGACATCTTCTGAAACAACTCCTCAGGTAGCTTCAACATTAAAGAAGAAAATGCTATTATCTTGATGAACAAAGGAAAAGGCATTCAAATGGGTATGGTTAGAGATGCTCAAAAACATCCGATTGGTGATTACCAACTCTTCACTTCATTCCAATCTGAAGAGGAAGTAGTCATCCTTAGTTTTAGTTTTCTGTTTTTAAACCTCATTTCTGTTTGTTATATTCAGTAAACTACAATGCTGAAGGATCGAGGAAAAGGTGTGGATAAGATCTAGAAGGGGGGGATGAATAGATCTATGCCACTTTCTGCGGAAGCTTAAGCAATTTAAAATACTTTTAAATCAGAGGCTATTTTAATCAGTGAAAAACACAGATCTGATGAGATTTGAGTGAGTTGGTAAAATAGATGTGAAACAAGTTGATTAAGTGAATATTAACCGATCCTATGCAAGCATCTAACGGATGAAATGATCAAACCACAGATAGACAAGTGCACAGAGATTTTTAGGTGGTTCGGAAATCACCCAAGTGATTCCTACATCCACCCCTCACACCCCGTGAGGATTCACTAAAACAACTGGGTAACACACCCACTGGAGCCTGACAACTCCAACACTTGAGAGCTTACAACTCACACAACTTCTAGAGCAAGACTACTCTAGAACAACTGAGCAAGACTGCTCAACACAACCTTGAGTTAGACAACTCAAACTGAGCACAACGGCTCACAACAACCTGAGCACAATGCTCACATAAGACTGCTAGACACCAACTCAAGACATAGACCTTCTAGCAACAGATCTAGTCGAAAATGAGAGCACTAATGAGAGCTATGCAGAAGCACTTGCATAATCTCAAAAGATATCTCAGAAGAACAGAAGTACATGAATTGTATTAAATAACTTCGTTCTTCAAGTGTACTCCCTTGTAGAAGCTTGGATTGGGAAGAGGCTTGCAATCTTGAAGTCCAAAACCGATGCTCTGCACTTTGGAATTGTTGGATCTTCCTTGAGTTCTTCTCCAACGAAGGCTTCTACAGGATCTGCTTCCTTGGGATGCTTCAGAGGTTTCTACAGGGATCACACTCCAATTCTCACACTTGAATTGGTGAGAATTGGTCTTCTGGAAGCACACGGAGAGCAGAGGAGGGAGACGACCTCTTGCAGCCGCCAGGAAACTTCCAGGAGGCTCTAAGAGTTTGGTTGGGTCTCTCTTCTGGATGGATGGCCAATAGAGGGCCTTTTATACCCAAAAGAATCCAAAGATACCCTTTAGGTATAAGGGCACACGATCCTAGGTTGATTCCCCATCGCCCTAGGCAGACACGTGGCAGCCATCCACTTTAAGATGGAATCTTTCCGTAGTGTGTCGACCTGCCCTGGTGGTGGTGTCGACACACTGTCCCATATCTGAGAACAACTGTTCTGGGAAGAAGGTCCCGTGTCGACCTGCTCTGAGAGTGTGTCGACCTGCTGTCCCAAATCTGCAAACTGGCTGTTCTGGGAACTGGGTCCAGTGTCGACCTGCTCTGAGAGTGTGTCGACCTGGGTAGACTGATTCCTGAAAAACTGCAACTCGTGTCGACACACTCTTGACTTGTGTCGACACAGTCTCAATATTCTTCACCTTTTGCCTTTGAATCTGTGTTGTTGTGTCGACACCATGGAAGGGTGTGTCGACACATCTTTTGCAAAAAGTGTTTGTACCTGAAATTTAAACACATATATCATTAGTAAAATATTTTATTATTAGTGCAAATGATAGGTGTGCTTTGAAACATGTTTTTTGAATATAAGTTCAGGTGAAATGTTTTTGACATGTTTCATTTAAATTGCTTTAAAATCACCTCTTGTCATCATCAAAATAGGAGGGAAATGATAAGAGATTACACTCAACCCAACAATCTCCCCCTTTTTGATGATGGCAACATTAAATCCATATGAAAGTAAGGTTTTGATGAAATGTGATTTTAAGCAATTTTGGTTATTCAAATTTTTATTTTCTTTTGTTTAAACTTGTCAAAGACCTTTTGATATTTTTAGTAACAGATGATGATGTACTTGTGAAACACAATGTTACTTGAAATGAGAATTTTTGTACACAGAAGTCAAGCAACTTGACAAGTATTCAAACAATCACATTCACATAAAGATTTTCATCATATTGAAGTCACAATGAAGATTTCATTCAAGCCAAGCAAAACATTTCATTTCATTCAGGAGAAAAAAAAGAGAACATTACATTCATTCCAAAAGATTACAAACATTTCTTTCTTCTCCCCCTTTGACATCATCAAAACAAGATTACATTAAGTAGAAGATGGAGGAGGAGGAGAGGAATTGGAACAAGAATGGTCTCTATGTCTGACAATCTCTTCTCCATTGAAGTCAAGCTGGACTTCATTTGCTCTTGAATGGATGTCAGTTGTATGCAAGTAGTGCTCCATTCTATCTGAATTTCTATCAAGGTGGCTTGAATTCTGGCTAGATCAGCTGCAATGGTTGTGAAGATGATGAAGATCCAGCTGACCAACCAGGTCTTTGCATTATCTTGAATTCCTTTGTCAAATCAGATAACTGCTTGTCAATGTGCTCATTGAAGTTCCTCATGCTTTCCAAATCATCCACAAAATGAGCAAATGACAGTCTTGTGCTGGAAATCTCATGCAATGTCTGAGTAGTGTTGAAGACATCTGCTTGGGAATTTGCCAAAATTCCCTGAAGTACTGTCTCTAGCTTCTGCTGGTGCTCCTTCAGCTGTAGTGAGGCATCTGCCATTGTTCCAATCAATCTATTGAACCTTTGAGCTGCATAGTCTGAAGCAGCTTTCTGTTCTATGAACTTGGCAGATACTGTGTTCTCCAGTCTTTGAATCCTCAACTCAAATGATGTGGACATGGTTTGAATGGAGGAGTTCAAGGTTTCAAATTTTTCATTGAGGAAGGAGAACAACTCTGGTGGAACAGAAGGCCCACCAGAGGATGTGGATGGTTGGAAGGTTGTGGAGATTCAGAGTGAATGAGGAGGGTTGAAACTGAGGTGAGAGAGGGCATGAACTGGGATTTCACCTTCAGTTGGGACTTGAGGCTGATCCTCATTTACAGGAGGCTGATCCTCTTGACCTTGGGGCTGGTCCCCTTCAGCTGGAGGCTGTTCCTCTTGTGCTTGGGGCTGGTCCCCTTGAACCTGAGGCTGGTCCTCCTGAGCTTGGGGCTGTTCCCTTGATCTTGAGGCTGTTCCTCCTGAGCTTGAGGGGCCTCAACCACAACTGGCCCTCTCCTTACTTGATTGCCCTCAAGTCTAAATCCCATAAACTTCTGATATTCTTAAAGGTATAGATGTTGGACTTGGGAATAGACTGGGACTTCTCATTCTCCAAGGGCACACCAAAGTGCTGGAATACTGAGGTCAAGTGTGCTGCATAAGGCAGTGATCTCTTTAGGTCTTTCCTTGTTGTTTCAGAAATGATTTGATAGAGAATCACATGGAGGTTGATTTTGATGTCTTTCACCATGCAATAGATAATGAACCTCTGGATGTCTGTCAACCTATCCCTTCCACCACCTTGAGGGGTAATTATGGTGGTCAATATGTGGTGGATGACCCTTAACACAGGGGGAAAGGATTTGCATTGAACCTGGTTACAAAGGTCTGTTTGGGATCTGATGCATCTGCAGGAAGGCCTGTCAAGATGGAATAGGCTTCATGAAGATCAAATTCAAAGGCATGATAGTCTGCCCCTTCATCTGGTACTTTGAAAATAGAGGCAGCCTTATCAGTTGGCATATCAATGGCTATTCCCTTAACCTTGGATTCATACCCTTCATCTGTGCATTTGAGGTTCTTGTAAATTCCCTAACAAGTCTTGGATACAAACTTGAAACTCAGAAATAAATGGTAACCAAGATTGAAAGGGAAATAGGTTGAATTTCTGGAAAGAGTCTGCTAGCTGAACATCTGATAGTCTAGAATTCGGGGCTTCAAAATTAACTTGGCTGCACTGACTGACTCTGAGGGAATATCTTCTTGAGACTCAGAAGAAGAGGAAGATGATTCCTCAGGGTTTTCAGAAGATGAGCCCGGAATCTCTGGTCTAGGGTTTGGAGGACTACTACCTCTGCCTGAAGAGGAAGGTCTACCTCTCTTTGCTGCCCTTTGAGGTGCTGAAGAGGATCCTGGTTGCTCGGCAGGATCATTTCTTCTTTTAGATCTTCTTTCTGATTGGGCAACGGCAATGTCTGCCGGAATCGGCCTTGAAGAGGCCCTGGACCTTGCGCCACGGCGGGGACCCAACTTCCTGACCATGGTGCAAGGAAGAGTGGAATTCGTAGAGGATGGAAGAGTGGAGAGGTGATGGAAAGAAGGATGAGATTTAGAGAGAAATGGTGAAGATTTCTTGCCGGAAATGATGAGAATAGGGCCGTCGGGTCGACCTGATGCCTAAAAGGGGTGCAGTGGTGCACTGCCCCGCAGGAACAAAAAGGGCTTATCATGAACCCGAACGGTTTGAAAAACAATCAGGCAAGGGTTAGTGTCGACACAGGATGAAGGTAGTGTCGACCTGACCGGAAGTGTGTCGACACGAGTCACATATGTGTCGACACGGCCTTAGGAAAAAATTGAATTTTTGAGAGGAAATTTTTGAGAAATTTTGGGACATCTTTAGAATGATAAGCAATGAGGGGAATTATCATTTCAAGGATTTTTAAGAGGCTTAAAAATTCATTTGTTATATTTTGCAAAAATTCATCACAATTCAGGTTTTCAAACAATTTCCAACAGGATATTAGCATTCCAAGACTTGATCAACAAAATGAGAAATTGAGGGATATAATATATCTAACAATCAACTATAAACTACCATATTTCTCAACTTTAAAGAATTAAAGATGTCATCTAGACTAAATACAATTGTGTTGAAAATAAAACACAATCTCAAAGAACAACTGGATGAGGAATGAAGATGATTCTTTCTAGACACATCTCCAATAATGTTCACATTTTTTTTTTTTAACAAACTATCAAATGATATAAATCTCTTTCACTCAAGTACTAGTGCTTTTTACACACCATAGTCCCTGGATACTTAAGATTTAGTCATTGTCAAGTCTCAAAGGGGTAAATGATGGCCTTTTGACATGAAAATATACGTTTTTAGACGCCAATATTTCCAGTTACTCAGTCATCATCAAAAAACATAGCACATTTTGCTTTTGTTTTGAATTTATTTTTTTTTGATCCCCCTTGAACAGAGTTAGCAATAGTGCCTCATGACATACATGGCACTTCATTCATTGTGAAGGTGTGCAGTTTCTCAGCACAAGTGCCATTGCTCTGTTGGATTTTAAAAAATTTTGGAGAGTTTGTGAGATAGAAATCAAATACATCCAATCATCAGTTGCAAACAAGGAAAGTTTTAAATTCAAGGCACAAGTTGATGTTTAGTCTAGGAAGAGATCTGAATTTCTGTGGGTTGAGAGATATAGTTGAAAGTTGATTAGTAAAAAATATAATAGATCACTCAAGGGTTCATTTTGAGACTCTAGACTTCGAAATGATGACATCATGCAAGGAATTGATGAGATTCAAGAAAATTTTGAATTTTGCAAAGTCATGACTTGTGAATTTTCTAGCTCCCCCTGAGATGATGATTTCAATCACTTTTCATCAAAATAAAGATATGAATTTTGGAAATCAGAAAAGTTTTCTTCTTGGACAACAAAGACTCCCCCTCAACAATTGCATATCATTTCTTGGTACTTGGCGGAGTCATATACTCACGCATAATGAAAGGTTTCCAGACAAGCTTGACTTGTCCTTCTCCAAACACTATTTGATATACCAAGAAATTTCAATACAATAAGAGTTGAAGAATTCATTATCAAAAAGAAATGGAAGTGAAAATAAGCAAGATTTTGAAATCAGAAAAAGTATCCTCTTTGAACAATAGAAGCTCCCCCTCAACAATTGCATATCAATTTCTTAGTACTTGGCGGAGACATATACTCTCGCATAGTGAAAGTGTCCAGACAGGCATAACTTGTCCTTCTCCAAATCACCATTTGATATACCAAGAAATTTCAACACAATAAGAGTTGGAGAATTTATTGTAAAAAGGGAATAGAATTGAAAGTGAGAGAGATATGAACAATGTAACTCAAGGAAGCAAAGAATTATGAGATGCAAAGAACTCCCCCTTAGACAATGCATTACACTCAACCCAAACCTTGAGAGAATCATGAAGGTGGACATTTGCAAAGACCAAGTTCTCTCCTTAAAGATGAAAATCTGTTTTCAGGAAGGGGTTTAGTGAATATGTCTGCAATTTGTTTTTCAGTTTCAATGAAGTGGAGTTCAAAGGATTTCTTGGCAACCTCATCTCTCAAGAAATGATGCCTAATTTCAATGTGTTTGTTCTGGAGTGCTGAATGGGGTTTTTAGACAAATTTATGGCACTAGTGTTATCACATAGATGGGTACACACCCTAAATCTTGGTTGTAATCAAGAAGTTGATGTTTCACCCAGAGAATCTGAGTTCCACATCTACCTGCTGCAACATATTCAGCTTCTGCAGTTGACAGAGCAACTGAATGTTGCTTCTTAGAAGCCCAAGAGATAAGGCACCCACCTAGAAATAGACACAAGCCACTTGTGCTTTTTCTATCTAATTTGCACCCAGCATAATCAGCATCACAATAGGCAAACAGATCTAACTTGCAACCAGCAGGATACCAAATACCTAAGTCACATGTTCCAACAAGATATTTGAAGATTCGTTTAACAGCAAGCATGTGACTTTCTTTAGGATTAGATTGGAATCTAGCACATAAACACACACAAAACTGAATATCAGGTCTAGAAGTTGTAAGATAGAGCAGAGAGCCAATCATACCTCTGTAGGTCTTTGGATCTACTGACTTACCAGATGGATCTTCTTCTAGTTTAGCATTAATTGCAATTGGTGTGCTTGAGTGCTTAAGGTTCTGAAAGTCAAACCTCTTTAATAGCTCCTTGACATATTTGGTTTGACTGATGAAGATTCCTTCATGTGTTTGGTTAACCTGCAATCCCAAAAAGAATGTTAAATCTCCCATTAAGCTCATTTCAAATTCATTCTTCATTTGATTTGAAATTCAGTGCAAAGCCTTTATTGGTTGATCCAAATATTATGTCATCAACAATTTGGACTACAATTATTTGATTTTTAACTGTTTTTGTGAACAATGTTTGATCAACATTACCTCTAGAATATCCTTTTTCAAGTAAAAAGGAACTCAACCGGTCATACCAAGCTCTTGGAGCTTGCTTAAGACCATAGAGAGCCTTATTAAGCTTGAAAACATGGTTAGGATATTTTCATTTCATATCCAGGAGGTTGTTCAACAAAAACATTTTCCTTTATATATCCATTTAAGAATGCACTTTTGACATCCATTTGATAAACTTTGAAATTCATGGAGGATGCAAAAGCAAGGAAAATTCTGACAGCTTCTAGTCTAGCTACAGGGGCATATGATTCTTCAAATCAATTCCAAATTCTTGGTTATACCCCTTTGCAACTAGCCTAGCTTTGTTTCTTATTACTTGACCAGTTTCATTTAACTTATTTCTGAAAACCCATCTAGTACCAATCACTGCTTGGTCACTAGGTCTAGGTACTAATTCCCATACTTGATTTCTTTCGAATTGATGAAGCTCATCATGCATGGCATTAATCCAATCAGAACTGGATAAGGCTTCATCAATTGACTTGGGTTCAATTTGGGAAATTAGAGCTAGTGGGTCTTCTTCAATATTTTGCAAGAAGGATGATCTGGTCCTTACTCTATCATTCAAATTGCCAACTACACTGTCTAATGGGTGATCTCTCAGATATCGAGGTTCAGAAATTACCTGTTGAGAAGTACCCACTTCTGGAGCAATGTTACCTGACCCACTTGAAGATGGAGTGGTTCAGGTTCTCTTCAATGTTTCAAGACTCCTCAACAGTTGGTGAAGAATCCACAATGAGGTCATCCTCTTCATTGTTGTCTTTCCCTGCAAGATTTAGAATCATTAGTGGAAAAGGAATTTTCATCAAAAATAACATGTGGAGATTCTTCAACAGTTTTGGTTTTTAGAATGTACACTTTGAAAGCCCTTGACACTTCAGAATAGCCAAGGAAGATAGCTTCCTGACTCTTAGCATCAAACTTGTCAAGGTTTCTTTGTTATTATTGTGTACAAAGCATTTGCACCCCAAGTTTTGAAATAAGAAACAGTTGGCTTTTTGTTTTTCAACAATTCATAGGGGGTTTTTCTGATCTTTGGTCTGATCAAAGCTCTATTTAGGATATGATTGGCTGTGTTAACAGCTTCTGCCCAGAAGGATTTGGGCAGATTACTTCCTAAGAGCATGGATCTAGCCATTTCCACAAGAGTTCTATTCTTTCTTTCCACAACTCCATTTTGTTCTGGAGTTCTAGGTGAAGAAAACTTGTGAAATATTTGAAATTCAGCACATAGATCAGAAAAGGATGTGTTATCAAATTCACCCCATGATCAGTTAAAATGTTTTTGATTTTATATGGATAAGTTGTTAAGATAGTGGTACAGAAATTCCTGAATTCAAGGCAAGTATCACTTTTGTGGGATAGAAAGATAACCCAAGTAAATCTAGTAAAGTCATCAATGATTACAAACCCATATCTCTTGCCACTTAAGCTTAGAACTCTTGTTGGCCCAAAAAGGTCCATGTGAAGAAGTTCTAGTGGCCTAGATGTAAGTACCTCATTGAAGGTTTTAAAAGATTTCCTAGTTTTTTTTCCTTTAGCACATATCCCACAAACTTGATCTTCAACATTAGAAAAAGATTCAGGAAGACCCTTAACCAAGTTCAGTCTTAACAACTTATTCAATGTTCTGAAACTTGCATGGCCAAGTCTTTTGTGCCAAGTCCATGCAATTTCATCTTTATTTGCAACAAAGCAAAGATTTTCAGAAAAGTTTTTATTAAGGTTGATCATGTAGACATTGTTTCTCTTTTTCCAAAGAATTTGATTTTATCAGTTGATGAATCAATTATCTTACAAAAATCAGATTCAAACACAACTTTGTGACCTTTGTCACATAGTTGGCTGATACTGAGCAAATTATAATCAAGACCATCAACTAATAAAACATTATCTACTGAGTTTGAAGAAGTTTGACCAACCTTTCCAGATCCAATGATCTTTCCTTTATTTTTACCTCCAAATGTAACTGACCCTCCCTCCTTTTCAAGCAGGAATGAGAATTTGGCTCTGTCTCCCGTCATGTGTCGTGAACACCCACTGTCAAGAAACCATACATTGGTGTTGGGTGCACGACCTTCCTGCAAAAAGATCAGTGGAGAGAAGATTTTGGTACCAAACAGAGTTGGGACCATCAGAATGATTGAGCATTGTCATCAAATCCTTTCTCACCCAAATTTGACTTGTTTTTTATTTTTGTTTTGTTACATTGGTGTTTTCAGCCTTTTTCTGTTTGTTCTTTCTTTTAGGAATGAAAGCACCAAGATTTTTTTTTTTGGTAGGAGGGAGTTTTTCATTTGAAAATTGGAGTTCAGATTAGGAGGTGGAAACAGGGTTTGTTGGTACATCAAAGGTTTGGATGAAGAATTGAGGATGACCAACAGGGGTTTCATACCATTGGCTCCAAGGATTGGTCCAATCATCTTGAAATGTTGTCTTGGAGGTCCAAGGTTTTCATGAATTATTTCTTTTGACTTTTTCTTATTTTTCAAATTTTATTTGAATTTTGGTTGAGTTGTTTGCAGCTTTTGATGTTGAGCAGGTCGACCTCTCCTGTACTGGTGTCGACACAGCAGCCACAGAAGCTTGTTCTTGTGGACTGGTGTCGACCTGTCAGGGGACTGTGTCGACCTGATTGTCTTCTTTTGTTTTTGAGTTTTGCTTTGTTTTGTGTTTTGTTTAAGGTTTTGTTTGCTGTTTGTTGAATTTCTGTGTTCTCAAGATTAGGACCCTTGACAAATTTAATTAGTGGTGTGCTTTGCCCTTTTTCTCACCAGATTTGTCTTTCATGGGTTTCTTTTTGTTGAATCCTAATCCATGAGAGGTGGTTGTCATGGTGGTTCCTAGCAGTGCCTCTAAGTTATCTTTACCTTTTGTGAAGGTTTGGATAACTTCATCCCTTTCTTTTAGCTGGTTTTTAAGAGTTTCAATTTCTTCAATTTCTGTTGTTTTTCTTGTTTTTCAATTTCCAGCTTTTCAGTTAAGTTTTGAATTCTTGGGAGGCCTTTTGAGAGGCAAGTTTTAGTTCATCAATAAGTTCAGGAGATTTTCTTTTTCTTCATCAATTCTGTTATTCAGTTTCCAGTTCACAAGTTCTGTGTTTGAAGATTGGTTATGGTAAAGGTTTTCAATTTTCTTTTTGATGTGTTTGTTTTCTTTTCTCATTTCAGAATATTTCAACTAGCTCAGCATAACATCCTGCCAATCTTCAACAGAAAATCTTCAAAAGAGGTATTACCTTTCCATCTGAACTGTTGGCCATGAAGCAAACCTCCTCACTTTCAGAGCTTGAGGATTTCTTCTTCTTCTTCCTCACTTGAGTCTTCATCAGACCAAGTGGCTACCATGGCCTTTGGCTTCTTAAATTTCTGGAATTTCTTGTGCTTTCCTTCTTGTTCTCAGGACACTCTCCCTTCATGTGTCCTGGTTTGTTGCACCTGTAACAGACATATTTTCGTCAGATTTGTGATTCTTGTTGAAATTAGAAGAGGAAGTGTTTTTCTTACCTGAGAAAAACTTCTTTTCCCAGACATTTTTCCTTTTCTGTATTTCAAGAATTTTCTGAATTGCCTGGTCATGAGGGCAATTTCATCCTCATTTGACTCAGACTCCTCAGAACTTGTCTTTTCCTGACTTTTATCTTTATTGCTTGAAGAGGCCTTAAGTGCCATAGGCTTGGTCTTAATAT
This sequence comes from Colocasia esculenta, assembly GCA_014218235.1. Lineage (NCBI taxonomy): Eukaryota > Viridiplantae > Streptophyta > Magnoliopsida > Alismatales > Araceae > Colocasia > Colocasia esculenta. The sequence goes on from CM024758.1 coordinate 30,938,022, forward strand.
GTGTTCTTCATTTCTTTTTAAGTTGATTTCATATGTCATTAAGGATCCAATCAATTCATCCAAAGAGATTTTGGACAGATCTTTTGAATCTTCAACGACAGTGGCCTTTGTATGCCAGATTGAAGAAAGTGAACGTAAGATTTTTCTTACCAAGTCTGCATCTGTATATTCCTTACCCAAGGCCTTTAATCCATTCACAATCACCATGAACCTGGCAAACATTTCAGAAATATTTTCGTTAGACTTCATCATAAAAAGTTCATATTCTGAAACTAGAATATTTGCCTTAGTCTCCTTACTTGTGATGTTCCCTCATAGAGTAATTCGAGTTTATCCCACATCTCTTTGGCAGATTTGCACATTGAGATTCTCGAATACTCCTTGGGATGAACAGCACATTGAATCATGTTCATGGCACTATAATTCAATGTAGCTCTTCTTATTTGTTCCCTAGTCCAGGTTTCTTCCTCACCCTGGTTTTCATAGGGACCAGCCTCAACCACTTTCCAAATTTCATAGTTCTGGGCCCTTAAAAATACTTGCATTCTGTTTTTCCAGTAAGAATAGTCCGTCCCATTAAAGAATGGTGGCCTATTTATGGAATGACCCTCAGCTATGAAACCTTTGGAATCCATGACTCTAAAGCAGAAAGAAAATGCTTAGCAAACAAACAGGCAAACACTCAAAACACACAACACTCAGAAACAAAACTGCTCAGATCAAATCAGATCAAAGTAACCCGCTGATACCAATTGAAGGATCGAAGGAAAAGGTGTGGATAAGATCTAGAAGGGGGGGATGAATAGATCTATGCCACTTTTGCGGAAGCTTAAGCAATTTAAAATACTTTTAATCAGAGGCTATTTAATCAGTGAAAAACACAGATCTGATGAGATTTGAGTGAGTTGGTAAAAATAGATGTGAAACAAGTTGATTAAGTGAATATTAACCGATCCTATGCAAGCATCTAACGGATGAAATGATCAAACAAGATAGACAAGTGCACAGGATTTTTAGGTGGTTCGGAAATCACCCAAGTGATTCCTACATCCACCCCTCACACCCCGTGAGGATTCACTAAAAACAACTGGGTAACACACCCACTGGAGCCTGACAACTCCAACACTGAGAGCTTAACTCACACAACTTCTAGAGCAAGACTACTCTAGAACAACTGAGCAAGACTGCTCAACACAACCTTGAGTTAGACAACTCAAACTGAGCACAACGGCTCACAACAACCTGAGCACAATGCTCACATAGACTTGCTAGACACCAACTCAAGACATAGACCTTCTAGCAACAGATCTAGTCGAAAATGAGAGCACTAATGAGAGCTATGCAGAAGCACTTGCATAATCTCAAAAGATATCTCAGAAGAACAGAAGTACAATGAATTGTATTAAATAACTTCGTTCTTCAAGTGTACTCCCTTGTAGAAGCTTGGATTGGGAAGAGGCTTGCAATCTTGAAGTCCAAAACCGATGCTCTGCACTTGGAATTGTTGGATCTTCCTTGAGTTCTTCTCCAACGAAGGCTTCTACAGGATCTGCTTCCTTGGGATGCTTCAGAGGTTTCTACAGGGATCACACTCCAATTCTCACACTTGAATTGGTGAGAATTGGTCTTCTGGAAGCACACGGAGAGCAGAGGAGGGAGACGACCTCTTGCAGCCGCCAGGAAACTTCCAGGAGGCTCTAAGAGTTTTGGTTGGGTCTCTCTTTTTGGATGGATGGCCAATAGAGGGCCTTTTATACCCAAAAGAATCCAAAGATACCCTTTAGGTATAAGGGCACACGATCCTAGGTTGATTCCCCATCGCCCTAGGCAGACACGTGGCAGCCATCCACTTTAAGATGGAATCTTTCCGTAGTGTGTCGACCTGCCCTGGTGGGGTGTCGACACACTGTCCCATATCTGAGAAAAACTGTTCTGGGAAGAAGGTCCCGTGTCGACCTGCTCTGAGAGTGTGTCGATGCTGTCCCAAATCTGCAAACTGGCTGTTCTGGGAACTGGGTCCAGTGTCGACCTGCTCTGAGAGTGTGTCGACCTGGGTAGACTGATTCCTGAAAAACTGCAACTCGTGTCGACACACTCTTGACTTGTGTCGACACAGTCTCAATATTTCTTCACCTTTTGCCTTTGAATCTGTGTTGTGTCGACACCATGGAAGGGTGTGTCGACACATCTTTTGCAAAAAGGTTTGTACCTGAAATTTAAACACATATATCATTAGTAAAATATTTATTATTAGTGCAAATGATAGGTGTGCTTTGAAACATTTTTGAATATAAGTTTCAGGTGAAATGTTTTTGACATGTTTCATTTAAATTGCTTTAAAATCACTCTTGTCATCATCAAAATAGGAGGGAAATGATAAGAGATTACACTCAACCC
>CM024758.1:30940518-31014432 GCA_014218235.1 Colocasia esculenta
AGCAAATCTTTCCTGCTGCTCGGCCGTAAGAAATGCAGTTCTGTAGCCCCCGACACTGCCAGAAACACCAGAAGAGGCCATGGTTTTGGATGGAAAGAGTTTCTTGAGGACTAGAAAGAGAAATGGAGCAAGAACCCTCAGAAATTTCAAGCGCGAAGTAGTTGGAATCTTGAAATCTCAGGGAGTCGATGCCGGAGTCGATAGGGTATCACTTAAGGCAGAAGGAAGAAGATGATGAAGGGATGCGAATCGTTGCCGCACAGATTTCGGGATATAAGAAAAAAATTAAAAGGAATGACCTTTAGAATTTGGAGGCGCCATGATAGCAGAAAATGACAAACTGACTAGTTCGATAGGAATAAATTCTTATAAAATAACGAACCGTCAAGTCAAACTTAAAAGAATAGGCAATAATTGGAATTTTTCTCAAATTTTTAGGAGGAAAAATAATTAAATTTTAAAAATAATATTTTAGTTTTAAACAGATAATTCTTTCACAATTTACACATACCTAATTCCCTTCTAAGAGAAGTAAATCTTCTCGGGTAAGGCCTTTGTGAAAATATCTGCTAACTGATTGTTTGTATCAATAAATGAAATATCAATGTTGCCATTGCTACATGATCACGAATGAAATGATATCTAACCTCAATGTGTTTAGTCCTTGAGTGCTGTGCTGGATTCTTGGTTAGATTTATAGCACTGGTGTTGTCGCATAACAATGGAATTGCCTTAATATGTAACCCATAATCCTCAAGTTGTTGCTTGATCCATAGGAGTTGTATACAGCAACTTCCAGGAGCTACGTACTCAGCTTCAGCTGTTGACAAAGCTACTGAATTTTGTTTCTTTGAGGACCATGATATCAGACAACCTGCAAGGAATTGACAACAACCACTGGTGCTTTTTCTGTCTATTTTGCATCCAGCGTAGTCAGCATCAGAGTATCCTACCAAATTAATTTGACATGATTTTGGAGACCATAAACCTAAGTCATAGGTTCTAACTAAGTATCTAAATATTCTTTTGACATTAATTAAATGGGACTCTTTAGGATCTGCCTGATACCTAGCGCACATACATACACTAAACAATATATCAGGTCTACTAGCAGTTAAGTACAGTAAAGATCCTACATACCTCTGTAGATTTTTTGATCTACTTCTTACCATCCTTATCACTGTCCAATCTTGTTGAGGTGCTCATTGGTGTGGACAGTGGCATGGCGCTTTCAAATCCAAACTTCTTTATGAGATCCTTGGTATTTGGCTTGACAGATGTGGGTGCCATCTTTTCCTTGCTTGATTTGCAATCCAAGGAAGTAGTTAAGCTCCCCCATCATACTCATCTCTAATTCTCCCTGTATAAGCTTCTCAAAATACTTGCAAAGAGATTCATCAGTAGAACAAATATTATATCATCAACATATATTTGAACAAGCAAAATATGTTTGACCTTAGATTTGACAATAGTTACTGTCTACTTGACTCAAGTGAAACCATGATCTAATAGAAATGCACTTAGCCGTTCATACCATGCTCTTGGTGCTTGTTTTAATCCATATAGTGCTTTGTGCAGTTTAAATACATGATTTAGAAAATCAATGTCATCAAAACCTGGAGGTTGTTCCACATAAACCTCCTCTTTTATGAAAACCGTTAGAAAGGCAGACTTTACATCCCTTGAATTAATTATATCTAATGCAGATGCATATGCAAGTAATATTCTAATAGCCTAAAGTCTAGCTACTGGTGCATAGGTTTTATCAAAATCTATGCCTTCCTCTTGGGAATAGCCTTGAGCTACCAATCTGGCATTGTTTCTTATGATCACACTAGCTTCAACCAATTTATTTCTGAACACCCATTTGGTGCCAATCACTGGATGATCTGATGGTCTAGGAACAAGTGACCATACCTGGTTTCTCTTGAACTGATTCAGTTCATCTTGCATGGCTAAAATCCAAGATTCATCAGTGATAGCTTCATTGACTGTCCTAGGCTCTATTTGAGAAACAAAAGCTAAATAATCACATGGAATTATGTTACCTCTTGTTCTTACCCCTACAGATGGATCATCAATAATATTTTCAGGAGGGTGATCTTTCTTGTATCTCCATTCCTTTGGAAGATTCTCATGTACTATGTCTTTTTGTTGCAGGTCTTCCAGAGGTGGATCTTCCTTGTCCTCAATTGATGAGTTCTTTAGCTTCTTGGACAATTCATCTGCATCACCATTATCACTATCTTCTTCCTTTCTCAAGGAAGGTTAGTTTCATCAAAGATAATGTGTACTGATTGCTCAATTAATAAAATACGCTTATTAAATACCCTATAGCCTTTAGGTTTAGATGCATACCCCATGAAAATGCCTTCATCTGATTTTGCATCTAACTTACCAATGTCTCTTTTGCCATTGTTGTGGATGAAACATGGACATCCGAATATCCTGAAGTGACTGATCTTCGACTTCTTTTCCTTGTACAATTCATATGTTGTTTTCTTTAGAATCGGCCTGATCATCACCGGTTGATTATGTAACAAGCTGTGTTAACTGCTTCAGCCCAAAAGTACCTTGGCAGATTATATTCTGACAACATCGTTCTTGCCATATCTAGTAGGTTCTGTTCTTTCTCTCAGCAACTCCATTCTTCGTGGTGTTCTTGGTGCTGAGAAATTGTGCTCTATCCCTTTGTCATCACAGAATTTGCCAAATTTTTCATTCTGAAACTCTCCTCATGATCTGACTGGATTCCAACAATGCAGTACTTCTTATCTTTCTGACCTTTTTACTAAAACTTACAAAGCTTTCAAATGTATCATCTTTGTGTTCCAGAAAGGATACCCATGTGAATCTTGAATAGTCATCTACTATAACGAATCCAAAGTTCTTTCCTCTAAGACTTGTGTTGTAGCACCCTTGATTTTAAAACCCGAAAAAAATAACATTTCTATTTTAATAAATGAGAAAAATAGAATTAATTGGATTAAAGGGGAAATAAATGGAAACAAAGGGAATTAATGTAGTACCCTAGAATTTCTTTGAATATATTCTGTTCATTGTGTGTTATTTCTGCATAAATTGATTTCTGTTCTGTGTAGAACTAGGCGTCAAGATCATTGGACGTTGAAGCTTGTAAGCGGCAACATCGCATGCCGTTTATAGGATATTAACGACGATAGGTATTGACGTTTAATATTTTCTGAATTATTTAATTATGGGCAAGAATATAAACGACATCAACGATGGACGTTTATATCTGGGATAAGCGACAACCTATATTGACGTTAAGTCGACTTGCCTGTTTTTGAGCTTTCCGTTCCGGATCAGGAAAGCGAGCGCGTTTCGGGAAGGCTTTAATGAGCTGATCCGAGGCGTTTAGATCCGAGGGTCAGGGTTGGGTTTGGCCTTTGCTAGAGAGGTCTTTATAAGACCAGATCTCGCAGAAAGAAAGGGGGTTTTTGCCTTGGTTCTGGAAGAGAGAAAGAGGGCCGAGGAAGGGACTTGCAGAGCGATCTGGTGCTTGTTCGTGCGGATTGAAGGCATCTACACCGAGGAGAATCATAGGACTACGTGCCCAAAAGCTCATCCAGGCGGAGGAACTTCATCGGAGGAGGTTTCGGACTGCTTGAAGAAGGAGGAAAGAACTGTCTCCCTGGCGAGACGGGCTTCTTCGAGCTCGGATTCGACACTCCATTAGGAGGGATTGAGGCAAGTTACATGGGGGATTTAGTTTAGGATATGATATACTAAGTATTTAACATTTTTCCGTGTTTTTAAGCATGTAAACAACCTACGGGAAGGGTTAGAAACGTTGTCATTTCATGCAGGTTTCTGTGTTTTCTGTGTTTTAGAACTCGACGTCAAGGGTATTGCCGCCTATATTATGTAAACGGCAATATCGACTGCCGTTTAGTTCATCCCGAAATATATAAGTATTTCTGTCCTTTTTATATGTAAACGGCGCTATGTGCCGCCGTCGGTCTGTGTTAACGGCGTTATGTGCCGCCGCCTATAATTACTTAACGGCAACGTGTGTGGACGTCTACTATAATAAACGTCGTACCATTGACGCAAGTTTAGCAGAACTGTATATTTCCAGAAATCTGAGTGAATTGGTTGTAAATGTATAATTTATGAATGTATGCGTTTCAGCCATGTAATATAGAGTATGTTAATAGTATGGACTGTCTATTTCTGTAATGTGCAGGTTTTACATATAACTATATATGTATAAATTGATGAACATGCATCATTACATGACAATGATGAAGGTTTAAATTGTATAAGATAAGTGCAATGATGTAAAAGAAAGCATGTTGATTGATGTTTAGATTACTGCAATAGATATGATATGTCTATTTCATGTGAAAATTATGAGTTTTTCTCAATATTAAACCATGTTAGTTAGTTGATTTAATAGAGTTAATTTCATGAAAAATAGTTGCAGGAATCAGAAAATTATGAAAATTGACATGTGTATTGAAATTACTGATTTCGAATTTCTGTTAAAATTTCAGAATTTTCAGACATGTGCACGTTCTGTTATGAATTCTGAGCATTATATTACACAGAATTTGAATAAAAATACATGAAAATGCAAGAATGAAATGTCATTATCTATTATATACGTTAGTGTATGCATTATAAAATTGATGCCAATAAGACATTGCTATCTTAGAGATTCCTACAAGGAACTACACCATAGATGCCCCTATGGTAATGGTTCACCTACATGTAAAGAAATGAATCCGTGGGCAACGGATTAAAATCCTGGAGGTAGACTTGTTCTACTGGTCAAGGTGGGAAGGACTTTCCCGGTTTTGCGCAAATACCATGACTTCATCACCGCATTGCCTAGGTGATAAGTGAATGATAAATGACTACTGATCTCTAATTTAGTGTGGGCTATGTCTTGGCAACTATATGAAAATGACTACATGTTACATGCTACAAGTTACATGTCTATTTGTTCTACATGCTACATACTACATGTTATATGCTTACACTCCTACATGTGAACTTGTTCAAAGAATTCATATTACATGTTGATGTTTAATATTACTACATGAAAATTTTATGTAAAGATAGATTCCATGAATAAGTAATTCCATGCTTCATGAGAAACGGTTTTATTTCCTTAATAGTTAGAATCACTATGAAATGAATGATTGTCAATGAACCTTAGAATTATAGTAAGGAAAGTATATGATATCAATGAATGGAATGCTAATGCACTACCATGTTTTAAAATTAGTATACGTTAATATCTTGAACTGTCTTCCATGTGATTTGCTGGGTCTTGTAGACTCATACTTGCTTAACATTTCAGGAGAGCCACAGGATACGGAGGAGTTAGTGCAGACTGACTCAGAGCGGGAGGACGTGGAGACCTAGTTGATATAGAGAGTTTTTGAGTGAAATTTGTATGTGAGAATCTTATGTATTTCTTTATGCATCTGATCTTGGATTGTGATAAACTTTGGACTATTGTTATCTTTTATGCATTAGATTTGCTTTTGAATAAAATGCTGATTACAAGTGTTTAATTCCATGGTCTGTTAATCATCATTGGAATTGAATAGTTATTTGTGTATATTTCAACCTGTATTGTAATTGTTGGATTCGTTCCACTGTAATACCTCTACTAGATCCAATGTGAGTTGGTGTAACTGTACTGGGTCTAAGAGGGGCGTTACAATTAAAGTAATAACCCATTAAGCTAAATTAGTAGTGGGTTAAACAAATGGTCCGAACCAAATAGATTGGGCCCCATAGGATGAAGCCCATCTTGGGAGGAGATGTAATTAAGTGAAATTCGTATCTAATTAATTAGTAAATAGTAAAAGGCTAAGATAAACACTAAATATGTCATGTTTATCCAAAATAAGAGTCCTAGCCTTGCTATAACTCATTACCCATGAAATTAATCTCTTCCCCACCCAAAAAGAGATAATTGCTAGAAAGGAAGGTGATAAACATGGAAATTCGGAATTAATTGAAAGGAGGAGTTTTAGAAAGGGTAAAACTCTACTAGCAACTCAATACACCACCCAAGTTCATCCCTACCACCCATAGTTCGTGGCTGGAGTCCTAGGAGACGAGGGGAAGGCTGGAGAACGAAGGAGCAAGGAGGAGGAGGCTTGAACAAGGAGGATTTTCTAATTTTCGTCATCAAACTAGGGCTTTCTTACTCACGAAAAAGGTAGGCAATCTCTCAAGCAAAAATCGTGTAAAAATTATTCTAGGTCACCTTCATGTACCTCTTCAAAAGCCCTATGGTTTCGTTGTATTCTGTTTATCCATTTGGGCGAATTTAATTCATGAAGTCGTGCTGTCACCATGAACCCAAAATATCATGTTCTCTCTAATTCCCGACACGTACTTGTTCCATGCTATGAGAAAATTCTCATTGATACTACAATGCAATAGCTTTCAAACTCCCCTAGGTTGTTTTCTATTTTGATCTCTCATGAAGGAGAATAATTCTTTGAATCCCTGTCAGATCCATGCACCTGACCCTTCTTGTTGGTTTTGAACCTCGTTCGTGCTTAACTTCATACCATGATAATTATCATAAATACTACATCTTATTAGCTTTTGAATGCTCTTGGTTTAGGAATTTTCATCATGTATCCATCGTTAATTAATTCATTGAACCTTGACTGCACATGTTTAGGTCACCAAAAAGTAACCTGATCAAATCATGCCCAAACTTGTTATTTCAAATTAATCATGCATGTTGATAACCTATATGTCTACTTTCATTTAAAACTAATTTCGCGCTTTTTGGATCACCGTGTTATTTTATATGGAATTTAGAACGTCCATGTATCATAGAGGACTCGCCCTGGGAAAAAGGAAAAATGGCAAAACCCACCTGTTATCGCGACGGCGCAATCCGCCGCGATATCAGTGGGGTCGCGCCGGCCGATGGCGTCGCGTCAAGAACGCGGCGGCATAAGCCGCCGCGATTCCACTCCGGACCGGGCCAGACCGGCCAGGTCCCGTACGCGCCGCCGCCCCGTCGCTACTTGAATCGCGACGGTAAGTCCGCCGCGTTTTCATGAATCCGACCAGAATGGAAATTGTGCATATGCCCTGTTGTTTAAGCCTTATACCCTTTATTAGCCATGATTAACCCATGTTATAGTTAATTCGACTTGGTATGTTAATAAATGGCATTAACATTATATTTAATTATTTGAAATAACATTTGCACGACTTGTCATATCCTCAAGATTTCTTTACACTTGCACACACACAACATTATTAAATGCCATCTGACCCTGATAAATTATGCAATATATATTCGTAAATTAGCGAAATAAATGACTAAATTACCCTATTTTTATTAAATACAATTGCTTTCGTTTTATACGAGTATTTTAAATGCTATTATCGTTTTCCCTCGGCTTCGAGCACTCGAGGCACGACGGACCTGTTTCTACACACTTTCTCTTGACTTGGACCACCTCTCCATCGGGAATACTCTCGACTGGGCTAGGGGCTCCTTGTCAAGACCTCCGTAAGTCTTCTTGGCTTTGGCGCACGTCCTCAGTCAACGAGCTGGTTGTACCCCAAAACTTGTTACACTTTAGAGATCGGTACGATCCATGGCTTTAGTGTTTCCTTCTCATCTTGGGATCACGCCGGACCACCTGACCCGTGTACACGGCACGGCTAAGGGGGCGGTTGTGACTTTTACCAGACTGCCGGCACCCGACCTGGTGCTGTGCAACCGTTACTATCAGAATTTCACGTGTTTTACGGAATTGTCCCTATCTCATCTAATGTCCATATCATCTTATCTGTTCACGTTCTCTCTACACTCTCATCTATCTCGTCTAGTAATCTCTTATCTCTTCTTGGTACTCTATTGGCCATTCGTGTGATTGTCTAAGATAAAAGAAATGACTAATGCCAGTGCAATAGGGCCCGATCAGGTCCTGGGAGGAGCGCCCAAAAAGTGCCAATGCCCATGGGAGTTAAAATGATCAAGGATGTGTTACGGCATGCATCCAGTGCCAGTTTACTATCTAGATTAATGTATGACAATCAAAGTACTATCTCTACAAGTGCAAGCGTGATCGTTACTAGTGCACCGTTGTGCAAATTTACATGATATAACGTTACATCGCCATTCTATTATCGTTCTCGTTGTACTATTTTCCCTGTGCCAGTTTCAATTGTTCTCTCGTTATCATGACATGCTCTACATGACTTTACTCTCTAGTTAACCTGCCTTTAAAACATTAACTATTTAAAGCATGCTTGTGTTCATGAGATATTAAGTCCTACTGGGCGTTATTCGCTCATCCTACGTATTTATTTAATGTGTTTCAGGTGAGTCGGATCATGACCACACTCACGAGGATGGGACCGATGAGGAGGCTCAGGAGTGACCCTTCTGCAACCAGTACTGTCTAGTAGTCAGTTAGTATAGAATGAGTCAGTTAGTCATTATGTAATAGTTGATTTTCAATAAAGTACTCTGGGCCCTAGTTTTGGCCCTGATACGTTGATGTACTAGTTAGTTCTCGAAGTTGATGAGTTATTAGTGAATGTAATGGAGATTGTTGGATTATTAATGAGATATGAGGTTGTTTGGTATTATTTCCATTTGTGTAATGGTTTGTTATTTATTTCTTGCTCTGTACTATTTAATAACTATAATCCCGCTCTGATATTCCGCGTCGGGGCATTACATGTGTTCCTCATTGGCCGAAATAAATCCATATGAAGGAGTTCTAAGGGTTAGAGGTTGTTACCACAGTCTTTGACTTGAAGGATGACTTGGTGTGCTTTCCTTTTGCACATGGTCCACAGACACCGTCCATTCTTGTGTTGACCTTTGGTAGACCTTCCACCAGGCTTTTCTTGATCAGCTTTCTCATGCCATCCAAACTGCAGTGGCCCAATCTTCTCTGCCACAGCTCAGTGTGAACTCCACTGTGTCCAGAGGTAGGCACACCGAAGAGAGATGCTAATAGATCTCGTGTGACCCTAATCTGAGTTCCCTTGACCATGGAAGTCAAGGTCCCGTCTTCCTCTGTCTTCAGACATACATAGAAAGCTTTTACAAGGTCTGGATAACTTACTTCTGATAGGGTGGCAATTTTTGTCCACTTCAATCTATCCATAGCTGCGGCGATACTGCCCATTCCGTTCTTCTGCAAGTCAGACACATCCAATGCTTTGTGTCCGCAAAGCTTGGTATTTACTGAAGCAAATCTTTCCTGCTGCTCAGCCATAAGAAACGTAGTTCCGTAGCCCCCAACTGCTGCCGGAAACACCAGAAGAGGCCATGGTTTTGGATGGAAAGAGTTTCTGGAGGACTGGAAAGAGAAATGGAATAAGAACCCTCAAGAAATTTCAAGCGGGAAGCAGTTGGAAGGTGAAATCTCATGGAGTCGATGCCGGAGTCGATAGGGTATCGCCTCAGGCAGAAGGAAGTAGATGATGAAGGGATGCGAATCGTTGCCGCACAGATTTTGGGATATAAGAAAAAATTAAAAGGAATGACCTTTACAATTTGGAGGCGCCATGATGGCAGAAAACGACAAACTGACTAGATCGATAGGAATAAATTCTTATAAAATAACGAACCGTCAAGTCAAACTTAAAAGGATAGGCAATAATTGAAATTTTGCTCAAATTTTTAGGAGGAAAAATAATTTAAATTTTGAAAATAATATTTTAGTTTTAAACAAATAATTCTTTCACAATTTACACATGCCTAATTCCCTTCTAAGAGAAGTAAATCTCTCTTCGGGTAAGGCCTTTGTGAAGATATCTGCTAACTGATTGTTTGTATCAATAAATGAAATATCAATGTTGCCATTTGCTACATGATCACGAATGAAATGATATCTAACCTCAATGTGTTTAGTCCTTGAGTGCTGTACTAGATTCTTGGTTAGATTTATAGCACTGGTGTTGTCGCATAACAATGGAATTGTCTTGATATGTAACCCATAATCCTCAAGTTGTTGCTTGATCCATAGGAGTTGTGTACAGCAACTTCCAGGAGCTACGTACTCAGCTTCAGCTGTTGACAAAGCTACTAAATTTTGTTTCTTTGAGGACCATAAGACAACCTGCAAGGAATTGACAACAACCACTGGTGCTTTTTCTGTCTATTTTGCATCCAGCATAGTCAGCATCAGAGTATCCTACCAAATTAATTTGACATGATTTTGGAGACCATAAACCTAAGTCATAGGTTCTAACTAAGTATCTAAATATTCTTTTGACATTAATTAAATGGGACTCTTTAGGATCTTCCTGATACCTAGCGCCCATACATACACTAAACAATATATCAGGTCTACTAGCAGTTAAGTACAGTAAAGATCCTACCATACCTCTGTAGATTTTTTTATCTACTTTCTTACCATCCTTATCACTGTCCAATCTTGTTGAGGTGCTCATTGGTGTGGACAGTGGCTTGGCGCTTTCAAATCCAAACTTCTTTAAGAGATCCTTGGTATATTTGACTTGACAGATGTGGGTTCCATCTTTTCCTTGCTTGATTTGCAATCCAAGGAAGTAGTTAAGCTCCCCCATCATACTCATCTTGAATTCTCCCTGCATAAGCTTCTCAAAATACTTGCAAACAGATTCATCAGTAGAACCAAATATTATATCATCAACATATATTTGAACAAGCAAAATATATTTGACCTTAGATTTGACAAATAGTGTACTATCTACTTGACCTCTAGTGAAACCATAATCTAATAGAAATGCACTTAGTCGTTCATACCATGCTCTTGGTGCTTATTTTAATCCATATAGTGCTTTGTGCAACTTAAATACATGATTTGGAAAATCAATGTCATCAAAACCTGGAGGTTGTTCCACATAAACCTCCTCTTTTATGAAACCGTTTAGAAAGGAAGACTTTACATCCATTTGAAATAATTTTATATCTAATGCAGGCATATGCAAGTAATATTCTAATAGCCTCAAGTCCAGCTACTGGTGCATAGGTTTCATCGAAATCTATGCCTTCCTCTTGGGAATAGCCTGGAGCTACCAATCTAGCCATATTTCTTATGATCACACCAGCTTCATCCAATTTATTTCTGAACACCCATTTGGTGCCAATCACTGGATGATCTGATGGTCTAGGAACAAGTGACCATACCTGGTTTCTCTTGAACTGATTCAGCTCATCTTGCATGGCTAAATCTAAGATTCATCAGTGATAGCTTCATTGACTGTCCTAGGCTCTATCTGAGAAACAAAAGCTAAATAATCACATGGAATTACGTTACCTCTTGTTCTTACCCCTACAGATGGATCACCAAAAATGTTTTCAGGAGGGTGATCTCTCTTGTATCTCCATTCCTTTGGAAGATTCTCATGTACTATGTCCTTTTGTTGCAGGTCTTCCAGATGTGGATCTTCCTTGTCCTCAATTGATGAGTTCTTTAGCTTCTTGGACAATTCATCTGCATCATCATTATAACTATCTTCTTCCTTTCTCAAGGAAGGGTTAGTTTCATCAAAGATAATGTGTACTGATTGCTCAATTAATAAAGTACGCTTATTAAATGCCCTATAGCCTTTAGGTTTAGATGCATACCCCATGAAAATGCCTTCATCTGATTTTGCATCTAACTTACCAATGTCTTTTTTGTCGTTGTTGTGGATGAAACATGGACATCCGAATGCCCTGAAGTGACTGATCTTCGACTTCTTTCCTTGTACAATTCATATGTTGTTTTCTTTAGAATCAGCCTGATCATCACCGGTTGAATATGTAACAAGCTGTGTTAACTGCTTCAGTCCAAAAGTACCTTGGCAGATTATATTCTGCTAACATCGTTCTTTCCATATCCAGTAGGGTTCTGTTCTTTCTCTCAGCAACTCCATTATGTTGTGGTGTTCTTGGTGCTGAGAAATTGTGCTCTATCCCTTTGTCATCACAGAATTTGCCAAATTTTTCATTCTGGAACTCTCCTCTATGATCTGACCGGATTCCAACAATGCAGTACTTTTTATCTCTCTGAACCTTTTTACTGAAACTTACAAAGCTTTCAAATGTATCATCTTTGTGTCCAAAAAGGATACCCATGTGAATCTTGAATAGTCATCTACTATAACGAATCCAAAGTTCTTTCCACCAAGACTTGTGGTCCTCATTGGCCCAAATAAATCCATATGAAGGAGTTCTAAGGGTTTAGAGGTTGTTACCATAGTCTTTGACTTGAAGGATGACTTGGTGTGCTTTCCTTTTGCACATGGTCCACAGACACCGTCCATTCTTGTGCTGACCTTTGGTAGACCATCCACGAGGCTTTTCTTGATCAACTTTCTCATGCCATCCGAACTGCAGTGGCCCAATCTTCTGTGCCACAGCTCAATGTGAACTCCACTGTGTCCAGAGGTAGTCACACCGAAGAGAGATGCCAATAGATCTCGTGTGACCCTAATCTGAGTTCCCTTGACCATGGAAGTCAAGGTCCCGTCTTCCTCTGTTTTCAGACATACATAGAAAGCTTTTACAAGGTCTGTATAACTTACTTCTGATAGGGTGGCAATCTTTGTCCACTTTAATCTGTCCATAGCTGCGATGATACTGCCCATTCCGTTCTTCTGCAAGTCAGCACATCCACTGCTTTGTGTCCGCAAAGCTTGGTCTTTACTGAAGCAAATCTTTCCTCCTGCTCGGCTATAAGAAATGCAGTTCCGTAGCCCCGGACACTGCTGGAAACACCAGAATAGGCCATGTTCTTGGATGGAAAGAGTTTCTGGAGGACTGGAAAGAGAAATGGAACAAGAACCCTCAAGAAATTTCAAGCACGAAGTAGTTGGAAGCTTGAAATCTCAGGGAGTCGATGCCGGAGTCGATAGGGTATCGCCTCAGGCAGAAGGAAGAAGATGATGAAGGGATGCGAATCGTTGCCGCACGGATTACGGGATATAAGAAAAAAATTAAAAGGAGTGACCTTTAGAATTTGTAGGCGTCATGATGGCAAAAAACGACAAACTGACTAGTTCGATAGGAATAATTATTATAAAATAACGAACCGTCAAGTCAAACTAAAAGGATAGGCAATAATTGAAATTTTGCTCAAATTTTTAGGAGGAAAAATAATTTAAATTTTGAAAATTAATATTTTAGTTTTAAACAGATAATTCTTTCACATTTACACATGCTTATTCCCTTCTAAGAGAAGTAAATCTCTCTTCGGGTAAGGCCTTTGTGAAGATATCTGCTAACTGATTGTTTGTATCAATATATGAAATATCAATGTTGCCATTTGCTACATGATAACGAATGAAATGATATCTAACCTCAATGTGTTTAGTCTTTGAGTGTTGTACTGGATCTTGGTTAGATTTATGGCACTGATGTTGTTGCATAACAATGGAATTGTCTTGATATGTAACCCATAATCCTCAAGTTGTTGCTTGATCCATAGGAGTTGTGTACAGCAACTTCCAGCAGCTACGAACTCAGCTTCAATTGTTGACAAAGCTACTGAATTTTGTTTCTTTGAGGACAATGATATCAGACAACCTGCACGGAATTGACAACAACCACTTGTGCTTTTTCTGTCTATTTTGCATCAACGTAGTCAGCATCAGAGTATCCTACCAAATTAATTTGACATGATTTTGGATACCATAAACCTAAGTCATAGGTTCTAACTAAGTATCTACATATTATTTTGACATTAATTAAATGGGACTCTTTAGGATCTGCATGATACCTAGCGCACATACATACACTAAACAATATATCAGGTCTACTAGCAGTTAGGTACAGTAAAGATCCTATCATACCTCTGTAGATTTTTTGATCTAATTTCTTACCATCCTTATCACTTTCCAATCTTGTTGAGGTGCTCATTGGTGTGGACAGTGGCTTGGCGCTTTCAAATCCAAACTTCTTTAAGAGATCCTTGGTATATTTGGCTTGAGAGATGTGGGTGCCATCTTTTCCTTGCTTGATTTGCAATCCAAGGAAGTAGTTAAGCTCCCCCATCATACTCATCTTGAATTCTCCCTGCATAAGCTTCTCAAAATACTTGCAAAGAGATTCATCAGTAGAACCAAAATTATATCATCAACATATATTTGAACAAGCAAAATATGTTTGACCTTAGATTTGACAAATAGTGTACTGTCTACTTGACCTCTAGTGAAACCATGATCTAATAGAAATGCACTTAGTCGTTCATACCATGCTCTTGGTGCTTGTTTTAATCCATATAGTGCTTTGTGCAACTTAAATACATGATTTGGAAAATCAATGTCATCAAAACCTGAAGGTTGTTCCACATAAACTCCTCTATTATGAAACCGTTTAGAAAGGCAGACTTTACATCTATTTCAAATAATTTTATATCTAATGCAGATGCATATGCAAGTAATATTCTAATAGCCTCAAGTCTAGCTACTGGGGCATAGGTTTCATCGAAATCTATGCCTTCCTCTTAGGAATAGCCTTGAGCTACCAATCTGTCCTTGTTTCTTATGAGCACACCAGCTTCATCCAATTTATTTCTGAACACCCATTTGGTGCCAGTCACTGGATGATCTGATGGTCCAGGAACAAGTGATCATACCTGGTTTCTCTTGAACTGATTCAGTTCATCTTGCATGGCTAAAATCCAAGATTCATCAGTGATAGCTTCATTGACTATCCTAGGCTCTATTTGAGAAACAAAAGCTAAATATCACATGGAATTATGTTACCTCTTGTTCTTACCCCTACAGATGGATCACCAATAATGTTTTCAGGAGAGTGATCTCTCTTGTATCTCCATTCCTTGGAAGATTCTCATGTACTATGTCCTTTTGTTGCAGGTCTTCTAGAGGTGGATTTTCCTTGTCCTCAATTGATGAGTTCTTTAGCTTCTTAGACAATTCATCTGCATCATCATTATCACTATTTCTTCCTTCTCAAGGAAGGGTTAGTTTCATCAAAATAATGTGTACTGATTGCTCAATTAAAAGTACGCTTATTAAATACCCTATAGCCTTTAGGTTTAGATGCATACCCCATGAAAATGCCTTCATCTGATTTTGCATCTAACTTACCAATGTCTCTTTTGCGTTGTTGTGGATGAAACATGGACATCCGAATGTCCTGAAGTGACTGATCTTCGGCTTCTTTTCCTTGTACAATTCATATGTTGTTTTCTTTAGAATCGGCCTGATCATCACCGGTTGATTATGTAACAAGCTGTGTTAACTGCTTCAGCCCAAAAGTACCTTGGCAGATTATATTCTGACAACAGCATTCTTGCCATATCCAATAGCGTTCTGTTCTTTCTCTCAACAACTCCATTCTGCTGTGGTGTTCTTGGTGCCGAGAAATTATGCTCTATCCCTTTATCATCACAGAATTTGCCAAATTTTTCATTCTGGAACTCTCCTCCATGATCTGACCGGATTCCAACAATGCACTTCTTATCTTTCTGAACGTTTTTACTGAAACTTACAAAGCTTTCAAATGTATCATCTTTGTGTTCCAGAAAGGATACCCATGTGAATCTTGAATAGTCATCTACTATAACGAATCCAAAGTTCTTTCCCCCAAGACTTGTGGTCCTCATTGGCCCAAATAAATTCATATGAAGGAGTTCTAAGGGTTTAGAGGTTGTTACCATAGTCTTTGACTTGAAGGATGACTTGGTGTGCTTTCCTTTTGCACATGGTCCACATACACCGTCCATTCTTGTGCTGACCTTGGTAGACCTTCCACCAGGCTTTTCTTGATCACCTTTCTCATGCCATCCAAACTGCAGTGGCCCAATCTTCTGTGCCACAGCTCAGTGTGAACTCCACTGTGTCCAGAGGTAGTCACACCGAAGAGAGATGCCAATAGATCTCGTGTGACCCTAATCTGAGTTCCCTTGACCATGGAGGTCACGGTCTCGTCTTCCTCTGTCTTCGACATACATAGAAAGCTTTTACAAGGTCCGGATAACTTACTTCTGATAGGGTGCAATCTTTGTCCACTTCAATCTATCCATAGCTGCGACGATACTGCCCATTCCATTCTTCTGCAAGTCAGTCACATCCACTGCTTTGTGTCCGCAAAGCTTGGTCTTTACTGAAGCAAATCTTTCCTGCTGCTCGGCCATAAGAAATACAGTTCCGTAGCCCCCGACGCTGCCGAAAACACCAGAAAGGCCATGGTTTTGGATGGAAAGAGTTTCTGGAGGACTGGAAAGAGAAATGGAACAAGAACCCTCAAGAAATTTCAAGCGCGAAGCAGTTGGAAGCTTGAAATCTCAGGGAGTCGATGCCGGAGTTGATAGGGTATCGCCTCAGGCAGAAGGAAGAAGATGATGAGGGATGCGAATCGTTGCCGCACAGATTTCGGGATATAAGAAAAAAATTAAAAGGAATGACCTTTAGAATTGGAGGCGCCATGATGGCAGAAAACGACAAACTGACTAGTTCGATAGGAATAAATTCTTATAAAATAACGAACCGTCAAGTCAAACTTAAAAGGATAGGCAATAATTGGAATTTTGCTCAAATTTTTTGGAGGAAAAATAATTTAAATTCTGAAAATTAATTTTAGTTTTAAATAGATAATTCTTTCACAATTTACACATGCCTAATTCCCTTCTAAGAGAAGTAAATCTCTCTTCGGGTAAGGCCATTGTGAAAATATCTGCTAACTGATTGTTTGTATCAATAAATGAAATATCATGTTGCCATTTGCTACATGATCACGAATGAAATGATATCTAACCTCAAGTGTTTAGTCCTTGAGTGTTGTACTGGATTCTTGGTTAGATTTATAGCACTGGTGTTGTCGCATAACAATGGAATTGTCTTGATATGTAACCCATAATCCTCAAGTTGTTGCTTGTTCCATAGGAGTTGTGTACAGCAACTTCCAGCAGCTACGTACTCAGCTTCAGTTGCTGACAAAGCTACTGAATTTTGTTTCTTTGAGGACCATTATATCAGACAACCTACAAGGAATTGACAACAACCACTGGTGCTTTTTATGTCTATTTTGCATCCAGCGTAGTTAGCATTAGAGTATCCTACCAAATTAATTTGACATAATATTGGATACCATAAACCTAAGTCATAGGTTCTAACTAAGTATCTAAATATTCTATTGACATTAATTAAATGGGACTCTTTAGGATCTGCTTGATACCTAGCGCACATACATACACTAAACAATATATCAGGTCTACTAGCAATTAAGTACAGTAAAGATCCTATCATACCTATGTAGATTTTTTGATCTACTTTCTTACCCATTATCACTGTCCAATCTTGTTGAGGTGCTCATTGGTGTGGACAGTGGCTTGGCGTTTTCAAATCCAAACTTCTTTAAGAGATCCTGGTATATTGGCTTGACAGATGTGGGTGCCATCTTTTTCTTGCTTGATTTGCAATCAAGGAAGTAGTTAAGCTCCCCCATCATACTAATCTTGAATTCTCCTTGCATAAGCTTCTCAAAATAGTTGCAAAGAGATTCATAAGTAGAACAATATTATATCATCAACATATATTTGAACAAGCAAAATATGTTTGACCTTAGATTTGACAAATAGTGTACTGTCTACTTGACCTCTAGTGAAACCATGATCTAATAGAAATGCACTTAGCCGTTCATACCATGCTCTTGTGCTTGTTTTAATCCATATAGTGCTTTGTGTAATTTAAATACATGATTTGGACAATCAATGTCATCAAATCTGGAGGTTGTTCCACAGAACCTCCTCTTTTATGAAACGTTTAGAAGGTAGACTTTACATCCATTTGAAATAATTTTATATCTAATGCAGATGCATATGCAAGTAATATTCTAATAGCCTCAAGTCTAGCTAGTGGTGCATAGGTTTCATCGAAATCTATGTCTTCCTCTTGGGAATAGCCTTGAGCTACCAATCTAGCCATATTTCTTATGATACACCAGCTTCATCTAATTTATTTCTGAACACCCATTTGGTGCCAATCACTGGATGATCTGATGGTCTAGGAAAACAAGTGACCATACCTGGTTTTCTCTGAACTGATTCAGTTCATCTTGCATGGCTAAAATCCAAGATTCATCAGTGATAGCTTCATTGACTGTCCTAGGCTCTATCTGAGAAACAAAAGCTAAATAATCACATGGAATTACGTTACCTCTTGTTCTTACCCCTACAGATGGATCACCAAAAATGTTTTCAGAGGGTGATCTCTCTTGTATCTCCATTCCTTTAGAAGATTCTCATGTACTATGTCCTTTTGTTGCAGGTCTTCCAGATGTGGATCTTCCTTGTCCTCAATTGATGAGTTCTTTAGCTTCTTGGACAATTCATCTGCATCATCATTATAACTATCTTCTTCCTTTCTCAAGGAAGGGTTAGTTTCATCAAAGATAATGTGTACTGATTGCTCAATTAATAAAGTACGCTTATTAAATGCCCTATAGCCTTTAGGTTTAGATGCATACCCCATGAAAATGCCTTCATCTGATTTTGCATCTAACTTACCAATGTCTCTTTTGTCGTTGTTGTGGATGAAACATGGACATCCGAATGCCCTGAAGTGACTGATCTTCGGCTTCTTTTCCTTGTACAATTCATATGTGTTTTCTTTAGAATCGGCCTGATCATCACCGGTTGATTATGTAACAAGCTGTGTTAACTGCTTCAGTCCAAAAGTACCTTGGCAGATTATATTCTGCAACATCGTTCTTGCCATATCCAGTAGGGTTCTGTTCTTTCTCTCAGCAACTCCATTCTGTTGTGGTGTTCTTGGTGCTGAGAAATTGTGCTCTATCCCTTTGTCATCATAGAATTTGCCAAATTTTTCATTCTGGAACTCTCCTCCATGATCTGACCGATTCCAACAATGCAGTACTTCTTATCTTTCTGAACGTTTTTACTGAAACTTACAAAGCTTTCAAATGTATCATCTTTGTGTTCCAGAAAGGATACCCATGTGAATCTGAATAGTCATCTACTATAACGAATCCAAAGTTCTTTCCTCCAAGACTTGTGGTCCTCATTGGCCCAAATAAATCCATATGAAGGAGTTCTAAGGGTTTAGAGGTTGTTACCATAGTCTTTGACTTGAAGGATGACTTGGTGTGCTTTCCTTTTGCACATGGTCCACAGACACCGTCCATTCTTGTGCTGACCTTTGGTAGACCTTCCACCAGGCTTTTCTTGATCAGCTTTCTCATGCCATCCAAACTGCAGTGGCCCAATCTTTTGTGCCACAGCTTAGTTGACTGCTCCTTACTTGCTGCTTAACATATGTCTTGATCTTTCAGTTCTTCAAGGTAAAGTACGTTTAGATTCTTTTCTCTGTTAGCTTCGAAAATTACTGCTCCGTCCTTCATGATGCTGCACTTAGACTCTTGGAACTTGATTTGATGTCCTCTGTCACATAGCTGGCTTATGTTGATGAGATTATGCTTCAAACCTTTTACGCATAGTACATCTTCAATAAATATTTTCTCTTTATTGCCAACAGATCCGCTTCCTATCACAGTTCCTTTTCCATTGTCTCCATATGTCACTGTGCCTTCTTCAGCTTCGAGGTGAGAGAATAGCTTTCTATTACCTGACATATGCCTTGAGCATCCACTATCCAAATACCATTTGGATGCTCGAAGGTTTCCCTGAAATGAAACATCAAGCTTTAGGTACCAAGTTCTTTTGGGTCCTGGTTGGTTAGTGTCATCAATTTTTCCTTTAATTATCCATTTTTTGTGTTTGGTTGGACAAGTTATTTTACTGTGACCTAGTCTGTTGCAATGGCTACAGCATGTTGTTTTAGTTACCCTCTCATACGGAACATACTTAAAGTTTGATTTATATGAAGTATCTTGTTCAGCTACAAATTTAGGAGTAGGATACGTTTTAGGGTATACTATTGTGTCTTCATTATCTGGGGGTGTATAGCCTAATCCTTTTTCTTTTTCCTGACCGTCTAGCACCTTTAATATTTTTCTTGTGTTAGAGTTTTAATTCCCTTTTAATTCGTCTAAGGTTCTTGTTCTTTCTAATTTTATTATTTGTTTATTTTTATCTTTCAGATCTTCGCATAACAGATCGTTTCTTCTTTTAAGTTCATTGATTTGCTTCTCTAGTTGTTCATTTTCAGATTTTAAGTCTGAATTTGTGTTTTCTAGGCAAGCATGATTTTTCTTTGTCATTTTTAGTGATTTACACACATCCTTATATTTATCATAAGTTCATTAAAGCTTCTTCCAAATTTTCGGAATCAGATTCAGTACAGAAGTGAAGGAATCAGATGTTACCTTTTTGTCGATGTTGCCATGAAGGCCAGGTTGGCCTTTTCTTCCTCCTCTTCACTTGAGATAGACTCGCTGTCAGAGTCGCTGCTATTGCTCCAAGCTGCTGCCATCGCTTTCTTTTGTATCTTCTGAATTTCCTAGAACTGTCTTTCCTTTGAATTCAGATTTCTTGAGCTTCGGACATTCTGCTTTGATATGTCCGGCTTCTTACATTCATAGCATGGGGCTCAGCTTTCTTTGGATCCTTTACTTCTGGCTTCTTAAAGTCCTTATTTTTCTTGAAATATCTTCTACCGGACTGATACTTCTTCTTTTTGGCTAAGATTCGTTGTAGCCTCCTAGACAACATTGCTTCTTCATCTTCGATGTCTTCATTGCTTTCATTGTTATCTGAAAATTCTTCTGATGAGTTTCTTCAGCTTTGAGAGCATTTGAATGTTTCTTTCTGCTCGAAGACTCTCCCAGTCTCTCCATGTTGATTTCATGGGCCATAAGGGACCCAACAAGTTTCTCCAATGACATCCTCTTCAGGTCATTGGCTTCTTCTATGGCTGTTACTTTGGGAGTCCAAGAAGATGGTAGAGATCTCAGAATTTTTCTTACCATGTCTCCCATTTCGTAGGTTTTTCCAAGACTGGCTAACCCATTGTGATGTCTGTAAATCTGCTAAACATTTGGGTTATTGACTCTCCTGGCTACATCTGAAACCTTTCATATTATGTCACCAGTATGTCTATCCTGGTTTCCTTGACTTTGTCGGTGCCTTCGTACGTGATCCTGAGCTTTTCCCACATTTCCATGGCGGATTTACAGGCAAAAATTCTGTTGAATTCCTTCTTGCTGAGCACACAGCATAGAATGCTCTTGGCTTTGTAGTTTAGGGAGATCTTTTTCTTGCCGTCTTCAGTCCACTTATCTCTTTCATTGTAACCAACAAATCTCCTTCTTCAACTATTGACCAGATTTGATAGTCGAGTCCTTGTAGAAAGTACTCCATTTAGTCTTCCAGTATGTGTAGTCTTCTCCATCGAATAGAGGTGGTCGGCTGACAGACTGACCTTCGGAGTGACCTTGGGCTGCCATCTGATCTTTTCTTTTCAGATCGTTGGATCTTCTTCTTTGTCGAAGAGACTAGCTCTGATACCACTTGTTGCCCAGCTAGCAAGCCCAGAGGGGGGTGAATGGGATTCTTAAAAATATTGAGTACTTTAAACCTGTTCACAAAATAGTCACACAAAACACACTTCGATGGGTGTTAGAGTTAGTAAAGAAAGATAGTAAACGCAAAGCAAGCACAAGACAACATAGGGAATTATTCGGTTCAGACCTCCTCTCCACAGGAGTTCTACATCCAGTCCCTGAGCAACAACTCAGGCTTTCACTACCCAAGGGTACAGCCCCCCTTATGGACCCTTACACACCCAGCCGCAACTGGTCTTCTCTTCACAACCCGAAGAGGAATTACAACACCTAGATACCACTAGGTCTTCCTTCTACTCGAAGGGAACACACACCCTGGAACCCTAGGTCTTCCTTCAACACGAAGGGAACAAACACAAGAAAAGTGTTAATGAAAACAAACCCCTAGATCAAGTTTAAACAATGTTGAATCTGAAGCTAAGACTGAGAGTAAAAAGTTTTCAAGACATGAACTATCTCAGTACTAAGGTCTCTCTCAAGGATCAATACTGAACTCAGAGAGCAAGAGCTAGAACTAAGGGGGTGAGGCTTCGCTCTTCAGAAAGCTCGCAGAAGGCTTGAAAGAAAACGTTGTAAGCGATGTATGCATTGTGTTCTTGTTGTATTTGATCTGGAGCTTCAGTCTTCTATTATATCTTCAATTTGAAAATTGAACGTTGAAGTGTCTGTGTCTCTAAGCTTTTGTTTACGTTAGACTGCATGGTCCTGTAGAGCTTCCCATTCAACGGTCTTTAGCTTTCCATGCATGCAAAGAGAGAAGATCTTCTGTAATATCCTTTAGCTTCTATTTTGTCCAACGTTGTATGAGAAGTGCCGTCAGAGACCTGCATGCATTAAATGCTAAACAATAGACAGCTAGGATGTCTCTTATTGTCAGTCAACGTTAGATTGATACATAGAAATAGAAGTTCCATTCTGTTCTTCAAAATATGTTCACAGAATAAGGATGAGAATAGAAGATATCGTTTGCATGCACTGCAGTGATACGTTCAGTCATAATAAATGCATGGTTGTCAGAAAGATATACGTGAAAACTTTGACTTTTCAACGTATTCAAAAATGAGCTCGAAAGTCAAATCATTATTTTACATGGAATCGTTATATGCATGACTTATAAAATCATTATGCAAACGAGTTGATATTCATGTAAATCGTTGTGCACTCATAAGCAAACCGATGCACATACAAATCGTTATGCATTAATAACCAAATCATTGAAGAGACAAATCGTTGATTGCTGTATCGAATCGTTACAGCGACCAAGTCGTTATGTAACTTGATGAATCGTTACAGTAACAGAGGTTATGTAACTTATCGAATCGTTACAGGGATCAAATCGTTTTGAAACTTGATGAGTCGTTGTGACACTGAAATCAGTTCTCCACTTATCAAATCGATGTGAGAGCAAATTGATGTTCTTTCTTAAGAAATCGATGTGATCACTTATCGAATCATTATGGAAGCAAATCGTTATGAATACTTAACGAATCATTATGAAAGCAAATCGTTATGATCACTTAAGAAATCGTTACGAAAGAAAGTCGTTATGAATACTTAGCAAATCGTTATGAAAGCAAATCGTTGCGATCACTTACCGAATCGTTGTGAGGGCAAATCATTGCGATCACTTAATGAATCGTTGTGAGGGCAAATCATTGCGATCACTTAACGAATCATTGTGAGCGCAAATCATTGTAAAAATAGAGAAATCATATAGCTTTATGAAATCGTTATGACATAAGTGAATCGTTATGAGCAAGAAGGGAGTCGATCTGTACTTAGAGAAATTTCATGCTTGAATTTTGAAATAGCTACAGTGTGAGAATACTTACTTGAATGGCTTGTTTTTCTTGGTTTATCTCCTGTGCTTAAATCTTGTAGAAAGTATGTTAGACTTTACCATATCTGAGTTTGTTAATCACTAAAATAGATATGAAATTTATTTAAATACATGGGGATAAACTAATCATCATTAAGATCAATTAAAATTTATGTGAACATGTTTTAACTTTTATACTGGTTGACAAATGCATGTTAACAATAGCTAACTTCACACAGAAGACGGGGGGACAAAAATAATGCAACGGACAAACATGGCTGAAAAGCTCACTGTGGTTTGAAGGTGACAGGGAACATGTCACCTTCATGAAGGTGATCAGAAGGCTGTCGCTTCTAATCCATAAAGGCGACAGCCTACCTATCTCCTTCCGACGGCAACAGGCTAACTCATCGTCTTCTGTTTCCAGGGTAGGGGTGCTTTAAGGGGGTGTTTTTCCTATTCTGATTCAAACTAGGTTTGATACCTAGGGGTTCTAAAAATCAAAATTGGTTCTATAGTGATCCAATCAGATGAAACCACTTCTGTTAGTTAGAGTACCTCCTATACAATGTACAGTAACATGTAATTGAGAAAAAATAGTCGTTTGGCAGGGTAATAAGATATTATGTGATTGTCTACATGAATCTGACATAGTCCTCATGTAGGCTAATACTCTCTATATAGACAATAAAATTGGGGAAAATAGTGCCAATGAAACTAGACTCATGGGGGAACAAGTTCATGTTGAGTGCTTGATCCGGAAATGACTCCACAAAAATATACATAACTCGTAAGACAGATCAAGGTTTTAAACAAGACAGTACAACATTCTAACATGCATGATTTAATTCACAAAATCCACATGATAGAAATTGGGGTAAACAGTAAGAACATGATCTATACACATGTACGCATGCGTGAATGACTTTAATTAGAGTTTGGCATGGAGATAACCTACCTTTGGGTTGAATAAAGATTCGTCCTCCAAAAATCTCTAGTTTCAACCCATTGGAGGAGATTGCCTAATACTCTCGAACTACTGGGTAGAAATTGGGCAAAATAGTGCCATTAGAAACTAGACTCGAAGGGCTTTCCAGGGGTATATGGATTGCATGGTTTGGTCGAGGTTTTACTAACCTTTGGTGACGATCTTGAAAGGTCTTGTTTGCAGGTCGCAAGTGGAGATGAGCACGAAGTTGCTTCTTGCCCGGCCTTCCTCTTGTGATTCTCAACCTCCAGAGAGTCCAAGCACAACCTCAGCAACCCTAGGGGTCGTCCAAGGAGATAGGGGGTTATTTAAAAGGGGGATGGGATTTTATTTGCCTAATTAGATTAGGAAACTATTAGGCACGAATTTGGCTGTATCCTTTCTTCAATTGTGGATTTCTCTCCCCAATTCATGATAGGAGTCATATGGAAACTTATCTTAGGTGGTAACCACGAATTTGGGTTTGATTTGAACTACAATAAGTGTCTATTGGGTGAGAATTTATCCTTTTATGGTCCATTAGTGAGAAATTCTAAATTTCAGATTATTTTCCTAACATGAATTTATTCATGGCCCAAGAGTCATCGCATGGCCCAATTTTCTTAATGGATGGTGAAGGAATGATGGTGAGTGTCCATCGTAATTTTTATAGTATTTTTGGAATTATTTATATACGTGTGATAATAGGTTTATGACTTATTTTTTAATTATGAAATAAGTCGCAACAATTCTTAAACTTGACCCAAATGAATTTTCTTAGCCCAAATTTCTTAGTTTGTCATTAGAGGATATAATTTGAAGTCCCAACTATGATTTTTAATTAATTTTTGACTCATCTAAGTAGGTGATAATGATTTTTTGACTTATTTATGAATTACGATAAGAAGCCACAAAACACTTTACACTTGGCTAATCGGTTTTTCTTCACCTGAATCTATTCATGAGTCATTTAGAAATATTATTTAGAGTTGAACTATGATTTTTACGAAATTTTCCATTGTGTTTTCGTGTATAGGATAATGGGCATACATTTTTTACTATTTTGAAATATTAATTATTATTTTCAATTATTTATGATTTTTCAATTAATGAGATTTTCGGGATGGTACATAAAAGTTGTGAGTATTGTCCATACACGCTACCAGAGGATGAGGGAAAGTGGATAGAGGATAATATTAAAAAATTCCAAATTATTTTAGTGCCATGAGTATAATGCAGTGTGTTATTCACCCTCATGAATATTTCGTGTCTCCATGTGTAACGCCCCATAAATTTATTGATTTAAAATTTCAAAAAATAGCAATAAACAAAAAAATGTTAAGTAAACATCAAATAAAAGGTATAGTTAAACTCCCAAGAAATGGGATCAACACAACCCTTATTAGGCCAAAGAACAAAACCCAATAACATTAAACCCCAAAATTCGTAACTATAATTGTACAGAAAAAATAGGAAGGGCAAATTAGGGTTAAAACATAGGTAATTAACCATGTATAGCAACCAAATTTGTACCCAACCATGTTAGGAGCTTTCCTAATGGTATTGCTGCTCTTATTGGGAGGAGAATCCCCAAAACATGGAAGGGGTCAAGCCAAAACCGCAACCCACGCTTCCTAGTCTAATTAGGACTTGAAATTAACCCTAATCATATAATAATCGTCATAAGACTAGTTGGGAAGGTTCACCATCGTGCTGGGGTCGTGTGGAGGCGAGCTAGGACACCAGGGAGGAGGAGAACAACCAAGAACCCGAGCTTCTTCCCCAACCTTTCTCTGTTGCGACCTGTGCATAGACCTCTCTAGATCCACTCAAAGGTAGGTGTTCTCGGGCTTAATCTAAACATTGCACATACCAATGGAAAGAGCATCGAGTCTAGTTTCATATGCATGTGTTTTCCCCAATTTTTATGAACCATGTTAGTCGTATAAACGTTTTCCAAGAGTCGCGCCTGATTAGGGCTTTATATGTTCTTACTATATTTCACGCAAACCGAGGCCAAATTGGGTCAAACCAAAATCGTGATTCTCTTCTACTCATTGTCCTAGACACTTTTCATGCTCAAAGTTTTGTCCAAAGACCTCTGTATTTCGAGTTATAAGTCAATCATGAAGGATTGTAGCTGTTTTCTACGTTTTCGGGTAAGATCAATGAACGCGCAATCCAATCATCTCGTTCATCACTGCATGAACGCGACGTACAAGACCGTCATGTTTATGTAAAAGGCGACAGAACATTCCATCGCGTTTACCTGTTGACTGACCATTCTAACACATTAAATTGTGTGTCGTATAGGTTTCTGTGCCGATCATGAACGTGACGGGACATGCCGTCATGATTCGACCAATTTCCCGCCCAAGTTTTTGCACTGTTTTATATACAGAGATTGAAGTCAACTCTTGAATGCGATGTATGTAGATGTCACGATTCAAAAGTCATGGCGACATATCAGCCTGTCGCGTTATGAAGGCGACGGACCTAACTGATGCGTTTTCTGATGTGTTAATCGATCTGACAATCGATTCCTATTGGAATAGGCGACCATTTGTCCTGTCGCGATTTGAACACAACAGGTAGGTCCGTCGTGATTTAGTAACTATGCACAGAGTCATGTTTGACTGTGTACAGTCCTTTGAAGTGCGACGTCTGAACTCATCACGATTTAAAGACCAACCCGAGACTGTTTTATTGAGATGTATAGTTAACCATATGCATGTCCTACTATCATATCATGTCATATAGTTATGCAATGGCCTAAAAGTTGTCAACCTACATGAAAGCTATAAGAACATAAATCTTTATTCTAGTTGTTCTTAATTATTGTTTGAGTATGTCTACTATTGACTGATATGAGCCATGCCCATACTCTATCTTGTTCATAACTGAAAAGTGTTATATGTTAAAATTACAGCAATCATGTGATAGACTGAATTGCATACATGTCATGCTTATTCGTTAATTGCTTTCCGTCTTGTTTTAAACCGATGGATTGTGGATTGAGGCATGTTCTACACGACACATTGCACATATAGGCAGCCCTCTCTTGGGAATTTGGAAACTCTCGGCCGGTCATTCCATATCGGCAGACTAGTGACATTTTCTCCAAGACCTCTGTAATTCTCCGTACTCCATGGATTCCCTCATGCACACTGAGTTGATTGTACTAATAAAGTTCCCAGAAGATAGAATGCACCTCTATTCTTATCTACTTCTCGTGAGAGTGATTTGACACATTGAAACTGAGCCATTAAATGTAAAGATTGAACTAAAGTAACTAAGTCGTTATGTTGTCGAAATTACTCAGGATCATGTCCACTTGCCTTGTTCCTCATTATCATTCACATGATCTATAGTCCGCAATTGTCTATTGTTTGGAATTCGTATTGCCCATAAACGAATGAATGGAATTACCAGAAACTATTGGACTTTGGTTCATAATCATGCATGTGCAAATAGGGCTCAGTTGGTCTTGGGAGGAGCACCCGAAATACTGATAAATCGCGAGAGTATATGATCCATTGAGGTGTCTGGCAATCACCTAATTGAATGCATTTGGGTAATTTCCACACTGTTATTGAATGATTGATTGATTGATTGAATGTTATATGTGAAATGGCCAAATCTATTGTATGTCATTGTTATGGAATCCAATATGTCATTGTCCGTCAGAATTCTACGTAATTCAACTTGAGATATCCATGTACATATTATTGAATATTGAATCTCTTCCACTTGACAAATGTTCGTACTGAAATCCGTTTCATTGTAATCGTTCCTTCACACATGAGAATTGTCATTGGAATTGTTTATTGGATCGACCTCGTACTGTTATAGCTTGGAGTTGTCACTATCGTTATTGTCATGAGTATTGCATGTTAGTATCTTACCTGTTAACATGTTAATTACGTAAAGCATGCCCGCACCATGAGATATAAATCCTATTGGGCGCTAGTGCGCTCACACCTGTTTTCCTTAATATTTTTAGGTAATGATTATGAAGAACTAGAGAATGATGGGACCGGGGAAGAGTGACGAGCTTCTCAAGTGTACCTATCATGTCAGCCAGCGAGATTAGAATTCATAGAGTCTGTAATAGATAGGTTTACTTTTCTTGATGTCATATGAACTTGGAATACAATAATGGGCCCTATGTTTGGCTCTGTTTATGTAAGGTTTTAAGTTAGTTTTGATGGAAATGAAATAAAGAGTATTCGGCTGGCAATATTATTGTCTTAAATCTTTTGTTATACTTAGATGTTTCTCTGAATCACTCGACTGTGATACTCATACTCGTATCGCTCACATTCCCGATGTTTATTTCTGCTGCTAAATGTCGGGGCATGACACCATGTGCAGCTCAGCGAAGGAGATGTGGAATGAGCTCAAGCTGATTAATGAAGGCACTTCCGAAGTCAAGGAGACAAAAGCCAACATCCTAGTCCATGAGTATGATATGTTCCAGATGAGCCCGGTGGAGTCAATTTTTGATATGTTTTCTAGGCTCTCCAAGATCACAAATGGACTAAAGGCTCTTAACAGAATTACACGTACATAGAAATAGTCCGTAAAATTTTGAGATCCCTCCCACCGGCGTGTCACACAAAAGCCACAGTCATGAAGACTCCAAGAACTTGTCAAGTCTCACTGTGGAGGAGTTGATTAACAGTCTCATGGTTTATGAGATCAATCTGAAGAGAGAATAGGTTGAGCAACCCATGCTTAATTAAAAAGATGTGGCACTCAAGACAAGGAAATCCAAGGCCTTTAGCTCATAAGAAAACTTGTCAAGTGAGGATTTTTAGGAAATGGCAGACATAGCTCGAAGCTTCAGAAATTTTCTGAAGAAGAAAAAGTTCTAGTCTCCTAAATTCTCTAAGGACTTCAAGAGAAAATCCAAGCAAGGAGAACCCACCAAGTAAACAGAAGTGATATGCTATGAATGTCAAGGCATTATACACATGAGATCCGAATGCCCTATCTTTCTGAAAAAGCATAACAAAATCAAGGCAAAGGAGCCCAAAGCATGGTCTTTAAGTGGAGCGATTCTGACTTGTCATCCTCCAAGGGTGAAGAACCCAAGAAGGAGGAGTGCGGTC
This sequence comes from Colocasia esculenta, assembly GCA_014218235.1. Classification (NCBI taxonomy): domain Eukaryota; kingdom Viridiplantae; phylum Streptophyta; class Magnoliopsida; order Alismatales; family Araceae; genus Colocasia; species Colocasia esculenta. The sequence continues at coordinate 30,969,873 of CM024758.1, forward strand.
TCATGGCTATTGAGGATGAATCTTCTGAGATAAATCTGAACATAAATCCTTACCATTGAGGAGATGAAAGAAATGTACTCTGCCTTGCATGAGAAATATAAGAAAGTAAAAAAGAAAAATTAGGGATTGAAAAAGAAAATCAATGATATCCTACATAATGAATATTCATGGTGAATCATGAAATTTGTTGAATGTACAATGCAATATTCTTCAAGATGAAAATGAAGCTATGCAAAGTAAAATTGTATTGAATGAAGAAGAAATGGAATGCATGACTCATGATAGTGTTTTTCCTGAAAAGTTAAGCATACATGAAAAGGAAAATAATTCTCTGAAAACTGAAAATGTAGAGAACTAAAAAACAAGTGAATGTACTTGTAGAAAATGCTAAAGTCTTTGAAAAAATAGTACAGAAATTGCATGAACCAATTGATAATTTGAAATCCACTGTTTCTAGACTCATGAAGGGGAAACAAAAACATGATGAAGTCTTTAGTGTTAGAGTTAACATAATAGACATGGTTTAGGCTACTCTCCTAAAAATAAAAAGAGCAAATCTTTTTAGTCTAAGACAGTAACATCTTTTGTTCATGCTTCCAGTTCTTCAAATGCTTCTCATGCTAAACCACAACAGAAAAAGGCCCAACTGAATTCTCATGTTAAGAAACTTGTCCATGCTAAGAAGCCTGCACATCTTGAGAAAACTGTACATGCTAAAAAAACATGTACAAATAAAAAACAAGCTCATGCGAAAGGTAAGCATGTTGAATATCATGTCATTCATATGCCACAACTCACAGAACACAAATCTAATGTCACATGTTACATGTTATTTCTGTGGTGGGCATGAGCATATGAATTATACTTGTTCTTTAAAAAGAAACATACAAAAAATGAACTTGGTGTGGATTAAGAAGGATTTGTTGCCTTCTAGGACTAACACTATTGGACCCAAAACCATTTGGGTACCAAAGAAATCCACCTGAGATCAGTGGTTGAAGGTGTCTTGTGAAAGTTGGAGTTGGAACATTAATGTGAAACTCAAGACACTGAAACTATTTTGTGAGTATCATGTACTTATATTTTGGACTTTCAAGGTATACATGATACTCTTGTATGTTGTATTGTTTACTCTTTTAGGTTTTGATATAAAGCTGTGTTTTTACTTTCTTTCTATCAGAAAAATAAAAAGTAAAAAAAAATCAAAACTCAAAAATAGTCTTAGAACTTAGTGTCTTTTGCATATCTATCCCTTGTGTGCTTGCATGTAAAGACACTTCCTTGACTCTTTCTATGACCTAATACTCCCTTGATATTTATTGCATTGGCTTAAGACTTAGTGTGCATTAATTCAGCCACTGAGGGGGAGATTTCTGCATTTGGTGTGTGCATACATTAAGGGGAAGCCAAATAGTTTTGTATTTAACTTGCTTCTCAAAATACATCTGAAATTGAGACCAATACACTAATGCACCACGACTATGATTAACAGATATGACCTTAATGATCGGAGTAAATTTTTCTTAATACTTTTGTGATATTTAAAATCCACCTAACTTGTAATAACTTGCGAGAAAAAGTTACATGTCCATGATTGAAAAGTGAAAAGAGGACCTGAGCTTAGTAACCAGGTCTTTCCACTAAACAAGTGAGAAGTCTCGCGTCAAACAACAATACCTTCCTCAAAAGTGAAGAAAATAAAGAAACAAAAAACTGAATGATATCATTTGTTCCAAAACAAAAAGGGGGGTGGGGGTAGAGTGATAACTATAAGAAATCGAGGGTCTTTCATACATTGGTAAGATTGAGAGTATATGTTAGTGTTAATTAGAAATTCTGCTTATCATCATATGTGATGCCTTTTAATCATGTCTCGCGCATCACATCTAATGGGATTTAATGTCTGAATGTGTGTTGAGGACTTGATTAAAGACATGGACTATAAAATAGATATCTCTTAGAGCATGCACTCCCATCATCATCCCCTTGGTGAACTCTTCACATACTCTGTATTTATGTCATTTGCATTTCTTATCCATAATACCACTCGCTTTTTGATGTTGTCAAAAAAAGGGGGGGAAGAGAATATGTAGATTTTATATTTTAGTTTGGGGGGAGAGTTTTTTCAAAAGAAAAGGGGAGAGTTAGAAGTATCTTTGAGAGGGGGAGTCATATTGCATGCCTGAATGCTTGCATAATATATATATATATATATATATGCACATATACTTACATCAATCAAATTGGCATATGAATTTGACACATGAATGTGAATGTTGTGTTTTGTGTGAAAAATCTACAAGTGTTTTGTCATCATCAAAAAGGGGAAGATTGTTGTACTCTGTACATTTTCATGATCACAAAAACACTAAGTTTAACTCATGTTGAGAAAATCACAAAAACACTAAGTATAATTCATATTCTTGACCTAAGTATTTGTTTCATTTACATTTAGAGTCTGAATTGTGTGTTTAGTGTGCAGTAAAAGTGTCTACAAGTCGCACTTTGAAGTGGATATTACAAAGCCCAATACTTGGATAAAAAGAGAAGACAAGATTGGAAGAAGAACTGCAGAACTGACACAATCGGACAACCAACTTTAGTAAATCGGTCGACCGATTATCAAGAGGTGTCGACACATACTTTGAAGGTGTCGACAAATTAGGAGATCAGACGACCGACTTGCAAGAATTGGTCGACCGATTATGTGAAGCTCCAATCGATTGATGAAGTCAAGGCCAATCGATTGAAGAGCAAGGCCCAATCGATTGATGGCCAAGTAGAAAATCGGACGACCAATTATGGACCAATCGATTGATGTTCAGTCCAATCGATTGATGGTGAAAAGGCCAATCAATTGATGACCAAGGTTTCTGATTGGTGAAGAAAATATCGGACGATCAATTTGGCAAAATTAGTCAACCGACCTAGCCAGTACAGATTGGCACTGGGATAGTCAAGAAATCAAATGACCGATTCTCCATAATCAGATGACAGATTGACCAGTTGAATTGCTAGCCAAAGTGCCAGTTGAAGTTAAGGCAAAAATCAGACAACCGATCTGAGGATTTCGGTCTACCGATTCTGATGTTTCTGCATACAGACTTTCCTAAACAGAGTCCTACGATGATCTAACTCTTTCCAAACTTTAGAGGAATCCTTTGGAGTTATAAATACTACATGTTCTCATGATTTGGAAGAGTTCTCCATGCCTTAGGTTAGAACAAGGGTTTCTTTCCCTGGAGAGATCTACATGAAGCCTTGAACATCCAGAAGGTTGGAAGATGAGTTCTTATTGATCTAGAAGACTTCCAAACATTCCAAGGAGCTGATCCTCATCAGAAGGACGTGGGCTTCGGTGATCAGATCATGGTTCTTCACTTGGAGAGTTCTACATCGGCGATCTTGCTTCTAAAATAGTTCTCCATATTTCAGACAGGGGGAACCTTTGTGCTTTAAGTTTTACTCTTTTCCCCACTGTCATATGCCTATTGGGACTTGTCAATTTTGTATTGAATATCATTGTGTCTGTGTGTGTGTGTGCTCGGGTTGTGAGCACGTTGTGGGTGTATAGTGCATGCGCACATACACACTGGGTTGTCTCGTCCCCGGAAATGAGATGGGTTTGTGTTGTCCCTAGAAACAACCATGTGTAGGGGTTTACGCTTGTACCTAGAAACAAATTAGTGGAAAATCCTCACGGGGGTGTATGGTAGTGGACGTAGGCACACACAGGGATGTGTTTTCTAAACCACTATAAATCTTGTGTGTCTTATGGTTCGTTCCATATCTTCTACCTCCGTTCTATACACACTAGGATAATTGGTTTCACAATTTCTATTGTCATATTCTGTTGTGCACATCATTTTATAGATTGCCTTAATTGAGTTTAATCTATTTTGTTTAAAAGACTTTTAAATTAGGCAATAACCAATTCACCTCTCCCCTCTTGTTCCTCATCGCATGTAGCAACCTGAATTTTTACGAAAAATAAAAATTTAAATAAAAATTTTAAAACCTAGCTAAATGGATATTTAAATAGAGCATTAAATAAAACCATTAGATGGAAAAGAGTAATGGGCTTTGCTTAATGGATCTTCTAGAATTTATTGGGTCAAAAATATGAATTTACAAAGGAGAATAATAGGAAAATACCCTAAATTCGTAACTATTATTACCTAAATAGAAAAGGGGTATTTAATACATTAAATAGCTAGTTGAGTCATAATAGGATTCCTAAACCTACCCCATATGGGTTAGTATGAATTTGGATCTTCTCCAAGTCTAAATAGAGATTGGAAGCAAGGAAGGAAGGTGGGAGTAAGGAAATTTCGGAATTAAAGAGGAATTAGAGTTGAAATAGGAATAGGAACTTGTGTTACTTAAATACACATCCTAAACCTTCTTGGCCGACCCTAGCTCGTTGCCAAAGGTTGTTGGACGCGGACGGAGAAGAGGCCAAGGAGGAGAGGATCTCGTGGGAAGAAGGAGTTCTTGGAGCTTCTCCCTTGTTCTTCAAGTTCTAGCCCTAGAAGAGGAAATCGAGTCAAGGTAGGCATTCTCACAAGCACAAATCCTAAAATTTCGTCTGTAGATTGTTCCATACATCAGGAACAAAACCCTGAATTTTCATAATTTTCCATCGAGCCAATATTTTCTTCTTGAATTTAGAAGTTTTGCAACTCTCTTGACCCCGAGCCCTCTTCTTAACTCTTGATCTCTATGTAGACTTGATCCCATGCTACGAAAGTTTTACTGTAGATACTTCATGTTGTTAGGGATCATTTTCCCCTAAAAAGCCTAAATTTCATTGAGCATATTGCTCGAATTAAATCAGTCTTGCTCTCTATGTCATGTTCTATGTTACTCATCCTTGTTCATTTTTCAAACCATGTTCAAACCATGCTCTCTCTCTAATTCCGATTTACTGGAAGTACCCTTACATGTTAGTTTAATTTGCAACTGATTTCATGATTTTTCATTGCGCATATAATTAGTTATGATTTCTGAACAACCCTGTATCGAAATTTAAATGCTCTGGTCCGCAATCCAATGTCTGGTCTGACTCCTGTCAGCGTCAGGCGCAGACAACCAGAAGGCGACACCTCGATACGTCGCATTCTGTGGCCTGATTGCGACAGCCTCCCTGTCGCGACCAAGAAAGCGACAGGTGAGCCGTCGCATTCTCAGAACCCGATCTGCAAGCCATGTCGCGACCCTTTTAGGCCCTGTCGCGTTCTGCCCTGACCCTGTCGCGTTCCTTACAAGCCTATGTCGCCTTCTCAGAGTTTTGCAGAAAAACCCATAATATATATATATATATATATATATATATATATATTGTCACTTTCTAAATAATCCTTACGCCTTCTTACCGTTATACCCCCAGTAAAAACCCTACTTAAAAATGGTGCTATATGAATGTTTAAAATACATATTTCACGACTTATTTCTATTTATGATTTCTCTTGCACTTGCACACACATGAACCATCCAATTGCGGCTGAAATCTTGCAGAGAATATCTCATAATGTATCCGGTAATGTATTGAAATAAAGAATATTAATTGCCATATTTTAAAGGACTTGTATTTGTTTCTCGCGTTGCTTATATACCGATACTGACGCTCCACTGTCCTAGAATTCCTCTAGAACGTCGAGCACATGTTTTATATACACACTTTACTTGGCTTGTGGTGAACTCTCCGTCGGATATTCCTTTCGCCGGACTAGTGAACTCTTGCACAAGGCCTCCGTAAGTCTCCTCTGGTCATGGATTCCCACATGGTCGACGAGCCAGTTGTACCCTAATACCTATGATACCCTTTAGGGATCTATATGATCCAAACGGCTATTAGAGATTCACTCTCGTCTTAAATCACGCCGGACCTCTGGACCTGTGCATAACAAGGCCAGTGGTAGGGTCGTGAGTTCCACCTGACTGCCAACACCAAGTGCGTGTGTTGTGCAACTGTTACTATCGTCTGATTACTCGACGTATTACGTGCAATGTCCACTAGCTCTCATCTATACTCTACTCGCTCACCTATTCACGTTCACTCTACTAGCTCATCTATTCATCTTGTGCTCTTATCTATTTCTTAGTACTCTATACTGGCCATTGACTGATTGTCTAAAGATAAACAATATAACCAATGCCTGGCAATATATAAAGGTCCGATCTGGTCCTGGGATGTGCGTCCGAAAGTGCTAGTGCCCATGGGAGTTAAATGATCAGAGTGTTTGCATTACACTCAAGTGCTATCTATCTCGACTATCTATATGACAATCAAAACACAAACGTGCTATACTCTCTCGCTGTCTAGAATGACAAACAAGTGCTATACTCGTCGTGCTATTACTATACTTGTGCTAGTTGTGCTATGGCCATCCTGCTATTCGTGCTATACTCGATACTTGTGCTCTTTTTAGAAACTATACTCGCTCTCATGCTATTGTGCTATCTCTTGCTATGTTTTGATCTCTTGTACCCGCTATCTTTAGATAATCTGCCATTAAATGCGTTAATGATTTAAAGCATGCTTGAGCCTGAGATTTAAGTCCTACTGGGCATTATCGCTCACCCTACGTTATTTGATGTTGTGTTCTCAGGTGAGACCGAGGATGACACCTACACTCACGAAGAGGGGAATGACCAAGAGTGAAGCCAGGAGTACCCTCGAGTCATTATGTTATCTTAGAGTTGTAGTTAGTCATTTCCTTTTATTGCAATGTAATTGGGCCCTTTAGAATGGCTCTGATATTAGTGGTTGTAACTAGACATTTGGAAAATTATTAACGAGAAAGATTTGCTTTAGTATTATTCAGTGTGCAATGGTTTGATGTCTAGTATACGCTCTATACCTTTTTCTTGCAACTGCCTTCGCGCTCCGATATTCCGCGTTGGGGCGTGACAGTTTTGTGGTATCAGAGCCTAGGTTATTCTAAGTATAGGGTGATCTAGGTTGACCCCTCGACTGAGAGTTAGTAATCTTACCTATGAGAGATGTTGGTAGAACCATGGGTAATCAGCTAAAATAAACTCACACACGCATGAATTAAACTTTTAATAAGCATTATAACTATCAAACTATTTTGTAGGAGCTAAACAGCTACAATGACTGTGGAACGTGCCCAGATGAGAGGCATGCAACAATCCCTCCAGGAACTGACTCGTGCCATACTACAAGCCACCCAGCAAGGCGGTGGTAACCGCGGAGGGAAGCAACCAGGTGCAGGCGAGCTGCATCGCAATTTCAGGGGACTGAACCCGCCTAGGTTCAGTGGGTCTACGGACCCAGATGAAGAGGAGCACTGGCTAAAGGAAACGGAAAGGATCTTCCGTGTAATGCAATGTGCGGACGGAGACAAACTCCTATTAGCACATTCCAACTGGAGAAGGATGCCCGCGCTTGGTGGGAGTCCGTGGAAGCCACGAAGGAGAACGGCCAATTTACTTGGGCCGAATTTAAGGAAGCTTATAATGCTAAGTACTTCTCTGAACGAGTGCAGGAAAAGAAAGCTGCTGATTCGCTGCTCTTAAACAGCGGAGTCTGACGGTGGCAGAATACGAAGCCCAGTTCTCTAGACTGGCACGCTATGCGATACATCTGATCAACACTGAGAGAATGAAGGCTAAGCGCTTTCTAAATGGCCTTAAGCCTCAGTACATTACTCAACTGGCGCCACTCAAAATACAAACATATGCCGAGATGGTTAGGAAGGCCCAGCTACTAGAAGATGCTACGGACTTCACCGACCGTATCAAAGGGAAGTTCGTCAAGAAAGAAATGACATCGGGACCAGCATCTGCCAAGCCGACCATCGGCAAAAAGCGTCCCTTCAACATCACGGAGGGATCTAGCCAAGAACGGAAACCCAAGGTTTTCGTACCCAACACCCCAACAAAGAGCCACTGCAAACACTGTGACAAGCCTGGTCACACGGCTGATGAATGCTGGAGAAAAGCCGGAGCGTGTCTGCGCTGCGGAAGTCATGAGCATCGCATACCCGAGTGCCCGATGCTGAAAGAAAATGAGAAGCGCCCTGCTATGCCTAAGAAACAAGGCAGGCTGCAAGCCCTACACAATGAAGAAACCATCGAGGAAGGTGGCATGGTGGAAGGTACCCTGCGAGTCTTTTCCTTGCCAGCATTTGTGTTATTTGATACTGGAGCTACTCATTCATTTATATCTCAACACTTTGCTAATACCCTGACTGCAAAACCTACAACCATGGGTGGTGAATTCTCTGTCACAACACCCTTAGGGGAGAAGGAGAAATTAAACCAATACTTTCCATCTGCCGATGTAATGATCGGAGACCTTAACCTAAAGGCCGACCTGGTATGTATGTCCATGGAAGGGTATGATGTCATATTGGGAGCCGACTGGTTGTCCACATATGGGGCAAGCGTCGATTGTAAGAAAGGAAGGGTGATGTTTAGTGACTTTCCCAAATTAGCATTCACTGGGATTAGACATAAGAAACGGATGTCTCTAGTCTCCGCCTTAAAAGCCCATAGCATGATAAGGAAAGGATGTTTTGCTTTCCTTGCGGCCATCATAGTCGAAAAGAAAGGTTCAAAAATAGAAGACATCCACATAGTCCAGGACTACCCAGATGTATTCCCTGAAGACTTACCCGGAGTTCCCCCTGAACGTGACGTCAACTTCGCCATCGAGTTAACTCCTGGAGCTGCCCCGGTATCGCGTCAACCGTACCGGATGTCGCCTGCCGAATTGAAAGAACTAAAAGCACAACTGATGGAACTGCTAGAGAAGGGGTTCATCAGACCAACTACCTCCCCTTGGGAGCGCCTGTGCTATTCGTCAAGAAGAAGGATGGGTCGATGAGCTGTGCATCGACTATCGACAACTCAATCAGCTTACCATCAAGAACAATATACCATTGCCTAGGATCGATGAACTATTCGACCAAATTTCTGGAGCACAATACTTCTCCAAGATCGATCTTCAATCCGGTTATCATCAAAAGAATCAAGGATGACGATATCTTCAAAACGGCTTTCATGAGCAGGTATGGACATTACGAATTTGTTGTTATGCCTTTTGGTCTAACCAACGCTCCTGCAGCCTTTATGCAACTCATGAACAGCATATATCGGCCATACCTTGATAAATTTTTGGTCGTCTTCATCGACGATATCCTCATATATTCCAAGACCAAGGAAGATCATGAAGAACACTTGAGGACCGCACTGCAAGTCTTACGAGACAACAAACTATATGCAAAATTAAGCAAGTGCGAGTTCTGGCTCGAAGAAGTGTCTTTCTTGGGCCATGTCATATCAAGGACGGCATCTCTGTTGATCCCTCCAAAGTCGAAGCTGTACTCAACTGGGAGAGACCAACCAACGTCACCGAGATAAGAAGCTTCCTAGGACTGGCTGGTTACTACAGGCGGTTCATCAAGGACTTCTCTAATCGCCGTACCACTCACGCGTCTGACACGAAAGGAGAATCCCTACTCCTGGAGTAAAGAGTGTGAGAAGAGTTTTCAAACTCTCAAAGACTGCCTTACCTCAGCACCCGTTCTCGCTCTACCACCATAGAGGGAAAAGTTTCTCTGTCTACACTGATGCCTCAGGAATCGGGCTAGGATGTGTACTCATGCAAAAGGAGAAGGTCATCGCTATTCTTCCAGACAACTGAAGACACATGAAGTCAACTACCCTGTACATGATCTCGAGCTGGCTGCTGTGGTCTTCGCCTTGAAGATTTGGAGACACTATCTCTATGGCGAGCAATTCACTGTCTATTCAGATCATAAAAGTCTAAAGTACCTATTCTCCAGAAAGAACTCAACATGAGGCAGAGAAGATGGTTAGAATATCTAAAGGACTTTGATTTCAACATCCAATACCATCCAGGTAAGGGAAACGCCGTGGCTGATGCTCTTAGTAGGAAGCCAATGGCATCTATCTCAAGTCTAGTCCTTGGCAAGATGCAATTACTTGAACAATTCGTGAGGCTAGACTTAAATATTGAACATAGGGATGATCATGTTTTGATTGCCAATCTCAAAATCCAATCCGATCTACTGGAAGAAATCAAGATGCAACAGGACAACGATCCATTCTTGGTTCGTGTCAAGGAAACCTTAGCGGACAGACCGGATTTTGCCATGACTGAAGATGGAAGGTTAGTATTCCAAGGAAGAACTTGTGTTCCAGACAACGAAGCCCTAAAAAGGAAACTAATGGATGAAGCTCATCAAACAAAGTACACTATTCATCCAGGAGGAACCAAAATGTATCAAGACATGAAAAGAACATTTTGGTGGCCGAATATGAAGAGGGAAGTAGCCGAGCATGTAGCTCATTGCCTCACATGTCAGCAAGTAAAAGCGGAACACCTGCGCCCTGCCGGAGTACTCAGACCACTAGATATTCCAGAGTGGAAATGGGAAAGCATTGGCATGGACTTCATCATGGGTTTACCCAAGACTCGTGGTGGACTCGACGCCATATGGGTCATCGTTGACCGTTTGACCAAATCGGCACTTCTTACCCATAAAGAGTACATGGTCTGTGGAAGTGCTATCTGCATTATATGTCAAGGAGATCGTGCGGTTGCACGGTATTCCGTCATCTATTATCTCAGATCGAGATCCAAGGTTCACCTCTCATTTTTGGAAAGGTCTGCAAACTGCCCTTGGTACGAAGCTTATTTTAGTACTGCCTTTCACCCGCAGACTGATGGGCAAACTGAGAGGACAAATCAAATTGTAGAAGACATGTTAAGAGCCTGCATTATTGATTTCAATGGTCATTGGAATGAACACTTACCCTTGATTGAGTTCGCCTATAACAACAGTTACCAGGCGAGTATTAAAATGGCACCATTTGAAGCACTTTATGGCAGGAATTGTAGATCTCCTGTGTGCTGGAATGAAGTAGGAGACCAACAATGGTTAGGACCTGACATGGTACAAAGTACAACCCGGGATATACAGATGATACGAGATCGACTCAAGACTGCTCAGTCCAGACAAAAGAGCTATGCCGATAAGAGAAGACGAGATCTGGAATTTCAAATAGGAGATCATGTCCTATTGAAGGTATCTCCTACCCGTGGTATTCAAAGGTTCGGAGTGAAAGGAAAACTTAGTTCAAGATTCATTGGTCCTTTCGAAGTGCTTGAAAGGATTGGTGAAGTTGCTTACAGACTGGTCTTGCCGCCAAATTTGGCAAGTGTGCACAATGTCTTCTATGTCTCCATGCTTAGAAAGTATGTGTACGATCCTACACATGTCATTCGCCATGATGATCTGGTGTTAAACAAGGACATGACGTATGAAGAGAAACCGATTAAGATATTGGACCGGAAGGTGCAACAACTCAGGAATCGTCCCATTCACGTGGTGAAGGTCTTATGGAATAACCGCGGAGTGGAAGAAGCTACGTGGGAACCAGAAGGAATTATCAGACGCAACTACCCCCTACCCTATTCGGTAAGTCATTCTCTCTCCTGTAAGGTCATATGAATTTGGGGACCAAATTCTTTTAAGAGGGGGAGGATGTAGCAACCTGAATTTTACGAAAAAAAAAAATTTAAATAAAATTTAAAACCTAGCTAAATGGATATTTAAATAGAGCATTAAATAAAACCCATTAGATGGAAAAGAGTAATGGGCTTTGCTTAATGGATCTTCTAGAATTATTGGGTCAAAATATGAATTTACAAAGGAGAATATAGGAAAATACCCTAAATTCGTAACTAAATATTACCTAAATAGAAAAGGGGTATTTATTAATACATTAAATAGCTAGTTTGAGTCTAATAGATTCCTAAACCTACCCCATAGGGTTAGTACGAATTTGGATCTTCTCCAAGTCTAAATAGAGATTGGAAGCAAGGAAGGAAGGTGGGAGTAAGGAAATTTCAGAATTAAAGAGGAATTAGAGTTGAAATAGGAATAGGAACTTGTGTTTACTAAATACACATCCTAAACCTTCTTGGCCGACCCTAGCTCGTTGCCAAAGGTTGTTGGACGTGGAGAAGAGGCCAAGGAGGAGAGGATCTCGTGGAAGAAGGAGTTCTTGGAGCTTCTTCCCTTGTTCTTCAAGTTCTAGCCCTAGAAGAGGAAATCGAGTCAAGGTAGGCATTCTCATAAGCACAAATCCTAAAATTTCGTCTGTAGATTGTTCCATATACCAAGAACAAAACCCTGAATTTTCATATTTTCCATTAAGCCAATTTTCTTCTTGAATTTAGAAGTTTTGCAACTCTCTTGACCCCGAGCCCTCTTCTTAACTCTTGATCTCTATGTAGACTTGATCCCATGCTACGAAAGTTTTACTATAGATACTTCATGTTGTTAGGGATCATTTGCCCCTAAAAAGCCTAAATTTCATTGAGCATGTTGCTCGAATTAATCAGTCTTGCTCTCTATGTCATGTTCTATGTTACTCATCCTTGTTCATTTTTCAAACCATGTTCAAACCATGCTCTCTCTCTAATTCCGATTTACTGGAAGTACCCTTACATGTCTAGTTTAATTTGCAACTGATTTCATGATTTTTCATCGCGCATATAATTAGTTATGGATTTCTGAACAACCCTGTATCGAAATTTAAATGCTCTGGTCCGCAATCCAATGTCTGGTCTGACTCCTGTCAGCGTCAGGCGCAGACAACCAGAAGGCGACACCTCGATACGTCGCATTCTGTGGCCTGATTGCGACAGCCTCCCTGTCGCGACCAAGAAAGCGACAGGTGAGCCGTCGCATTCTCAGAACCCGATCTGCAAGCCATGTCGCGACCCTTTTAGGCCCTGTCGCGTTCTGCCCTGACCTGTCGCGTTCTTACAATCCTATGTCGCCTTCTCATAGTTTTGCAGAAAAACCCATAATAATATATATATATATATATATATATATATATAATATATGTTCCTATATTGAATGTTTTAAAATACATATTTCACGACTTATTTCTATTTATGATTTCTCTTGCACTTGCACACACATGAACCATCCAATTGCGGCTGAAATCTTGCAGAGAATATCTCATAATGTATCCGGTAATGTATTGAAATAAAGAATATTAATTGCCCTATTTTAAAAGACTTGTATTTGTTTCTCGCGTTGCTTATATACCGATCTGACGCTCCACTGTCCTAGAATTCCTCTAGAACGTCGAGCACATGTTTTATATACACACTTACTTGGCTTGTGGTGAACTCTCCGTCGGATATTCCTTTCGCCGGACTAGTGAACTCTTGCACAAGGCCTCCGTAAGTCTCCTCTGGTCATGGATTCCCACATGGTCGACGAGCCGGTTGTACCCTAATACCTATGATACCCTTTAGGGATCTATATGATCCAACGGCTATTAGAGATTCACTCTCGTCTTAAATCACGCCGGACCTCTGGACTGTGCATAACAAGGCCAGTGGTAGGGTCGTGAGTTCCACCTGACTGCCAACACCAAGTGCGCGTGTTGTGCAACTGTTACTATCGTCTGATTACTCGACGTATGACGTGCAATGTCCACTAGCTCTCATCTATACTCTACTCGCTCACCTATTCACGTTCACTCTACTAGCTCATCTATTCATCTTGTGCTCTTATCTATTTCTTAGTACTCTATACTGGCCATTGACTGATTGTCTAAAGATAAAAAATATAACCAATGCCTGGCAATATATAAAGGCCCGATCTGGTCCTGGGATGTGCGCCCGAAGTGCTAGTGCCCATGGGAGTTAAATGATCAAAGTGTTTGGCATTACACTCAAGTGCTATCTATCTCGACTATCTATATGACAATCAAAACACAAACGTACTATACTCTCTCGCTGTCTAGAATGACAAACAAGTGCTATACTCGTCGTGCTATTACTATACTTGTGCTAGTTGTGCTATGGCCATCCTGCTATTCGTGCTATACTCGATACTTGGGCTCTTTTTGGAAACTATACTCGCTCTCATGCTATTGTGCTATCTCTTGCTATGTTTTGATATCTTGTACCGCTATCTTTAGATAATCTGCCATTAAATGCGTTAATGATTTAAAGCCTGCTTGAGCCTGAGATTTAAGTCCTACTGGGCATTATCGCTCACCCTACGTTATTTGATGTTGTGTTCTCAGGTGAGACCGAGGATGACCCTACACTCACGAAGAGGGGAATGACCAAGAGTGAAGCCAGGAGTACCCTCGAGTCATTATGTTATCTTAGAGTTGTAGTTAGTCATTTCCTTTTATTGCAATGTAATTGGGCCCTTTAGAATGGCTCTGATATTAGTGGTTGTAACTAGACATTTGGAAAATTATTAACGAGAAAGATTTGCTTTAGTATTATTCAGTGTGCAATGGTTTGATGTCTAGTATACGCTCTATACCTTTTCTTGCAACTGCCTTCGGCTCCGATATTCCGCGTTGGGGCGTGACATGTACACCTATACTTCATCTATAACCGAGATCAACCCGATCATTGTGAACCAAATCTTCATCCGTTGTTGCCAACGTTTGAAGTGTTGCCTTGCAAATTTTGCAGGCATACCCGACATGTCCACTTTTGGGTTAAACGACAAGGATGAAGCCATGATTGATACTTTCTCTAAGACAACTGTTAAAATAGTGCGTATATGACATGGAGCATGATATTTCATCATCAAGCTATTCCGTGCAAATCGTATGACAATCATAATAAGAAACAACATGTTTATGGGCACACCCTAAAAATAGAAATGTAACATGAGTATATTGATCATAAGCATGGTGATTACATGACAATCAAAAAACGAAAGCAAACTATGGAGACGTTCTATAATGGATCTCACCTTAGAGAAAATATCGCCCCCACTATACGGTGCGATTGGGGTTCAATGACCTTCTCTCACGGTACAACTACAAGCAATGAAATCGGTCTCGCATGAGAGTGACTTCGTAAAATGAAAGCTATATGTAACCTAGTTCCTTTGTTATGAAACAAAGGATGAAGGGGTAGAGATACATGCACCAAACACTGAAGCATAGATCCCGGTATGTCCTTATCATAGCAACACCGCGAGAGAGCCCAACCGAGGAAGAAGCAGCATGTCAGAAAAGCACCGCGAGAAAGAAGAACTGCAACAGCGAAGGACCTCCCGTTCGCAGCGGAGAGCCGAGAGAGAAAGAGAGCCTAATATGCGAGCGATTTATTTGAGAGTCAAAACCGTGCCCTCGGAATAATATGTATTTAAGAAAATCTTAAGTACTCCCTTTAAGAGCCCACGCCCGTGACGGTCCGCCTCCAAAGTGACGGTCCAGAGATCCAATCAAAAGATGTCTCTTTCTCTCCAAGAAAGGGCAAAAAGGCAATAAGGAAAACTAAAAAAATGCCAAAACAAGTCGACTAGGCTGGATAGGCGTGCGCATGTGAT
Organism: Colocasia esculenta; assembly: GCA_014218235.1. NCBI lineage: Eukaryota > Viridiplantae > Streptophyta > Magnoliopsida > Alismatales > Araceae > Colocasia > Colocasia esculenta. The sequence goes on from CM024758.1 coordinate 30,985,259, forward strand.
ATAGTCTAGCATAACCCCACTATTGTCTATAAGACATAGTCTCATAGACTCATGGGGTTATACAACCCTTCTTTTCCTTAGAGATTTCTCATGTGGGACTAAAGACCTCACATAAAGGATAAAACTTACACAACCTTTTTATTTTATCAATCATTGAGTTTCTTTTCTCCTTTTCTTAATATTCCCCCTCCCTCCCCCCCCACAAAAAAACCCTTTTTTACCCAACAATCTCCCCTTCCGATTTTGATGGGTGAGATAGAGAGAGGGTGGGAGGAGTGGGGGCATCGGCTCTTTAGTTTCGGTGGGAGAGAGAGAGAGAGAGAGAGAGAGAGAGGAGAGAGAGAACATGGAGAGAGAGCGGGAGGCATTGGGGCATTGGAGGGGGTCTCCCCCTCCATTTTCGGAGAGAGAGAGGTGGGAGGGGCTTGTGGTTGGGCCTTGGGGTGCTGGAAGGAGGTCTCCCCCCCGAGCTCTCATGTGTGTTACAGAGAGATAGAGAGCAATGGAGAGTCGATAGGAATGATTGAAGAGAGAGAGAGGGGTAGGTGAGAGAGAGAGTTATTACAAAATAATTATTTTAAAGAGATAAAAGATAAATGAGTCTTTTTGTTCCATTAACTCTGTAGTTAGTTTAAATGGATGGAATATATAGAATACCGGAGTATGATATAATATAAAGATTTGGGGGGTAACATGGAATAATATATGTTCTAGGGGTATCTATGTATTTGTTCCAAAAAGAAAAGGACTCCCCTTCTTCCTTCGGAAAGGGGGAAAACAACAGCAGCAGCAGACGAGAGAGCTCATTCGCTTTCGCAGAGGAAGAAGAAAAGCTCTCTCGTGGTTTGTTGGAGGGAACAAAACCAATAAGAACGGGCGGGGCTGGTGGCCGCGGAGGAAGGAGTGGGTGCTCTCGGGAGTCGGTCGGGTGGGCGGTCGGTGGGGGATGGAACGAGGGGGAGCCATAAAGCCGTCTGTGCGGGCTATCGACATTAACGAGTGCGCCAAGAAGGTGGAAGTCGACAACCGCTACTTCCTCCGCTATTACTACCGGATCGCCAACAATCTCCTCAGACAATCGCTAAGTAATTTAAATACAAGGTTCATACATAAATAATTCCTCACATACATAGGTCACTCAACACACAATCTAATCCTCACACTTCGAATCCGATCCTGCTACTAATGTCCCGGATCCGCCGTCTCACCTGAAATGTTAAGCAAGTATGAGTCTACAACGAAAACTCAGCAAGCACCCAAAAATGGACTACCAATCTAACATATAGAATAGTTTCAAATCATGCTATTACATATAGATTTCAACAATCATACTACTTGTAAGGTAATCATTTACTAAACATGTCTTAAGTCAAAAGTATGTACAAATGCTACTTGTATAAGGCATGAATTTAAGACATTGTACTAGCATCATAATGTCTAGCTTTGAAAAGTGCTTTCAGATCTGATCATGATGACATAATTTCAAGTATCAACATGGTGTATAGGCATACATGGTTTCAAGAGTTTGCATAAGTGAGCATGACTACTAAACATTCAACCAAATGGAAAATATGACAAGTATTACATTCTAATCATTCTAAGCTGAAAATAAACATATAGAATAACATATACATGCGTATAAATTTGCCAAGACACGCCCAACCCACCCATTAGAAGTCACATAAACATATGAACATATACTCATCACCAGGTAGACAGTGATAGAGTCTTGGTTATTGCGCAGAACTAGGGAAGTCCTTCCACCATTATCAGTGGTACTTGTCCACCTCTAGGATTTCTTCCTGTGCCCTCGAGAACATATATAACATATTGAATATTTCCATGGGGGCATTACTATATATACATATTCAGATCATAACAGAGAATTATTTCAGATTGATCACATGTTGTAGTTTTCGGGAATTTCCCAAAATCTATTTAATAGAACACATGTCTCATGATGATAACAGACTAAAAATAGTTACAAATGTCATAAGTTCACAAAATTTTGTTAAAACATGTCCCTATTGTCATGGATCAAACTAGTAGTTTTTCATGATTTTCTGACATATACACTAATTTCTGTATTAATCTAAGCATTGATAACTAGAGAAATATTCACCATAATGAAACTGCATGTCAACCAGGTCCAATATTTTTACTAAGAGCATACCATACTAATACAATCCACTTTTCAAAATATCACAATTTTAGAAATCCATAAACTATATATAAAATTAAAACAATACTACTAATTTTTGTATTTCAGTAATGAAAATTACAGAAAATAGTCAAATTCTGATTATAGATCCATCACAGCATGAACATAACCCTGGCATGTATTTCTATATAGAAATCACAATTTTATTATGAACATGCTTTAAGTACAAAATCTCTTCTTAAATCTATGCTTATTTACAGAATTCAGAAATACCGTAAAATCATGGTGACTATAGAAAATAACCCAATTGGTAGTATGGTAAGAAGTTAACCTAATTAACCCTACACATCTCACAGAAGATCCATTCGAGGTCTGAACATAAAGATATAAATCTAGAAGTAAAACAGGTAAAATGGTGGACAGAAGAACTTGATGTGCAATAGAGTTGTCGTTAAGTTCATTTGAAGGCATGGGACTTGACGTTAAGTTCATCCTTGACGGCATCAAGGTTGCTGTTAACCTGACAGAAAATAGAACCCTTCTGGAACTCATATAAACCCCAATCTGACTGTTGTTTTAACTTCTAAAATCATGGAGAAATTATAAAAAAGTAGAGACTATGGTTGGGAACCCAATCCCTAGGTTACTTGCCTATGAAACATCAAAAGATCTAAGAATTTAGCTAATGAAGCATGCCTTGGCCAACCAAGACGGTTTTCCCTCCGAGGTAGAATCCTCAACCAGACGATCTTCTATAACACGAGCACGTTGGAGACACCTTCAGCCTTCAAAGGCACATCCTCCTAACTCATAGACGTTTGATCTTGGCCTCCACGAAGATCAAATTGCCAGATCTCCTTTCTTCTATCCTCTTGAGACTTGGAGAGACTCCAAAACACCACCCTTTTATAAAAGGTTGGGCCTTCCATACTCGGTCCATAGAGGGTAGTAGACGTACCTCGAACGTTCCTAAGATTTCTCCCTTACCATAACTCCACCGGATCTGGACTGTGAAAATTTCGCTATCTGCACCGGAAGAAGTTGACAACAAGGCTCGTCTACACAAAGTTGACGTCAATCGATATGGATGTTTACCTAAAGTTGACGGCAAGAGATGTTGTCGTTAACCTACTTTTGACGGCAATCGATGTTGTCGTCAGCAACATAGGTCGACACATCCATCAACCTACCCGAGAACAGGCAACCTCTCTATAGAAAAACTTAACTATACATTCATATTCATAGAAATTTTAAATTCACATAAAATAGATACATTTGAAATTTAAATCTAAAAACAAAATTCCAGGGCATCACACTCTCTCCCCCTTAAAATAATCTTCATCCTCGGAGATTGAATCTAAGAAAAGTCATCGAAAAGATGTGGATACTTCATCTTCATTCCTTCTTCCCGCTCCCAAGTTGCTTCTTCTTGAGCAAATTCCTCCATAAGAGCTTCACCAAGGAAATTCTTTTGGACCTCAAATGTTGAACCTTATGGTCTAAAATCTTTATGGGTTCTCCTCAAAGGATAAATCTTGCTATAAACCCCCGGCTCATAATTAAGAACATGAGATGAGTCCTGTACATACTTCCTTAGCATAGAAATGTGAAATATGGGATGGATGTTTGCCATAGATGGTGGTAATGCCAACTGGTAAGCCACATTTCCAACCTTCTTTAAGATCTCAAATGGTCCAATGAACCTTGGTTCAACTTCCCACGCCGACCAAATCTGATTACCCCTTTTGTTGGAGAAACCTTAAGGAAAACATGCTCTCCCACCTCAAACTCCAAATCTTTCCTTCTATTATCTGCATAGCTTTTCTGCCGGTCTTGGGCAGCCTTTAATCTTTGTTGGATTAGCTGAATTTTACTAGATGTTTCTTGCACATTTCAAGTCCAACCAGCTATCTATCACCAGCTTCCTCTCAACCAAAAGGAGATGTACATGGCCTGCCATACAAGCCTCAAATGGAGCCATACCTATACTTGCATGAAAATGTTATTATAGGCAAACTCCACAAGAGGTAAATGTCGTTCCCAGTCACCCTTCCAATCCAGAGCACAGACTCTCAACATGTCTTCAAGAGTCTGGATTGTCCTTTCAGATTGTCCATTTGTCTGTGGGTGAAATGCTGAACTAAGTTTCACTTGTGAACCAAGAGCAACCTGCAAACCTTGCCATAACCTTGAAGTAAACCTTGGATCTCTATCCAAAATGATAGATTTTGCAACTCTATGCAATCTGACAATACTGTCCACATAAAGCTTGGCTAAACTCTCACCACACTGCTTCTTTTTCATAGGTAAGAAATGAGTGGTCTTGGAGAATCTATCCACAATTACCCAAATAGAGTCATTGCCCTTAAAAGATCTGGACAAACCTGAGATAAAATCCATGGTGACTTCTTCCCATTTCCATAACAGAATATCAATCTTCTGCATCAGTCCTGATGGCCTCTAGCGTTCCACCTTTACTTGTTGCATGTCAAGCATCTAGCCATAAAGTCAGCCACATCTCTTTTCAAACCTTGCCACCATAAAGTCCGTTTCAGATCTTGATACTTTTACCACTACCTGGATGTATTGTAAACTTGGATCTATGAGCCTCTTCTAAAATCTGCTTTCTAACTTCAGTAATGTCTGGCACACACACTCTATGCTGAAATGGATAACACCTTCCTCATCACGAGCAATGCCTGACTTCCCAATCATCTCCTGCAACTTAGGATCAGTCATCTGACCTTCCACAACGCTATCTAGTATAGTAGACCTGATAGACATTGAGTCACAAAGCCTGGCATAGTTGTGATCCAACCTCTACTAAAGCACAAGCTACATCTTCCATTAATTTACAATCCTTCTGCATTGCGGTCCTCTTCCTGCTTAGTGTGTCGGCTACCACATTAGCCTTGCCTAGGTGATATTGTAACTCAAAATCATATCCTTTAAGAATTCAATCCATCTCCTTTGCCTCAGATTCAGCTCCTTCTGTGAGAACAAGTACTTGAGACTTTGATGATCGGTGAATACCTCAAACTTGACACCATAAAGATAGTGTCGCCAGATCTTTAAAGCATGAACCACTGCTGCCCACTCCAAATCATGGGTGGGTAGTTACGCTCATGCTCTTTTAATTGTCGAGAAGCATAGGCAACCACTTTCCCATCCTGTATTAGCACAAATCCGAGACCAATGTGAGAAGCATCTGTGTAGATCGTGAAACTAACTATCCCGCTAGGTAGAACTAACATAGGGCAGATGTCAACCTACTTCTCAACTCTCGAAAGCTCTGTTCGCATTCCTCGGACCATACAAACTTGACTCCTTTCCTTGTTAGCTTGGTTAATGGTGCCGCAATGGATGCAAAGCTCTCTATAAAGTGGAGATAATAACCAGCTAATCCCAAGAAACTCCGTATTTTAGATGGTGATCTTGGAGACTTCCATTCAAACACTGCCTTCACCTTAGATGGATCCACAGCTATACCATTTCCCGAGATCACATGACTAAGGAAATGAACTTATTTCATCCAAAAGTCACACTTACTAAGCTTGGCAAAAAGTTTGTTTTCTCGCAAAATTTCTAGCACAATCTTCAAATGTTCACAGTGAGATGCTTCATCAGGAGAATATATCAAAACATCATCTATGAAGACAACTGCAAAACTATCCAGATACGGCCTAAAGACCCAATTCATCAAATCTAAAAACGCTGCTGGGGCATTCGTCAGGCCAAAAGGCAACACCAGAAACTCATAATGACCATATCGCGTCCAAAAAGCCATCTTAGATGTGTCATCGGCCTTTATTCAGAGTTGGTGGTATCCCGAGTGAAGATCTATCTTTGAAAATATCGAAGCTCCCTACAACTGATCAAATAGGTCATCAATACGAGGTAAAGGATACCTATTCTAGATTGTTACTTGATTAAGCTTGTCACGCCCCGACGCGGAATATCGGAACGCGAGACAGTTACAAGTAAATGGGTACAGAGTGAGTACTAGACATCAAACCATTGAGAAATGAATAATACTAAAGCAATTCTTCTCATTAATAACTTTCCAAATGTCTAGTTACAACCACTAATATCAGAGTCGTTCTATAGGCCCAGTTACATTGAAATAAAAGTAAAAGACTAAACTAAGATTCTAACATAATGATAGGACGCTAGGGTACTCATGACTTCACTCCTAGTCGTTCCCGTCCTCTTGAGTGTAGGTGTCATCCTCGGTCTCACCTGAGAACACAACGACAAATAATGCAGGGTGAACGATAACGCCCAATAGGACTTAAATCTCAATAGTCAAGCAAGCTTTAATTGATTAATGTATTAAAAGGCAGAGTAACTAATGATAGAGTGAGAGAGTAAAAGATAGCAGGGTAGCGCATGATGGAAATAGCACAAGCTTTCTAAGTATAGCACAAGTGTCGAGTTTAGTACGAATAGCAAGATGGCTATAGCACAAATAGCACAAAGTATAGCAATAGCTCAACGGGTATAGTATAGCACTTTTGTCAATAGACAATGAGAGAACATAGCACTTTTGATTGTCATTTAGATAGTCGAGATAGATAGAACTCGAGTGTAATGCCAAACACTCTGATCATTTAACTCCCATGGGCACTAGCACTTTCGGGCGCACATCCCAGGACTAGATCGGGCCCTTTATATATTGCCAGGCATTGGTTATATTGTTTATCTTTAGATAATCAGTCAATGGCCAATAGAGAGTACCAAGAAATAGATGAGAGTACTAGATGAATAGACGAGATAGTAGAGTGAACGTGAATAGATGAGCGAGTAGAGTCTAGATGAGAACTAGTGGACATTGCATATAACACGTCGAGTAAACAGGCGATAGTAACAGTTGCACAGCATGCACACTTGGTGTTGGCAGTCAGGTGAAATACACAACCCTTCCGCTGGCCTTGTTATGCATAGGTCCAGAGGTCCGGCATGTTTCTAGATAAGAGCAAACTTCTAATAGTCATTTGGACCAAATTGATCCCTAAAGGGTATCATAAGTGTTAGGGTACAACCAGCTCGTCGACCATATGAGAATCCATAGACAAAGGAGACTTACGGAGGCCTTGAACAAGGATTCACTAGTCCGGCAGAAGGAATATCGACGGAGAGTTAGCCCAAGTCAAGAGAGTGTGTATATAGAAACAAGTGCTCGACGTTCTAGAGGAGTTCTAGAACATGGAGCATCAGTACGGTATTCCCAAAACATCGCGAGAAAATGTAGACAATCTATTTAAAATATGCAATTTAAATAAATATTGAGATTAATTACCAGATATATTATGGGAAATTTTCATGTTATGTAAAGCCATATTGGATGGTTCAAGTGGGTGCATGTGTCATGAAATCATAGCTGCTTAGCTAGAAATAGTCATGTGCATGTCTTTTAAAATCACACATAAATGTTCAGTTTATAACAAGTATATTTACTGCGTATATGACTGTTAAGAGAGGGTACAAACACTGTAGAAAGTCATAGCATCAAAAATTGGGGGTTTTCATGCAAAAAATCAGAGATAGCGATGCACCCCAGTAAGGGTCGCGACGGGGTCAACTGAGAACGCGACATAGCCTTGTACAGATCATGATGGGCATGTCAGTTCAGGCCGGCAGATCGTGATGACAGACCCTGTCGTGATCATATCGCGACGGGAGATGCTGTCGTGATGGCCCTGAGAACACAGCCTATCGGGCCATCGCATTCTCAGGTCCCGTACCTAAGTCCGACATGAAAAGGACATGTTCTTGGATTACGGTCCAGAACTTCCTTATTTTGACATAGGGACGTTCAGAAAATCATAACTAATTGTACTATCGATGAAAAATCATGAAACCACTTTCAAATTATTCTAGACATGTGAGAGTACTTGTAGTAAATAGGAATTTGAAAACCAACATGGTTTCGGCATGGTTCAAACAAGTGTCTTTACGAAGAACATGAAACTGTGTACAGTAGAGATCAACGATTTAATTCGAGCAACACAGTGGATGAAAATTAGGGCTTTCAGGGGCAAAAGATTCCTAACAATCAGCAGTATCTCCAATAAAAATTTGAGGCATGGGATAGAGTATTCAAGAAGATATGAATTAAACATGAAGGTTCGGGGTCAAGAGGTTTGTAGGACTTCAAAATTCAATAAGAAAAGTTGGGTGCACGAAAAATCATGAAACTAAAGGGGTTTTGTTCTTGATGCATGAAACAATCTATAGACAAATTAATTTGATTTTGCTCGTGAGAATACCTACCTTTGATCGATTTCCTCTTCTAGGGCTAGAACTTGATGAACTCGGTTAAAGCTTTGATGAAGCCTCCTTCCCATGAATTCTTCTCCTCCTTGGCCTCCTCTCCACGTCCTGAAACCCTTGGCAACGAGCTAGGGCCGGCCATGGGGGATTAACAGAGTATTTATGTCTCTTGGGTTTCTATTTCTAATAGGACTTTAATTACTATTTAATTTCGGGATTTCCTATTTCTCTCACCCTTTCCAAGCTTGAGAACTTCTAATTGGGTTAGAATGGGAGCTAAATTCATGACCAAGCAACTAGGGTAGGTTTAGGAATCCAACTCAAACTTCCTATTTAATGCATTAAATACCTCTTTTCTATTTGAGTAATACTTAAGTTACGAATTTAGGGTATTTTTCTATTATTCCCCTTTTAAAAATTCCTTTTTTGGCCCACTAATTTCTAATGGGTCCATTTAACAAAGCATATTACTTCTTTTCATTTAATGGGTTTTATTTAATTCACTTTTATTTGATTTTCTAATTACTTTTATTTTTTATTATTAAATTTTTATTTTTTGAAAAATCTAGGTTACTACACCTCCCCCCTCTTAAAAGAATTTGGTCCCCAAATTCACATGATCATAATGGAGGGAATATCTTACCGAAAAGATCAGGGTAGTTCCGTCTAATGGTTCCTTCCGTTCCCATGTGGTTCTTCCACTCCGCGGTTATTCCATAAGACTTTAACCATGTGAATGGGACGGTTTCTGAGCTGTTGCACCTTCCGATCTAATATCTTGACTGGATTTTCTTCATATGTCATGTCCCTGTTCAGCACCAACTTCTCGTGACAATGATGTGTGTAGGATCATATACATATTTCCTGAGCATGGAGACATGGAACACATTGTGTACACATGCCAGATCCGGTGGCAACGCCAGTTGGTATGCAACCTCATCAATCCTTCTGAGTACTTCAAAAGGACCGATAAATCTTGGACTGAGCTTTCCTTTCACACCAAATCTTTAGATGCCACGAGTAGGTGACACCTTTAAGAATACATGATCACTGACTTGGAATTCTAAGTCTCGCCTTCTTTTGTCGGCATAGCTCTTTTGTCTGGATTGAGCAGTCTTAAGCCGGTCTCTAATCACCTGAATGTCCCGGGTTGTATTTTGCACCATGTTTGGGCCTAGCCATTGCTGTTCTCCAACCTCATTCCAGCATGCAGGAGATCTACAATTTCTTCCATAGAGTGCTTCGAACGGTGCCATCTTAATAGTCGCCTGGTAACTGTTGTTATAGGCAAACTCAATAAGGGATAAATGCTGTTCCAATATCTTTGTAAGTCGTAGTGCAAGCTCTCAACATGTCTTCCACTATTTCCTTGGTTCTTTCAGTCTGCCCATCAGTTTGTGGGTGGAATGTGGTACTAAAGTTGAGTTTAGTACCCAGTGCACCTTGCAGTCCCTTCCAAAAATGAGATGTGAATCTCAGATTTCGATCCGAGACTATGGATGATGGAACTCCATGTAGTCTTACAATCTCTTTGACATATAAGGCAGCTAGTACTTCTACCGACCACTTACTCTTTATGGCTAGGAAGTGGGTAGATTTGGTTAGTCGGTCGACAATGACCCATATGGCGTCGAGTCCACCACGAGTCTTGGGTAAACCCATGATGAAGTCATGCCAATGCTTTCCCATTTCCATTCCGGAATATCTAGCGGTTTGAGTACACCAGCAGGGTGCATGTGTTCCGCTTTTACTTGTTGGCAAGTAAGGCAGTGTGCGACATGTTCAGCTACCTCTCTCTTCATGTTCGGCCACCAAAACATTCTTTTCATGTCTTGATACATTTTGGTACCTCCTGGATGAATAGTGTACTTTATCTTGTAGCTTCATCCATTAACCTTCTCTTTAGCTCTTCATTATCGGGGACGCATGTCCTCCCTTGGAACACCAGTCTTCCATCCTCAGTCATAACAAAGTCCGATCTTTCGGTTAAGGTTTCCTTGATGCAAACTACGAATGGATCATTATCTTGTTGAATTTTAATCTCTTCCAGCAAGTCGGATTGAATCTTGATATGGCAACCAAGACTCGATCATCCCTATGTTCAATAGTTAAGTCTAACCTTGCGAATTGTTCTAGTAGTTGCATCTCGCCAAGGACTATACTTGAAACAAACGCCATTGGCTTCCTACTAAGAGCATCAGCCATGACATTACCCTTGCCTGGATGGTATTAGATGTTGAAGTCTAAATCCTTCAGATATTCTAGCCATCTTCTCTATCTCATGTTGAGTTCCTTCTAGGAGAATAAGTACTTCAGGCTTTTATGGTCTGAGTAGACAGTGAATTTCTCACCATACAAGTAATGTCTTCAGATCTTCAAGGCGAAGACCACAGCAGCCAACTCTAGATCATGCACAGGGTAGTTGACTTCATGCGTCTTCAGTGTCTTAAAGAATAAGCAATAACCTTCTCCTTTTGCATCAATACACACCTAGCCTAATCCCTGAGGCATCGGTGTAGACAGAGAAACCTTCTCCCTCTATTGGTAGAGCGAGAACAGGTGCTGAGGTAAGACAATCTTTAAGAGTTTTGAAACTTTTCTCACACTCATTACTTCAAGAGTATGGATTCTCCTTTCGTGTTAGTCGTGTGAGAGGAACGACGATCTTGGAGAAGTCCTTAATGAACCGCCTGTAGTAGCCATCCAGTCCTAAGAAGCTTCTGATTTCTGTGACATTGGTTGGTCTCTCCTAATTGAATACAGCTTCGACTTTGGAGCGATCAACTGAGATGCCATCCTTTGAGATGACATGGCCCAAGAAGGACACTTCTTCGAGCTAGAATTCACACTTGCTCAGCTTTGCGTATAGTTTGTTGTCTCGCAAGACTTGCAGTACAATCTTCAAGTGTTCTTCATGCTCTTCCTTGGTCTTTGAATAAATGAGGATGTCGTCGATGAAGACGACCACAAACTTGTCAAGGTATGGCCGATATATGTTGTTCATGAGTTGCATGAAGGTTGCAGGAGCATTGGTTAGACCAAAAGGCATAACGACGAATTCATAGTGTCCATACTTGCTCCGGAAAGTCGTTTTGAAGATATCCTCATCCTTGATCCTCATTTGGTGATAGCCAGGTCGAAGATCGATCTTGGAGAAATACTGAGCTCTAGACATTTGGTCGAAAAGTTCGTCGACCCTAGGCAATGGGTACTTGTTCTTGATGGTGAGCTGTTTGAGTTGACGATAGTCGATGCATAGCCTCATCGATCCATCTTTCTTCTTAACGAATAGCACCGGTGCTCCCCATGGGGAAGTACTCGGTCTGATGAACCCCTTCTCTAATAGCTCCATTAGTTGCATCTTCAATTCCTTTAGCTCGGCAGGTGACATTCGGTACGGTTGTCGTGATACCGGGGCAGCTCCAGGGATCAACTCTATGGCGAAGTTGACATCTCGTTCCGGGGGAATCCCTGGAAAATCTTCAGGAAACACATCAGGGAAATCCTGGACTATGTGGATGTTTTCTATCTTAGAACCCTTCTTTTCAATTACTACGGCTGCAAGGAAAGCAAAACAACCTTTCCTTATCATGTTATGGGCTTTTATGGTGGAGATTAGAGACATTCGTCTCTTATGTCTAATCCCAGAGAATGCCAATTCAGGAAAGTCACTAAATGTCACCCTTCCTTTCTTACAATCAACACTTGCCCCATAAGTGGACAACCAGTCAGCTCCCAAAATTACATCATAGCCTTCCATGGGCATACACACCAGGTCGGCTTTTAGGTTAAGGTCTCCGATCATTACATCGGCAGAGGGAAAGTATTTGTTCAATTTCTCCTTTTCTCCTAGTGGCGTTGTGACTGAGAACTGACAACCCATGGATATAGGTTTTACAGTCAGGGTATCAGCAAAGTGTTGAGATATAAATGAATGAGTTGCTCTAGTATCAAATAAAAAAAAGCTGATAAGGAGAAAACTTGTAGGGTACCTTCCACCACGCCACCTTCCTCAGCGGGCTCTTCATTGTGCAGGGCTTGTAGTCGGCCCTGTTGCTTAGGCGCATTAGGGCGCCTCTCATGTTCTTTCAATAGCGGGCAGTCGGGGATGCGGTGCTCGCGGCTTCCACAGCGCATACATGCGCCGGCTTTCCTCCGGCACTCGTCAGCGGTGTGACCTGGCTTGTCACAGTGCTTGCAGTTACTTTTTGTTGGATTGTTGGGGACAATAGCTTTAGGTTTCCTTTCTTGGATGGGTCCCTCCGCGATGTTGAAGGGATGCTTCTTGCCATTGTTTGGCTTAGCAGATGATTGCCCTGAGGTTATTTCCTTCTTCACGAACTTCCCTTTGATACGGTCGGTGAAGTATGTAGCATCTTCTAGTAGTTGGGCTTTCTTTACCATCTCGACATAGGTCTGGATGTCGAGAAGTGCCAGTGGGTAATGTACTGAGGCTTAAGGCCATTGAGGAAGCGCTTAGCCATCATCCTTTCAGTGTTCACCAGGTGTGCAGCATAGCGTGCCAGTCTTGAAAATTGGGGCATATTCAGCCACAGTCAAGCTCTGTTGTTTCAGAGTAGCGAATTCCGCAGCCTTTCTTTCTTGGACACGCTCCGAGAAATACTTGGAGTTAAAAGCTTCTTTGAATTCGGTCCAGGTGAACTCTCAGACTCCCACCAAGCGCAGGCGTCCTTTTCCAGTTGGAATGTGGCTAGTAGCAGCTTATCCCCCGCTACGCATTGCATAACACGGAAGATCCTTTCCGTTTCCTTTAGCCAGTGTTCGACTTCATCCAGATATGTGGATCCACTGAACCTAGGTGGGTTCAGACTCCTGAAGTTACGATGCAGGTCGCCTGCACCACCACGATTACCACCTCCTTGGGTAGCTTGCATAATTACGCGCGTCAGTTCTTGGATGGTCTGTTGCATGCCCCTCATTTGAGCACATTCAGCAGTCATCTTTGTTGCTTAGTTCCTACAAAAATAACTTCTTGTCATGATATTGGTGTGGAATTTAATTCGTGCGTGTGTGAGTATCATTTTAGCTATTTACCCTTGGCTCTAACCACAACTCACATAGGTAGGATAATTGACTCTAGTCGAGGCAGGAGGTCAACTAGATCATCCTATACTTAAGAACAACCTAGGCTCTGATACCACAAAACTATCACGCCCCGACGTGGAATATCAGAACGCGAGGCAATTGCAAGTAAATGGGTACAGAGTGAGTACTAGACATCAAACCATTGAGCAATGAATAAATACTAAAGTAAATTCTTCTCATTAATAACTTTCAAATGTCTAGTTACAACCACTAATATCAGAGTCGTTCTATAGGGCCCAATACATTGAAATAAAAGTAAAAGACTAAACTAAGACTCTAACATAATGCTAGGACGCTAGGGTACTCATGACTTCACTCCTGGTCATTCCCATCCTTGAGTGTAGGTGTCATCCTCGGTCTCACCTGAGAACACAACGACAAATAACGCAGGGTGAACGATAACGCCAAATAGGACTTAAATCTCAATAGTCAAGCAACCTTTAATTGATTAATGTATTAAAGGCAGAGTAACTAATGATAGAGCGAGAGAGTAAAAGATAGAAGGATAGCGCATGACGGAAATAGCACAAGCTTTCTAAGTATAGCACAAGTGTCGAGTATAGCACGAATAGCAAGAAGGCCATAGCACAAATAGCACAAAGTATAGCAATAGCTCAACGGGTATAGTATATCATTTTGTCAATAGACAACGAGAGAATATAGCAATTTTGATTGTCATTTAGATAGTCGAGATAGATAGCACTCGAGTGTAATGCCAAACACTCTGATCATTTAACTCCCATGGGCACTAGCACTTTCGGGCGCACATCCCAGGACCAGATCAGGCCCTTTATATATTGCCAGGCATTGGTTATATTGTTTATCTTTAGACAATCAGTCAATGGCCAATAGAGAGTACCAAGAAATAGATGAGAGTACTAGATGAATAGACGAGATAGTAGAGTGAACGTGAATAGATGAGCGAGTAGAGTCTAGATGAGAGCTAGTGGACATTGCACGTAACACGTCGAGTAAATAGGCGATAGTAACAGTTGCACAACACGCGCACTTGGTGTTGGCAGTCAGGTGGAATACACAACCCTTCCGCTGGCCTTGTTATGCACAGGTCCAGAGGTCCAGCGTGTTTCTAGATAAGAGCAAACTTCTAATAGTCGTTTGGACCATATTGATCCCTAAAGGGTATCATAGGTGTTAGGGTACAACCAGCTCGTCGACCATGTGGAATCCATGGACAGAGGAGACTTACGGAGGCCTTGAACATAGATTCACTAGTCCGACAAGAATATCCGACGGAGAGTTCGTCCAAGTCAAGAGAGTGTGTATATAGAAACAAGTGCTCGATGTTCTAGAGGAGTTCTAGAACAGTGGAGTGTCGGTACGGTATTCCCAAAACATCACGAGAAAACGTAGACAAGTCTATTTAAAATATGCAATTTAATAAATATTAAGATTAATTACCAGATATATTATGGAAAATTTTCATGTTATGTAAAGCCATATTGGATGGTTCAAGTGGGTGCATGTGTCATGAAATCTTAGCTAGAAATAAGTCATGTGCATGTCTTTTAAAATCACACATAAATGTTCAGTTTATAACAAGTATATTTACTGCGTATATGACTGTTAAGAGAGGGTACAAACACTGTAGAAAGTCAGAGCATCAAAATTGGGGGTTTTCATGCAAAAATCTGAGATCGCGATGCACCCCAGTAAGGGTCGCGATGGGGTCAACTGAGAACGCGACATAGCCTTGTACAGATCGCAACGGGCATGTCAGTTCAGGCAGGCAGATCGCGACAACAGACCCTGTCGCGATCATATCGCGATGGGAGATGCTGTCGCGATGGCCTTGAGAACACGGCCTATCGGGCCGTCACATTCTCAAGTCTCGTACCTGAGTCTGACAGGGAAAGGACATGTTCTTGGA
The DNA here is from genome assembly GCA_014218235.1 of Colocasia esculenta. NCBI lineage: Eukaryota > Viridiplantae > Streptophyta > Magnoliopsida > Alismatales > Araceae > Colocasia > Colocasia esculenta. The sequence goes on from CM024758.1 coordinate 31,000,687, forward strand.
TTGCGGTCTAGAACTTTCTTGTTTTGACATACAGACGTTCATAAAATCATAACTAATTGTACCGTCGATGAAAAATCATGAAAGCACTTGAAATAATCTAGACATGCGAGAGTACTTGTAGTAAATAGGAATTTGAAAACCAACATGGTTTCGGCATGGTTCAAACAAGTGTCTTTACGAAGAATGAAACTGTGTACAATAGAGATCAACGATTTAATTCGAGCAATATCGTGGATGAAAATTAGGGCTTTCAAAGGCAAAAGATTCCTAACAATCGTCAGTATCTCCAATAAAAATTTCGAGGCATGATAGAGTATTCAAGAAGATATGAATTAAACATGAAGGTTGAGGGTCAAGAGGTTTGCAGGACCTCAAATTCAATAAGAAAAGTTTGGGTGCACAAAAAATCATGAAACTAAAGGTTTTGTTCCTGATGCATGGAACAATCTACAGACGAATTTAATTTGATTTTGCTCGTGAGAATGAATACCTTTGGTCGATTTCCTCTTCTAGGGCTAGAACTTGATGAACTCGGGTTGATGCTTTGATGAAACCTCCTTCCCACAAATTCTCCCCTCCTTGGCCTCCTCTCCACATCCTGAAACCCTTGGCAACGAGCTAGGGCCGGCATGGGGGATTAAGAGAGTATTTATGTCTCTTGGGTTTCTATTTCCTAATAGGACTCTAATTACTATTTAATTTCGGGATTTCCTATTTCTCTCACCCTTTCCAAGCTTGAGAACTTCTAATTGGGTTAGGATGGGAGCTAAATTCGTAACCAAGCAACTAGGATAGGTTTAGGAATCCAAATCCAACTCAAACTTCCTATTTAATGTATTAAATACCTCTTTCTATTTAAGTAATAATTAAGTTACGAATTTAGGGTATTTTTCTATTATTCCCCTTTTAAAAATTCCTATTTTGGCCCACTAATTTCTAATGGGTCCATTTAACAAAGCCATTACTTCTTTTCATTTAATGGGTTTTATTTAATTCTCTTTATTTGATTTTCTAATTGCTTTTATTTTTTATTATATTAAATTTTTATTTTTCGAAAAATTCAGGTTGCTACAAAGCTTCTGATAATCAATGCATAGCCTTATCGAACCATCTTTCTTCTTAACAAAGAGAACTAGAGCTCCCCATGGTGAAGAACTTGGACGAATGAAACCCTTGTCCAACAAGTCTTGCAACTATCTTCTGAGCTCTGCCAGTTCTACTGGTGCCATATGATAAGGTGCCTTGGAAATAGGAGTTGTACCTGGCATCAACTCAATAGTGAACTAAATCTCTCTTTCCGGCGGCAAATCAGAAAGATCATCGGGAAAAATGTCTGCATATTCACGAACAACCTCTATCTCTTCAATATGTGGGGTTTTAGTGTCCTTAGACACAACCACACTAACCAAGTACGCACTACAACCTTTGTTCAACATCTTGGCCGCCTTTAATGCTGACACCACAAACTTTCCAGCCATGTTCTTGGGTAAGGGATGTGAAAACTCATCCTCTTCTAGAATACGGAAATTGATTTTCTTCTTCCGACAATCTAGTAGAGCATAGTGTTCTTCCAGCCAATCTAGACCCAGAATGGCATCATAGTCTTTCATCTTTAATAGATAAAGCACCCTTCCAAATCCCACTCTTCTATGCACACATACAATGAGGGAAAACACTTCTTAGTGATCATAGCTTCTGCTGGTGTATGCACAGATAACGAATATCCAAATCAATAGCTTCTGCATCTAAATTTAAGTAATATCTTTGCAAACCTCTCAGACCAAATGTATGTGTAGCACCAGTATCAAAAAGAACTCTAGCATGAATAGCCATAATAGGAACTGTACCTTTAGTCACATGCTCTGCTTGCTCTGCATCTTCTTTGGCCAACGCATACACTCGGGCTTGGGCCCAAGGTCTTCTTGCTGTTTTGCTGCTGCTACTGTCTGCTGCGCCATCTTTGGGCAATCCTTTATCTTTTGGTCCTTGTCACCACAACGAAAACATCTTCCTGCACTCAACCAACATACATGCCCTCCATGCCTTCTGCCGCAATGAGTACACAAGGTTTGTCTTCTTGCTGAAATCTTCCTTGCTTAGGTGCCCTCTTCCCATAATCAGGTATCTACTTAGGTACATAGACTACCTTCTTTTTCCTGTCTTGCCTCAGAAATGGTGATGCTGGCCTCTTGAAGGTAGCCTTCTTCTCCTCAAAGTACTGCTCCATCTCACTTTCTTGCCTGCATGCCGCACTAAACGCTTCCTCCATGCTACGATGGTCAAAGGCCACAAGTCTGGTACGCAATGATGGTCTGAGCCCCATCACAAACTTCTTCACCTTCCTCCTCTCATCCGCCACAATATGAGGTGCATACTTTGACAGCTCTGTAAATCTGGCTTCATATTCCAGCACACTCATGGATCCCTAGGTCAAGGTTAGAAATTATTGCTCCATTTTATCCTGCACATGCTCAGGAATGAACTTAGCCTTGAACAGGTGAGTAAATTCATCCCAAGTCACATCCTGGACTCCATCCTCAAACCTGGTGCGTAGTATGGATGACCACCATACATCAGCCCTTTCCTAAAAAGAGTACAACTACATTAGGCATAACCACCACACCACAATGCTTCAAGTAAACATTGCCTTATAGTTACCTGCAACATATAGGTTCCTAAACTAACTTTATCCTCCTCAGCACAGTGAATGGCTCTAAAAATATTCTCAGTTTCACTTAGCCAACTCTCAGCCTATTGGCCCACATATGGTTGGCAGCAAGACTAACCTAGAGGGGGATGAATAGGTAATCTGAAAAACTAAAACAAAAATCACCACTTGAAAATGTTTGGTTAGTCTAAATAAGCATGTGCAAAGAAATTAAAGGCACGGAAGCAAGCACACAAGGAACACAAAGATTTATTTTGGTTCAGCCCTTCCAAATGGAAGTCCTACGTCAAGTCCCCAAGCAAACTCTTGGGATTTCACTAACCAAGGGTACAGTCTCCCTTTAGGACATACAACACCCAGCCCCTGCTGTTCTTCTTCTCTTTCCCAGGCAAGAAGGCAGCCCATGTTTCACCTCAGTCAGGTGCTTCTTTTACGAGCTCAGAAGCAACTCACTGGTACACACCCTAGTAGGTCTTCCCTTCTAATCAAGGGGAACACTGGTACAAACCCCAGATGGTCACCACCAGATGCAAGTTGGTCTTCCCTTCTAATCAAGGGGAACACTTGCACAGCAAGCCTTCTCTTCCAACAGAAGATGAACACTTCTGAACACAGAAGCAAGGACTTAAAGCCCCTAGATCAAGCTCTAGATAAATAATGAAATGCTTGATCTAAGACTAAGCCTAAGAAGGAAAGAGTTTACAGGACAAGACTCTCCTTAGGCTAACCCCCAGCTCTCTCTCTTTTAAATACACAGAGACACACAGAGGGAGAATAAGGAAGAAGAAAGATGGCTTGAATGCTTCAGCTTGAATAAGCTCAAGCTCTCTTCCTTTCTTGCTTGAGTGTGTATGGAGTTGGATGCTCATTGGATGTACACTCCTTGATTGATCTTCATGTTCACTCTCCCTTGTATTTTTTCTTTTGCTTCTCCCTTTTATGGAGCAGCTTTGAACAAATCCTTTGACAGATGGCCGTTGGAGCTCTATGATTCGTTGCTCATCTTCTTCTTCATATTTTTCCATTGAGTCTAACGGCTTTCTTCTTGTGTCTACTAGCTACTTGGAATGGAGGAAGATGTCTAGCTGGTGCGCACTTCCAAGGATGTCAGCAGCAGGTCCAAGATGTTGATTGTATGTAAAGGTGGACCTGCAGACATTAAGTGCAAGGCAGATGATTAGACTCGTGAAGTCTTTTGTCAGGTGGCTCATACCTCTTTTTACCCTTTGTTTGTATTTCCTGCAGATAGCTAGAAATAGAATGTAGATGTTTTTTTTGTTGCAGGAAGGAAGAGATCTATGAGATAGGCAAAAAGATCTTCAGTCAGATAAATAATAAGTTAAATATATGAAGTACATTTGAACTTTTATTTGAAGCCAAAGATATTTTGAAAGGTTTGAAATATAGAGGCAATCGATGTTTCATAAAGGTAGTCGATGTTTAAATTAAGAGCAATCAATGTTTAAGTGAAGCAGTCGATGTTCTAATGTATGTAATCGATGATGACAGTGTATGTAATCGATGTTTGAACATAATTGATGTTTAGGACAATCGATGTTCAGGTGAAACGTAATCGATGTTTAAGGCAATTGATGTTTTAAGGTAATCGATGTTTAAGTGAACTGTAATCGATGTGTAAGTATAATCGATGTTGACTTAAAGAGTAATCGATGTGAAAACATAATCGATGTGACTTAAACAGTAATCGATGTGAGTGCAATCGATGTGGAAGTATAGTCAATGTTCATGTAATTGATGTTCAATTAAATTGTAATTGATGTTCATGCAATGTTGAATGTGTTGTGCAGTATAGTAATCGATGTGGCACTGAGTCAGTATCGATATGCATTGAACAGTAATCGATTGGGCTTTCCAGTGCAAATCAGGAAACGGTAGTGCCATATTTATTATATTTTATGAGGAAAGTATGATATACATTATTCATGATATTTAAGTTAATCAGGAGTTTTGTTATCACCAAAATAAATGATAAAATATAATAGCGGTTCAACAATCTCCCCCTTTTTGGTGATGACAAAACTTATGAGAAAAATTCTAACAAAGATACTCAAAACATGGACTAAACAGAAAATTCACAGGTTTAAAACATACTCTCCCCCATTTTGTAATAACCAAAAAGGAAGGGTCTTACCATTTGCATTTACCCCCTTGTAAAGCACTTCTTACAATAAGCTGAGAGTTTGAAAGAGAGGGTTCAACATTACGTTTATAGTTGTCAATGTTTACTCCTCCCCTTAGTATTTGCTCCCTCTGAATGTGAGGCTCCACCTCAGTGTATGGCTCCTTTTGTCTATCGACATCTCCTATTGTATTTACATTTGTTGTTCTATTGGGAGGTCTTTAAAAAGCATCCCTACATTGATAACAAATTCTTGCAAGGATATTAGTGCTGCCCAGCTAGCAAGCCAGAGGGGGGGGTGAATGGGATTCTAAAAAATCGTTTAAATAAAAAACTTGTCAACAAAACACTTAACGGAAAAACACTGAGATTGATTGTTAGTAATAGAGAAGACAAGAGAGAAAACACACAATCACACAACACAGGAATTTTTTCCTAGTTCGGACCTCCAATCCCAAGGAGTCCTACATCCAGTCCCCAAGCAACAACTTGGGATTTCACTAACCAAGGGTACGTCCCCCTTAAGGACCTTTACACATACAGCCGCAGTTGGCCTTCTCTTCTAACCTGAAGAGGTACAAAACCACCCTGATACACAGGTCTTTCTTCCTTAACGAGGGAATACCAACCACCTGTTTCCAACAGGTCTTCTCTTCACAACCCGAAGGGAACTTCACAATAGATGTGAATAAAGCAAATGGCCCCTAGACCAAGCTTACAACAAATGCTTGATCCGAGGCAATGTCCGAGAGAGAAGGATTTCCACTAGATGAAAACTCTCAGAACTACAAAGGCTCTCCAAAAGCTAAGCTGTAGCACCCCGAAAAATTTAATAAGCAATAAATTTGAATAAATAGAAATAAATAATTTTTATAATATCAGATTATTTAAAACATACGTACCACTATCGTACGTGCAAGAACACATCGGAACATTTCGTAAAAATTATAATCAACCCCACACATATCCCTAAAGGTTCCACAAAGAAATTTGTGCCAAGAAAAATCGGATTAGCCAAGTTTAAAGAGTTTTGCAACTTATTATCGTAATTCATAAATAATCGAAAAATCATCATCACACGTACTTGGATGAGTCAAAAAATTAGATAAAAATCATATATGGACTTCAAAAAATATCCTATATGACCCATCAAGAAATTGGGTCAATAAAATCTTTGGGCTAGGTTTAAGAGTTATTGTGACCGATTATCCAAATTAGGAAAACAAGTCGAAAAACTGTTAACACAGAAATACGATGCAATCATAAATTAAATAAAAATTTGGAGAGACTTCCAACATTATATATTAATGATCCAATATCATAATTGGGTCAATGGACCACATATGACTCAAAAATCAAATGAAGCAAGAATTACATGGAAATTCGTAACCATAAATAGGCTGAAATTAGAAGAAGAGGCAATTACAGTTGAATTGGAATGAGAACATGCATTCTTGGCAACCAAATTTCATGCTTAACTATGGTGGGAAGTTTCCTAAAGCCTCACACACTCTAATGGAGGAAGAAATCCTCAAATTAGAAAACTAATAAGCCAAAACCACAACCATAGTTTCCTTGACACAATAGGATCTTAAACACTATGGATTCTTAAATACTCTCCACCAAACTCTTGGGGACAACTTTACATCTTGTTGGGGTCATGTGGAGGAGTTCTTGGTGGCTGGGGAGCAGGAGATCGCCCACACCAAGCCGTTCTTCTTCCATTGCGTCTACTGCGACCTGCACAGATAGTCATCTTGAAGTCGACCAAAGGTAGGTCAAACCCTAACCAAACCTTGCAAGACTTATACCCCTAGAAATAGGGTCGGGTCTAGTTCCTAACCCCACTAGTTTCACTATTTTTCAATCAGTAGATCGGGGTGCAGTAAGTGTCTCCTCTAAGTGGTCTGAAAACGGGTTTCTAGAAGAATGAGACTTTAGTAACCTAGACGATAGGTTTTCTTGAGCCCCTTAACATATACTATACCAATGTGTAGAGCATCAAGTTAACTTTCGTTTCCCACTGGTTTCATCGAATTCCAATGAGTACATGTTGAGTTATAGACGTTTTGCCAAAGTCGCGCAGGCCTGAGACTTTTTACGTTCGTGCTGATTTATCGTGCATCTCTAGGTCGTTTAAAATTGTTTAAAAATCATAGTTTGCATCTATTCCACGTCCCTACAACTTTCATGATGAGACGTTTGTCCTAAAGGCCCTAATACTCTGGCATCATACCTTGCAAAGTAAATCTTGCATTTAACTATTCACAGTCTTCTATATTCATGATTGACTTGATTAAAGCCTGTCGAAACCATCATTGTTTTCTAATCCGATTTTCTGGAAGCACCCTTGCTTGTCTAGGTTGGTTTAAACTGGTTTCGTGATTTTTCATGTACTGTAAAATTTATTCTCTATTTTTGAAGCACCCTATGTCAATATAAGGCAGTTCTGGACCGTAATCCAAGAACATGTCGTTTCTCTGTCGGATTCAGGCGCAGACCCTGTGAACGCGAGGCCGATAGGCCGCGTTCTAGGGTCTTGTTGCGACAGCAAACCGTCACGTTGGGAACGCGACGAGCGCCGCCGTCGCTATCTCTCTGCATGTTCTGACTGACCCGTTGTGTTCTGTACATTCCCTTGTCGCGTTCTGTCCTGATCCCCTCGCGACCCTTACTGGGTGCATCGTGATCTCAGAATTTTGCATAAACCCCATTTATTTTTTTGCAAATCTTACCGCTATACTCGAGGTCTTTATCGAGTGTGTGGTTTGCATGTCTGGGTCTGATCATTACATGATATCTGTTTAATGGCTTAAAAGTGTTTACCCATTTAAAAGTTATAATACGTTAATATTTCTAATTACTTTCTTAATGACGTGATCATTCATGAAACTTGTGATTCGCTCTGTTACTATTCTAGCTTGATTAAATGATGATTATTATCTTAAAATTGCATAACCCATGTGTAGTAAAGACATTGTTCATTGCATGTCATCATGGTAAGTGCTTTCCGCGAGTTTAAAACGATGGTTTGTGAATTGAGATGTGTACATCACTACACACTTGCACATCTAGGCAGCCTTTTCTTGGGAATTTGGAAGCTCTCTCTGGTCATTCCGAATCGGTAGACTAGCGACCTTTTCTCCAAGGCCTCCGTAAATCTCCTCTAACCATGGATTCCCACATGGCCGACGAGTTGGTTGTACCATTGAAGTTCCCTGGAGATAACGTGCATTCTCTCTCGTCTTGTTCTCGTGGTGTGATTTACTATCTAGACTAAAGCATTAATGAAAAGATTGAACTAAAGTATAAATCGTAACGTTATGCTGCCGAATTTATCGCTTGACCATTGTTATCATGAAATCATGTTCAAATTGCTTATTACTTGTTCCCATCATCCTCCTCAACATGACATTACACATGCTTACTTATTGAAACTCTCATTGGCCATTGTTAATGACTGTGGGTATCTACATTTAAAAATTGAAATAAGATGCTGACCAGGCACGATGAGTGTCCAAGGGCTCCAATCTAGCCCCAATGACAGAGAGTCATAAATATATTGTTAACCATGGGGTATAATGATTATTGATGTTGCATCTGCGCGGGAGTCTTGCTTGCTTATTGAATGATAGATACAATAACCACATACACGTGTCCTGGTCTACATTATTGATGGATATTTTCTTGGTGTACATTAGTGTCTACGTGCCAGATTAGTGTTACATTATCGTGCTCGTGCGTGCTTGCTTGCTTGCGTGATATGGCCATCCTGCATTTATTGCAATTTACAAGATATCTTGCGTGCTTGTACATGCCTCACTCTTGACAACATATTGCTCGTTATATTCTTGCTCTATCACGATCACTCTCTCTCTCTCTAACCTGTTTCATGTATCATGTTTTAATGAGCTTTATTCGTACATGTATATCATGACAACCATCGTGCTTACCTAGTTCTAAATTGCTAATCACTTATCATTGCCCGCACATTGAGATATAAATCCTACTGGGCTAGTTTGCTCATCCCCTACTTTTACCCAATCTAGGTGACTATGAAGTTCAAGAGGAGGAGCAAGTCGAGGATGGGCATGAGTCCGAGTGAAAAGCGTTCCAACTATGAGTCTAGTTATAGTAGTTTGCTTTGAGTGTTAGACTCATGTAGTAGGAAGTGAGGAATAAATGTAATTTCCTTTTTATGAGTCTTAGTCCTGTAATAGTTTCCATTTGGAATACAATGAGTTGAGATTTGAATAAAAGGTTAGTTGAGTTCAATATTTGGGCCCTATGATGATGTATATTGTTGTACATCTAGCACGTGCTAGCTAGAGGCTTATTTGCCGACTGTTCACGTCTCGGGATATCGACTCGAATTATTTCTGAATAATTTATATCCGCTGCGTAATTCTCGGGACGTGACATAAGCAAATGAACACGGAGAGCTAAGAGCTACAGAAGATTATGGAGTGAAGCTTTGGGGCTCTTGTTCTGATGCTCACAAGTTGAAGGTTGGTTCTCTGAAAGCTCTAAGGTGCCAAAGTTGTTCTTCATAGAGACATCAATCTTCTATATATCTTCTCTTGAAAAATATAGTCATTGAAATGGTCATTGTCTCTATGATAGACCCACATTAGACACCATGTCCAAGGTGTATGACAGGTGAGCTTGCAGCCATTTAATGCTCTGGAGCCATGCACGCAAAGAGAAGATTCACCCAGATATCCTTCAGCTTCTAGTTGTCCAATGTTGTAAGACTTTGTACTCACAAAGTGTGACGGACCACATCGTTCAAACTCGTTAACCTGATAACGAGTCTGATATGACTCCGCCTCCCGCGAACGAGCCGAAGCTTCGCAAGGGATATCATTCACACTGTTCGTAGAAATAAAGGAAACTACAGAACAGAAGTAAACATTCCATTCCACAAATATTTACATGGGATTTACATAGCCAGTTTCTCAACTAAAATCATAAACCAGTACAACAGAACCTGAGGCATACCCCGAGGTGTACAAAGAGAGAAAATTACACTGCTGGTGGTGGCGCAGACCCTACTCCGCTACGGAGCGGCCCGGAACTAGAAGACGATTGGGAAGCCTCCTGCTCTCCCTCACCTGAAAGGAGTAGGGGGGTGAGCCTCACTAGTCACTAGCTCAGTAGGGAAACTCCCCCAAAGTAACCGAACAAACCACAACTCAAGTAACTAAGCAGGAAGCTACTCTATATCAAATTATAGAATTATTTAAGCAAGATATTAAAACTGTAATTTACTTACCGCTTGCTGACCTCGAAATAATGTTAATAAATAAACAGAAAACCCAAACAGGTGTACGAGCTCAAGTAGGTAAATGCCAAATCGAGTCGCATAGCCTGGCTCGCGACACCAGCAACCAACCCGGACAAACACATAGGTCTACCTCTCAGTCTCACAGCCACGGATGAAAGGTCCAGCTGCTGCTCCACTAAACCAAACAAGAACTGTGGAGACCAACCAAACCACCACACCTGCAGGTCACACCCCGCAGGCCCATGCCTGACACCTTTAGGGACTCTGGTCAAAACTCCCTAAAGTGAGGCACTGGAAATAGGACTAGCTGGGGTCCAGTACGTCTACTGGTGCCCGTCCCCCCAACTACGAGCGCGCTACAAGCGACTAAACAACAAACTCTCACAAGTCATTGTCCCTACCGTCTTTCCCTCAGTCGGACGACAACTCTCCCTAAGAACAAGGGTATCCAGGAAGACGACAAGACCTGACGGTACCACTGTACCAGGACAAAGACCGAGCACACCCACGTGCCTGGCTCACCTCGGAACCTGGGGCTCCCAGCTGTAGAGGTAACCACAGAAGGCATAACACTACCTGCCACGCACACGGAATCTCGTGCACGCTACACAAACCACGTGAACACATACGGGTCACTGAAACCAGTCACACACACACAACCACGTGAGCCTGCAGCTCACCATGTGAACCGCACTCCCAAGGAGCACAACAGGTGCCAAAGCACCGCTAACCACTTCTACACACATCGGATAATCATACCATGTATCAGTTAAACAAATGCAGATACATGCATTAACATTTATAAGCAAGAAGTATCCCACGGCTGTGATCGCGACAGAGGCCCAGGTCGCGTTCAGATAGCGACGCCCCGACATGTCACAACCAAGATAGTGAACGCGACGTATCGTCCTGTCGCGATCTGATCGCGACAGGGGGATTGTCGCCTTCGTATGCGAGAAACCCTATCCGAGTCCCCTTCGCCAAAAAACCCTAAAAACCCTGTCAAACCTGGTTTCTAATCCATTTTTTCATGCTCTTTGTGATGTCCTAGCATGCCATCTACGGTTCTTAAAGCTGTAAACACATCACACGGCACACACACAGCGATTCCACAAAGGAAAAGGGTAGAATCTCCCTACTTTTATGAAGAACACTAAAACAGGTGATAACCCAGCGTCTCTCCCGCTCCACACGCGATCTTCGTGGTGAGAACTGTTGCCCGGTTGGCTAACCCAGAGGGGGGGGTGAATGGGTCTTTAAAATAATCCTAGCTGATAAAAACCTGAACTCAAAACAAACATAAAGAGTTCTTGAAAGGGATTAGTAACGGTTAGTAAAAACAACAATCACACAAATAGGACAATCACACAACACAGAGATTTATCCTGGTTCGGATCTCCTCTCCTTAGGAGTCCTACGTCCAGTCCCTGAGCAACCCTCAGGATTTCACTAACTAGGGTACAGTCCCCCTATGGACAAACAACAACCACCCAGCTCAGCTGGTCTTCCTTCACCCTGAAGGGAACACAACACCCTGGTACCACCAGGTCTTCTTTACTCCTAAAGGGAAAAACACCACCCTGGAAACCACCAGGTCTTCCTTCACACAAGAAGGGAAAAACACAGGAAATTCTTGAAAGAAAAAGACTAGCCCCTAGATCAAGCTTTTACAAAGACTCAATCTGAAGCTACAAGCACTGAGAGTCGAAGATCTACAGAGTGCACACTCTCAGAACTAAACTAGCTCTCCCTTTTGATTTCTTCACACAGCACAGGGAGCTAAGAGCGAAGATGAAAAGAGTGAATCTTTGGCTCTAGAGAACTTTCGAAGACGAGGAAGCTACAGAGGTCTAGCCGCTCTTCAATATGAATTAAAAATCCCCTCAATTGTCTTCAGAGCTTCATCTTGTATTTGTATCTCCAATTTGAATGAGGACAAGGAGATGACCGTTGTCTCACAGCTTTGGTGTACGTTAGACTGAAGGATCTGAGGAAGCTTCCTGTCAGCAGTCTTTTGTTCTTTGGAACACGCAAAGTGATAAGATCTTCTGAGTTTGCTTGTAGTTCTTTCTGTGTCCAGAGTTGTAGGATATTACATCCTTAAGGTTCTGCAAGGTTGAGCTTTAATGGTAGACAGCTATACTATCTCCAGATATCAATCAACGTCAGAGCAGATAGACACAAATATAGTAGTGACATTTATCATTCTAAAAGATGCATGCAGAGAATACATGAGAATGGAAGATATGTTCTGTGTCCATGCAGAGATACGTTCAGTCTTTATTAAATGCATGGCAGTCAAACAGACGAGATGCGACTTTGACTATTCAACGTAGCTTAAATCAAGGAGAAACATTTAATTATTGGAAACATGACTTATGCAGTCGTTGTGAAAATCTGATAGAATCGTTATGATCAAGTTGTTGTAGACTGATAAGAAGTCGTTATGATAACTTATGAAATCGTTACCACAACCAAGTCGTTCTGTAACAGATGATAAACGAAATTGTTATGAAACATGGCAAGTCGTTGTAGCTCTCTAAAGAAATCGTTATGATGACTTACAGAATCGTTATGACGAGCAAGTCGTTAAAACTCTCTAAAGAAATCGTTATGATGACTTACAGAATCGTTATGACGAGCAAGTCGTTAAAACTCTCTAAAGAAATCGTTACGATGACTTACAGAATCGTTATGACGAGCAAGTCGTTAAAACTCTCTAAAGAAATCGTTACGATGACTTACAGAATCGTTATGACGAGCAAGTCGTTAAAACTCTCTAAAGAAATCGTTACGATGACTTACAGAATCGTTATGACGAGCAAGTCGTTATAACTTCTGAAGAAGTCGTTACGATAACTTACAGAGTCGTTATATGAGCAAGTCGTTATAACTTCTGAAGAAGTCGTTGCGATAACTTACAGAGTCGTTATAATGAGCAAGTCGTTATAACTCTGAAGAAGTCGTTACGATAACTTACAGAGTCGTTATAATGAGCAAGTCGTTATAACTTCTGAAGAAGTCGTTACGATAACTTACAGAGTCGTTATAATATCGACTGTTTGACACAGCAAGGTTATTCAATCTTTCAAGTAAATCGTTGTTCTAATGAGGAAATCGTTATAGTTAATGAAGGAATTATTATGGCTCTCTGAAAAAGATGTATGGAAGACTTACCACGAATGCTTGACTTTCTTTGGGTAATTCCTGTGCTTATGGCTAGATAAACAAGGTTAGAAAAACTTTTGACAGTGTTTTGTTTATCACCAAAATAGGCAAGTAATTAATTTAAAAGTACATGGGGATGGACTGTTCATCAAGAACACAACCAACCAAGGCCCACGAGCTCGAATCACCCAGAATCCACAAGTAAAACCTCCCCTGGCCGAGCAGAGCTTGTGAACTCTGTTCTGCCAGGGTTTCTTAAAAATGCAGCTCGGTTGGGAACGCAACGTGGCTGCCCGTCGTGATCCACCTGTCGACGTCAGCACACCGTCCCGTGCACGACACACAGCGCGCATGCAGACGATGAGCCAAAACAGCGGCAACCAGAACGCGATGTCTCCGGGTGTCACGATGAGAACGCGATGCGCCCCTCTGTCGCGTTCAAAGACAGAGAACAACCTGTGTTTTGGGCCAACCAGTCGGCCA
>CM024758.1:31014532-31254480 GCA_014218235.1 Colocasia esculenta
TAAAGCTATTGTCCCCAACACTCCAACAAAAAGTAACTGCAAGCACTGTGACAAGCCAGGTTACACTGCTGACGAGTGCTAGAGGAAAGTCTGTCACGTCCTAATAAAAGGCTATTTATTGGGAAATGACAGAAAACAGGCACAAAGTAATAACATTAACGTTTATACATTATAACGCAGTCTGTGGAAGTCTTATTACATAAAGCTCCTCATTACACACTAAGTGAGGAGTAAGGATGAGTAGCTACTACTCATAACATTTTACAAGTATGCAACTAAAGTAGTAAATGGTTGGTTGATTCGTCATCGGTGTCCACTCTGCACACAACCCATTTTATACTTCTCCCTCATCTTGATTACCTGAAAAGGGAAGGATGGGTGAACTAACTAGCCCAGTAGAATTCAAATCCTTAAATCAAAGGATCAGGAACACATGATAACTTAGGTAAGAACATGAATGGTATCAAGAACAGGGTCAGATAACCAAGATAACATGTCAGTGAATGTATAACAGTAGTATGAAAACATAGGCATACTCAGAAATTCATATTAAGGCTCAGGTTTGGAGTCATATAAATATTCACACAGGACAGGTAATAGGATGAACGGATATCAAAGAAGCAATACTAGATCTCAGAATAGTAGCTTGATATAGTGATAGTAAAACTCAGGTCATGCTCAAGTATATAGCTCACGAATTGGTTCATATATCAGTTCACACAATACAGGAAGTATGATGACCATAATCAGAAAATAGTGATGCAATGCCAAACATCCGGTATCCTTATCACTCCCGTACGGCCCGTAATGAATTCGGGTGCTCCTCCCAGGACTGGACCAGCCCTATTTGCACAGGCATATCAGTTAGGTGGGGTCCAAGGACCAATAAATGTCATCATCATAAGTTTATCATATCTCACAAGGTGTTCAAGCCTTTGAACTCTCAAGTCATCAAGTAATATAAACTTAGTTGTCGAATACAGGAGAATGGACACAACGGAGTACCATTCGGAGTTGACGGTTTCAAGGATAATTCAATAATGAGTAAGGTATCCAAAGTGGGTGATCTTTATAGTAGAATGACAGTAAATATCAAAGTAAATATGAGGGTAACTTGGTAGTCTAATAGGGTGAAGTTTAAGCAAGGATTTGCACATGAAAAAGTGCTGAAATTCGAATCAGGGTCATAGCTGTCGACAGGTGAGAAAGGGGCTGTCGACAGATGGCTACAGACAGAACTCAGGTTTGCTGGACTGTGTGTATCTATCGACAGCAACCAGGGGGCCTGTCGACAGCTACACACAGACCCAGTTATCTGGGTTCTGGATAGCATGCGCCTGTCGACAGCTTTTGGGCTGGCTGTCGACAGGAAGCTGCAGAACTTCCGTAAATCTATTTAAATCCATTCTAAGCACCCTAATTATAGATCTTATAATTCAAGACATGATTGGTATCAAATGGAAGAGTCTAAATAGAGTTTTCACAGTGGTTTATAAACCGAACAAACAAGATGAAAGAAGAGGTTTGCAATTCAAACTTGACTTGCTTGAAACTAAACATAGTATGGTGTTGGAAGTGTGGTCTTGATAGCAATGGATTATTGGGGATTCTTACAAGATGGACACTAAAACACAAGATATTTAATGTTCCAAATCAAAGCTTGAGGTACAAACGTCTAAATGGGAAGAATCACAATGTTCTAAGATATCGAAATTTCTAGCAAAACTCTATAGCATAAACATGGATTATGGGTGGTATAAGAGGTTAGAAACTTACTTAAATTGTAATGGGAATGAAGATGCCCCTTGATAACTATATGATTTCAAAGATAATTGGAGGGATCAAACAAAAGAATTTGAGGTTACAATCTCGTATACAAGCTTAACCGAGACTGTTTAGCCGGCTCCAAGGCAATCTCGTATGAGGCTAAATTCTTTCAACATGACTAGAGAATAAAAGTTCAAGGAAAGGATGAGAACCTTCAAGATAATACTAAAACTCAAAGTGTTCCATGGATTTAAATCAAGGCATGAAGGACCAAACATCTGAACAGAAGTTAGTCACAAGTTCTAATGGTATTGTGACTTCTATCAAACTTCTATAACATATACAAGGATCAAGGGTGGAAGAAGAAGAAGAAGAGAGATGATCTGGAAGTAAAACAAGTATCTTTTCCTCCCTAACGTAAGAATATTCATCAAAACTAGATGAAAACTAGTAGGATTATAGTTATATCAACTTGGCTACTCAACACGAGTTATTTATCATGTGTGGAGAACAAGATTAAGGAAAAGGAATGAATCCTACCTTGCTAAGCGGAGAACTTCCACTTGATTCTTGATTAAAGAGCCTAACCCAGTGAAAGAAACTTCTTTCCAACGTAGATAACTTGCTAGCAATGACAGTAGCTCCAATAGAAGGTTGACTCCAAGATAGCAGTAACTATAATTGCAGCATGAACAAACCGAAGTAGTTGCAGCAGTAGCAGACACTAGGAACCGGAATTGAGAAAGGATACAAGAATGGGAAGAAGATCTAGCAGATGCCAGCAGGAAAGGCAACAGGAGCAGAAGTGGAGAAAGGTGCGTATGAAGGGAGATGGTTGGCTTTTATAACCCTCATCACCTTCTCATGCAGAGACACATTGGTTGCCCATGTGTCATGGTAAGAATCCTTTGATTCTTACCTTAACACGTATCACATGCAACTTACCCTTTGGTTACACATAAGTAACCGTAATGATGGCCTATCCCTGATGTAATGGCTCTTTAGGAGCCTTACACGTACCCCACTAGAATTTCCCAAAAATTCCATCCCGTAATTAAGCCATAATTCAACTGGCCACTTGTTCCTTAAAGAAACCTACCCAAACCATATCTGATTGCCATGAAATTTTGACCATAGACTAATATGATAGTTTTACTAATTGTGGTGATTTTTAATTATTTTTAGATTTTATTTTATACTAGGTGAAAAATCACCCAAAAAATGGTCGCGTCGACTGTACCCTGAAATCCGTACGTCGAAAAATTCAGATAATTGCATATTTAATTTCTCCACATTTTTCTGGAAATTATGATGTTCTCGGATTTTTATTTCGATGTCGTTTTCTAGTATCGCACTGTGGAGGCACGCACTTCGAGGTACGACACTGGGATAATGTTCATTACCACTAATTAAGTCTATCATCCAATTATCACAATTTATTAATACCCTAAGGTATTTTAACCAAATTACTTCTATTTTCTTAATATTTTAAATTTCTGGGGCGTTACAACTCTCCCTACTAAAAAAAAATTGGTCCTCCAAATTTAATAAAATGAGAGTTGTTTACTCACCTGGAAATAATTTTGGATACGGGTTCTTGATTACATCTTCCAGCTCCCATTTCTATATAGTTACAATCTTTGAGGAATCTATTGACAATCCCTTACTGGAGATAACATGTCCTAAGTACATTACTTGCTTTAGCCAAAACTCACATTTACTAAACTTCGCATATAGCTTGTGATCTCGTAGTAATTGCAAAGTAACCCGTAAATGTGTTTCATGTTCTTCCATACTTTTAGAGTAGATCAGTATATCATCCAACCCAATAATGTTCTAGTTTATCATGGTCACAGGAGCCAAATATCCTTAACATCCTTTTTGCACCAGTTTATAAGTTTTGACTGCTGAATTTATAGGTATATTTCTGGTACAGGGTTTATCAAAAGTTATGGAGATAGCTTCCTTTTTCAGAAAGATTACTTGTCTTAATAGGCAATCCAAGTTTACATGATATCTAGATAGCCAATCAACCCCAAGGTTTACGTCATAATCCCACCTGTCTAAGCATATCAAATCACCGGGTAAATTTTGTCCTTTAACTGAAATCTGACTAGCAGGGTAATATTTCTTAAGTTTCTTATCCCCACTCAAAGGAATTGTTACCTCAAGTTGTGTAGACAGTAGTTTTGATTTTACTTCTAAAGATATAGAAACTCATAACTAATAAAAGAATGCGTAGCTCCTGAATCAAACAACACATACGCAGGCTTTGAGTTTACTATCAGTCCGCCTTCCTGCGGAGATTCAGGTTCCACATCCTGAATGGCATTTAGTCTTCCTTGCTTTCCTCGGGAATTCTGATTTTTGGTGCATTCTTGGGCATCGGACAATCCGGAATTCGATGTTGAGTACTCCCACAACGGAGACAAGCACCCAACCTACGCCAACAGTCCTCAGCCTTATGCCCACTGAGATGGCAATGCTGACATACCCCCTTGTTTCCATTAGAAGCTTTTCCTGCTTTCTTATTTGTTGAACTTTTGGGGTATTTCCCACTCAAACTTCCTCTTATGATCAGAAGATCCTTCTCCAGATTTCCCTCTAATCTTTTCCACAGTGTCATTTGCAGCCTCTAATGCTAAGGCTCTCTTAACCATTTCTGAGTAGGTAGTGATCAGATGAGGGGTTAGCTGCATAATAAATTGGGGACGTAGTCCATTCATAAACCTCTTGGCTTTTAATTTCTCTGTAGCTATAAGATGCGGAGCATACTTTGACAATCGGGCAAATTGTGCCTCATATTCCGATACCGACATCCTTAGTTGCTTTAAATTGGCAAACTCATTCGCCTTCCTTTCTTGAATTACTTCGGAAAAGTATTGGTCATTAAATAATTCTACGAATTCCTCCCAACTAACTTGTGTTGAATCCTCCAAGGTTGCCTCTACAGTTTCCCACCACGCTCGGGCATCCCGATCTAACTGAAATGTTGTCAAACAAACTTTTTCTTCTTCTGTACATTTCATTATCTTAAAAATTCGCTCAATATCCTTCAACCAGTTCTCAGCTTCATCCGGATCCGTACTTCCTGCAAATCTCGGAGGGTCCAGGCTTCGGAAATCCTTAAATAAACTTGTTCCATTATGGCTATTGTTCTTGGCTACCGCTTTCATTACTCGAGTCAGGTCATGCATTGAATTTTCCATCTTCTTCCAGTTAATGTCACTTCCGTCCATAGATAACTTGGAAGAGTATCTGAGATATTCAATAAGGCATACATCAATTTCTATAATCAAACCATGTAAATTTCATCATGCACAGGCTTTAGATTCACAACACCCTAGTTCCATTATCTAGTTAGAGGATATATAACATTTTACATCACTACTTGTCCATAAGCTTCGTGAGATTTAAAACAATCTTGAAATTTTGATTCATCAATTATGTGAGTGTTAAACACATTTAAATTATTAAAGAGTCTTACTTGGTTTAGTAAGGAATGGATGTAGATAATGATTAAATAATCTATCTCAGTGGTATAATAATTTAAAATCCAAGAAAATTGGAAAATTAACGGAAGAATATATCACGAGGATAGTCATGAAATCTATATGATCGATTGAATCATTCATTTACTAATTCTTGTTTAGAGTTGGATATAATAACATATCAATGCAAAAGTCATTGTGACGTAAATTAAGGGATGAACAGGTTTGACTTTTCCTTCAGTAGGAGAGGGCTCCCTTGGAGAAGTCATATGTGTGTTTATCATTTTTCACCGGACCTTGAATTTTTATCATTCTACTAGGTTTACTTGAATTATGAAATTTTTAGGTAGGCCAAATTGTGAGAAATTAGAAAGACGCTATTTTGATAGAATCGCAAAAATTGCGTTTTTCTTCTTCGGTGGGAGAGTTGACTTTTTATTGGTAAGAGATGATTTTTCTGATATTTTTATTGGATTCAAATGGGGGGTACTTCCTTATTTACATGTAATATCTTAAGTAAATGAACATTTACTTAAATGATATGGAATGTAAATAAGGTATGAGTTTCAGTTCTACAGAGTGCCTGTTGACTCTTCTAACTGACTGAAGAAGGACCAGTTCATCACAGACTGGTGTCTGTCGACAGCTTGGAAGTGGCTGTCGACAGATAGCAACAGACAGAGCAAGGTTTTTCTGGTTCTGAGGGTATCTGTCGACAGCAAGGGAGTGGCTGTCGACAGTTACTGTCAGTTCTGCATTTCTGGGTTCTGGAAGCATGTTACCTGTCGACAGGTAAATGCTGGCTGTCGACAGGTGTGATCTAAACTTCCAGGAATCTTGAAAAACTACCATAGGAAATTCTACCAAGTGTTCCTATGAATCTTTACATGATTGACAACATTTTCTTGCTTCTAATAGGATGAGTTTCATAGTATGCTTGAGTCATAACATAAACTTTAACTAAAGCATGGTTACAAGAAATAGAACAACACATCTATGGTTGTTTCAAGTGTGTATACATGGTAAACACTTTAATTATGAAGTTCTTGTGTAGGAATAAGAAGCAAGAATGAAAGAAAGAAGGAATCCTCTAAATTTTCATTTCATACTCAATACAATCTATATCCAACTATACTTATCTAGCTTAACCTCAGGCTTTCTACCCATCCTCACAGGTTATCCCTAGGTTTATCGACCTAAGGCTCTGATACCAAATTATCTGTCACGTCCTAATAAAAGGCTATTTATTGGGAAATGACAGAAAACAGGCACAAAGTAATAACATTAACGTTTATTCATTATAACGCAGTCTGCGGAAGTCTTATTACATAAAGCTCCTCATTACACACTAAGTGAGGAGTAAGGATGAGTAGCTACTACTCATAACATTTTACAAGTACGCAACTAAAGCAGTAAATGGTTGGTTGATTCGTCATCGGTGTCCACTCTGCACACAGCCCATTTTATACTTCTCCCTCATCTTGATTACCTGAAAAGGGAAGGATGGGTGAGCTAACTAGCCCAGTAGAATTCAAATCCTTAAATCAAAGGATCAGGAACACATGATAATTTAGGTAAGAACATGAATGGTATCAAGAACAGGGTCAGATAACCAAGATAACATGTCAGTGAATGTATAACAGTAGTATGAAAACATAGGCATACTCAGAAATTCATATTAAGGCTCAGGTTCGGAGTCATATAAATATTCACACAGGACAGGTAATAGGATGAACGGATATCAAAGAAGCAATACCAGATCTCAGAATAGTAGCTTGATACAGTGATAGTAAAACTCAGGTCATGCTCAAGTATATAGCTCAAGAATTGGTTCATATATCAGTTCACACAATACAGGAAGTATGATGACCATAATCAGGAAATAGTGATGCAATGCCAAACATCCCGGTATCCTTATCACTCCCGTACGGCCCGTAATGAATTCGGGTGCTCCTCCCAGGACTGGACCAGCCCTATTTGCACAGGCATATCAGTTAGGTGGGGTCCAAGGACCCAATAAATGTCATCATCATAAGTTTATCATATCTCACAAGGTGTTCAAGCCTTTGAACTCTCAAGTCATCAAGTAATATAAACTTAGTTGTCGAATACAGGAGAATGGACTCAACGGAGTACCATTCGGAGTTGACGGTTTCAAGGATAATTCAATAATGAGTAAGGTATCCAAAGTGGGTGATCTTTATAGTAGAATGACAGTAAATATCAAAGTAAATATGAGGGTAACTTGGTAGTCTAATAGGGTGAAGTTTAAGCAAGGATTTGCACATGAAAAAGTGCTGAAATCCAAGGCAGGGCAATAGCTGTCGACAGGTGAGAAGGGGCTGTCGACAGATGGCTACAGACAGAACTCAGGTTTGCTGGACTGTGTGTATCTGTCGACAGCAACCAGGGGGCCTGTCGACAGCTACACACAGACCCAGTTATCTGGGTTCTGGATAGCATGCGCCTGTCGACAGCTTTTGGGCTGGCTGTCGACAGGAAGCTGCAGAACTTCCGTAAATCTGTTTAAATCCATTCTAAGCACCCTAATTATAGATCTTATAATTCAAGACATGATTGGTATCAAATGGAAGAGTCTAAATAGAGTTTTCACAGTGGTTTATAAACCGAACAAACAAGATGAAAGAAGAGGTTTGCAATTCAAACTTGACTTGCTTGAAACTAAACATAGTATGGTGTTGGAAGTGTGGTCTTGATAGCAATGGATTATTGGGAGATTCTTACAAGATGGACACTAAAACACAAGATATTTAATGTTCCAAATCAAAGCTTGAGGTACAAACGTCTAAATGGGAAGAATCACAATGTTCTAAGATATCGAAATTTCTAGCAAAACTCTATAGCATAAACATGGATTATGGGTGGTATAAGAGGTTAGAAACTTACTTAAATTGTAATGGGAATGAAGATGCCCCTTGATAACTATATGATTTCAAAGATAATTGGAGGGATCAAACAAAAGAATTTGAGGTTACAATCTCGTATACAAGCTTAACCGAGACTGTTTAGCCGGCTCCAAGGCAATCTCGTATGAGGCTAAATTCTTTCAACATGACTAGAGAATAAAAGTTCAAGGAAAGGATGAGAACCTTCAAGATAAATACTAAAACTCAAAGTGTTCCATGGATTTAAATCAAGGCATGAAGGACCAAACATCTGAACAGAAGTTAGTCACAAGTTCTAATGGTATTGTGACTTCTATCAAACTTCTATAACATATACAAGGATCAAGGGTGGAAGAAGAAGAAGAAGAGAGATGATCTGGAAGTAAAACAAGTATCTTTTCCTCCCTAACGTAAGAATATTCATCAAAACTAGATGAAAACTAGTAGGATTATAGTTATATCAACTTGGCTACTCAACACGAGTTATTTATCATGTGTGGAGAACAGGATTAAGGAAAAGGAGATGAATCCTACCTTGCTAAGCAGGAGAACTTCCACTTGATTCTTGATTAAAGAGCCTAACCCAGTGAAAGAAACTTCTTTCCAACGTAGATAACTTGCTAGCAATGACAGTAGCTCCAATAGAAGGTTGACTCCAAGATAGCAGTAACTATAATTGCAGCATGAACAAACCGAAGTAGTTGCAGCAGTAGCAGACACTAGGAACCGGAATTGAGAAAGGATACAAGAATGGGAAGAAGATCTAGCAGATGCCAGCAGGAAAGGCAACAGGAGCAGGAGTGGAGAAAGGTGCGTATGAAGGGAGATGGTTGGCTTTTATAACCCTCATCACCTTCTCATGCAGAGACACATTGGTTGCCCATGTGTCATGGTAAGAATCCTTTGATTCTTACCTTAACACGTATCACATGCAACTTACCCTTTGGTTACACATAAGTAACCGTAATGATGGCCTATCCCTGATGTAATGGCTCTTTAGGAGCCTTACACGTACCCCACTGGAATTTCCCAAAAATTCCATCCCGTAATTAAGCCATAATTCAACTGGCCACTTGTTCCTTAAAGAAACCTACCCAAACCATATCTGATTGCCATGAAATTTTGACCATAGACTAATATGATAGTTTTACTAATTGTGGTGATTTTTAATTAATTTTTAGATTTTATTTTATACTAGGTGAAAAATCACCCGAAAAATGGTCGCGTCGACTGTACCCTGAAATCCGTACGTCGAAAAATTCAGATAATTGCATATTTAATTTCTCCACATTTTTCTGGAAATTATGATGTTCTCGGATTTTTATTTCGATGTCGTTTTCCAGTATCGCACTGTGGAGGCACGCACTTCGAGGTACGACACTGGGATAATGTTCATTACCACTAATTAAGTCTATCATCCAATTATCACAATTTATTAATAACCCTAAGGTATTTTAACCAAATTACTTCTATTTTCTTAATATTTTAAATTTCTGGGGCGTTACAACTCTCCCCTACTAAAAAAAATTTGGTCCTCCAAATTTAATAAAACGAGAGTATGTTTACTCACCTGGAAATAATTTTGGATACGGGTTCTTGATTACATCTTCCAGCTCCCATTTCTATATAGTTACAATCTTTGAGGAATCTATTGACAATCCCTTACTGGAGATAACATGTCCTAAGTACATTACTTGCTTTAGCCAAAACTCACATTTACTAAACTTCGCATATAGCTTGTGATCTCGTAGTAATTGCAAAGTAACCCGTAAATGTGTTTCATGTTCTTCCATACTTTTAGAGTAGATCAGTATATCATCCAACCCAATAATGTTCTAGTTTATCATGGTCACAGGAGCCAAATATCCTTAACATCCTTTTTGCACCAGTTTATAAGTTTTGACTGCTGAATTTATAGGTATATTTCTGGTACAGGGTTTATCAAAAGTTATGGAGATAGCTTCCTTTTTCAGAAAGATTACTTGACTTAATAGGCAATCCAAGTTTACATGATATCTAGATAGCCAATCAACCCCAAGGTTTACGTCATAATCCCACCTGTCTAAGCATATCAAATCACCGGGTAAATTTTGTCCTTTAACTGAAATCTGACTAGCAGGGTAATATTACTTAAGTTTCCTATCCCCACTCAAAGGAATTGTTACCTCAAGTTGTGTAGACAGTAGTTTTGATTTTACTTCTAAAGATATAGCAAACTCATAACTAATAAAAGAATGCGTAGCTCCTGAATCAAACAACACATACGCAGGCTTTGAGTTTACTAGCAATGTACCTTCTATCAGTCCGCCTTCCTGCGGAGATTCAGGTTCCACATCCTGAATGGCATTTAGTCTTCCTTGCTTTCCTCGGGAATTCTGATTCTTTGGTGCATTCTTGGGCATCGGACAATCCGGAATTCGATGTTGAGTACTCCCACAACGGAGACAAGCACCCAACCTACGCCAACAGTCCTCAGCCTTATGCCCACTGAGATGGCAATGCTGACATACCCCCTTGTTTCCATTAGAAGCTTTTCCTGCTTTCTTATTTGTTTGTTGAACTTTTGGGGTATTTCCCGACTCAAACTTCCTCTTATGATCAGAAGATCCTTCTCCAGATTTCCCTCTAATCTTTTCCACAGTGTCATTTGCAGCCTCTAATGCTAAGGCTCTCTTAACCATTTCTGAGTAGGTAGTGATCAGATGAGGGGTTAGCTGCATAATAAATTGGGGACGTAGTCCATTCATAAACCTCTTGGCTTTTAATTTCTCTGTAGCTATAAGATGCGGAGCATACTTTGACAATCGGGCAAATTGTGCCTCATATTCCGATACCGACATCCTTAGTTGCTTTAAATTGGCAAACTCATTCGCCTTCCTTTCTTGAATTACTTCGGAAAAGTATTGGTCATTAAATAATTCTACGAATTCCTCCCAACTAACTTGTGTTGAATCCTCCAAGGTTGCCTCTACAGTTTCCCACCACGCTCGGGCATCCCGATCTAACTGAAATGTTGTCAAACAAACTTTTTCTTCTTCTGTACATTTCATTATCTTAAAAATTCGCTCAATATCCTTCAACCAGTTCTCAGCTTCATCCGGATCCGTACTTCCTGCAAATCTCGGAGGGTCCAGGCTTCGGAAATCCTTAAATAAACTTGTTCCATTATGGCTATTGTTCTTGGCTACCGCTTTCATTACTCGAGTCAGGTCATGCATTGAATTTCCATCTTCTTCCAGTTAATGTCACTTCCGTCCATAGATAACTTGGAAGAGTATCTGAGATATTCAATAAGGCATACATCAATTTCTATAATCAAACCATGTAAATTTCATCATGCACAGGCTTTAGATTCACAACACCCTAGTTCCATTATCTAGTTAGAGGATATATAACATTTTACATCACTACTTGTCCATAAGCTTCGTGAGATTTAAAACAATCTTGAAATTTTGATTCATCAATTATGTGAGTGTTAAACACATTTAAATTATTAAAGAGTCTTACTTGGTTTAGTAAGGAATGGATGTAGATAATGATTAAATAATCTATCTCAGTGGTATAATAATTTAAAATCCAAGAAAATTGGAAAGTTAACGGAAGAATAATCACGAGGATAGTCATGAAATCTATATGATCGATTGAATCATTCATTTACTAATTCTTGTTTAGAGTTGGATATAATAACATATAAAAGTCATTGTGACGTAAATTAAGGGATGAACAGGTTTGACTTTTCCTTCAGTAGGAGAGGGCTCCCTTGGAGAAGTCATATGTGTGTTTATCATTTTTCACCGGACCTTGAATTTTTATCATTCTACTAGGTTTACTTGAATTATGAAATTTTTAGGTAGGCCAAATTGTGAGAAATTAGAAAGACGCTATTTTGATAGAATCGCAAAAATTGCGTTTTTCTTCTTCGGTGGGAGAGTTGACTTTTTATTGGTAAGAGATATGATTTTTCTGATATTTTTATTGGATTCAAATGGGGGGTACTTCCTTATTTACATGTAATATCTTAAGTAAATGAAATTTACTTAAATGATATGGAATGTAAATAAGGTATGAGTTTCAGTTCTACAGAGTGCCTGATGACTCTTCTAACTGACTGAAGAAGGACCAGTTCATCACAGACTGGTGTCTGTCGACAGCTTGGAAGTGGCTGTCGACAGATAGCAACAGACAGAGCAAGGTTTTTCTGGTTCTGAGGGTATCTGTCGACAGCAAGGGAGTGGCTGTCGACAGTTACTGTCAGTTCTGCATTTCTGGGTTCTGGAAGCATGTTACCTGTCGACAGGTAAATGCTGGCTGTCGACAGGTGTGATCTAAACTTCCAGGAATCTTGAAAAACTACCATAGGAAATTCTACCAAGTGTTCCTATGAATCTTTACATGATTGACAACATTTTCTTGCTTCTAATAGGATGAGTTTCATAGTATGCTTGAGTCATAACATAAACTTTAACTAAAGCATGGTTACAAGAAATAGAACAACACATCTATGGTTGTTTCAAGTGTGTATACATGGTAAACACTTTAATTATGAAGTTCTTGTGTAGGAATAAGAAGCAAGAATGAAAGAAAGAAGGAATCCTCTAAATTTTCATTTCATACTCAATACAATCTATATCCAACTATACTTATCTAGCTTAACCTCAGGCTTTCTACCCATCCTCACAGGTTATCCCTAGGTTTATCGACCTAAGGCTCTGATACCAAATTATCTGTCACGTCCTAATAAAAGGCTATTTATTGGGAAATGACAGAAAACAGGCACAAAGTAATAACATTAACGTTTATTCATTATAACGCAGTCTGCGGAAGTCTTATTACATAAAGCTCCTCATTACACACTAAGTGAGGAGTAAGGATGAGTAGCTACTACTCATAACATTTTACAAGTACGCAACTAAAGCAGTAAATGGTTGGTTGATTCGTCATCGGTGTCCACTCTGCACACAGCCCATTTTATACTTCTCCCTCATCTTGATTACCTGAAAAGGGAAGGATGGGTGAGCTAACTAGCCCAGTAGAATTCAAATCCTTAAATCAAAGGATCAGGAACACATGATAATTTAGGTAAGAACATGAATGGTATCAAGAACAGGGTCAGATAACCAAGATAACATGTCAGTGAATGTATAACAGTAGTATGAAAACATAGGCATACTCAGAAATTCATATTAAGGCTCAGGTTCGGAGTCATATAAATATTCACACAGGACAGGTAATAGGATGAACGGATATCAAAGAAGCAATACCAGATCTCAGAATAGTAGCTTGATACAGTGATAGTAAAACTCAGGTCATGCTCAAGTATATAGCTCAAGAATTGGTTCATATATCAGTTCACACAATACAGGAAGTATGATGACCATAATCAGGAAATAGTGATGCAATGCCAAACATCCCGGTATCCTTATCACTCCCGTACGGCCCGTAATGAATTCGGGTGCTCCTCCCAGGACTGGACCAGCCCTATTTGCACAGGCATATCAGTTAGGTGGGGTCCAAGGACCCAATAAATGTCATCATCATAAGTTTATCATATCTCACAAGGTGTTCAAGCCTTTGAACTCTCAAGTCATCAAGTAATATAAACTTAGTTGTCGAATACAGGAGAATGGACTCAACGGAGTACCATTCGGAGTTGACGGTTTCAAGGATAATTCAATAATGAGTAAGGTATCCAAAGTGGGTGATCTTTATAGTAGAATGACAGTAAATATCAAAGTAAATATGAGGGTAACTTGGTAGTCTAATAGGGTGAAGTTTAAGCAAGGATTTGCACATGAAAAAGTGCTGAAATCCAAGGCAGGGCAATAGCTGTCGACAGGTGAGAAGGGGCTGTCGACAGATGGCTACAGACAGAACTCAGGTTTGCTGGACTGTGTGTATCTGTCGACAGCAACCAGGGGGCCTGTCGACAGCTACACACAGACCCAGTTATCTGGGTTCTGGATAGCATGCGCCTGTCGACAGCTTTTGGGCTGGCTGTCGACAGGAAGCTGCAGAACTTCCGTAAATCTGTTTAAATCCATTCTAAGCACCCTAATTATAGATCTTATAATTCAAGACATGATTGGTATCAAATGGAAGAGTCTAAATAGAGTTTTCACAGTGGTTTATAAACCGAACAAACAAGATGAAAGAAGAGGTTTGCAATTCAAACTTGACTTGCTTGAAACTAAACATAGTATGGTGTTGGAAGTGTGGTCTTGATAGCAATGGATTATTGGGAGATTCTTACAAGATGGACACTAAAACACAAGATATTTAATGTTCCAAATCAAAGCTTGAGGTACAAACGTCTAAATGGGAAGAATCACAATGTTCTAAGATATCGAAATTTCTAGCAAAACTCTATAGCATAAACATGGATTATGGGTGGTATAAGAGGTTAGAAACTTACTTAAATTGTAATGGGAATGAAGATGCCCCTTGATAACTATATGATTTCAAAGATAATTGGAGGGATCAAACAAAAGAATTTGAGGTTACAATCTCGTATACAAGCTTAACCGAGACTGTTTAGCCGGCTCCAAGGCAATCTCGTATGAGGCTAAATTCTTTCAACATGACTAGAGAATAAAAGTTCAAGGAAAGGATGAGAACCTTCAAGATAAATACTAAAACTCAAAGTGTTCCATGGATTTAAATCAAGGCATGAAGGACCAAACATCTGAACAGAAGTTAGTCACAAGTTCTAATGGTATTGTGACTTCTATCAAACTTCTATAACATATACAAGGATCAAGGGTGGAAGAAGAAGAAGAAGAGATGATCTGGAAGTAAAACAAGTATCTTTTCCTCCCTAACGTAAGAATATTCATCAAAACTAGATGAAAACTAGTAGGATTATAGTTATATCAACTTGGCTACTCAACACGAGTTATTTATCATGTGTGGAGAACAGGATTAAGGAAAAGGAGATGAATCCTACCTTGCTAAGCAGGAGAACTTCCACTTGATTCTTGATTAAAGAGCCTAACCCAGTGAAAGAAACTTCTTTCCAACGTAGATAACTTGCTAGCAATGACAGTAGCTCCAATAGAAGGTTGACTCCAAGATAGCAGTAACTATAATTGCAGCATGAACAAACCGAAGTAGTTGCAGCAGTAGCAGACACTAGGAACCGGAATTGAGAAAGGATACAAGAATGGGAAGAAGATCTAGCAGATGCCAGCAGGAAAGGCAACAGGAGCAGGAGTGGAGAAAGGTGCGTATGAAGGGAGATGGTTGGCTTTTATAACCCTCATCACCTTCTCATGCAGAGACACATTGGTTGCCCATGTGTCATGGTAAGAATCCTTTGATTCTTACCTTAACACGTATCACATGCAACTTACCCTTTGGTTACACATAAGTAACCGTAATGATGGCCTATCCCTGATGTAATGGCTCTTTAGGAGCCTTACACGTACCCCACTGGAATTTCCCAAAAATTCCATCCCGTAATTAAGCCATAATTCAACTGGCCACTTGTTCCTTAAAGAAACCTACCCAAACCATATCTGATTGCCATGAAATTTTGACCATAGACTAATATGATAGTTTTACTAATTGTGGTGATTTTTAATTAATTTTTAGATTTTATTTTATACTAGGTGAAAAATCACCCGAAAAATGGTCGCGTCGACTGTACCCTGAAATCCGTACGTCGAAAAATTCAGATAATTGCATATTTAATTTCTCCACATTTTTCTGGAAATTATGATGTTCTCGGATTTTTATTTCGATGTCGTTTTCCAGTATCGCACTGTGGAGGCACGCACTTCGAGGTACGACACTGGGATAATGTTCATTACCACTAATTAAGTCTATCATCCAATTATCACAATTTATTAATAACCCTAAGGTATTTTAACCAAATTACTTCTATTTTCTTAATATTTTAAATTTCTGGGGCGTTACAAAGTCGACGCATGTCTACCGCTGTGGAGCGCCGCAGCACCGCATCCCAAGTGCCCTCTATTGAAAGAATATGAGAGGCGCCCTAATGCGCATAAGAAATAGGGCCGACTACAAGCCTGCACAATAAAGAGCCCGCTGAGGAAGGTGGCATGGTAGAAGGTACTCTACAAGTTTTCTCTCCTTATCGCTTTTGTTTATTTGATACTGGAGCAACTCATTCATTTATATCTCAACACTTTGCTAATACCCTGACTGCAAAACCTATATCCATGGGTTGTCAGTTATCAGTCACAACGCCACTAGGAGAAAGGAGAAATTGAACAAAATACTTTCCCTCTGCCGATGTAATGATCGGAGACCATAACCTAAAGCTGACTGGTGTGATGCCCATGGAAGGCTATGATGTAATTTTGGGAGCCGACTTGTTGTCCACTTATGGGCAAGTGTTGGTTGTAAGAAAGGAAGGGTGACATTTAGTGACTTTCCTAATTTGGCATTCTCTGGGATTAGACATAAGAGACGGATGTTCTAATCTCCGCCATAGAAGCCCATAACATGATAAGGAAAGGTTGTTTTGCTTTCCTTGCGGCCGTAGTAATTGAAAAAAAGGGTTCTAAGATAGAAGACATCCACATAGTCCAGGATTTCCCTGATGTGTTTCCTGAAGATTTTCCAGGGATTCCCCCGGAACGAGATGTCAACTTCGCCATAGAGTTGATCCCTGGAGCTGCCCCGGTATCACGACAACCGTACCGGATGTCACCTTCCGAGCTAAAGGAATTGAAGATGCAGCTGATGGAGCTATTAGAGAAGGGGTTCATCAGACCGAGTACTTCCCCATGGGGAGCACGGTGCTATTCGTTAAGAAGAAAGATGGATCGATGAGGCTATGCATCGACTATCGTCAACTCAATCAACTCACCATCAAGAACAAGTACCATTGCCTAGGGCCGACGAACTTTTTGACCAAATATCGAAGCTCAGTATTTCTCTAAGATCGATCTTCGATTTGGCTATCATCAAATGAGGATCAAGGATGACGATATCTTCAAAGCGGCTTTCCGAAGCAGGTATGGACACTATGAATTCGTCGTTATGCCTTTTGGTCTAACCAATGCTCCTGCAACCTTCATGCAACTCATGAACAACATATATCGGCCATACTTGACAAGTTTGTGGTCGTCTTCATCGACGACATCCTCATTTATTCAAAGACCGAGGAAGAGCATAAAGAACACTTGAAGATTGCACTGCAAGACTTGCGAGACAACAAACTATACGCAAAGCTGAGCAAGTGTGAATTCTGGCTTGAAGAATTGTCCTTCTTGGGCCATGTCATCTCAAAGGATGGCATCTCAGTTGATCCCTCTAAAGTCGAAGCTGTACTCAATTGGGAGAGACCAACAATGTCACAGAAATCAGAAGCTTCTTAGGACTGGTGGCTACTACAGGTAGTTCATTAAGGACTTCTCCAAGATCTCCGTTCCTCTCACACGACTAACACGAAAGGAGAATCCATAGTCCTGGAGTAATGAGTGTGAGAAAAGTTTCCAAACTCTTAAAGATTGTCTTACCTCAGCACCTGTTCTCGCTCTACCAATAGAGGGAGAAGGTTTTTCTGTCTACACCGATGACTCAGGGATTAGGCTAGGTTGTGTATTGATACAAAAGAAGAAGGTTATTGCTTCAAGACAAATGAAGACGCATGAAGTCAACTACCCTGTGCATGATCTAGAGTTGGTTGCCGTGGTCTTCACCATGAAGATCTGGAGACATTACTTGTATGGTGAGAAATTCACTGTCTACTCAGACCATAAAAGCCTGAAGTACTTATTCTCCCAGAAGGAACTCAACATGAGACAGAGAAGATGGCTAGAATATCTGAAGGATTTCGACTTCAACATCCAATACCATCCAGGCAAAGATAATGGCGTGGCTGATGCTCTTAGTAGGAAGCCAATGGCGTTTTGTTTCAAGTCTAGTCCTTGGCGAGATGCAACTACTAGAACAATTCGCAAGGTTAGACTTAACTATGAACATAGGGATGATCGAGTCTTGGTTGCCAATATCAAGATTCAATCCGACTTGCTGGAAGAGATTAAAATCAACAAGATAATGATCCATTCGTAGTTCACATCAAGGAAACTTAACCGAAAGACAGACTTTGCTATGACTGAGGATGGAAGACTGGTGTTCCAAGGGAGGACATGCGTCCCCAATAATGAAGAGCTGAAGAGAAGGTTAATGGATGAAGCTAACAAGATAAAGTACACTATTCATCCAGGAGGTACCAAAAATGTATCAAGACATGAAAAGAATTTTTGGTGGCCGAACATGAAGAGAGAGGTAGCTGAACATGCCGCACACTGCCTTACTTGCAAACAGTAAAAGCGAAACACATGCGCCCTGCTGGGTGTACTCAGACCGCTAGATATTCCGAAATGGAAATGGGAAAGCATTGGCATGGACTTCATCATGGGTTTACCCAAGACTCGTCGTGGACTCGATGCCATAGGGTCATTGTCGACTGACTAGCAAATCTACACACTTTCTAGCCATAAAGAGTAAGTGGTCGGTAGAAGTACTAGCTGCCTTATATGTCAAAGAGATTGTAAGACTACATGGAGTTCCATCATCCATAGTCTCGGATCGAGATCCGAGATTCACATCTCATTTTTGGAAGGGACTGCAAGGTGCACTGGGTACTAAACTCAACTTTAGTACCGCATTCCACCCACAAACTGATGGGCAGACTGAAAGAACCAACCAAATAGTGGAAGACATGTTGAGAGCTTGCACTATAGACTTCCAAAGATATTGGAACAAGCATTTATCCCTTATTGAGTGTCACGCCCCAACGCGGAATATCGGAGCGCGAAGGCAGTTGCAAGAAAAGGTATAGAGCATATACTAGACATCAAACCATTGCACATTGAAATTACTAAAGCAAATCATTCTCATTAATAATTTTCCAAATGTCTAGTTACAACCACTAATATCAGAGCCATTCTATAGGGCCCAATTACATTGCAATAAATGGAAATAACTAACTACAAACTCTAAAATGACATAGTGAATCGAGGGTACTCCTGGCTTCACTCTTGGTCATCCTTCCTCGTGAGTGTATGTCATCCTCGGTCTCACCTGAGAACACAACATCAAATAACGTAGGGTGAGCGATATCGCCTAGTAGGACTTAAATCTCAGGCTCAAGCAGGCTTAAAATAATTAACGCATTTAATGGCAGAGTATCTAAAGATAGCAGGTACAAGAGAGTCAAAAGAGCAAGAAAATATAGCAAGAGATAGCACGACAGGTAACAAGATAGCACAATAGCACGAGATCGAGTATAGTTCAAAAATAGCACAAATATCGAGTATAGCACGAATAGCAGGATGGCCATAGCACAACTAGCACAAGTATAATAGCACGACGAGTATAGCACTTGTTGTCATTCTAGACATCGAGAGAGTATAGCATGTTTTGTGTTTGATTGTCATATAGATAGTCGAGATAGATAGCACTTGAGTGTAATGCCAAACACTCTGATCATTTAACTCCATGGGCACTAGCACTTTCGGGCGCACATCCCAGGACCAGATCGGGCCCTTTATATATTGCAAGGCATTGGTTATATTATTTATCTTTAGACAATCAGTCAATGGCCAATATAGAGTACCAAGAAGTAGATGAGAGCACTAGATGAATAGACGAGATAGTAGAGTGAACGTGAATAGATGAGCGAGTAGAGTACAGATGAGAGCTAGTGGACATGCACGTAATGCGACGAGTAAACAGGCGATAGTAACAGTTGCATAACACGCGCACGTCGTATTGGCAGTCAGGTGGATTTCACTCCTCCTGATGACTGTTATGCACAAGCCAGAGGTTCGACGTGATTCAAGGTAAGAGGTCACGTCCTAATAAAAGGCTATTTATTGGGAAATGACAGAAAACAGGCACAAAGTAATAAACATTAACGTTTATTCATTATAACGCAGTCTGCGGAAGTCTTATTACATAAAGCTCCTCATTACACACTAAGTGAGGAGTAAGGATGAGTAGCTACTACTCATAACATTTTACAAGTACGCAACTAAAGCAGTAAATGGTTGGTTGATTCGTCATCGGTGTCCACTCTGCACACACCCATTTTATACTTCTCCCTCATCTTGATTACCTGAAAAGGGAAGGATGGGTGAACTAACTAGCCCAGTAGAATTCAAATCCTTAAATCAAAGGATCAGGAACACATGATAACTTAGGTAAGAACATGAATGGTATCAAGAACAGGGTCAGATAACCAAGATAACATGTCAGTGAATGTATAACAGTAGTATGAAAACATAGGCATACTCAGAAATTCATATTAAGGCTCAGGTTGGAGTCATATAAATATTCACACAGGACAGGTAATAGGATGAACGGATATCAAAGAGCAATACCAGATCTCAGAATAGTAGCTTGATATAGTGATAGTAAAACTCAGGTCATGCTCAAGTATATAGCTCACGAATTGGTTCATATATCAGTTCACACAATACAGGAAGTATGATGACCATAATCAGAAAATAGTGATGCAATGCCAAACATCCGGTATCCTTATCACTCCCGTACGGCCCGTAATGAATTCGGGTGCTCCTCCCAGGACTGGACCAGCCCTATTTGCACAGGCATATCAGTTAGGTGGGGTCCAAGGACCAATAAATGTCATCATCATAAGTTTATCATATCTCACAAGGTGTTCAAGCCTTTGAACTCTCAAGTCATCAAGTAATATAAACTTAGTTGTCGAATACAGGAGAATGGACTCAACGGAGTACCATTCGGAGTTGACGGTTTCAAGGATAATTCAATAATGAGTAAGGTATCCAAAGTGGGTGATCTTTATAGTAGAATGACAGTAAATATCAAAGTAAATATGAGGGTAACTTGGTAGTCTAATAGGGTGAAGTTTAAGCAAGGATTTGCACATGAAAAAGTGCTGAAATTCGAATCAGGGTCATAGCTGTCGACAGGTGAGAAAGGGGCTGTCGACAGATGGCTACAGACAGAACTCAGGTTTGCTGGACTGTGTGTATCTGTCGACAGCAACTAGGGGGCCTGTCGACAGCTACACACAGACCCAGTTATCTGGGTTCTGGATAGCATGCGCCTGTCGACAGCTTTTGGCTGGCTGTCGACAGAATGCTGCAGAACTTCCGTAAATCTATTTAAATCCATTCTAAGCACCCTAATTATAGATCTTATAATTCAAGACATGATTGGTATCAAATGGAAGATTCTAAATAGAGTTTTCACAGTGGTTTATAAACGAACAAACAAGATGAAAGAAGAGGTTTGCAATTCAAACTTGACTTGCTTGAAACTAAACATAGTATGGTGTTGGAAGTGTGGTCTTGATAGCAATGGATTATTGGGGATTCTTACAAGATGGACACTAAAACACAAGATATTTAATGTTCCAAATCAAAGCTTGAGGTACAAACGTCTAAATGGGAAGAATCACAATGTTCTAAGATATCGAAATTTCTAGCAAAACTCTATAGCATAAACATGGATTATGGGTGTATAAGAGGTTAGAAACTTACTTAAATTGTAATGGGAATGAAGATGCCCCTTGATAACTATATGATTTCAAAGATAATTGGAGGGATCAAACAAAAGAATTTGAGGTTACAATCTCGTATACAAGCTTAACCGAGACTGTTTAGCCGGCTCCAAGGCAATCTCGTATGAGGCTAAATTCTTTCAACATGACTAGAGAATAAAAGTTCAAGGAAAGGATGAGAACCTTCAAGATAAATACTAAAACTCAAAGTGTTCCATGGATTTAAATCAAGGCATGAAGGACCAAACATCTGAACAGAAGTTAGTCACAAGTTCTAATGGTATTGTGACTTCTATCAAACTTCTATAACATATACAAGGATCAAGGGTGGAAGAAGAAGAAGAAGAAGAGATGATCTGGAAGTAAAACAAGTATCTTTTCCTCCCTAACGTAAGAATATTCATCAAAACTAGATGAAAACTAGTAGGATTATAGTTATATCAACTTGGCTACTCAACACGAGTTATTTATCATGTGTGGAGAACAGGATTAAGGAAAAGGAAATGAATCCTACCTTGCTAAGCAGGAGAACTTCCACTTGATTCTTGATTAAAGAGCCTAACCCAGTGAAAGAAACTTCTTTCCAACGTAGATAACTTGCTAGCAATGACAGTAGCTCCAATAGAAGGTTGACTCCAAGATAGCAGTAACTATAATTGCAGCATGAACAAACCGAAGTAGTTGCAGCAGTAGCAGACACTAGGAACCGGAATTGAGAAAGGATACAAGAATGGGAAGAAGATCTAGCAGATGCCAGCAGGAAAGGCAACAGGAGCAGAAGTGGAGAAAGGTGCGTATGAAGGGAGATGGTTGGCTTTTATAACCCTCATCACCTTCTCATGCAGAGACACATTGGTTGCCCATGTGTCATGGTAAGAATCCTTTGATTCTTACCTTAACACGTATCACATGCAACTTACCCTTTGGTTACACATAAGTAACCGTAATGATGGCCTATCCCTGATGTAATGGCTCTTTAGGAGCCTTACACGTACCCCACTAGAATTTCCCAAAATTCCATCCCGTAATTAAGCCATAATTCAACTGGCCACTTGTTCCTTAAAGAAACCTACCCAAACCATATCTGATTGCCATGAAATTTTGACCATAGACTAATATGATAGTTTTACTAATTGTGGTGATTTTTAATTATTTTTAGATTTTATTTTATACTAGGTGAAAAATCACCCAAAAAATGGTCGCGTCGACTGTACCCTGAAATCCGTACGTCGAAAAATTCAGATAATTGCATATTTAATTTCTCCACATTTTTCTGGAAATTATGATGTTCTCGGAGTTTTATTTCGATGTCGTTTTCCAGTATCGCACTGTGGAGGCA
The DNA here is from genome assembly GCA_014218235.1 of Colocasia esculenta. NCBI lineage: Eukaryota > Viridiplantae > Streptophyta > Magnoliopsida > Alismatales > Araceae > Colocasia > Colocasia esculenta. The sequence goes on from CM024758.1 coordinate 31,037,561, forward strand.
CGCACTTCGAGGTACGACACTGGGATAATGTTCATTACCACTAATTAAGTCTATCATCCAATTATCACAATTTATTAATAACCCTAAGGTATTTTAACCAAATTACTTCTATTTTCTTAATATTTTAAATTTCTGGGGCGTTACAACTCTCCCTACTAAAAAAAAATTGGTCCTCCAAATTTAATAAAACGAGAGTATGTTTACTCACCTGGAAATAATTTTGGATACGGGTTCTTGATTACATCTTCCAGCTCCCATTTCTATATAGTTACAATCTTTGAGGAATCTATTGACAATCCCTTACTGGAGATAACATGTCCTAAGTACATTACTTGCTTTAGCCAAAACTCACATTTACTAAACTTCGCATATAGCTTGTGATCTCGTAGTAATTGCAAAGTAACCCGTAAATGTGTTTCATGTTCTTCCATACTTTTAGAGTAGATCAGTATATCATCCAACCCAATAATGTTCTAGTTTATCATGGTCACAGGAGCCAAATATCCTTAACATCCTTTTTGCACCAGTTTATAAGTTTTGACTGCTGAATTTATAGGTATATTTCTGGTACAGGGTTTATCAAAAGTTATGGAGATAGCTTCCTTTTTCAGAAAGATTACTTGACTTAATAGGCAATCCAAGTTTACATGATATCTAGATAGCCAATCAACCCCAAGGTTTACGTCATAATCCCACCTGTCTAAGCATATCAAATCACCGGGTAAATTTTGTCCTTTAACTGAAATCTGACTAGCAGGGTAATATTCTTAAGTTTCTTATCCCCACTCAAAGGAATTGTTACCTCAAGTTGTGTAGACAGTAGTTTTGATTTTACTTCTAAAGATATAGCAAACTCATAACTAATAAAAGAATGCGTAGCTCCTGAATCAAACAACACATACGCAGGCTTTGAGTTTACTATCAGTCCGCCTTCCTGCGGAGATTCAGGTTCCACATCCTGAATGGCATTTAGTCTTCCTTGCTTTCCTCGGGAATTCTGATTTTTTGGTGCATTCTTGGGCATCGGACAATCCGGAATTCGATGTTGAGTACTCCCACAACGGAGACAAGCACCCAACCTACGCCAACAGTCCTCAGCCTTATGCTCACTGAGATGGCAATGCTGACATACCCCCTTGTTTCCATTAGAAGCTTTTCCTGCTTTCTTATTTGTTTGTTGAACTTTTGGGGTATTTCCCGACTCAAACTTCCTCTTATGATCAGAAGATCCTTCTCCAGATTTCCCTCTAATCTTTTCCACAGTGTCATTTGCAGCCTCTAATGCTAAGGCTCTCTTAACCATTTCTGAGTAGGTAGTGATCAGATGAGGGGTTAGCTGCATAATAAATTGGGGACGTAGTCCATTCATAAACCTCTTGGCTTTTAATTTCTCTGTAGCTATAAGATGCGGAGCATACTTTGACAATCGGGCAAATTGTGCCTCATATTCCGATACCGACATCCTTAGTTGCTTTAAATTGGCAAACTCATTCGCCTTCCTTTCTTGAATTACTTCGGAAAAGTATTGGTCATTAAATAATTCTACGAATTCCTCCCAACTAACTTGTGTTGAATCCTCCAAGGTTGCCTCTACAGTTTCCCACCACGCTCGGGCATCCCGATCTAACTGAAATGTTGTCAAACAAACTTTTTCTTCTTCTGTACATTTCATTATCTTAAAAATTCGCTCAATATCCTTCAACCAGTTCTCAGCTTCATCCGGATCCGTACTTCCTGCAAATCTCGGAGGGTCCAGGCTTCGGAAAATCCTTAAATAAACTTGTTCCATTATGGCTATTGTTCTTGGCTACCGCTTTCATTACTCGAGTCAGGTCATGCATTGAATTTTCCATCTTCTTCCAGTTAATGTCACTTCCGTCCATAGATAACTTGGAAGAGTATCTGAGATATTCAATAAGGCATACATCAATTTCTATAATCAAACCATGTAAATTTCATCATGCACAGGCTTTAGATTCACAACACCCTAGTTCCATTATCTAGTTAGAGGATATATAACATTTTACATCACTACTTGTCCATAAGCTTCGTGAGATTTAAAACAATCTTGAAATTTTGATTCATCAATTATGTGAGTGTTAAACACATTTAAATTATTAAAGAGTCTTACTTGGTTTAGTAAGGAATGGATGTAGATAATGATTAAATAATCTATCTCAGTGGTATAATAATTTAGAATCCAAGAAAATTGAAAAATTAACGGAAGAATATATCACGATGATAGTCATGAAATCTATATGATCGATTAAATCATTCATTTACTAATTCTTGTTTAGAGTTGGATATAATAACATATCAATGCAAAAGTCATTGTGACGTAAATTAAGGGATGAACAGTTTGACTTTTCCTTCAGTAGGAGAGGGCTCCCTTGGAGAAGTCATATGTGTGTTTATCATTTTTCACCGGACCTTGAATTTTTATCATTCTACTAGGTTTACTTGAATTATGAAATTTTTAGGTAGGCCAAATTGTGAGAAATTAGAAAGACGCTATTTTGATAGAATCGCAAAAATTGCGTTTTTCTTCTTCGGTGGGAGAGTTGACTTTTTATTGGTAAGAGATGATTTTTCTGATATTTTTATTGGATTCAAATGGGGGGTACTTCCTTATTTACATGTAATATCTTAAGTAAATGAACATTACTAAATGATATGGAATGTAAATAAGGTATGAGTTTCAGTTCTACAGAGTGCCTGTTGACTCTTCTAACTGACTGAAGAAGGACCAGTTCATCACAGACTGGTGTGTGTCGACAGCTTGGAAGTGGCTGTCGACAGATAGCAACAGACAGAGCAAGGTTTTCTGGTTCTGAGGGTATCTGTCGACAGCAAGGGAGTGGCTGTCGACAGTTACTGTCAGTTCTGCATTTCTGGGTTCTGGAAGCATGTTACCTGTCGACAGGTAAATGCTGGCTGTCGACAGGTGTGATCTAAACTTCCAGGAATCTTGAAAAACTACCATAGGAAATTCTACCAAGTGTTCCTATGAATCTTTACATGATTGACAACATTTTCTTGCTTCTAATAGGATGAGTTTCATAGTATGCTTGAGTCATAACATAAACTTTAACTAAAGCATGGTTACAAGAAATAGAACAACACATCTATGGTTGTTTCAAGTGTGTATACATGGTAAACACTTTAATTATGAAGTTCTTGTGTAGGATAAGAAGCAAGAATGAAAGAAAGAAGGAATCCTCTAAATTTTCATTTCATACTCAATACAATCTATATCCAACTATACTTATCTAGCTTAACCTCAGGCTTTCTACCCATCCTCACAGGTTATCCCTAGGTTTATCGACCTAAGGCTCTGATACCAAATTTATCTGTCACGTCCTAATAAAAGGCTATTTATTGGGAAATGACAGAAAACAGGCACAAAGTAATAACATTAACGTTATTCATTATAACGCAGTCTGCGGAAGTCTTATTACATAAAGCTCCTCATTACACACTAAGTGAGGAGTAAGGATGAGTAGCTACTACTCATAACATTTTACAAGTACGCAACTAAAGCAGTAAATGGTTGGTTGATTCGTCATCGGTGTCCACTCTGCACACAGCCCATTTTATACTTCTCCCTCATCTTGATTACCTGAAAAGGGAAGGATGGGTGAGCTAACTAGCCCAGTAGAATTCAAATCCTTAAATCAAAGGATCAGGAACACATGATAATTTAGGTAAGAACATGAATGGTATCAAGAACAGGGTCAGATAACCAAGATAACATGTCAGTGAATGTATAACAGTAGTATGAAAACATAGGCATACTCAGAAATTCATATTAAGGCTCAGGTTCGGAGTCATATAAATATTCACACAGGATAGGTAATAGGATGAACGGATATCAAAGAAGCAATACCAGATCTCAGAATAGTAGCTTGATACAGTGATAGTAAAACTCAGGTCATGCTCAAGTATATAGCTCAAGAATTGGTTCATATATCAGTTCACACAATACAGGAAGTATGATGACCATAATCAGGAAATAGTGATGCAATGCCAAACATCCCGGTATCCTTATCACTCCCGTACGGCCGTAATGAATTCGGGTGCTCCTCCCAGGACTGGACCAGCCCTATTTGCACAGGCATATCAGTTAGGTGGGGTCCAAGGACCCAATAAATGTCATCATCATAAGTTTATCATATCTCACAAGGTGTTCAAGCCTTTGAACTCTCAAGTCATCAAGTAATATAAACTTAGTTGTCGAATACAGGAGAATGGACTCAACGGAGTACCATTCGGAGTTGACGGTTTCAAGGATAATTCAATAATGAGTAAGGTATCCAAAGTGGGTGATCTTTATAGTAGAATGACAGTAAATATCAAAGTAAATATGAGGGTAACTTGGTAGTCTAATAGGGTGAAGTTTAAGCAAGGATTTGCACATGAAAAAGTGCTGAAATCCAATCAGGGCATAGCTGTCGACAGGTGAGAAAGGGGCTGTCGACAGATGGCTACAGACAGAACTCAGGTTTGCTGGACTGTGTGTATCTGTCGACAGCAACCAGGGGGCCTGTCGACAGCTACACACAGACCCAGTTATCTGGGTTCTGGATAGCATGCGCCTGTCGACAGCTTTTGGGCTGGCTGTCGACAGGAAGCTGCAGAACTTCCGTAAATCTGTTTAAATCCATTCTAAGCACCCTAATTATAGATCTTATAATTCAAGACATGATTGGTATCAAATGGAAGAGTCTAAATAGAGTTTTCACAGTGGTTTATAAACCGAACAAACAAGATGAAAGAAGAGGTTTGCAATTCAAACTTGACTTGCTTGAAACTAAACATAGTATGGTGTTGGAAGTGTGGTCTTGATAGCAATGGATTATTGGGAGATTCTTACAAGATGGACACTAAAACACAAGATATTTAATGTTCCAAATCAAAGCTTGAGGTACAAACGTCTAAATGGGAAGAATCACAATGTTCTAAGATATCGAAATTTCTAGCAAAACTCTATAGCATAAACATGGATTATGGGTGGTATAAGAGGTTAGAAACTTACTTAAATTGTAATGGGAATGAAGATGCCCCTTGATAACTATATGATTTCAAAGATAATTGGAGGGATCAAACAAAAGAATTTGAGGTTACAATCTCGTATACAAGCTTAACCGAGACTGTTTAGCCGGCTCCAAGGCAATCTCGTATGAGGCTAAATTCTTTCAACATGACTAGAGAATAAAAGTTCAAGGAAAGGATGAGAACCTTCAAGATAAATACTAAAACTCAAAGTGTTCCATGGATTTAAATCAAGGCATGAAGGACCAAACATCTGAACAGAAGTTAGTCACAAGTTCTAATGGTATTGTGACTTCTATCAAACTTCTATAACATATACAAGGATCAAGGGTGGAAGAAGAAGAAGAAGAAGAGATGATCTGGAAGTAAAACAAGTATCTTTTCCTCCCTAACGTAAGAATATTCATCAAAACTAGATGAAAACTAGTAGGATTATAGTTATATCAACTTGGCTACTCAACACGAGTTATTTATCATGTGTGGAGAACAGGATTAAGGAAAAGGAGATGAATCCTACCTTGCTAAGCAGGAGAACTTCCACTTGATTCTTGATTAAAGAGCCTAACCCAGTGAAAGAAACTTCTTTCCAACGTAGATAACTTGCTAGCAATGACAGTAGCTCCAATAGAAGGTTGACTCCAAGATAGCAGTAACTATAATTGCAGCATGAACAAACCGAAGTAGTTGCAGCAGTAGCAGACACTAGGAACCGGAATTGAGAAAGGATACAAGAATGGGAAGAAGATCTAGCAGATGCCAGCAGGAAAGGCAACAGGAGCAGAAGTGGAGAAAGGTGCGTATGAAGGGAGATGGTTGGCTTTTATAACCCTCATCACCTTCTCATGCAGAGACACATTGGTTGCCCATGTGTCATGGTAAGAATCCTTTGATTCTTACCTTAACACGTATCACATGCAACTTACCCTTTGGTTACACATAAGTAACCGTAATGATGGCCTATCCCTGATGTAATGGCTCTTTAGGAGCCTTACACGTACCCCACTGGAATTTCCCAAAAATTCCATCCCGTAATTAAGCCATAATTCAACTGGCCACTTGTTCCTTAAAGAAACCTACCCACACCATATCTGATTGCCATGAAATTTTGACCATAGACTAATATGATAGTTTTACTAATTGTGGTGATTTTTAATTATTTTTTAGATTTTATTTTATACTAGGTGAAAAATCACCCGAAAAATGGTCGCGTCGACTGTACCCTGAAATCCGTACGTCGAAAAATTCAGATAATTGCATATTTAATTTCTCCACATTTTTCTGGAAATTATGATGTTCTCGATTTTTATTTCGATGTCGTTTTCCAGTATCGCACTGTGGAGGCACGCACTTCGAGGTACGACACTGGGATAATGTTCATTACCACTAATTAAGTCTATCATCCAATTATCACAATTTATTTATAACCCTAAGGTATTTTAACCAAATTACTTCTATTTTCTTAATATTTTAAATTTCTGGGGCGTTACAACTCTCCCCTACTAAAAAAAAATTTGGTCCTCCAAATTTAATAAAACGAGAGTATGTTTACTCACCTGGAAATAATTTTGGATATGGGTTCTTGATTACATCTTCCAGCTCCCATTTCTATATAGTTACAATCTTTGAGGAATCTATTGACAATCCCTTACTGGAGATAACATATCCTAAGTACATTACTTGCTTTAGCCAAAACTCACATTTACTAAACTTCGCATATAGCTTGTGATCTCGTAGTAATTGCAAAGTAACCCGTAAATGTGTTTCATGTTCTTCCATACTTTTAGAGTAGATCAGTATATCATCCAACCCAATAATGTTGTAGTTTATCATGGTCACAGGAGCCAAATATCCTTAACATCCTTTTTGCACCAATTTATAAGTTTTGACTGCTGAATTTATAGGTATATTTCTGGTACAGGGTTTATCAAAAGTTATGGAGATAGCTTCCTTTTTCAGAAAGATTACTTGTCTTAATAGGCAATCCAAGTTTACATGATATCTAGATAGCCAATCAACCCCAAGGTTTACATCATAATCCCACCTATCTAAGCATATCAAATCACCGGGTAAATTTTGTCCTTTAACTGAAATCTAACTAGCAGGGTAATATTTCTTAAGTTTCTTATCCCCACTCAAAGGAATTGTTACCTCAAGTTGTGTAGATAGTAGTTTTGATTTTACTTCTAAAGATATAGCAAACTCATAACTAATAAAGAATGCGTAGCTCCTGAATCAAATAACACATACGCAGGCTTTGAGTTTACTATCAGTCCGCCTTCCTGCGGAGATTCAGGTTCCACATCTTGAATGGCATTTAGTCTTCCTTGCTTTCCTCGGGAATTCTGATTTTTGGTGCATTCTTGGGCATCGGACAATCCGGAATTCGATGTTGAGTACTCCCACAACGGAGACAAGCACCCAACCTACGCCAACAGTCCTCAGCCTTATGCTCACTGAGATGGCAATGCTGACATACACCCTTGTTTCCATTAGAAGCTTTTCCTGCTTTCTTATTTATTTGTTGAACTTTTGGGGTATTTCCCAACTCAAACTTCCTCTTATGATCAGAAGATCCTTCTCCAGATTTCCCTCTAATCTTTTCCACAGTGTCATTTGCAGCCTCTAATGCTAAGGCTCTCTTAACCATTTCTGAGTAGGTAGTGATCAGATGAGGGGTTAGCTGCATAATAAATTGTGGACGTAGTCCATTCATAAACCTCTTGGCTTTTAATTTCTCTGTAGCTATAAGATGCGGAGCATACTTTGACAATCGGGCAAATTGTGCCTCATATTCCGATACCGACATCCTTAGTTGCTTTAAATTGGCAAACTCATTCGCCTTCCTTTCTTGAATTACTTCGGAAAAGTATTGGTCATTAAATAATTCTACGAATTCCTCCCAACTAACTTGTGTTGAATCCTCCAAGGTTGCCTCTATAGTTTCCCACCACGCTCAGGCATCCCGATCTAACTGAAATGTTGTCAAACAAACTTTTTCTTCTTCTGTACATTTCATTATCTTAAAAATTCGCTCAATATCCTTCAACCAGTTCTCAGCTTCATCCGGATCCGTACTTCCTGCAAATCTCGGAGGGTCCAGGCTTCGGAAATCCTTAAATAAACTTGTTCCATTATGGCTATTGTTCTTGGCTACGCTTTCATTACTCGAGTCAGGTCATGCATTGAATTTTCCATCTTCTTCCAGTTAATGTCACTTCCGTCCATAGATAACTTGGAAGAGTATCTGAGATATTCAATAAGGCATACATCAATTTCTATAATCAAACCATGTAAATTTCATCTTGCACAGGCTTTAGATTCACAACACCCTAGTTCCATTATCTAGTTAGAGGATATATAACATTTTACATCACTACTTGTCCATAAGCTTCGTGAGATTTAAAACAATCTTGAAATTTTGATTCATCAATTATGTGAGTGTTAAACACATTTAAATTATTAAAGAGTCTTACTTGGTTTAGTAAGGAATGGATGTAGATAATGATTAAATAATCTATCTCAGTGGTATAATAATTTAGAATCCAAGAAAATTGGAAAATTAACGGAAGAATATATCACGAGGATAGTCATGAAATCTATATGATTGATTGAATCATTCATTTACTAATTCTTGTTTAGAGTTGGATATAATAACATATCAATGCAAAAGTCATTGTGACGTAAATTAAGGGATGAACAGGTTTGACTTTTCTTTCAGTAGGAGAGGGCTCCCTTGGAGAAGTCATATGTGTGTTTATCATTTTTCACCAGACCTTGACTTTTTATCATTCTACTAGGTTTACTTGAATTATGAAATTTTTAGGTAGGCCAAATTGTGAGAAATTAGAAAGACGCTATTTTGATAGAATCGCAAAAATTGCGTTTTTCTTCTTCGGTGGGAGAGTTGACTTTTTATTGGTAAGAGATGATTTTTCTGATATTTTTATTGGATTCAAATGAGGGGTACTTCCTTATTTACATGTAATATCTTAAGTAAATGAACATTTACTTAAATGATATGGAATGTAAATAAGGTATGAGTTTCAGTTCTACAGAGTGCCTGTTGACTCTTCTAATGACTGAAGAAGGACCAGTTCATCACAGACTGGTGTGTGTCAACAGCTTGGAAGTGGCTGTCGACAGATAGCAACAGACAGAGCAAGGTTTTTCTGGTTCTGAGGGTATCTGTCGACAGCAAGGGAGTGGCTGTCGACAGTTACTGTCAGTTCTGCATTTCTGGGTTCTGGAAGCATGTTACCTGTCGACAGGTAAATGCTGGCTGTCGACAGGTGTGATCTAAACTTCCAGGAATCTTGAAAAACTACCATGGGAAATTCTACCAAGTGTTCCTATGAATCTTTACATGATTGACAACATTTTCTTGCTTCTAATAGGATGAGTTTCATAGTATGCTTGAGTCATAACATAAACTTTAACTAAAGCATGGTTACAAGAAATAAACAACACATCTATGGTTGTTTCAAGTGTGTATACATGGTAAACACTTTAATTATGAAGTTCTTGTGTAGGGATAAGAAGCAAGAATGAAAAAAGAAGGAATCCTCTAAATTTTCATTTCATACTCAATACAATCTATATCCAACTATACTTATCTAGCTTAACCTCAGGCTTTCTACCCATCCTCACAGGTTATCCCTAGGTTTATCGACCTAAGGCTCTGATACCAAATTTATTGCCACGTCCTAATAAAAGGCTATTTATTGGGAAATGACAGAAAATTGGCACAAAGTAATAACATTAACGTTTATTCATTATAACGCAGTCTGTGGAAGTCTTATTACATAAAGCTCCTCATTACACACTAAGTGAGGAGTAAGGATGAGTAGCTACTACTCATAACATTTTACAAGTACGCAAGTAAAGCAGTAAATGGTTGGTTGATTCGTCATCGGTGTCCACTCTGCACACAACCCATTTTATACTTCTCCCTCATCTTGATTACCTGAAAAGGGAAGGATGGGTGAGCTAACTAGCCCAGTAGATTCAAATCCTTAAATCAAAGGATCAGGAACACATGATAATTTAGGTAAGAACATGAATGGTATCAAGAACAGGGTCAGATAACCAAGATAACATGTCAGTGAATGTATAACAGTAGTATGAAAACATAGGCATACTCAGAAATTCATATTAAGGCTCAGGTTCGGAGTCATATAAATATTCACACAGGACAGGTAATAGGATGAACGGATATCAAAGAAGCAATACCAGATCTCAGAATAGTAGCTTGATACAGTGATAGTAAAACTCAGGTCATGCTCAAGTATATAGCTCAGAATTGGTTCATATATCAGTTCACACAATACAGGAAGTATGATGACCATAATCAGAAAATAGTGATGCAATGCCAAACATCCCGGTATCCTTATCACTCCCGTACGGCCCGTAATGAATTCGGGTGCTCCTCCCAGGACTGGACCAGCCCTATTTGCACAGGCATATCAGTTAGGTGGGGTCCAAGGACCCAATAAATGTCATCATCATAAGTTTATCATATCTCACAAGGTGTTCAAGCCTTTGAACTCTCAAGTCATCAAGTAATATAAACTTAGTTGTCGAATACAGGAGAATGGACTCAACGGAGTACCATTCGGAGTTGACGGTTTCAAGGATAATTCAATAATGAGTAAGGTATCCAAAGTGGGTGATCTTTATAGTAGAATGACAGTAAATATCAAAGTAAATATGAGGGTAACTTGGTAGTCTAATAGGGTGAAGTTTAAGCAAGGATTTGCACATGAAAAAGTGCTGAAATTCGAATCAGGGTCATACTGTCGACAGGTGAGAAAGGGGCTGTCGACAGATGGCTACAGACAGAACTCAGGTTTGCTGGACTGTGTGTATCTGTCACAGCAACCAGGGGGCCTGTCGACAGCTACACACAGACCCAGTTATCTGGGTTCTGGATAGCATGCGCCTGTCGACAGCTTTTGGGCTGGCTGTCGACAGGAAGCTGCAGAACTTCTGTAAATCTATTTAAATCCATTCTAAGCACCTAATTATAGATCTTATAATTCAAGACATGATTGGTATCAAATGGAAGAGTCTAAATAGAGTTTTCACAGTGGTTTATAAACCGAACAAACAAGATGAAAGAAGAGGTTTGCAATTCAAACTTGACTTGCTTGAAACTAAACATAGTATGTTGTTGGAAGTGTGGTCTTGATAGCAATGGATTATTGGGAGATTCTTACAAGATGGACACTAAAACACAAGATATTTAATGTTCCAAATCAAAGCTTGAGGTACAAACATCTAAATGGGAAGAATCACAATGTTCTAAGATATCGAAATTTCTAGCAAAACTCTATAGCATAAACATGGATTATGGGTGGTATAAGAGGTTAGAAACTTACTTAAATTGTAATGGGAATGAAGATGCCCCTTGATAACTATATGATTTCAAAGATAATTGGAGGGATCAAACAAAAGAATTTGAGGTTACAATCTCGTATACAAGCTTAACGAGACTGTTTAGCCGGCTCCAAGGCAATCTCGTATGAGGCTAAATTCTTTCAACATGACTAGAGAATAAAAGTTCAAGGAAAGGATGATAACCTTCAAGATAAATACTAAAACTCAAAGTGTTCCATGGATTTAAATCAAGGCATGAAGGACCAAACATCTGAACAGAAGTTAGTCACAAGTTCTAATGGTATTGTGACTTCTATCAAACTTCTATAACATATACAAGGATCAAGGGTGGAAGAAGAAGAAGAAGAGATGATCTGAAGTAAAACAAGTATCTTTTCCTCCCTAACGTAAGAATATTCATCAAAACTAGATGAAAACTAGTAGGATTATAGTTATATCAACTTGGCTACTCAACACGAGTTATTTATCATGTGTGGAGAACAAGATTAAGGAAAAAGGAAATGAATCCTACCTTGCTAAGCGGAGAACTTCCACTTGATTCTTGATTAAAGAGCCTAACCCAGTGAAAGAAACTTCTTTCCAACGTAGATAACTTGCTAGCAATGACAGTAGCTCCAATAGAAGGTTGACTCCAAGATAGCAGTAACTATAATTGCAGCATGAACAAACCGAAGTAGTTGCAGCAGTAGCAGACACTAGGAACCGGAATTGAGAAAGGATACAAGAATGGGAAGAAGACCTAGCAGATGCCAGCAGGAAAGGCAACAGGAGTAGAAGTGGAGAAAGGTGCGTATGAAGGGAGATGGTTGGCTTTTATAACCCTCATCATCTTCTCATGCAGAGACACATTGGTTGCCCATGTGTCATGGTAAGAATCCTTTGATTCTTACCTTAACACGTATCACATGCAACTTACCCTTTGGTTACACATAAGTAACCGTAATGATGGCTATCCCTGATGTAATGGCTCTTTAGGAGCCTTACACGTACCCCACTGGAATTTCCCAAAAATTCCATCCCGTAATTAAGCCATAATTCAACTGGCCACTTGTTCTTTGAAGAAACCTACCCAAACCATATCTGATTGCCATGAAATTTTGACCATAGACTAATATGATAGTTTTACTAATTGTGGTGATTTTTAATTATTTTTTAGATTTTATTTTATACTAGGTGAAAAATCACCCGAAAAATGGTCACGTCGACTGTACCCTGAAATCCGTACGTCCAAAAATTCAGATAATTGCATATTTAATTTCTCCACATTTTTCTAGAAATTATGATGTTCTCAGATTTTTATTTCGATGTCGTTTTCCAGTATCGCACTGTGGAGGCACACACTTTGAGGTACGACACTAGGATAATGTTCATTACCACTAATTAAGTCTATCATCCAATTATCACAATTTATTAATAACCCTAAGGTATTTTAACCAAATTACTTCTATTTTCTTAATATTTTAATTTTCTGGGGCGTTACAAAGTCGACGCATGTCTACGCTGTGGAAGCCGCGAGCACCGCATCCCCAAGTGCCCTCTATTGAAAGAATATGAGAGGCGCCCTAATGCGCATAAGAAATAGGGCCGACTACAAGCCCTGCACAATAAAGAGCCCGCTGAGGAAGGTGGCATGGTAGAAGGTACTCTACAAGTTTTCTCTCCTTATCAGCTTTTGTTTTATTTGATACTGGAGCAACTCATTCATTTATATCTCAACACTTTGCTAATACCCTGACTGCAAAACCTATATCCATGGGTTGTCAGTTATCAGTCACAACGCCACTAGGAGAAAAGGAGAAATTGAACAAATACTTTCCCTCTGCCGATGTAATGATCGGAGACCATAACCTAAAAGCTGACCTGGTGTGTATGCCCATGGAAGGCTATGATGTAATTTTGGGAGCCGACTTGTTGTCCACTTATGGGCAAGTGTTGGTTGTAAGAAAGGAAGGGTGACATTTAGTGACTTTCCTAATTTGGCATTCTCTGGGATTAGACATAAGAGACGGATGTTCTAATCTCCGCCATAGAAGCCCATAACATGATAAGGAAAGGTTGTTTTGCTTTCCTTGCGGCCGTAGTAATTGAAAAAAGGGTTCTAAGATAGAAGACATCCACATAGTCCAGGATTTCCCTGATGTGTTTCCTGAAGATTTTCCAGGGATTCCCCCGGAACGAGATGTCAACTTCGCCATAGAGTTGATCCCTGGAGCTGCCCCGGTATCACGACAACCGTACCGGATGTCACCTTCCGAGCTAAAGGAATTGAAGATGCAGCTGATGGAGCTATTAGAGAAGGGGTTCATCAGACCGAGTACTTCCCCATGGGGAGCACCGGTGCTATTCGTTAAGAAGAAAGATGGATCGATGAGGCTATGCATCGACTATCGTCAACTCAATCAACTCACCATCAAGAACAAGTACCCATTGCCTAGGGCCGACGAACTTTTTGACCAAATATCGAAGCTCAGTATTTCTCTAAGATCGATCTTCGATTTGGCTATCATCAAATGAGGATCAAGGATGACGATATCTTCAAAGCGGCTTTCCGAAGCAGGTATGGACACTATGAATTCGTCGTTATGCCTTTTGGTCTAACCAATGCTCCTGCAACCTTCATGCAACTCATGAACAACATATATCGGCCATACCTTGACAAGTTTGTGGTCGTCTTCATCGACGACATCCTCATTTATTCAAAGACCGAGGAAGAGCATAAAGAACACTTGAAGATTGCACTGCAAGACTTGCGAGACAACAAACTATACGCAAAGCTGAGCAAGTGTGAATTCTGGCTTGAAGAATTGTCCTTCTTGGGCCATGTCATCTCAAAGGATGGCATCTCAGTTGATCCCTCTAAAGTCGAAGCTGTACTCAATTGGGAGAGACCAACCAATGTCACAGAAATCAGAAGCTTCTTAGGACTGGCTGGCTACTACAGGTAGTTCATTAAGGACTTCTCCAAGATCTCCGTTCCTCTCACACGACTAACACGAAAGGAGAATCCATAGTCCTGGAGTAATGAGTGTGAGAAAAGTTTCCAAACTCTTAAAGATTGTCTTACCTCAGCACCTGTTCTCGCTCTACCAATAGAGGGAGAAGGTTTTTCTGTCTACACCGATGACTCAGGGATTAGGCTAGGTTGTGTATTGATACAAAAGAAGAAGGTTATTGCTTCAAGACAACTGAAGACGCATGAAGTCAACTACCCTGTGCATGATCTAGAGTTGGTTGCCGTGGTCTTCACCATGAAGATCTGGAGACATTACTTGTATGGTGAGAAATTCACTGTCTACTCAGACCATAAAAGCCTGAAGTACTTATTCTCCCAGAAGGAACTCAACATGAGACAGAGAAGATGGCTAGAATATCTGAAGGATTTCGACTTCAACATCCAATACCATCCAGGCAAAGATAATGGCGTGGCTGATGCTCTTAGTAGGAAGCCAATGGCGTTTGTTTCAAGTCTAGTCCTTGGCGAGATGCAACTACTAGAACAATTCGCAAGGTTAGACTTAACTATTGAACATAGGGATGATCGAGTCTTGGTTGCCAATATCAAGATTCAATCCGACTTGCTGGAAGAGATTAAAATTCAACAAGATAATGATCCATTCGTAGTTCACATCAAGGAAACCTTAACCGAAAGACCAGACTTTGCTATGACTGAGGATGGAAGACTGGTGTTCCAAGGGAGGACATGCGTCCCCAATAATGAAGAGCTGAAGAGAAGGTTAATGGATGAAGCTAACAAGATAAAGTACACTATTCATCCAGGAGGTACCAAATGTATCAAGACATGAAAAGAATTTTTTGGTGGCCGAACATGAAGAGAGAGGTAGCTGAACATGCCGCACACTGCCTTACTTGCCAACAAGTAAAAGCGAAACACATGCGCCCTGCTGGTGTACTCAGACCGCTAGATATTCCGAAATGGAAATGGGAAAGCATTGGCATGGACTTCATCATGGGTTTACCCAAGACTCGTCGTGGACTCGATGCCATATGGGTCATTGTCGACTGACTAAGCAAATCTACCCACTTTCTAGCCATAAAGAGTAAGTGGTCGGTAGAAGTACTAGCTGCCTTATATGTCAAAGAGATTGTAAGACTACATGGAGTTCCATCATCCATAGTCTCGGATCGAGATCCGAGATTCACATCTCATTTTTGGAAGGGACTGCAAGGTGCACTGGGTACTAAACTCAACTTTAGTACCGCATTCCACCCACAAACTGATGGGCAGACTGAAAGAACCAACCAAATAGTGGAAGACATGTTGAGAGCTTGCACTATAGACTTCCAAAGATATTGGAACAAGCATTTATCCCTTATTGAGTGTCACGCCCCAACGCGGAATATCGGAGCGCGAAGGCAGTTGCAAGAAAAGGTATAGAGCATATACTAGACATCAAACCATTGCACATTGAATATTACTAAAGCAAATCATTCTCATTAATAATTTTCCAAATGTCTAGTTACAACCACTAATATCAGAGCCATTCTATAGGGCCCAATTACATTGCAATAAATGGAAATAACTAACTACAAACTCTAAAATGACATAGTGACTCGAGGGTACTCCTGGCTTCACTCTTGGTCATTCCCTTCCTCGTGAGTGTATGTCATCCTCGGTCTCACCTGAGAACACAACATCAAATAACGTAGGGTGAGCGATATCGCCTAGTAGGACTTAAATCTCAGGCTCAAGCAGGCTTAAAATAATTAACGCATTTAATGGCAGAGTATCTAAAGATAGCAGGTACAAGAGAGTCAAAATATAGCAAGAGATAGCACGACAGGTAACAAGATAGCACAATAGCACGAGATCGAGTATAGTTTCCAAAAATAGCACAAATATCGAGTATAGCACGAATAGCAGGATGGCCATAGCACAACTAGCACAAGTATAATAGCACGACGAGTATAGCACTTGTTTGTCATTCTAGACATCGAGAGAGTATAGCATGTTTTGTGTTTTGATTGTCATATAGATAGTCGAGATAGATAGCACTTGAGTGTAATGCCAAACACTCTGATCATTTAACTCCCATGGGCACTAGCACTTTCGGGCGCACATCCCAGGACCAGATCGGGCCCTTTATATATTGCCAGGCATTGGTTATATTATTTATCTTTAGACAATCAGTCAATGGCCAATATAGAGTACCAAGAAGTAGATGAGAGCACTAGATGAATAGACGAGATAGTAGAGTGAACGTGAATAGATGAGCGAGTAGAGTACAGATGAGAGCTAGTGGACATTGCACGTAATGCGACGAGTAAACAGGCGATAGTAACAGTTGCATAACACGCGCACGTCGTATTGGCAGTCAGGTGGATTTCACGATCCTCCTGCTGACCTGTTATGCACAAGTCCAGAGGTTCGACGTGATTCAAGGTAAGAGCAAACTTCTAATAGCCGTTTGGATCATATGGATCCCTAAAGGTGTAATGGGTGTTAGGGTACAACCGGCTCATCGACCATGTGGGAATCCATGATCAGAGGAGACTTACGGAGGCCTTGTGCTAGGGTTCACTAGTCCGGCGAAAGGAATATCCGACGGAGAGTTCACCACAAGCCAAGTAAAGTGTGTATATAAAACAAGTGCTCGACGCTCTAGAGGAATTCTAGAACAGTGGAGCGTCGATATCGGTATATAAACAACGCAAGAAAACGAATACAAGTCCTTTAAAATAAGGCAATTAATATACTTTATTGCAATAAATTACCCGATACATTATGAGATATTTTATGCCAGATTTCAGCCATATATGGATGGTTCACGTGTGTGCATGTGTAAGAGAAATCATAGATAGAAAAGAAGTCGTGAATATGTAATTTAAATCATTCAATGTAGCTTCATTTTTTTAAAACAAGTTTTTACTGGAGGTATAACTGTAAAAAGGTGTAAGAATTATTTAGAAAGTGACGAAAATAATTTTTTATCGATTTTCATCAAAAACCTGTGAAGGCGACATAGGCCTGTAAGGGTAGCGACAGGGACAGGCAGATCGCGACAGGGCATGAAAAGGGTGGCGACAGGGCTGTCTGCTCAGGCAGCCAGAACGCGACGGGGTCTCCTGTCGCGTTCAGAACGCGACAAGATGGTGGTCGCGACGGCTCTGAGAACGCGACTTGTCGAGCCGTCTCATTCTCAGGTACTTCACCTGAGTTCGAGCGGGAACATTGTTCTACATCGGATTGCGTGCCAACTTGACTTGTTTGGACACATGGTACTTTGAAAAATCATAACTAATTGTATGGTCAACGAAAAATCATGAAACCAGTTGCAAATTAAACTAGACATGTAAGGGTACTTCCAGTAAATCGGAATTAGAGAGAGCATGGTTCATATAGGGTTTGAACAGGAGCAAGATCGAGTTATTCAGAACATGACACAGAGAGAAAGATCGATTAAATTCGATCAACATGCTCGATGAAATTTAGGGCTTTTAGGGGCAAAAGATCCCTAACAACATGAAGTATCTACAGTAAAAGTTTCGTAGCATGGGATCAAGTATACATAGAGATTTGAATTAAACATGATGTCTCGGGGTTATCATGTTTGTAGATCTTCTAAAATCAAGAACAAAAGATTGTCTAGATGAAAAAGAGTGAAACAAGAGGGCTTTTGTTTCTGATGTATGGAACAATCTACAGATGGATTTAATTGAGTTTTGCTCGTGAGAATGCCTACCTTTGACTCGATTTATCTTCTAGGTCTTAGAACTCCAAGAACGAGGAAGAAGCTCCAAGAACTCCTTCTTCCCACGAGATTCTCTCCTCCTTGGCCTCTTCTCCACGTCCAAAAACCTTGGCAACGAGCTAGGGTCGGCCAAGAGGGTTTAAGAGGTGTATTTATATAAATACAAGTTCTTATTCCTACTACTACTCAAATTCCTCTTAATTCCGAGATTTCCTAACTCCACCTTTCCTCTCTTGCTTTCCAATCTCTAATTGGGTTAGGATAGTATCTAAATTCGTGCTAGACTATATGGGGTAGGTTTAGGAATCCAATTCCAACTCTAATTGCCACTTTTATTGCTTTAATAACCCCTTTCCAATTATGAGATAATTAAACTCCGAATTTAGGGTATTTTTTATTATTCTCCCTTTCTAAAATTCATATTTTGACCCAATAAATTCTAGAGGGTCCATTAAGCAAAGCCCATTACTCTTTTCCATTTAATGGGTTTTATTTAATGCTCTTTTCATTTAAATATCCATTTAGCTAGGTTTTAATTCTTTATTTAAATTTTTATTTTTCTTAAAAATTCAGGTTGCTACATTGAGTTTGCCTATAACAACAGTTACCAGGCGAGTATTAAGATGGCACCGTTCGAAGCACTCTACGGAAGAAATTGTAGATCTCTTGCATGCTGGAATGAGGTGGGAGAACAACAATGGCTAGGCCCAGACATGGTGCAAAATACAATCCGGGACATTCACGTGATTAGCGACCGGCTTAAGACTACTCAATCTAGTCAAAAGAGCTATGCCGACAAAAGAAGGCGAGACTTAGAATTCTAAGTCAGTGATCATGTATTCTTAAAGGTGTCACCTACTCATGGCATCCAAAGATTTGGTGTGAAAGGAAAGCTCAGTCCAAGATTTATCGGTCCTTTTGAAGTACTCGAATGGATTGGTGAGGTTGCATGCCAACTGGCGTTGCCACCGGATCTGGCATGTGTACACAATGTGTTCCATGTCTCCATGCTCAGGAAATATGTATATGATCCTACACACATCATTCGTCACGAGAAGTTGGTGTTGAACAGGGACACGACATATGAAGAAAAACCAGTCAAGATATTAGAACAAAAGGTGCAACAGCTCGGAAACCATTCCATTAACGTGGTTAAAGTCTTATGGAATAACCGCGGAGTGGAAGAAGCCACATGAGAACCGGAAGGAACCATCAGACGGAACTACCCCGATCTTTTCGGTAAGACATTCCCTCCATTATGATCATATGAATTTGGGGACCAAATTCTTTTTAAGAGGGGGAGGATGTAGCAACCTGGATTTTTCAAAAAATAAAAATTTAATAATAATAAAAATAAAAGTAATTAGAAAATCAAATAAAAGAGAATTAAATAAAACCCATTAAATGGAAAGAAGTAATGGGCTTTGTTAAATGGACCCATTAGAAATTATTGGGCCAAAATAGGATTTTTTAAAAGGGGAATAATAGAAAAATACCCTAAATTCGTAACTTAATTATTACTCAATAGAAAAGAGGTATTTAATGCATTAAATAAGAAGTTTGAGTTGGATTTGGATTCCTAAACCTACCCTAGTTGCTTGGTTATGAATTTAGCTCCCATCCTAACCTAATTAGAAGTTCTCAAGCTTGGAAAGGGTGAGAGAAATAGGAAATCACAAAATTAAATAGTAATTAGAGTCCTATTAGGAAATAGAAACCCAAGAGACATAAATACTCTCTTAATCCCCCATGGCCGGCCCTAGCTCATTGCGAAGGGTTTCAGGACATGGAGAGGAGGACAAGGAGGAGGAGAATTCGTGGGAAGGATACTTCATCAAAGCTTCAACCCGAGTTCATCAAGTTCTAGCCCTAGAAGAGGAAATCGACCAAAGGTAGGTATTCTCACGAGCAAAATCAAATTAAATTTGTCTGTAGATTGTTCCATGCATCAGGAACAAAACCCCTTTAGTTTCATGATTTTTCGTGCACCCAAACTTTTCTTATTGAATTTTGAAGTCCTACAAACCTCTTGACCCCGAACCTTCATGTTTAATTCATATCTTCTTGAATACTCTATCCCATGCCTCAAAATATTTATTGGAGATACTTCTGATTGTTAGGAATCTTTTACCCCTGAAAGCCCTAATTTTCATCCACTATATTGCTCAAATTAAATCATTGATCTCTACTGTACACAGTTTCATGTTCTTCATAAAGACACTTGTTTGAACCATGCCGAAACCATGTTGGTTTTCAAATTCCTATTTACTACAAGTACTCTCACATGTCTAGAATAATTTTCAAGTGGTTTCATGATTTTTCATCGATGGTAGAATTAGTTATGATTTTATAAACGTCCGTATGTCAAAATAATGAAGTTCTGGACCGCAATCCAAGAACATGTCCTTTCCCTGTCGGACTCAGGTACGAGACATGAAAATGTGACGGCCCGATAGGCCGTGTTCTCAGGGCCATCGCGACAACATCTCCCGTCGCGATATGATCACGACAGGGTCTGTCGCCGCGATCTGCCTGCCTGAACTGACATGCCCGTCACGATCTGTACAAGGCTATGTCGCGTTCTCAGTTGACCCCGTCGCAACCCTTACTGGGGTGCGTCGCGATCTTAGATTTTTGCATGAAAACCCCCAATTTTTGATGCTATGCCTTTCTACAGTGTTTGTACTCTCTCTTAACAGTCATATACGCAGTAAATATACTTGTTATAAACTGAACATTTATGTGTGATTTTAAAAGACATGAACATGACTTATTTTTAGCTATGATTTCATGACACATGCACCCACTTGAACCATCCAATATGGCTTTACATAACATGAAAATTTCCCATAATATATCTGGTAATTAATCTCAATATTTATTTAAATTGCATATTTTAAATAGACTTGTCTACATTTTCTCGCGATGTTTTGGGAATACCATACTAATGCTCCACTGTTCTAGAACTCCTCTTGAACGTCGAGCACTTGTTTCTATATACACACTCTCTTGACTTGGACGAACACTCCATCGGATATTCCTTCTGCCGGACTAGTGAATCCTTGTTCAAGGCCTCCGTATGCCTCCTCTGTCCATGGATTCCCATATGGTCGATGAGCTGGTTGTACCCTAACACCTATGATACCCTTTAGGGATCAATATGGTCCAAACGGCTATTAGAAGTTCGCTCTTATCTAGAAACACGTCGGACCTCTGGACCTATGCATAACAAGGCCAGCGGAAGGGTTGTGTATTCCACCTGATTGCCAACACCAAGTGCGCGTGCTGTGCAACTGTTACTATCGCCTCTTTACTCGACGTGTTACATGCAATGTCCACTAGCTCTCATCTAGACTCTACTCGCTCATCTATTCATGTTCATTCTACTATCTCGTCTATTCATCTAGTACTCTCATCTATTTCTTAGTACTCTCTATTGGCCATTGACTGATTGTCTAACGATAAACAATATAACCAATGCCTAGCAATATATAAGGGGCCCGATTTGGTCCTGGGATGTGCGCCCGAAAGTTCTAGTGCCCATGGGAGTTAAATGATCAGAGTGTTTGGCATTACACTCGAGTGCTATTTATCTCGACTATCTAAATGACAATCAAAAGTGCTATGTTCTCTCGTTGTCTATTGACAAAAGTGCTATACTATACCGTTGAGCTATTTCTATACTTTGTGCTATTTGTGCTATGGCCATCTTGCTATTCGTACTATACTCGACACTTGTGCTATACTTAGAAAGCTTGTGCTATTTCCATCATGCACTACCTTGCTATCTTTTACTCTCTCGCTCTATCATTAGTTACTCTGTCTTTTAATACATTAATCAATTAAAGCCTGCTTGACTATTGAGATTTAAGTCCTACTGGGCGTTATCACTCACCCTGTGTTATTTGTCGTTGTGTTCTCAGGTGAGACCGAGGACGACACCTACACTCAGGAGGACGGGAATGACCAGGAGTGAAGTCATGAGTACCCTAGCGTCCTAGCATTATGTTAGAGTCTTAGTTTAGTCTTTTACTTTTATTTCAATGTAATTGGGCCCTATAGAACGGCTCTGATATTAGTGGTTGTAACCAGACATTTGGAAAGTTATTAATGAGAAGAATTTGCTTTAGTATTTATTCATTTCTCAATGGTTTGATGTCTAGTACTCACTCCATACCCGTTTACTTGTAACTGCCTCGCGTTCTGATATTCTGCGTCGGGGCGTGACAAGCTTAATCAAGTAACAATCTAGAACAGGTATCCTTTACCTCGTATTGATGACCTATTTGATCAGTTGCAGGGAACTTCGATATTTTCAAAGATAGATCTTCGCTCGGGATACCACCAACTCCGAATAAAGGTCGATGACACATTTAAGACGGCTTTTTGGACATGGTATGGTCATTATGAGTTTCTGGTGTTGCCTTTGGCCTGACGAATGCCCCAGTAGCGTTTTTAGATTTGATGAATCGGGTTTTTAGGCCGTATCTAGATAGTTTTGTAGTTGTTTTCATAGATGATGTTTTGATATATTCTCCTGATGAAGTATTTCACTGTGAGCATTTGAAGATTGTGCTAGAAATTTTGCGAGAAAACAAACTGTTTGCCAAGCTTAGTAAGTGTGACTTTTGGATGAAATAAGTTCATTTCCTTAGTCATGTGATTTTGGGAAATGGTATAGCTGTGGATCCATCTAAGGTGAAGGCAGTGTTTGAATGGAAGACTCCAAGATCACCATCTGAAATATGGAGTTTCTTGGGATTAGCTGGTTATTATCTCCGCTTTATAGAGAACTTGCATCCATTGCGGCACCGTTAACCAAGCTAACAAGGAAAGGAGACAAGTTTGTATGGTCTAAGGAATGCGAACAAAGCTTTCGATAGTTGAGAAGTAGGTTGACGTCTGCCCCTATGTTAGTTCTACCTAGCGGGATAGTTAGTTTCACTATCTACACAGATGCTTCTCACATTGGTCTCGAATTTGTGCTAATACAGGATGGGAAAGTGGTTGCCTATGCTTCTCGACAATTAAAAGAGCATGAGCGTAACTACCCAACCCATGATTTGGAGTTGGCAGCAGTGGTTCATGCTTTAAAGATCTGGCGACACTATCTTTATGGTGTCAAGTTTGAGGTATTCACCGATCATCAAAGTCTCAAGTACTTGTTCTCACAGAAGGAGCTGAATCTGAGGCAGAGGAGATGGATTGAATTCTTAAAGGATTATGATTTTGAGTTACAATATCACCTAGGCAAGGCTAATGTGGTAGCCGACACACTAAGCAGGAAGAGGACCGCAATGCAAAAGGATTGGAAATTAATGGAAGATGTAGCTTGTGCTTTAGTAGAGGTTGGATCACAACTATGCCAGGCTTTTGTGACTCAATTGTCTATCAGGTCTACTATACTAGATAGCGTTGTGGAAGGTCAGAAGACTGATCCTAAGTTGCAGGAGATGATTGGGAAGTCAGGCATTGCTCGTGATGAGGAAGGTGTTATCCAATTTCAGCATAGAGTGTGTGTGCCAGACATTACTGAAGTTAGAAAGCAGATTTTAGAAGAGGCTCATAGATCCAAGTTTACAATACATCCAGGTAGTGGTAAAATGTATCAAGATCTAAAACGGACTTTATGGTGGCAAGGTTTGAAAAGAGATGTGGCTGACTTTATGGCTAGATGCTTGACATGCCAACAAGTAAAGGTGGAACGCTAGAGGCCATCAGGACTGATGCAGAAGATTGATATTCTGTTATGGAAATGGGAATAAGTCACCATGGATTTTATCTCAGGTTTGTCCAGATCTTTTAAGGGCAATGATTCTATTTGGGTAATTGTGGATAGATTCTCCAAGACCGCTCATTTCTTACCTATGAAAAAGAAGCAATGTGTTGAGAGTTTAGCCAAGCTTTATGTGGACAGTATTGTCAGATTGCATAGAGTTGCAAAATCTATCATTTTGGATAGAGATCCAAGGTTTACATCAGGTTATGGCAAGGTTTGCAGGTTGCTCTTGGTTCACAAGTGAAACTTAATTCAGCATATCACCCACAGACGAATGGACAATCTGAAAGGACAATCTAGACTCTTGAAGACATGTTGAGAGTCTGTGCTCTGGATTGGAAGGGTGACTGGGAACGACATTTACCTCTTGTGGAGTTTGCCTATAATAACAGTTTTCATGCAAGTATAGGTATGGCTCCATTTGAGGCTTTGTATGGCAGGCCATGTAGATCTCCTTTGTGTTAGGAGGAAGCTGGTGATAGACAGCTGGTTGGACTTGAAATTGTGCAAGAAACATCTAGTAAAATTCAGCTAATCCAACAAAGATTAAAGGCAGCCCAAGACTGGCAGAAAAGCTATGCAGATAATAGAAGGAAAGATTTGGAGTTTGAGGTGGGAGAGCATGTTTTCCTTAAGGTTTCTCCAACAAAGGGGGTAATTAGATTTGGTCGGCGTGGGAAGTTGAACCCAAGGTTCATTGGACCATTAATATCTTAAAGAAGGTTGGAAATGTGGCTTACCAGTTGGCATTACCACCATCTATGGCAAACATCCATCCCGTATTTCACATTTCTATGCTAAGGAAGTATGTACGGGACTCATCTCATGTTCTTAATTATGAGCCAGTGGGTTTTATAGCAAGATTTATCCTTTGAGGAGAAACCCATAAAGATTTTAGACCATAAGGTTCAACATTTGAGGTCCAAAAGAATTTCCTTGGTGAAGCTCTTATGGAGGAATTTTGCTCAAGAAGAAGCAACTTGGGAGCGGGAAGAAGGAATGAAGATGAAGTATCCACATCTTTTCGATGACTTTCTTAGATTCAATCTCCGAGGATGAAGATTATTTTAAGGGGGAGAGAGTGTGATGCCCTGAAAATTTGTTCATAGATTTAAATTTCAACTGTTATCTATTTTATTGTGAATTTAAAAATTTCTATGAATATGTATGTATAGTTAAGTTTTTCTGTAGAGAGGTTGGCCTGTTCTCGGGCAGGTTGATGGATGTGTCGACCTATGTTGCTGACGACAACATCGATTGCAGCCAATAGTAGGTTAATGACAACATCTCTTGTCGTCAACTTTAGGTAAACATCCATATCGATTGACGCCAACTTTGTGTAGACGAGCCTTGTTGTCAACTTCTTCCGGTGCAGATAGCAAAATTTTCGCAGTCCAGCTCCGGGGAGTTATGGTAAGGGAGAAATCTTAGGAAACATTCGAGGTTACGTCTACTACCCTCTATGGACCGAGTATGGAAGGCCCAACCTTTTATAAAAGGGTGGTGTTTGGAGTCTCTCCAAGTCTCAAGAGGATAGAAGAAAGGAGATCTGGCAATTTGATCTTCGTGGAAGCCAAGATCAAACGTCTACGAGTTAGGAGGATGTGCCTTTGAAGGCTGAAGGTGTCTCCAACGTGCTCGTGTTATAGAAGATCGTCTGGTTGAGGATTCTACCTCGGAGGGAAAACCGTCTTGGTTGGCCAAGGCATGCTTCATTAGCTAAATTCTTAGATCTTTTGATGTTTCATAGGCAAGTAACCTAGGGATTGGGTTCCCAACCATAGTCTCTACTTTTTTATAATTTCTCCATGATTTTAGAAGTTAAAACAATAGTCGGATTTGGGGTTTATATGAGTTTCGGAAGGGTTCTATTTTTTGTCAAGTTAACGGCAACCTTGACTGCCGTCAAGGATGAACTTAAGGTCAAGTCCCTTGCCTTCAAATGAACTTAACGACAACTCTATTGCACATCAAGTTCTTCTGTCCACCATTTAACCTGTTTTACTTCTGGATTTATATCATTATGTTGAGACCTCGAATGGATCTTCTGTGAGATGTGTAGGGTTAATTAGGTTAACTTCTTACCATACTACCAATTGGGTTATTTTCTATAGTCACCATGATTTTACGGTAATTTCTGACTGTGAATAAGCATAGATTTAAGAAGAGATTTTGTACTTAAAGCATGTTCATAATAAAATTGTGATTTCTATATAGAAATACATGCCAGGGTTATGTTCATGCTGTGATGGATCTATAATCAGAATTTGACTATTTTCTAAAATTTTCATTACTAAAATACAAAAATTAGTAGTATTGTTTTAATTATATATATAGTTTATGGATTTCTAAAATTGTGATATTTTGAAAAGTGGATTGTATTAATATGGTATGCTCTTAGTAAAAGTATTGGACCTGGTTGAGAGACAGTTTCATTATGGGGAATATTTCTCTAGTTATATCAATGCTTAGATTAATACAGAAATTAGTGTATATGTCAGAAAATCATGAAAAACTACTAGTTTGATCCATGACAATAGGGACATGTTTTAACAAAATTTTGTGAACTTATGACATCTGTAACTATTTTTAGTCTGTTATCATCATGAGCAATGTGTTCTATTAAATAGATTTTTGGGAAATTCTCGGAAACTACAACATGTGATCAATCTGAAATAATTCTCTGTTATGATCTGAATATGTATATATAGTAATACCCCTATGAAAATATTCAATATGTTATATATGTTCTCGAGGGCACATGAAGAAATCCTAGAGGTGGACAAGTACCACTGGTAATGGTGGGGAGGACTTCCCCAGTTCTGCGCAATAACCAAGACTCTATCACTGTCTACCTTGGTGATGAGTATATGTTCATATGTTTATGTGACTTCTAATGGGTGGTTTGGGCTGTGTCTTGGCAAATTTGTACGCATGTATATGTTATTCTATATGTTTATTTTCAGCCTTAGAATGATTAGAATGTAATACTTGTCATATTTTCCATTCGGTTGAATGTTTAGTAGTCATGTTCACTTATGCAAACTCTTGGAACCATGTATGCCATATACACCATGTTGATACTTGAAATTATGTCATCATGATCAGATCTGAAAGCACTTTGCAAAGCTAGACATTATGATGCTAGTACAATGTCTTAAATTCATGCCTTATACAAGTAGCATTTGTACATACTTTTGACTTAAGATATGTTTAGTAAATGATTACCTTACAAGTAGTATGATTGTTGAAATCTATATGTAATAGCATGATTTGAAACTATTCTATATGTTAGATTGGTAGTCCATTTTTGGGTTGCTTGCTGAGTTTTCGTTGTAGACTCATACTTGCTTAACATTTCAGGTGAGACGGTGGATCCGAGACCTTAGTAGCGGGATCGGATTCAGAGTGTGAGGATTAGATTTGTGTGTTGAGTGACCTTTGTATGTGAGGAATTATTTATGTTATGAACCTTGTATTTAAATTACTTAGCGATTGTGGACTTCTTCTACGGACTATGGACTTGGATATTAAAGTTGATGAGTTTGTTCTCTATTTCTACTGCATTGGTATTTATTTATGAATTAATCAACCTACATTTGATATATGTTGGGGTGTGTTCACCATGTAGCACGTCACTTGGACTCGAGGAAAGTTGGTATAACTGGACCGGGTCTAAGTGGGGTGTCACATTTTGTCCCATAAATTTAAAAATATTTTTATCCTGAAAGCCTTAGTCAAAGTCTACGAAAAAGGTCTTCTGACATCTACCACAAGAACATCCATATTGACTTCTGCCAGATTTGCACTCACTATCTCTACCTACTACATATTCTATCTGTCGCAAAACCTTTTTCCACACAACAATAATTGGTAGTACACAAAAGATAGCTGTCAACATTTGAAATATCTCACAAGTACCTATGATCATATCTGTAGCTAACATACTGGACCCAGTCTAGTATATCTTGGAACTTGTATATTTCAAGATAAAGGACGAAATAGCATCAGCACAAAGACTGTTTAATCAATATGAATGTAAAAGACATGCACGTCACTCTTGGAAGAAGACTTGCACATCGCCCTCGAAAGAAGACGTGCATGACTATCTCTCCACATGTAGATTCAAATAAGATCAAGCAATGACTCTCTCTCCAATGGATAGATTCAAATAGTCCAAGCAACGGCTACAAAGATGAAGCCTATAAATATAAAGATGGTTGAAAGAAGCTAACACACATGAGCGTGGGAGATAACAAGCTATATACTAGAAAGTAAAAAGAGAGAGACAAGCACATACACGAGAAGAGGTGAAAAAGTTGCAAGTTTACTGCATCAAGCTTCCTCTCCATAGACACTGCATGGGCGCTGTGTTGATGTCTTACCTGTGCATGTCGTAAAGCAGCTGTTCAAATATCACCTTGTAAAGGTTCTCTTTGTAGACTCAGGAAGTTGTTCTTCAGACCAAATCTCTCTTTCATATTCCTCTAGTCTGGAGTCTTTCTGAAGTCCAGTTCTCCATATAAGGAGCTTGTCGAAAGTAAGTGCACTCCTTTAGAAAGGGAAGACCTGCTGAGCAAGGTGTGCACCCCTGTAGAAGAGAGAAGGCCAAGGTAGTCTTGGTGGTCTGTTCCCCTTTGGAAAGGGAAGGCTAGTTGTAGCTAGGGGCTTATTTTTCCACTTATATGGAAGGGAAGACTGGTAATTATCGGAGTGTTGTATCTTTGAAAAGATAGTGAAATCCTAATTGGCTTTGGGATTGGACGTAAGATTTCCCTTGCAAGGAAGGTCCAAACCAGGATAAAAACTTGTGCGTCCTTTGTGGTTTGACTAACCTAACTAATGTGTGCTCTTAAGTAGTTGAAAAATTAGCTTCCGCAATGACAAACACCTATTCACCCCCCTCTAGGTGAAAAGCTCTACTGCTATCGATCCAACAAGTGATATCAGAGCGGGTTCTCTCAAAGAAATCCAGCGATTTCGAGAAGATGGCAGTTGAGTTTGGACAAGAAGGTTAGTCAATCAATCGTCCTCCTCTCTTTGATGGACAATATTACAACTACTAGAAGACATGCATGGAATTCTTCATACAAGGTATAAATCTTGACCTTTGGTTAGTTATAGAAGATGGTGATAAAGATCCCAGTACAAAAGATAAAAACTAAATGGACTACTGATGATAAGAAATTAATATCTAGAAATTATCGTGCAAAAAGTATTATATGCTATGCATTATCTAAAAAGGAATTTAATCATGTTTCAGCTTGTAAAACTACTAAAGAAATGTGGGACACTCTGAGAGTTACTTATGAAGAAACTGACAAGGTTAAGGAAACAAGAATTGATATACTTATCACTAAATATGAACAATTCAAAATCGAAGAAAATGAATCCATAACACAAATGTACACTAGATTTACTGATATAATAAATGGATTGAATGCATTAGGTAAAAAATTTAGTCAAGGAGAAATAGTTAGGAAAATATTAAGATCACTCACTATAATTGGACTCTTAAAGTAACTGATATTGAAGAAGCTAATGATCTATCAACACTGCCTATGGAAAAATTGATACGATCCTTAATGGCTCATGAGAAAAACATGGAAAGGTTAATGAAAGTTCATCTAAGAAAAGAATAACAAATGCTTTGAAAGAAGCACCACCTTTGTCTAGCTGTGATGACACAGGTTCATCAACCTCTGAAGACACTGATGAAGAAGGTTACAAGGAATTCTCGCCAAGAAGAAGAAATATCAACCCAGAAAAGAGTACAAAAGGAATAGAAGTAATATAGAGGAACCAGTCTGCTATGAATACAAAAAGCTAGACATTTCAAAATGGATTGTCCAAGATTGAAGAAGAAAGAATTAGAAGAAACTTCAAGAAAAGACAGAAAGCACGACCAATAAAAATATAATAAAATATCAAGAAAAGTAATGGCAGCGGCATGGGAAAATGAAGACTCAAGCTCTAGCTCCTCAAGTTCTGAGTCTGAAACAGAAAAAGCAAATTGGGCCTTTATGACACATCTTGAAGAAAAGGTAATATTTAAAACCTCCTATAGTTCCTATTTAGAAACTAATGATGATGATTTTGAGAGTGCCTTCAATGAACTCTATGAAAAATATAAAATAACATCAAAAGAATTAAAGAAAACAAGCAAGAGGCTTGAACAATCAGAAAAAGAAAATAAAAAAATTAATAAAAGAAATAATATCAAAAGACAAAAATATTAAGAAATTGGAGGATCAATCCAAGAACTAAATATTAATATAAAACAAGTGAAAAAAAATAAAGAAATAGAACTAATAGACACAATCAAACTAAATGAAGAATTGCATGAGCATATCATGGACCTAGAAGAAGAAAGTAAAATATAAAAGTGCAAAACAACACATTTACAAACCTTAAAAATGAAAACAAATATCTAAAAACATCTTTAACCAAACTAACTAATGGAAAAATATCCTTAATGTTATGCCTAAAAGACTGCATAAAAGGGAAGAAAAATATGGTCTTGGATACATACCAAAGAAAGATGACAAATGAATGAAAATCCTGAGAAATATCCATTATCAAAATTTGTAAAAGAAACCAAAATTGAGAAAGTAAACTTTCCAACCAACCAAAAGAAAGAAAACTCCAACTATAAAACACAAGATATCACCTGTTGTTCACATTGTAATAAACTAGGTCACACTCGTGCTACCTGCACCACTAAGCACATGTTATGGATATCTAAACAATGTTCAACTAACTCTTCAGGACCCAAGAGAACTTAGGTACCTAAAAGGTTTTAGTAATTCTATTTTCAGAAAAGCCTTAGAGCATCTAAATGGATTTTAGATAGTGGATGCTCAAGGCACATGACTGGAAACATGAATTTATTCTCTACAATCACATCTAATAAAGGGGAAGTAATCTTTAGAAATAATCAGAAAGGAAAAGTAGTTGGTCAAGGAAATATTTCAACTAAATCAAAATTCTTGATTGAAGATGTACTATGTGTTGAAGGCCTGAAGCACAATCTCCTAAGTATAAGCCAACTATGTGACAAGGGTCATCAGATACAAGTTTTATAAGATAAATGTGTCATTGCCAAAGGAAGTCAGAAAATTTTTGAAGCAGTTAGACAAAAAAATCTGTACATATTACACTTAGAAGATCTAAAAAGAGAAGATGTCTACCTATCGGCTAAAGATTTAGAAGACCTTGATCTATGGCATCGAAGATTGGGACATGCCAGTATTTTAGTGATAAAGAAACTTCAAAAGTATGATCTTGTCAGAGGTCTTCCAATTGTGAAGACAAACAATTCAAAGATTTGTTCAACATGCAAAAAAGAAAAACAAGTCAAGTCATCATTCCAGTAGAAGAACATAGTAACAACCACCAAGCCCTTGGAATTATTACACATGGATCTCTTTGGACCCATGCGAACTACTAGTCTTGGTGGAAAACTGTACGGATACATAGTAGTAGATGACTATTCAAGGTTTACATGGGTCTCCTTCCTACAGTTCAAAAGTGTTACATTTCCTGCATTTTTAAAGCTCAACAGACTTCTAGAAAAGAATAAAAATTCCAGCATTATAAGCATTAGATCAGATCACAATGGAGAATTTTAAACAAGGAATTTACTGACCATTGTGAAGAAAACGGAATACAACACAACTTCTCAGCTCCTAGAATACAACAAGAAAAAGGCGTGGTAGAAAGAAAAAATAGAACATTGCTTGACATGGCAAGGACTATGTTGTTAGACTACTGTTTGCCGAATTATCTCTGAGCTAAAGTTGTCAACACTACATGCTATATCATCAATCGTGCCATGGTAAGACCCATACTCAAGAAGACTCCATATGAATTATTCAAAGGTAAAAAGCCTAGTTTATCTCATTTAAAACCTTTTGGTTGTAGGTGCTATATCCTAAATAATGAAAAAAGATAACGTAGATAAACTTGATGAATGTAGTAGTGAAGATATATTTTTAGGATATGTAACTAAACCAAGAGGGTTTAGAGTTTTGAATAGACAAACTTTAACCATACAACAAACTGTTCATGTAATCTTTGATGAAACTAACCTCTCCACTAAGAAAGAAAAAGAATATGATAGTGATGCAGAAAACTTAAGCAAGAAACTTGAAGGCACATCTCTGAACGATGAAGAAACAAAACTAGATGATTTGCAATAGACAAGGACAATTCCTGATGATCTATCCAAAGAATGGAAATTTTTCAAAGATCATCCTGAAGACAATATTCTAGGACGACCAGATGACAAGGTAAGAACAAGAGGTATGTTAAAATCCTATGAATATAGTGCACTAATTTCTCTAATAGAACCAAAATCAATAATTGAACCTCTTAGTGATGCATCCTAGATTATGGCCATGCAAGAAGAACTAAACCAATTCAACCGCAACCAAGTCTGGACTTTTGTCACATCCCAAGAATTACGTAGCAGATGATATTCAGATAATTTGAGTTGATATTCTGAGACGTGAACAGTCGGCAGATAAGCCTCTAGCTAGCAAGCACTAATTGTATAACAACGCAACATCATAATAGGGCCCAATTAATGAACTCAATTGAAATTGTATTCAAATCTTATCTCATTGTATCATAGTGAACTAATACAACTCTTAAACATTGTATAACAGGACTAAGACTCAATAAAAGGAAAAGTACATTTATTCCTCACTACCTACTACATGAATCTAACACTCCAGACAAACTAACTATAGATAGACTCAAGTGTTGGGACGCTCATCACTCGGACGCATTCCCATCCTCGACTTGCTCCTCTTCTTGAATTTCATAGTCACCTAGAATGGTTAAAAGTAGGGAATGAGCAAACTAGCTCAGTAGGATTTATATCTCGATGTGCGGGCAATGATATAAGTGATTAGCAATTTAGAACTAGGTAAGCATAATTGTTAAGATATGCATGTACAAATAAAACTCATTAAAACATGTTACATGAACAAGCTAGATAGAGTGATTATGATAGAGCAAGATCTAGAACGATATAACGAGCAAGATATTATTAATAGTGAGGCATGTAACAAGCACACAAGATATCACTTTAAATTGCAATAAATGCAGGATGGGCATATCACACAAGCAAGCAAGGACGAGCACGAGCACGATCATGTAACACTAATCAAGCATGAAGACACTAATGTACACCAATGAAAGATCAACCTTGAAATGCACGCTAAGACACGTGTATGTGGTTATTGTATCTAGCATTCAACACACAAGTACTCCCAGCGCAGATGCAACGCCAGTAATCATTATACCCCATGGTTAACAGTATATTTATGACTCTCCGTCATTGGGGCTAGACTGGAGTCCTTGAACACTCTCCGTGTAGCAACCTGGATTTAACAAAAAAGAAAAATTTAATAAAAATAAAAATAAAAATAAAAGTAATTAGAAATCAAATAAAAGAGAATTAAATAAAATCCATTAAATGAAAGAAGTAATGGGCTTTGTTAAATGGACCCATTAGAAATTAGTGGGCCAAAATAGGAATTTTTAAAAGGCGAATAATAGAAAAATACCCTAAATTCATAACTTAATTATTACTTAAATAGAAAAGAGGTATTTAATGCATTAAATAGGAAGTTTGAGTTGGATTTGAATTCCTAAACCTACCCTAGTAGCTTGGCCACAAATTTAGCTCCCATTCTAACCCAATTAGAAGTTCTCAAGCTTGGAAAGGGTGCGAGAAATAGGAAATCCTGAAATTTAATAGTAATTAGAGTCCTATTAGGAAATAGAAACCCAAGCGACATAAATACTCTCTTAAAGCTCCATGGCCGGCCCTAGCTCATTGCCAAGGGTTTCTGGACCAGGAGGAGAGGCCAAGGAAGAGGAGAATTTGTGGGGAGAAGAACTTCTCAAAGCTCTCAACCCCGTTCTTCAAATTCTAGCCCTAGAAGAGGAAAATGATCAAAGGTAGACATTCTCACAAGCTAAAATCATAAAACTTCGTTTGTAAGTTGATCCAATCATCAGGATCAAAAGCCCTCTGATCTCATATTTTTCCATCGAGCCTATATTTTCTTCTTGATTTTTCATGTTCCGCAACTAGCATGAGCCCGACCCTTCATCTTAAATCTTGTTCTCCTTGTATACTCAACCCCATGCCACGAGATGTTTACTGGAGGAACTGATTCATGTTAGGCATCTGTTGCCCCTAAAAGCTCTAATTTTTATCCACCCTCCATCATGAATTAATTCTTATACTCTAACTGTGTACTGTTCCATGTTCTTCGTGAAATATCATGATTAAACCATGCAGAAACCATATTTGTTTTCAAATTCCTATTTACTGAAAGTACCCTTGCATGTCTAGAGTCGTTTAAAATTTATTTCATAATTTTTCATCGACTATACAATTAGTTATGATTTTATGAAAGACCCTGTGTCAAAAGATAGAAAGTTGGCCTGCAATCCAAGGCTCTGCCCTTTCCCTGTCAAACTCAGGCGCAGGACCTAAGAACGCGATGGCCCGATAGGCTGCGTTCTTAGGGCTGTCGCGACAGCTCGTTGCGATCTACCTGCTCGATCTGACGATCCCATCACGACCCTTAAATGACCCCGTCGCGATCTGCCTGCCCAAACCGACAAGGCCGTCGCGTTCTGTACAAGACCCCGTTGCGATCTCTTCTGACCCTGTCACGACCCTTACAAGGGTCGGTCACGATCTCAACTTTTTTGCATGAAAACGCACCTTTTTGCAAGTTTTATTATTATACAGTCACCCATGACCTATTAACTGTCTTGTACACAAAAAAATGAAGTTGTAATTATTGAATATATTTTAATTAATTCAAATTAATCACATGATCTATCTTGTCCATGATTTTCTCATAACACTTGCACACACCTTGAACCATCCAAATATGGCCTAACTTGGCATGTAAATATATCATAATACATCTAGTAATTTTTGTAATTAAATTACCCTACTTTAAATAAGACTTGTCTTCGTTTCTCGTGTTGTTTTGGGAATACCGTTATCGACGCTCCACTATTTTAGAATTCCTCTAGAATGTCGAGCACTTGTTTCTATATACACCCTCTCTCTTGACTTGGATGAACTCTCCGTCGGATACTCCTTTTGCCGGACTAGTGAATCCTTGTTCAAGGCCTCCGTAAGTCTCCTCTGTCCATGGATTCCCACATGGTCGATGAGCCGGTTGTACCCTAACACCTATGATACCCTTTAGGGATCAACATGACCCAAACGGCTATTAGAAGTTCGCTCTTATCTTGAATCATGCTGGACCTCTGGACCTGTGCTTAACATGGCCAGTGGAAGGGTCTTGAGTTCCACCTGACTGCCAACACCAAGTGCGCGTGTTGTGCAACTGTTACTATCACCTGTTTACTCGACGTGTTACGTGCAATGTCCACTAGCTCTCATTTATACTCTACTCACTCATCTATTCATGTTCACTCTACTATCTCGTCTATTCATCTAGTACTCTCATCTATTTCTTAGTACTCTTTATTGGCCATTGACTGATTGTATAAAGATAAACAATATAACCAATGCCTGGCAATATATAAAGGGCCCGATCTGGTCCTGGGATGTGCGCCCGAAAGTGCTAGTGCCCATGGGAGTTAAATGATCAGAGTGTTTGGCATTACACTCGAGTGCTATCTATCTCGACTATCTAAATGACAATCAAAAGTGTTATGTTCTCTTGTTGTCTATTAACAAAAGTTCTATACTATACCCGTTGTGCTATTGCTGTACTTTGTGATATTTGTGCTATGGCCATCTTGCTATTTGTGCTATACTCGACACTTGTGATATACTTAGAAAGCTTGTGCTATTTCCATCATGCGCTATCTTGCTATCTTTTACTTGACTCTCTCGCTCTATCATTAGTTACTCTGCCTTGTAATACATTAATCATTTAAAGCTTGCTTGACTATTGAGATTTAAGTCCTACTGGGCATTATCGCTCACCCTGCGTTATTTGTCGTTGTGTTCTCAGGTGAGACCGAGGATGACACATACACTCAAGATGATGGGAACGACCAGGAGTTAAGTCATGAGTACCCTAGTGTCTTAGTATTATGATTAGAGTGTTAGTTTAGTCTTTTACTTTTATTTCAATGTAATTGGGCCCTATAAAATGGCTCTGATATTAGCGGTTGTAACTAGACATTTGAAATGATATTAATGAGATGCATATGCTTTTAGTATTACTCTTGTCCAATGGTTTGATGTCTAGTACTTGCTCTGTACTCGTTTACTTGCAACTGCCTCGCGTTTCGATATTCCGCGTCGGGACGTGATAGTTTTGTGGTATCAGAGCCTAAGTTATTCTTAAGTATAAGATGATCTAGGTTAACCTCCCTCGACTAGAGTCAATTATCCTACCTATGTGAGTTGTGGTTAGAGCCATGGGTAAATAGCTAAAAATGAACTCACACACGCACGAATTAAATTCCACATCAATATCATGACAATAAGTTATTTTGTAGGAACTAAGCAATCAAGATGACTGCTGAACGTGCTCAAATGAGGGGCATGCAACAGACCATCAAGAACTGACCCGCGTAATGATGCAAGCTACCCAAGGAGGTGGTAATCGTGGTGGTGCAGGCGACCTGCATCGTAACTTCAAGAGTCTGAACCGACCTAGGTTCAGTGGATCCACGGATCCAGATGAAGCCGAACATTGGCTGAAGGAAACGGAAAGGATCTTCCGTGTTATGCAATGTGCAGTGGGGGATAAGCTGCTACTAGCCACATTCCAACTGGAAAAGGATGTCCGCGCTTGGTGGGAGTCTGTTGAAGCGACCATAGCTAATGGTCAGTTCACCTGGACCGAGTTCAAAGAAGCTTTTAATTCCAAATACTTCTCGGAGCATGTCCAAGAAAGGAAGGCTGCGGAATTCATTGCTCTGAAACAGTGGAGCTTGACTGTGGCTGAATACGAAGCTCTGTTTTCAAGACTGGCACGCTATGCTGCACACCTGGTGAATACGGAAAGAATGAAGGCTAAGCGTTTTCTCAACGGCCTTAAGCCTCAATACATTACTCAACTGGCCCCTCTCGACATCCAGACCTACACCGAGATGGTGAAGAAGACCCAACTACTAGAAGATGCTATGGACTTCACCGACCGCATTAAAGGGAAGTTCGTGAAGAAGGAAATGACCTCAGGGCAATCATCTGCTAAGCCAAACAATGGCAAGAAGTGTCCCTTCAACATCACGGAGGGGCCCAGCCAAGAAAGGAAACCTAAAGCTATTGTCCCCAACACTCCAACAAAAAGTAACTGCAAGCACTGTGACAAGCCAGGTCACACCGCTGATGAGTGTTGGAGGAAAGCCGGCACATGTCTGTGCTGTGGAAGCCACGAGCACCGCATTCCCGAGTGCCCACTATTGAGAGAACATGAGAGGCGCCCTAATGCGCCTAAGAGACATGGCCGACTATAAGCCCTGCACAATGAAGAGCCCACTGAGGAAGGTGGCATGGTAGAAGGTACCCTACAAGTTCTCTCCTTATCAGCTTTTGTTTCATTTGATACTGGAGCAACTCATTCATTTATATCTCAAAACTTTGCTGATACCCTGACTACAAAACCTATATCCATGGGTTGTGAGTTCTCTGTCACGACGCCACTAGGAGAAAAGGAGAAATTGAACAAATACTTTCCATCTGCCGATGTAATTATCGGAGACCATAACCTAAAAGCTGACCTGGTGTGTATGCCCATGGAAGGCTATGATGTAATTTTGGGAGCCGACTGGTTGTCCACTTGTGGGGCAAGTGTCGATTGTAATAAAGGAAGGGTGACATTTAGTGACTTTCCTAAATTGGCATTCTCTGGGATTAGACATAAGAGACGGATGTCTCTAATCTCCACCATAAAAGCCCACAACATGATACGGAAAGGTTGTTTTGCTTTCCTTGCAGCCGTAGTAATTGAAAAGAAGGGTTCTAAGATAGAAGACATCCACATAGTCTAGGATTTCCCCGATGTGTTTCCTGAAGATTTTCCAGGGATTCCCCCGGAACGAGATGTCAACTTCGCCATAGAGTTGATCCCTGGAGCTGCCCCGGTATCACGACAACCGTACCGGATGTCGTCTACCGAGCTAAAGGAATTGAAGACGCAATTGATGGAGCTATTAGAGAAGGGGTTCATTAGACCGAGCACTTCCCCATGGGGAGCACCTGTGCTATTTGTCAAGAAGAAATACGGATCGATGAGGCTATGCATTGACTATCGTCAACTCAATCAGCTCACCATCAAGAACAAATACCCATTGCCCAGGGTCGATGAACTATTCGACCAAATATCCAGAGCTCAATATTTCTCCAAGATCGACCTTCGATCTGGCTACCATCAAATGAGGATCAAGGATGACGATATCTTCAAGACGGCTTTCAGGAGTAGGTTTGGACACTATGAATTCGTTGTTATGCCTTTTCGTCTAACCAATGCTCCTGCAGCCTTCATGCAACTCATGAACAGCATATATCGGCCATACCTTGACATGTTCATGGTTGTCTTCATCGACGACATCCTCATTTATTCAAAGACCAACGAAGAGTATGAAGAACACCTGAAGATTGCACTGCAAGTCTTGAGAGACAACAAACTATATGCAAAGCTGAGCAAGTGCGAATTCTGGCTCGAGGAAGTGTCCTTCTTGGGCCATGTCATCTCAAAGGATGGCATCTCAGTTGATCGCTGCAAAGTCGAAGCTGTACTCAATTGGGAGAGGCCAACCAATGTCATAGAAATCAGAAGCTTCTTAGGACTGGCTGGCTACTACAGGCGGTTCATTAAGGACTTCTCCATGATCGTCGTTCCTCTCACATGACTGACACGAAAGGAGAATCCATACGCCTGGAGTAATGAGTGTGAGAAAAGTTTCCAAACTCTTAAAGATTGTCTTACCTTAGCACTGTTCTCACTCTGCCAATAGAGGGAGAAGGTTTCTCTGTCTACCGAAGCCTCAGGGATTGGGCTAGGTTGTGTATTGATGCAAAAGGAGAAGGTTATTGCTTATTCTTCAAGACAACTGAAGACGCATGAAGTCAACTACTCCGTGCATGATCTAGAGTTGGCTGCCGTGGTCTTCGCCTTGAGGATTTGGAGACATTACTTGTATGGTGAGAAATTCACTGTCTACTCAGACCATAAAAGCCTGAAGTACTTATTCTCCCAGAAGGAACTCAACATGAGACAGAGAAGATGGCTAGAATATCTAAAGGATTTCGACTTCAACATCCAATACCATCCAGGCAAGGGTAATGTTGTGGCTGATGCTCTTAGTAGGAAGCCAATGGCATCTGTTTCAAGTCCAGTCCTTGGCGAGATGCAACTACTAGAACAATTTAGAAGGTTAGACTTAACTATTGAACATAGAGATGATCGAGTCTTGATTTCCAATATCAAGATTCAATCCGACTTGCTGGAAGAGATTAAAACCCAACAAGATAATGATCCATTCTTAGTTCGCATCAAGGAAACCTTAACTGAAAGACCGGACTTTGCTATGACTGAGGATGGAAGACTGGTGTTCCAAGGGAGGACATGCGTCCCGATAATGAAGAACTGAAGAGGAAGCTAATGGATGAAGCCCACAAGACAAAGTACACTATTCATCTAGGAGATACCAAAATGTATCAAGACATGAAAAGAACGTGTGGTGGCCGAACATGAAGAGAGAGGTAGCTGAACATGCCGTACACTGCCTTACTTGCCAACAAGTAAAAGCAGAACACTTGTACCCTACTAGTGCACTCAGACCGCTAGATATTCCGGAATGGAAATGAGAAAGCATTGGCATGGACTTCATCATGGGTTTTCCCAAGACTCGTGGTGGACTCGACGCCATATGGGTCATTGTCGACTGACTAACCAAATCTGCCCACTTCCTAGCCATAAAGAGTAAGTGGTCGGTAGAAGTACTAGCTGCCTTATATGTCAAAGAGATTGTAAGACTACATGGAGTTCCATCATCCATAGTTGCAGATTGAGATCCGAGATTACATCTCATTTTGGAAAGGACTAAAAGGTGCGCTGGGTACTAAACTCAACTTTAGTACCGCCTTCCTCCCACAAACTGATGGGCAAACTGAAAGAACCAACCAAATAGTGGAAGACATGTTGAGAGCGTGCACTATAGACTTCCAAGGATATTGGAACGAGTACCTACCCCTTATTGAGTTCGCCTATAACAACAGTTACCAGGCGAGTATTAAGATGGCACCGTTTGAAGCACTCTACGGAAGAAATTGTAGATCTCCTGCATGCTGGAATGAGGTGGGGGAACAGCAATGGCTAGGCCCGAACATGGTACAATGTACAACAAGAGACATTCAGGTGATTAGAGACCGGGTCAAGATTGCTCAGTCCAGACAAAAGAGCTATGCCGACAAAAGAAGGCGGGACTTAGAATTCCAAGTCGGTGATCATGTATTCTTAAAGGTGTCACCTACTCGTGGCATCCAAAGATTTGGTGTGAAAGGAAAGCTCAGTCCTAGATTTATCGGTCCTTTTGAAGTACTCGAAAGGATTGGTGAGGTTGCATACCGACTGGCATTGCCACCGGATCTGGCATGTGTACACAATGTGCTCCATGTCTCAATGCTCAGGAAATATGTATATGATCCTACACACATCATTCGTCACGAGAAGTTGGTGTTGAATAGGGACATGACATATGAAGAAAGGCCAGTCAAGATATTAGAACGAAAGGTACAATAGCTCAGGAACCGTCCCATTCACGTGGTTAAAGTCTTATGGAATAACCGCGGAGTGGAAGAAGCCACATGGGAACCGGAAGGAACCATCAGACGGAACTACCCCGATCTTTTCGGTAAGACATTCCCTCCATTATGATCATATGAATTTGGGGACCAAATTTTTTTTAAGAGGGGGAGGATGTAGCAACCTAGATTTTTTGAAAAAAAAATTTTAATAATAATAAAATAAAAGTAATTAGAAAATTAAATAAAATAGAATTAAATAAAACCCATTAAATGGAAAGAAGTAATGGGCTTTGTTAAATGGACCCATTAGAAATTAGTGGGCCAAAATAGGAATTTTTAAAAGGGGAATAATAGAAAAATATCCTAAATTCGTAACTGAATTATTACTTAAATAGAAAAGAGGTATTTAATACATTAAATAGGAAGTTTGAGTTGGATTTGGATTCCTAAACCTACCCTAGTAGCTTGGCCACGAATTTAGCTCCCATCCTAACCCAATTAGAAGTTCTCAAGCTTGGAAAGGGTGAGAGAAATAGGAAATCCCAAAATTTAATAGTAATTAGAGTCCTATTAGGAAATAGAAACCCAGAGACATAAATACTCTCTTAAAGCTCCATGGCCGGCCCTAGCTTATTGCCAAGGGTTTCTGGACCAGGAGGAGAGGCCAAGGAAGAGGAGAATTCATGGGGAGAAAAACTTCTCAAATCTCTCAACCCCGTTCTTCAAGTTCTAGCCCTAGAAGAGGAAAACGATCAAAGGTAGGCAATCTCACAAGCTAAAATCATAAAACTTTGTTTGTAAGTTGATCCAATCATCAGGATCAAAAGCCCTCTGATCACATATTTTTCCATCGAGCCTATATTTTCTTCTTGATTTTTCATGTTCTGCAACTAGCATGAGCCCGACCCTTCATCTTAAATCTTGTTCTCCTTGTATACTCAACCACATGCCTGTAATCACGTGGTTGTGCACCCCTCTAAGACACAAAAGAGCATGCGATATATATAGAATGAAGGAATGTGATCGCCACCAAGATGATTGCCTAAAAAATACTCCTAAATCATGGGCTAATCAACTTGGAAAAAGGAAAGAGAAGGCCACTTACCTATTAACGCATCATCGAGGTGCGACGCGATAACAACCTTGTCGCGACCGGGTCCCTCGACGCCTTCTCAACAGTGCAGGAGTTGAATAGCGGACCTCCTTCCTCCTCTTCAGCGGCCAAAGAGGAAGAGCTTCCTCGCTTGTTCCTTGTTCCAAGTACCTGCCAAGTCATGAAAAATGAAAGGGGAACCCAATTAGACATTCAAATAAGCGTAGCATCCATCACATATGAGAGAGCATGTAGAGAGCATGGTGAGTGCGTACCAGGTGGTTTTGGAAACCCCTTTTGGGTATAGGAAAACTAGGAGGGAATATGCATGGGGAGAGATCATGGAAGAGGAGAGGGAGGAACCCTAATTAGCATGTATACATGTGCAAAATGTGGAAAAGAAAGTAAAAATCAAAACTGAACAAATACTACCCCGTTTGATGTGATTCTAGTTGGAGATCGTAGAGGAGGATGTCGTGAACAACTTTCATGAAGACATCTTGAAGAGATCTGGCCTGGTTTGGGCTGTGGAAGACATGATAATCCTACATGAGCAGATATCGATATGGAGAGAAGGTGAAGAATAATCTGCTGTAACTTTGCGCACAAGCCACCAATCGACGTGATTCCACTTCGAGGTTGAAGAGGGCTCTGTGCAGAACACCTTTGATGAAAAAACCTCGAAGATATATGGCCTGGTTCGATCTCCACAAGTTGTACAAGTACTGCTGGTCCTGGAGGCGATATGAGAGAGAAAGAGGAGAGAGAAAGGAGGAAAACGTGAAGGACAACTTCTCCTCTGCGTTGGGGACGATGGGACCTCGTGAGCAGAGCCTCCAGAGACTTCTCCTCGTAGTGGTAACCTTCCTCTATCCCCTAGAGAGTCTTAGGATGTGTTCAAGAGAGAGATAGAGTCCAATCCCGAGTTAGAGAGAGAGTCCAAGTTGTGGGGGTGTTCTAGAGTCTATCTAGAGTTTGGATGGACTTGGGGGCTCCCTAGGGATGAGGATAGGAGGTTTAGGTCGTAATCCAACTCAAAGGGAGTTTAGATAGGCTCTAGGATGGAAGGAGAGGCCAAAAATCACGTAAAAATGTGTTTACATGCATGGCGCTATCGCGACGGGTCGTGGGGTCGTGTCCTTGTCGCGACCATGCACCAGGTCGCGACTATAGGACAGTTTGCGTAGGTCCCACGAAACAGGCCATAACTCTCTACACAGATATCAGATTGATGAGCCGTTTGTTGCGTTGGATTCTAGACTCAGAGGGCTACAAAATGATAGTATGATATGCTAGATGTGGATTTGCAATGAGGAAGTTAGGAGCTCTCAAAGTGAAGGTATGTTCAGAAGATTGGGCAGATTGCACAGTTTTGATATTTCAAGTGGATCTTGGCCTTGGGCTTAAGAATGGACTTGAAATTGAGGGTGAATGGG
This sequence comes from Colocasia esculenta, assembly GCA_014218235.1. Lineage (NCBI taxonomy): Eukaryota > Viridiplantae > Streptophyta > Magnoliopsida > Alismatales > Araceae > Colocasia > Colocasia esculenta. Next base: position 31,080,801 of record CM024758.1, read on the forward strand.
CTCATGATGGTCCATAGAAGGACTCCAAAGTGATGACCAATTTGGGACATCAATGATATGAACAAGAAATATACCCAACTTATAGGCTAAAAACGGGTGTCTACAGATTGCCCCTCCTTGATGCCCACTTTGCAAGGGAGCGAAGCGTAAAGAGAGCGAAGTGTAATGAAATGGAATGGAGCGAGGATGAAGAAGAGTGGACTGAAAAGTGGGCATCAAGGTAAAAGAGACACCCGTCACAACCAATAAGTGATAGAAATTCTCAGGAAGACTCTGAACAAACCACAAGGAAGGGCGAGCACCGATGGCTCCTGTCTGGAAGGACAAAAAAAGGAAATCAAAAGAAGGATGATCAACCTCTTGATTAAGAGGTACCCTAGCCGATTGGCCTGCAGGTTTCATCTTGGAAGGACATGTGCGTGCCAGGCGGGTCACGATGACGCAAGGCCTGGGAGCGGTTCACAACCAAGAAGGATCAGGGGAATATTTAAGCTGATTTGGATGAATGGAGGGAGTAAATTCCAGACAGGAGTCGTACTAGCCAACTCGACCAAGTGACTAGCTCAAAGAAGACCTTCAAATTGTGAGTGGAATATGATTTCTTGTTCAAGAAACTTAAGTATGATTGACCATCACCAGGGAAGCAACCTTTGACAAATCATGAGGCATGAAGCTCAAAGTCCTACATGATGCACGCTGGGCTAAAATAAAAGAATTATCAAATCAATATGCAAAGAAAGGAAAAAAATAGAAAATACTCAGGATAATAGTGCTAAGATGAATAAGAATGGGTCAAGAAACTACATGCAACCACAGTGTAGGCCTGAATCCATCATTCCCAAACTTATTTAACTCAACGGCCTATCCAGCGATTAGCAATGTGCACCTAGATCATCACTGTTTTTGTTGAAGGGGAGCTCAGATCCCAAAACACATTGAAAACCAGCTGGTCCTGGAGATAATATAGTAGCATAAGTACCATATAGTAATGCAAGGGAGAAGGGATAGGGATACTTACCTGAACTTACCTGTGGAGCGCAGAACTCGCCATTTTTTGGGTTTTGATTTTTTTGATTTTTTTTTTGTGTGTGTAAATGAAGCAATAAACAAAGCACTAAACAAGCTAACAACAACAAGCATAAACAACTCAGTCATCCACATGATTGAAACAAAGCACTGAAGAACCTTCAGGTTCACACATAGAGAGTCCTCTCATGGAGCCATTGAGGGAGAATATGTATGGGACTTGGGAAGGACTTAGTGGGATAATGAGTTTGAAATTCAAATCATGGGTGGAACTGAGAAGGAGAGACAGATCGTAAAGATGATGTGAGCAAGACTCAGACAAAAGTAATGAAGAAATGTGGAGATCTAAGCGATCAATGCTTGGGAGCCAATGTACCTGCACACTTAGCATGTATGATTAGATCTGCTCATTTTTGTTATTTTTAGTTTGAAAACATTTGATTTTTTTAGAGTTTTGAAATTATTTGATTTTTAGAATTTTGGTAATATTTGATTTTTTTGGATTTTTGAAAATATTTGATTTTTTAGGATTTTTGGCAATATTTGATTTTTTTTGGAAATTTTGGCAATATTTGATTTTTTTGATTTTGAATAACGCCTAAAGCCGACGTTAGCCCTTACTAAAAAGACACATGAGACGGAAAGTACTCACCCTTGCTACTAAAGCACTAAATCAAGAACAAACTACTGGCAAGGGGTCCCCATTCATTCCCCTTTCATTAAAGACCACCAAAAGGTCGGATGTGCATTAAGATGGTGGCGTCCTGTAGATGGTTGCCCCTAGCTTGCGGTGCCACTACAAAGGCCATACCCGGGAGACGACCCAGCCTTATAGAGAGAAAGAGAAGAAAGTTTGGGGATAAGTCTAGTGTAGGTTTTAAAGGACAAATTAGGCTTAGCTTCCTTCCACGGCATACCTCTTAGAGGTTCAATCTGTTGAGGAGGGACTTTTGGTCACTTTATTGTGCCTGTTTCTTGTTTGGGGCATGCGTATGACCGGGCTCAAGGGTGTCCCGCGGGGAACTATACTGCCACTCTTTGCCATGCCCCTATTCCTTGATTTTCTTTCATTTGTTCTTCTTCTCACTTTTATTTGGCTTTTCTTTTGCAGGCCTGATTGACCGTCCCTATTTGAGATTTCCTCTCATCAAGGTGTGCTTAGGTCGGTCGCCTCACCTAAATAGTCTTTTTGCCTTTACACTTCGACCGACTAAAGAAGAGAACAGCTTTTGCACCACCTAGGTATGGCCTAAATAGCAGCGATGTTTGCTAGAGGAGCCGACTAAGGTTACCATGTGAGTGTGTGATGATCCTTGCTTAAGGTGACCTTTAATGACAGGGAATGAACGTCGGTTCCCTAGCGCAGAGGAATCTCTAGCCTGAGTGCTGCAGAAGCAAAATAAACCTAAGACTGACTCGACCACTCTAGTTGTGAATTGAGATGACTCTCTTTGATGTTCTTTGTGATGAAACAAAATTTACATGATTATTTGGTGAGCAACACGACCCCTTTATTGAAAGAGCGACCTGCATTAGTCTTTGAACTTTGATTTTGGTTGATTTTAATTAGCTCATTTGCAGGAAACCATGGAAAATAGGGATCAGCAAAAAAATATGAGTCAACTCAACACAAACAAGAGGGAGACAAAACTCTACATCAATATGAGGGATAAGAACCTTTCAACAAAAGAATTTACAAAGAAGGGAAAGAATGTTAGTGAGGACTAAAGCCTCGAAAACAATGAGAAAAAGGTCAGGACCCCGAATAGGGAGTGAGGGAGGAATCAGGTCAGGCCCGTGAGCAGGAGGGGTTGGAGGAAGGAACTGTAGAATGGAGGGTGGAGGATCTGGTGGATCAGAAGGTGAAGTGGAAGGAAGGGAATCAGGACCAAGATTGGATGTCCCTGAAGGATGTGGGCCCGGCCTACAATCAGGAAGCTCGGGTGGAAGAGGAAAAGGGGAATCTTGAGCACTAGGAAGAAAGTCAGGTGACCCAGGTGGATATGGAGAGAAAACCTAGGAACCCCGAGGGTGATCTGGTGGCTCAGGAGGAAGAGATAAGTGAGGGTCCAAAGACCCTAAAGGAGTAGGAGGGGAATAATGCGGCACCAGTCCAGAATTGGGAGATCAAGCGCCTCTTCTGGGAACCAGATTGACCAAAATGAGTAGTATTGAAAGATCAAGGTCAGGAGATGACAAGATAGGAAGATTGATATTTTTCTTGAAGAATTTCAATCTTGATCTCAGCCTCCTTTGCTTCTTGGTAGATTTCTTCTTGTGACGCCACAACTTCTTTGCTCTCACAGACAGATACGACGGTTTCATCTTGACATGTCTTCTTAAATAGCGGGACCAGGAAGTAGATGGCCTCGCTCTTCTTTGCAGCCACATGGCTCTCTCATAAATTATAGTCGTCATGACTGTCGTGTGCGCACTTGCCCCTTGGCTATCATTTGCATATCCAACCTTTATAGACACCCATGGGGGAATGCCATAAATTGACATCTTCATTAAGAAGGATTCCTTTGACAGGTAGATAGTGTAGACCCATGGGAACTTGATGTGCGGCACCATAAGCTTGAGACTTGGCATCTTGGCCTGACAATCTGGCATGAAGACCAACTCCCTTGACAGTTGAAGAGGGGAGGGTTCTGGGAGTGTGATGGGTGGCACTAGCACAGCCAACTGACTGACAGGCTGAGGTAAATTGCAAAGGACTCTTGGCAATACCTTGAGTGTTCTTGGTGACATAGCAATGTGCCCCTGGTCAGGTTGAAACATGGCAAGGAGGGCTTTGGATGCTTCGGGCAGTGTGACTTCTTGCCCCTTGAGTGACAGCTTATTCATGATGGCCTTAGCAGCCGCGTGAGATAGCACGACATTTGTAGAGAACCCCTTCTCTTGACCAGCCATATGCAAAATAACTGAGCGAGGAGTGATGATGGCATTAATGGTAGCATTTCCAACAAGCAACGTAATGGCTACCGTCCCCGCTTTGGACCTGGCTAGCACTAGGGCCTGGGAACTCTTTTTGACAGTGCTCTTCTGAGGAGATGAAGGTTCATCCTTCCCGAATGTGCCTGAGATAAGGACACAGACCGGCATGCGACTGATGTAGTTGTAAGGGTCGAAACACATGACCGGAACTGGGCTACCTTCACTCAATCCATCTTGCATAGGGGAAGTAATTTCAAGGCATGCTGCAAGTGATGCACACCTGCTCCATTGGCATGTGGTGATGGGATGTATGGTGGCTATGGTGGGTTCATCGGATGCGGAGGGCTTAATGTGAGGTGATCGGATGATGGCAAGGATAGGCTCGTGCAGAGAGAGCTCTTCCTCCAACTCATAGGCTGAAGCAGCCTTACTCTTTGGGGGTAGGAAACTCTTGCTCGGGCTCAGAGGTGAGTGAAGCTTGCTCGAGCCTTGGTGTTGTGATGTTGGTATGCTCAGGCATAGGTGGTGGTGGTATAGAGAGAATGGCAATGGGTAAGGATATAGGGTTTAGAGTAGATGAGGGATTAGTGGGTTGCGGCGTTGGTGGAGATGACCGACGATGTACCGACACAATATGTCGAGCTGATAGCTTGTCATCGTGTCGTGGCGCGGTGTCGGGGGGAGGTATGGTGGTGCTAGCCTGAGTAAAGGTTGGTTGAGTGGGTTGTTGAGGTTGTGACGGAGCGGGTGATGCACTTGGAGGGTAAGAGAAGAAATGCCTCTGGCCTTGAGCTGTTGTAGATGGAACTGCCTGGGTGCTGGTACTTGTTGTCTTGACGGTGCTGCTGGTTGCTTGGCGGCTGTTCCGCTGCCTTTGATGAAGAGGGCTGCTGCCCCTGGCCTTGTGCTCTTCTCTTCTCTTGACAATGCAGGATGAGTCTATGCATTTCAGCCCAATCTATCTTGTGCTCTAGATCATAGATCACATCCCGGAATTCGTAGCAGTTCGTAATTGTATGCCCAAATGGCGATGATATGGGCAATATTCTGATCGGTCCACTGTCATGTCCCAGCTTAGCTTTTTTGGAGGGAGTTGCATTGCATTGATGGACATCAGGGCTGTGAAGACATCAGAGAGGGATCCAGGCAACGGATGATAATGGGCTCGCTTTGGGCCAAGTGGATGTCGTGATGGGTGAGTATTGGATGGTGTGGTGCGGTGGCATGGGCGAGGTGGTTGTTCTTGTGGAAGTGGTGCGAGTTGGATTGGTGGAAGTGGTGAGGATGCGTAATGGTTAGTGGAGTGGGTAGACGTGGTACGGTGGATGACATCAACTTGGGCATGGCTTTGGATTCCCTCACAAGTGGGCCTTTGAAATGTGCAACTGGGTTGTTGGGCCTCAAACAAGGATGGTATGGGAGAGTCAATGAGTTGGGTTTTAACAAAGTGAGTACGACTATATAATTCTTGCATGGATGTGATGTCGTTCATAGACAAAATGTGGCGATACATGGGCGTTGCATTGGCAATGATGAGCTTGATTTTCTCTTCCTCCGGGATACGCATATGGACACGTGTGGACATCTGATGCCACCGGTCGGCATAGGTCACAAATTCTTCATCGGGCTTCATCTGTTCTGCCACCAGATCAACCATTGAATACTTGGGCCCAGCCCAGTCTTGGTACTGCTGTATGAATCTAGCCTTGACGACTTCAAAATCCTCGACTTCATTGGGAGGAAACAAATAAAACCACTCTAGAGCGGGTCCACCCAATGACCGCCTAAAAAGGTAAGCCAATAAACGATGATCATGTTGGTAGGACATTGAGTCATAGAGGAACTCCTTCAAGTGGATGTAAGGGTCTCCAACTCCACTATATTTGCGATAAATAGGGAGCTGAGAAAGTGGAGGGATCTGGAGAGCATGGAAATCCGGGAGTGTATCATTGAAGGAGGGTTTGGGATTTAACTGCCTCCGCAAGTCACTAAGCTCTCGCTTCATGGACTCGAACTCGGATTGGAAGTCCTGAACCGAGGTAGATTGTGAATAGCGAGGGCCAGCCTGGGAAGGAGAGTAGAGTCGAGAGTCAAGGTCCGGGCCAGATTGAGTATAATGGGCCGGTTGTGATGATGTGGGCTGAACAAAAGGATGGCCCGATTCAGGAGTGACAATGTGAGTGGATCTAGAATGAGTAGGATAATGTGGGCCTGTTGGGCCCATCCTGGAAGAAGACCATAGGGTGGACAACAACTCCTGGGCCTGGTCAGGGCCTATTTCAAGCAGGAGGCGCTACAATTCAGCGGCCTCATTAGAAGAGGATGGTGACGGAACAGATTGGGAACGGGCACTCTCATCGGCCCGATGGGCCCAGGACTGGGCCGAATTTGAAACAGACTCATAAGACAAGGGTCTATATGAGGAGGAGAGGTTGGAGGATAGGTGAAGTGGAAAGGAGCCATGAGAGGATGAGAAATGGAGGAAAAAAAGGATACACTAAAATACAAATAAGGGGTACAACAACAGTTACACTCACACAAGAAGGGACGAGAAGGGATTTCTCAAGCAAACACCCAAGTTAACATGATAAGCGTTAGGATTTTAGGGTTATCACTTAGCCTTTTAATGGATTGATTTAATTGAATTGCACTCGGCCAAAGAGGACCCTAATGGATATGAACTCAAGTACTCCGTTGACACTAAGGGGGGACACACAACTCACACGTAGGACAGCCTATACTAAGGATACGACGGGTACAACCAGCCCGGTAAACTGCAACGTGCGTACGGTCACGGGGACTTACGGAGGCCCTCGGTAGGTAGCCCTGGTCAACCCACGAGTGCTCGCAGGTGAGAGGATCTACTCTACCAAGGAGGACACCTACACTACGTGGATCAGAAGTGTATGCATGAGCCTAAGTGCACCGAGTGCATGCAATGTCTAACACATAGCAGCTGACAGATCTCTACTGAAGTCGCGACGACCAGATCCGTCGCGACCTTATCGCGACCGGTGAAACTGGCGCGATAACAACCGAGTGCAGAAACCTACAACCAGACGTAGACAGGTGGAAAACAGGCTATCCTAGGACGCAACACAACAAGAAAATAACTAAATAGAAAATGAAGACTACCTAACAGACAGAAACTGATGCATGGAATAGAAAGCAACACCAACCAAAATGTACCTGAGATCACGTCCTCCAAGTCCACCGCGACAAGGTCGCACCCGCCCGATCTGTCGCGACAAGGTTCGAAAACAACAGAAGGAATAAAACGGAAAACCCGGTCCTAAGATGATTCTAACACTTCAAAAACAAACAAAAAGGTAGGTAAATGGTAGGACAAACAAGGTTTAGCAATGGAGGTCCCACCGTGATCACCAAAAGGTGTAATCACGGGGTTGTGCACCCCTCTAAGACACAAAAGAGCATGCGATATATATAGAATGAAGGAATGTGATCGCCACCAAGATGATTGCCTAAAAAATACTCCTAAAGAATGGGCTAATCAACTTGGAAAAAGGAAAGAGAAGGCCACTTACCTATTAACGCGTCATCGAGGTGCGACGCGATAACAACCTTGTCGCGACCGGGTCCCTCGACACCTTCTCAACAGTGCGGGAGTTGAATAGTGGACCTCCTTCCTCCTCTTCAGCCGGCCAAAGAGGAAGAGCTTCCTCGCTTGTTCTTTGTTCAAGTACCTGCCAAGTCATGAAAAATGAAAGGGGAACCCAATTAGACATTCAAATAAGCGTAGCATCCATCACATATGAGAGAGCATGGTGAGTGCATACCGGTGGTTTTGGAAACCCCTTTTGGGTATAGGAAAACTAGGAGGAATATGCATGGGGAGAGATCATGGAAGAGGAGAGGGAGGAACCCTAACTAGCATGTATACATGTGCAAAACGTGGAAAGAAAGTAAAAATCAAACTGAACAAATACTACCCCGTTTGATGTGATTCTAGTTGGAGATCGTAGAGGAGGACGTCGTGAACAACTTTCATGAAGACATCTTGAAGAGATCTGGCCTGGTTTGGGCTGTGGAAGACATGATAATCCCATACGTGCAGATCTCGATATGGGAGAGAAGGTGAAGAATAATCTACTGTAACATTGCGCACAAGCCACCAATCAATGCAATTCTACTTCAAGGTTGAAGAGGGCTCTGTGGAGAACAACTTTGATGAAGAAACCTCAAAGAGATCTTGCCTGGTTCGATCTCCACAAGTCGTACAAGTACTGTTGGTCCTGGAGGCGATATGAGAGAGAAAGAGGAGAGAGAAAGGAGGAAAACGTGAAGGACAGCTTCTCCTCTGCGTTGGGGACAATGGGACCTCGTGAGCAGAGCCTCCAGGGACTTCTCCTCATAGTGGTAGCCTCCTCTATCCCCTAGAGAGTCTTAGGATGTGTTGAAGAGAGAGATAGAGTCCAATCCAGAGTTAGAGAGAGAGTCCAAGTTGTGGGGGTATTCTAGAGTCTATCTATAGTTTGGATGGACTTGGGGCTCCCTAGGGATGAGGATAGGAGGTTTAGGTCGTAATCCACTCAAAGGTACTTTAGATAGGCTCTAGGATAGAAGGAGAGGCCAAAAATCACGTAAAAATGTGTTTACGTGCATGGCGCTATTGCGACGGGTCGTGGGGTCGCGTCCTTGTCGCGACCATGCACCAGGTCGCGACTATAAGACAGTTCGCGTAGGTCCCACGAAACAGGCCATAACTCTCTACACATACATCGGATTGATGAGCCGTTTGTTGCGTTGGATTCTAGACTCAGAGGGATACAAAGTGATAAGATTTGGATTAGAAATGAGGATGTTATGATCTCTCAAAGTGAAGGTATGTTCAGAAGATTGGGCAGATTGCACAGTTTTGATATTTCACGTGGATCTTGGCCTTGGGCTTAAGAATGGACTTGAAATTGAGGGTGAATGGGCTCATGATGGTTCAGAGAAGGACTCCAAAGTGATGACCAATTTGGGACATCAATGATATGAACAAGAAACATGCCCAACTTATAGGCCAAAAATGGGTGTCTACAATGCCACGAGATTTTTACTGGAGAAACTGATTCATGTTAGGCATCTTTTGCCCTTGAAAGCCCTAATTTTCATCCACCCTCCATCGTGAATTAATTCTTTTACCCTAACTATGTACTGTTCCATGTTCTTCATGAAGTATCATGATTAACCATGCTGAAACCATGTTTGTTTTCAAATTCCTATTTACTGGAAGTACCCTTGCATGTCTAGAGTTTTTTAAAATTTGTTTCATGATTTTTCATCGACTGTACAATGAGTTATGATTTTATGAACGACCCTATATCAAAACGTAGAAAGTTGGCCCGCAATCCGAGGCTCTGCCCTTTCCCTGTGACTCAGGCGCAGGACCTGAGAAGCGACAGCCCGATAGGCTGCGTTCTCAGGGCTGTTGCGACAGCATCTCCCATCGCGATCTGATCGCGACAGGATACCCCGTCGCGATCTGCCTGCCCGATCTGACGAGCCCATCGTGATCTGCCTGCCCGAACCGACAAGGCCGTCGCGTATTGTACAAGACCCCGTCGCGATCTCTTCTGACCCTGTCATGACCCTTACAAGGGTCCGTCGCGATCTCAGCTTTTTGCATGAAAACCCACCTTTTTACAAGTTTTATTGTTATACAATCACCCCATGTCCTATTAACTATCTTGTATACAGAAAAATGAAGTTGTAATTATTGAATATATTTTAATTAATTCAAGTTAATCACATGATCTATCTTGTCCATGATTTTCTAATAACACTTGCACACACCTTGAACCATCCAAATATGGCCTAACTTGGCATGTAAATATATCATAATACATCTGGTATTTTTGTAATTAAATTACCCTACTTTAAATAAGACTTATCTTCGTTTCTCGTGTTGTTTAGGGAATACCGTTATCGACGCTCCACTATTTTAGAATTTCTCTAGAACGTCGAGCACTTGTTTCTATATACACCCTCTCTCTTGACTTGGACGAACTCTCCGTCGGATACTCCTTCTGCCGGACTAGTGAATCCTTGTTCAAGGCCTCCGTAAGTCTCCTCTATCCATGGATTCCCACATGGTCGACGAGCCGGTTGTACCCTAACACCTATGATACCCTTTAGGGATCAACATGACCCAAACGGCTATTAGAAGTTTGCTCTTATCTTGAATCATGCTGGACCTCTGGACCTATGCTTAACATGGCCAGTGGAAGGGTCATGAGTTCCACCTGACTGCCAACACTAAGTGCGCGTGTTGTGCAACTGTTACTATCACCTGTTTACTCGACCTGTTACGTGCAATGTCCACTAGCTCTCATTTATACTCTACTCACTCATCTATTCATGTTCACTCTACTATCTCGTCTATTCATCTAGTACTCTCATCTATTTCTTAGTACTCTTTATTGGCCATTGACTGATTGACTAAAGATAAACAATATAGCCAATGCTTGGCAATATATAAAGGGCCCGATCTGGTCCTGGGATGTGCATCCGAAAGTGCTAGTGCCCATGAGAGTTAAATGATCAGAGTGTTTGGAATTACACTCGAGTGCTATCTATCTCGACTATCTAAATGACAATCAAAAGTGCTATGTTCTCTTGTTGTCTATTGACAAAAGTGTTATACTATACCCATTGTGCTATTGCCATACTTTGTGCTATTTGTGCTATGACCATCTTGCTATTTGTGCTATACTCGACACTTGTGCTATACTTAGAAAGCTTGTGCTATTTCCATCATGTGCTATCCTGCTATCTTTTACTTGACTCTCTCGCTCTATCATTAGTTACTCTACCTTGTAATACATTAATCATTTAAAGCCTTCTTCACTATTGAGATTTAAGTCCTACTAGGTGTTATCGCTCACCCTGCGTTATTTGTCGTTGTGTTCTCAGGTGAGACCGAGGATGACACATACACTCAAGAGGACGGGAACGACTAGGAGTTAAGTCATGATTACCCTAGTGTCTTAGTATTATGATTAGAGTGTTAGTTTAGTCTTCTACTTTTATTTCAATGTAATTGGGCCCTATAGAATAGCTCTAATATTAGTGGTTGTAACTAGACATTTGAAATGTTATTAATGAGATGCATTTGCTTTTAGTATTACTCTTGTCCAATGGTTTGATGTCCAGTACTTTCTCTGTACCTGTTTACTTGCAACTGCCTCGCGTTTCGATATTCCGCGTCGGGGCGTGACGCTCCGTGCCTGGTCAGCATCTCACTATTTTTAAATGTAGATACCCACAATCATTTAATGGCCAATAAGAGTTTCAAGATGTAAGCAATTGTAATGTCATGTTCATGATGATGATGAGAACAAGTAGCTAGTAATGTGAACATGATTTCATGATAACCATAGTCAAGAGATAATTTCGGCAGCATAACGGCACAATTTATACTTTAGTTCACTCTTTACATTAATGGCTTAAGTCTAGATTGTAAATCACACTCATGAGAACAAGAGAAGAAAGGAATGCACGCTATCTCCAGGAACTTCAATGGTACAACCAACTCGGTCTCCATGATGAAATCCACGGAGTACAGAGATTTACAGAGGTCTTAGAGAAAAGCTCGCTTGTCTGTCGATACGGAATGACCAGCAGAGAGCTTCCAATCCCCTAAGAAAGGGCTGCCTAGATGTGCAAGTGTGTAGTGATGTACTTATCTCAATCCACATTCCATCGGTTCCAAGCTTGTGGAAAACAATTAACATGCTAACATGAGATGAGAATATGCAATTAACTAAACATAGTTTGTAATATTTTAATATAACAATTCTCATTTTTGTAAGATAGAATAGTAGAAAGAGTAAATCAATAGTTGCATGAATGGTCACATCATTATCGAGCAATTAAAATAACATTCATGTAATTATAGCTTTTAATGGGTTAATTACTTTTAAGCCATTAAACAGACCTCGTGAAATGATTAGAACCGAGACATGTAAATCATGCACTTAATACCATGTAAAACAAGGCTCGGGTAGGCTTGGAAATCCGCATCGGCTACAATCGACGCATTTACTAACGCTGTGTACAGTAGGAACAACGTTCACATGTACAGGTGTAAATCGCATCGGCCTATGGTGACGCCTTAATGTTTGAATCACGACGGGATACCCCGTCGCATTTATGAAGCGTGTTTAAAATAGCAATATAAAATTCGGTGGAAACTCTTGGGTGGGAAAATGGGATGAATCGCGTCGGGTATACCCGCCGCGTATTAGACATGCACAGAAGTCCACGTGGCGCGAAGTCCCACGCAGACCGTTGACTAGTCAGACACTGAATCGTGTTGGACCTAACAGTCACATTTTATAGAATCACGTCGGCCTAGGCCGACGTGATACTAGGCGCTAGAATCGTGTTGCCTAGACCGGCCGCAATTCAACCCTCTAAACTGAAAATGCAGGATCAGGGTGCGATCTTCATGCAACGCCTATATCTCTCTATCTAGTGACCATTATACAAAACTCTTAACATGAAACATGACGAGGAAACTAGTAGAAGAACTTTCATGTTGTGGGTTGGATCTAATTCGGTGAAGAACGTAAAATCCCTAACAGTGCGCGACTCTTGGAAAACGCTTATAACTCAAGATGTACTCAATGAAAATCGATGAAACCACTTGGACATGAAAGTAGACTCGATGCTCTACACTTGGTATATGATTTATTAAGATTTGGCCAGAGAAAACCTACCTTTTGGGTTAAAGAAGTCACATTTTTTTAGAAAACCCGCGTTCAGACCACTTGGAGAAGAACGCTTACTGCACCCGATCTACTGAATGAAAAATAGTCAAACTAGTGGGATTAGGAACTAGACTCGACCCTCTTTCCAGGGGTATAAGTCTTGCACGGTTTTGTTAGGGTTTGGCCTACCTTTGGTTGACTCCAAGAAGAGCTTTGTGTACAGGTTGATGCAGAACGCAGCAGAGAGAAGAAGCTCCGAGTTGGGGTGGTTTCCTCCTCCTTTGGGTGCTCAAGAACAGTCTCCCACGACCCCAACAATGTGTATTTTCATTCCCTAGGGTTTCATGGCATGTATATATGCATCTAGTGTGTTTTAGAAGTCCCATTGGGTGAAGGAAAGGCAAGGTGCGGTTTTGGCCTTCCACCTTCCATATTTTGGTGATTTCTCACCCCAATAGTGTGTGTGAGGATTTAGGAAACCTCCCACCATGGTTAGCCCCGAAATTGGGTTGCCAAGAAAGTCTAATTGCCTTGGATTTGCCCTAATTACCTCTTTCTAGTTTCAGCTCAATTAGGGTTACGAATTTCTGGGTATTTTTCTTGCTCCATTTTGTTCTTGGGCAAAAGTGATCCATTGGCCCAATTCCGATAATGGGTCATCAATACATGATGTTGGAAATATCTCCAACATGTTTATTTAATTTATGATCGTGTTACATTTCCAGGTTAACAGTTTTTCGACTTTGTTTCCTAATTTGAATAATCAGTCACATTTTGACATACACTTGGTTAACTGGATTTTTTCGTTGCACGAATTTCTTCGTAAAACACTTAGGAATAATGTTTGGGGTTGATTTATAATTTTTACAAAATTTTCTGATGTGTTCTCTCACGTACGATAGTGGTATGTAAGTTTTAAACATTCAAATATATGGAAATTATTTATTTCCGTTTATTTAAAATTTTAAATTACTGAATTTTCCGGGGTGCTACACCCTCCCCCACTTAAGAGAATTTGGTCCCCAAATTCATAGAACATTAATTGGCTCTTGATAATTATGATCCTTGAGGTTGTTTCGGATTTAACTCCTCTAACTTATTTCAACATTCTAGCTCATAGATGCTAGTCCAACATCTACACCTATGGCTACTAGTACTATTCTTTGATTCCTTATGCTTCTATTTTCTTCCATGGTTGTGTACTCCCTCTCAATCCACCAGCTGCACTATGGTATAGCCACTAGATTATTCCTTTCCAATTTCTCCTTAATGATCTCCCCCACTTAGAAATATACTAATAAGAAAAGCATCAGAAGATCAGTCTAGGAGTTTAACAATCATACTCCTACCAGGAGCTCCGCTGGAGTTATTGCATTCACGCGTCCTTGACGCTTTACCACTCCTTGGTTCCTTCCAACTTGGTCTTTTAGCGTGGGACAGTTTGATATACGATGTTCTTGACTCCCATATCGCAGGCAAGCCCCGGCCTTCTTCCAGCACTTGTCCGCTTGGTGCCCAGGCTTGTCACAAAATTTATAATATTCCACTGTCGTTGTTTCTTCTACTTTGATTCTTTTCTTCATGCCATAGTCCTTCCCAGTGGTTGGCCTTTTGTTGTTGTGGTAGTTGTTGTTGTTGTTGTTATTACTGTTGTTGGGGAAAGTTCCAGTTGTATCGACTGCTCCTCTTTTTATAAAGGTCGGATTTGAGATGTCTTTCCCCTTCATGCCTTCCACTTTGGCCATGGTGTCTTCTACCAACTGAGCTCTTTGGACCATCTCAGTGTAGGTTTGGATGTTGTGAGGTCCGAGCTTCTCGATGAACATGGGCCTGAGCCTATCCATGAACCGGTTAGCCTTCAGTCTTTCTGTGCCCACCAGATGTCGGGCATACACCGCTAGACGAGCGAACTGAGCTTCATACTTAGCCACAGACATGCTTCATACCAGATGTTGTGAGGTCCAAGCAAACTCCGCCGCCTTCTTCTCCTTAACTCTTTTAAAAAATACTTTCCCCGGAATATCTCCAGGAATCCGGCCCACTCCAAATCAGCTACATTAGGCAGATGGGCCGATGTGGCCTTCCACCATGCTCAGACATCCTTAGTAAATTGAAAAGTGGCCAGTACCACCTTTCCCTATTGGTGCATTGCATAACTTGGAAGATTCTTTCTATTTCTTCATGTCAATTCTCCGCTTTGTCCAGATCAGGGGATCTAGAGAAATGAGGAGGGTTCAAACTCCTAAAGTTGCGGTGCAAATCACCGGATCCATTCCTAGCCGCGGCAGCTTGATTGCCAGCCTAAAACACATTTTGTAACGCTTGGGTCAATCCAGCTACTGTTTCTTGCATAGCTTGACACTGATTGCGAGCCATTGCAGTTGAATGAGAAAGTTATGAGGTTTATGAGAAAGGGATAAAAACTAATTAATGTCTCTAGATACATTATAAGATTTAATGGGCAGGAGTGTTCAGTTCATTCAACTAACATATTCCCAGTCTCTACCCATTCTCACCAAGTACTATATGTAATTTCCATGACCTAGGTTTCATAGGTATCTCTTAATCCTGAGACATATATCCTATTTGGTTTCCTAGGCTCTGATACCACTAAACTGTCACGTCCCGAGAATTACGTAGCGGATGATATTCGGATAATTCGAGTTGATAATCCGAGACGTGAATAGTCGACAAATAAGCCTCTAGCTAGCAAGCACTAATTGTATAACAATGCAACATCATAATAGGGCCCAATTAATGAACTCAATTGAAATTGTATTCAAATATCATCTCATTGTATCATAGTGAACTAATACAACTCTTAAACATTGTATAACAGGACTAAGACTCAATAAAAGGAAAAGTACATTTATTCCTCACTACTTACTACATGAATCTAACACTCCAGACAAACTAACTATAGATAGACTCAAGTGTTGGGACGCTCATCACTCGGACGCATTTCCATCCTCGACTTGCTCCTCTTCTTGAATTTCATAGTCACTTAGAATGGTTAAAAGTAGGGAATGAGCAAACTAGCCCAGTAGGATTTATATCTCGATGTGCGAGCAATGATATAAGTGATTAGCAATTTAGAACTAGGTAAGCATAATTGTCAAGATGTGCATGTACAAATAAAACTCATTAAAACATGTTACTATTGCCCAGCTCGCAAGCCCAGAGGGGGGGTGAATGGGATTTAAAAATTCGTTTAGATAAAACTTGTCAATAAAAACACTTAACAGGAAGGCACTAAGATCGATGGTTAGTGTTAGAGATAATGAAGACAAACACACAAAGAACCAATCATACAACATATGAGTTTTTATCCTAGTTCGGACCTCCTATCCCAAGGAGTCCTACGTCCAGTCCCCAAGCAACAACTTGAGATTTCACTACCTAAGGGTACAGTCCCCCTCAAGTACCCTTACACATCCAGCCGTAGTTGGCCTTCTCTTCTAACCCTAAAGAGGTATACAACCACCCTGATACACAGGTCTTCCTTCCTTATCGAAGGGAATACACACTACCTGTTTTCAACAGGTCTTCTCTTCACAACCCGAAGAGGAACTTCACAACAAATGTGATAGAAAGCGAAAGGCCCCTAGACCAAGCTCACAATAATATGCTTGATCTGAGGCAAAGTCTGAGAGAGAAAGATCTGATGATCAGTTTATCCCCATGTAATTTAAATAAATTACATATCTATTTTGGTGATTAACAAAACTATATAAAGTTTAAACTAACGAATTTTCTACAAGTCTTGAGCACAGGAAATAAAACAAGGAAAATCAAGCCAAATGGTAAGCAGTATTCCTATTGTAGCAATTTTGTTTCAAAGCATAAAATCTGTCTAAGTCCACATCGACTTTCTTTATGCTACAACGATTTCAGTAGAGTTGTAACGATTTGCCCTCACAACGATTCATTAAGTGATCACAACGATTTGCCCTCACAACGATTCGGTAAGTGATTGCAATGATTTTCCCTCACAATGATTCGGTAAGTGATCGCAACGATTTTCCCTCACAATGATTCGTTAAGTGATCGCAACGATTTGCCCTCACAATGATTCGGTAGGTGATTGCAACGATTTGCCCTCACAATGATTCGTTAAGTGATTGCAACGATTTGCTTTCGTAACGATTTTCTAAGTATTCACAACGATTTGCGTTCGTAATGATTCGTTAAGTATTCATAACGATTGCTTTCATAATGATTCGATAAGTGATCATAAAGATTTCTTAAGTGAGAACAACAATTTGGTCTCACATCGATTTCTTAAGTGAGAACAACGATTTGGTCTCACATCGATTTCTTAAGTGAGAACAACGATTTGGTCTCACATTGATTTCTTAAGTAAAGAACAACGATTTGGTCGTAACGACTTGGTTCATAACGATTTGCCTATACCATCATAACGATTTGATCCCTGTAACGATTCGATAATTTACATAATGACTCTGTTACTGTAACGATTCATCAAGTTATATAACGACTTGGTTGCTGTAACGATTCAATACAGCAAATAACGATTCATTCACATTGTCTTTTACAATTTGATTATAACGACGTGTGCATAACGATTTGCTTGTGGAGTCACAACGATTTGTCTCTACAATGATTTGGCTATTAATACATAATGATTTATATGTGCATCGGTTTGCTTATGAGTGCACAATGATTTACATGAATATCAACTCATTTGCATAACGATTTCATAAGTCATGCATATAACAATTTCATGGACTATAACGATTTGATTTTCGAGTTAATTTTTGAATAACGTTGAAAAGTCAAAGTCTTCACGCATATCTTTATGTCAGCTGTGCATTTATGGAGACTGAACGTATCACTGCATGCATGCAGACAATATCTTCTATTCTCATGCTTATTCTGTAAACATCTTTTTAGAAGAACAGAATGGAACTTCTACATTTGTATAAAATCAATCTAACCTTGACTGACAACAAGAAACGGTCTAGCTATCTATTGTTTAGCATCTAATGTGTGCAGGTCTCTGACAACATTCGTCATACAATGTTGGACAAAATAGAAGCCAAAGGATACTTCAGAAGATCGTCTCTCTGTGCGTGCATGAAGACCGTTGAACGGGAAGCTCTAAAGGACCATGAAGTCTAACGTAAACAAAATCTTAGAGACAATGGACACTTCAACGTTCGAATTTCAAATATAAGATATATAAAGAAGATTGAAGCTCCAGAAGAAAAGCATCTAAGAGTTGGAGAATACGAACGACAATCTTACACAAGTTTTTTCTGCGAGCATCTCAAAGAGCCAAGCCTCACTCCTTTGATTGTTTAGCTCTTAGCTCTCTGCATTCATTGCGTTAATCTTGAGAGCTTCTGTAAACTGAGAGTGTCCCTCACTGTAGATCTTCCTCTCAGTTTTAGCTTCAGATCTGGCATTGTATAAGCTTGATCTAGGGGATTGATCTCATTTCACTTTTTGTGTGTTTGTTCCCTTCGGGTAAGAAGGAAGACCTAGTGGGATCCAGGGTGTGAGATTCCCTTCGTGTAGAAGGAAGACCTGGTGGTATCCAGGGTGCTGTAAGTTCTTCTTCGGGTTGTGAAGAGAAGACCAGCTACGGCTGGGTGTGTAAGGATCCATAAGGGGGACAGTACCCTTGTGTTAGTGAAATCCTGAGATATTGCTCAGGGACTGGATGTAGGACTCCTAAGGAGAGGAGATCCGAACCAGGATAATTCTCTGGGTCGTGTGAATGCTTTTGTGTGATTGATTTTTCCTTAACTAACACTAACAATCTGCGAAGTGTGTTTTTGTGACCTTTGTGTGAACAGGTTTTAGGTACTCAATATTTTTAATATCCCATTCACCCCCCCCCCTCTGGGCTAGCTAGCTGGGCAACAAGTGGTATCAGAGCTAGTCTCTTTGACAAAGAAGAAGATCCAACGATCTGAAGAGAAAAGATCAAATGGCAGCCCAAGGTCACTCTGAAGGCCAGTCAGTCAATAGGCCACCTCTATTCGATGGAGAAGATTGCACCTATTGGAAAACAAGAATGAAGTATTTCCTACAAGGTCTCGACTATCAAATCTGGTCAATAGTTGAAGAAAGAGACTTGTTGGTTACAAATGAAAAAGATAAGTGGACTGAAGACGACAAGAGAAAGATCTCCCTAAACTGCAGAGCCAAAGCATACTATGTTGTGCTCTCAGTAAGAAGGAGTTCAACAGAGTTTTAGCCTGCCAATCTGCGATGGAAATGTGGGAGAAGTTAAGGATCACATATGAAGGCACAGACAAAGTAAAAGAAACCAGAATAGATATCTTGGTGACTCAGTACGAGAGGTTCCAGATGTAGTCAGGGGAAACGATTACATAAATGTTCAGTAGATTCACCAACATTACAAATGGTTTGGCAGGTCTTGGCAAAAACTATGAAATGGGAGATATGGTAAGAAAAATTCTAAGATCTCTACCATCAACTTGGACTCCCAAAGTAACAGTGAAAGAAGAAGCTAATGACTTGAAGAGAATGTCATTAGAGAAACTCATTGGGTCCCTTATGGCCCATGAAATCAACATGGAGAGACTATGAGAATCTTCGAGCAGTAAGAAACACTCAAATGCTCTCAAAGCTGAAGAAAACTCGTCAGAAGAATTTTCAGATAACAATGAAAGCAATGAAGACAACGAAGATGAAGAAGCAATGCTGTGTAAGAGGCTACAACGAATCTTAGCCAAAAGAAGAAGTTTCAGTCTGGTAGAAGATATTTCAAGAAAAATAAGGACTTTAAGAAGCCAGAAGTAAAGGACTCAAAGAAAGGTGAGCCCATCTGCTACGAGTGTAAGAAGCCCGGACACATCAAGGCAGAGTGTCCGAAGCTCAAGAAATCAGAATACAGAAAGAAGTAAAGTTCAAGAAAACCAAGAAGATTCAAGAAGAAAGCTATGGCAGCGGCTTGGGATAACAGTAGCGACTCGAACAGTGAGTCAAGCTTGAGTAGCGAGGAAGAAGAAGAAGCTAACTTGGCTTTCATGGCCAACACAGAAGAAAAGGTAACTTCTCACTCATGTTTCGATTCCTGTAATGATTCTGATTCAGATGATTTAGAAGAAGCTTTCAACGAGCTTTATAGTAAATATAGAGAAGTATCTAAATTACTTAAAGCTAGTAAGAAAAATGTTGCATGTCTAGAGAATACTAATTCAGATTTAAAATTAGAAAATGAACAACTAGAGAAGCAGGTTAATGAATTTAAGTGAAGAAATGAGTTACTATGCGAAGATCTAAAAGATAAAAACAAACAGATACAGAATTAGAAAAACAAGAAAGTTCAGATGAACTAAAAAATGAAATCAAAATACTAACAGAAGAAAATGAAAGACTATCTAGTACATTAGAAAAATTCACCAATGTGAAAAATTCCTTAATACTAAAAGGTGCTAGATGGTCAGGAAAAAGAAAACAAGGATTAGGCTATACACCCCTAGATAATGAAGACACAATAGTATACCCTAAAACATATCATACTCCTAAATTTGTAGCTGAACAAGATACTTCATATAAATCAAACTTTAAGTATGTTTCGTATGAAAGGGAAACTAAAACAACATACTGTAGTCATTGCAACAGACTAGGTCACAGTAAAATAACTTGTCCAACCAAACACAAAAAATGGATAATTAAAAGAAAAATTGATGACACTGACCAACCAGGACCCAAAGAACTGGGTACCTAAAGCTTGATGTTTTCATTTCAGGGAAATCTTCGAGCATCCAAATGGTATTTGGATAGTGGATGCTCAAGGCATATGTCAGGTAATAGAAAGCTATTCTCTCACTACAAGAAAAAGCGCTTATAGAGACCGATTTAGAGACCGAAAATTTCGGTCCCTAAATAGGGACCGAATAGGGACCGAATACAATCGGTCCCAAAATAAATTTTTTAGAGACCGATTCAAAATCGGTCACTATTCGGTCCCTAAATAGGGACCGAATTCAATCGGTCCCAAAATATAGAGACCGAATATCTTAGTCCCTATTCGGTCCCTAAATAGTGACCGAATAGGGACTGAATTTTATCGGTCCTAAAATATAGAGACCGAAATATTTCAGTCCCTATTCGGTCCCTAAATAGAGACCGACTAGGGACCGAATTTAATCAGTCCCTAAATAGGGCCGAATTTAATTGGTCCCAAAATATAGAGGCTGAAATATTTCGGTCCCTATTCGGTCCCTATTTTGTGACCGATTAGGGACCGAAACATTTCAGTCTCTATATTTTGGGACCGATTAAATTCGGTCCCTATTTAGGGACTAAAATATTTCGATCTCTATATTTTGGGACCGATTAATTCGGTCCCTATTTTGTGACTGAAAAAATGAGTCTCTATTTTAGGGACAGATGATGACTGATTTTATTTCAGTCACAAATTCTCAATGATGAGAGAAAATTTTGTGACCGATTTTGTGACATCTCAAATTAATACCAATATGAAGCTATAAGCCTAGCAAACTTGCACAAGAAAATTATTTAAAGATTTGCATTGTTTCATGTCGGTACCATTTCTGGACATATGTACACTGACAAGGTGTCACTGGATTTTGGTAACGATATTTTATTTGAAATTACCATATTATCAGAAAATATGTTCATACCAAAAATGTGGTATTGAGAATTTTTGATGCACAGTTAATGAGGTAAATATGATTTATCTAGTTTAGGACATTTGTACTTGATAAATATTTATTCAGGAAAAATTTAAATAAATTTACCATAAACTTACCACGTTGTAATTAGACAGTGGTTGAAATTTTATTTTATTTGGATGTCATTTACATATTACATTAAGGTTCCAAAGAGACCTAAATGAATAGTAATCTAGTTATGTAAGTTGTTACGTAAGATTTAACCTGCATCTAAATGTGAAATGTGTAGGTAGTGGTAGGTATGTGTAAAAGTGTGTATATATATATATATATATATATAATATATATATATGTATTTGTGGTGGCTGTTTTCTGCCACCTAAGCCCATGATGACCCATCAGGGCCCATCAGCACCTCCCTTCTGACGTGGCCTCCTCGCACGGCTCCACGTCTCCGTACGGATCAGATAAAAGGGGACCCACGTGCCAGTCACCCTTAGCGAAGCATTGCCGAGCTCTTTAGCAAATACTTCCGAGCAAGGGGCGTTAATCCTTCTGCGCGGAACAGCCCTGGATATCACCGAACAGCATGTTCGATCCCCTCCATGCCGATCACCTGCTCGGAAGGTATGTCCAGAGGGTGCCGAATAGGTCTTCTGGCCTACGCCGCGGTTATAACCGCCCCGGGCTATGCGCCCCATCATCAAGACGTGCTTAACCGCCTGGCATCCCAACGGACATCTGAGCGCATAACTCCACCTGTTATGCGCGTCCATCAAGGCGTCTTTCCAGGCATGATCCACTGGCGTTACGCATGCCTGCCTCGTCGCCTACGTCTATAAAAACACAGGTACATGACCATGCACTGGTACGTTCTCTCTCACGCGAACACACCCTTACATAATACAAACCCCCTGCCTTGCAAGCTTGATACTGACTTAGGCATCGGAGGGTTTTCCCAGTCTTCATCGGGCCTCCTGATCCAGTTCTGGTTTCTGCAGGCTTCCATCCCCACCGGCGTTTGTCTTCCCCATCTTCTTTAGTGGAGGCCCGTTTGGCTCTGGCCCAAACAGGAACATACCACCACATTTGGCGCCGTCTGTGGGAATGACACAGCCATGGCTCGCGGACGATCCTCTTACCAGAATGTGGGGAGTAGGGTGACGAGATCCCGACAGTCGCGAGCGGACTCTCGCCGGCGATCCCCCCCGGTTGACGTCAACGTCGCCCCTGCTGGCATTAACAACGACGTCCCTGCACCGGTTGCCGCTGCGCCGGCAACAGCCCTCAAAGTAGCCGAACTTCGGGGGCAGATGCAGCAGCTGACGGGTGTCTACCTTGCCCTGCAGGCTCAGCTGGTTGGACCCCCAGCTCCGGCGGTTCCCCTGCCACGAGAGCGGCCGGTGGAATCATCGCATCGGCGTTCTCGTGTCCTCCCGGCGCCTCAGGAGCAGCAGGCAGGCTCCCCGCACCGGTCGCACCGAGCCCCGTCCGAGGAGCGGGTGCTAGAGCACCGCGAGCGTTCGCCCCGTCGATATGTTGTTTCCCCTCGTCCACTGCGATCGGTCGTGGGAGCGAACTCCCACGAGTCCAGACGAGGGGGCCCCGCCAATTCCGAACAGGAGCTCGCCAGGCACCTGCGGCGTGTGGTCGACCTCGAGTGCCGCGTGGACGCGATGGTTCAGCGCGCGGAGGGAAAGCTCCAGCCGAAGATGACCTGGACTTCCGCTCCCCTTTTAGTAGGAGATTCTGGAAGCTCAGTCCCTTCCAAGCTCCCTCTGCCCACCATCGCACCCTACGACGGCACACCGACCCGGCCGACCACATCCACGGCTTTGAGTCGCACATGGTGTTCCATGGAGCTCAGATGCGGCCAAGTGCAGAGCCTTGCGGCCAAGTGCAGAGCCTTCCCTGCAACCTCAAGGAGACTGCCAGGGCCTGGTTCGAGACCCTCCCTGCGGGCTCCATCACCTCCTTCCGCCAATTGAAGAAGTCCTTTAGGGACAACTTCCTTGGTGGAAGGTCGCAGCCGCGAACGGCGACTTCTCTCCTGGCCGTGCGCCAGAAGAAGGGCGAGGCGCTCTGGGACTTCATTAAGAGGTCCGAATAGAGGCGCTTCGCATTTCGCGCCTGGACGTCCCTCTGGCAACCAGTGCCCTTATTCAGGGCACCCGCGACGGCTTTTTGCAGAGGACCCTCGGCGTCCAGCAGCCTGCCACCCTTGTCGAGTTGCTCTCCATTGCACAGCGCCACGCGGCTTGCGAGGAGAGTCTAGTAGCAAGTAGGGCCAAGCATGGGGAGCAGTCGAATAAGAAGAGGCCTTCCGACAATGGTTCCGACCGTGATCGGAAGAAGGGACGACGCAACGGTGACTCTCCGCGCCGTCCGCGCCCCTTCACCAACTACACCCCCCTCACGGTGGCACCCGAACAGATCCTGGCGGAGATCAGGAATGAAGCATATGTTCGGTGGCCACAGAGGATGCGCTCCGACCCCCGGAGGCGCGATCAGAACAAGTACTGTCGCTTCCATCGCGACCACGGCCACGACACCTCTGAGTGCCGCCAGCTTAAGGATGAAATTGAAGACCTTATCAGCGTGGCTACCTTGGACGGTTCGTGCGCCGAAATGAGGAGCGCCCCAGACATCGAGAGCGTACTCCCGAGCAGCCGATCAAGAATGAGCTCAATGGGCAGGAGATCAACGTGATCGCGGGAGGCTTCGGCGCAGGGCGGGAAAGCACTCGAAGCCGCGCGACTACGCAAGGCGAGTGCTTGTGGTAGATAGGCCTTCGGCACCTCGGCCGACTCCATATCCCACCAGTCCTGCACGCTCACAGCTCGAGGAGGCTATAACCTTCTCAGACGAAGACTTGTAGGGGTTAAGACCCCACACACTGATGCGTTGGTCATTTTGGCCACCATCAATCACTGTAATGTGTGCCGGATTCTGGTGGATAATGGAAGTGCCCCCGATGTCTTGGCTTACGATTGTTTCGTCCTCATGGGCCTGAAAACCGATCAACTCGCCCCTGTAAATTTGCCTCTGTTCGGCTTTTCGGGAGTTTCGGTCCAGCTCATGGGAAGAGTTCGCCTCCCGATCACTTTAGGGACGGCTCCAAGGATCGTGACCAAGATTGTAGACTTCTTGGTCATCAACAACATGCCTGGATACAACGCCATCCTCGACAGAGGTCTGATCGGGGGCATCAAAGCGGTACCTTCGTCACTCCATCAGAAGATGAAGTTCCCAACCCCGAGCGGAGTTGGCGAAGTGCTCGGGTGTCAGCGCGAGTCTCACCGTTGCTATGTCCTCTCTTTAAGAGACAAGCAACCACTCGCGGACCCAGCCCAGCCAACGTCCGATCAGCCTTCTACCAGCCGAGGAACGCCTGCTGAAGATCTAATCCCCGTCCAGGTAGACGATGACCCCGAACACGTCTTATACATTGGCGCCTTGTTGACAGAGGCCGAGCAGTAACGCTACACAGCCTTCCTACTGGCCAATTTAGACGTGTTCGCCTGGTTTGATGATGAGCTTCCGGGCATTCCCCCAGAGGTAATGGTACATCGCCTCCGTTTGGATCCCCGGATTCCACCAGTTCAACAAGGAGGCGACCTGTAACCGAGAACGGCAGACCGTGATTCAGGATCACGTAGTCAAAAGCCGAACTGTTGGGCTCCTCCGAGAAGCCCAATACCCAAGGTGGATCTCCAATGTGGTCCTCGTATGCAAGGCCAACGGTAAATAGTGTGTGTGCGTTGATTACAAGGATCTCAATAAAGCAACGCCCAAGGACAACTTCCCTCTGCCGCGCATTGATCAGCTGGTGGATGCTACTTCCGGTCACGAGCTCCTCAGCTTTTTGGACGCCTAATCTGGTTACCACCAGATCAGTATGCATCCCCCGGATCAAGACGCCACGACGTTCGTCACAGACCTAGGCTTGTACTGTTTCACTAGAATGCCTTTCGGCCTAAAGAACGCGGGCGCAACTTACCAGCGGCTGGTCAACAAGATGTTCGAGCAGCAGATCGGGCGCAACATGGAGGTCTATGTTGATGACATGCTGGTCAAGACGCTTCCGAGCATTGACCACATTTCCGACCTCCAGGAAACTTTCGCAACTCTGCGAAAGTACAATATGAAACTCAATCCTGCCAAGTGCGCGTTTGGTGTTCGGTCAGGCAAGTTCCTCGGTTTCCTTGTGTCAAACAGAGGAATAGAGGCAACTCGGAGAAAATCCAAGCTGTGCTTGAGATGAGCAGTCCAAAGACAGTGCGCGACGTCCAACGTCTGACAGGGCGTCTTGCGGCACTGAACTAGTTCATGTCCTGAGCAGCAAAAGAAGTTTTAACTTCTTCAAGTTGCTCCGAGGCCCTAAAAGCGCCTCGAAGCAAGGGGGGCAAGTACGGTGGACTGATGAATGCGAGGCTGCCTTCACCGAGCTGAAGGCATATTTGGCAGCCCCTCCTGTTCTCTCAAAGCCTGTGCTCGGGGAACCTCTGTTCGTGTATCTCTCGGTTACCGAACACTCCATCAGCGCAGTCTTGATCAGAGAAGAAAGAGCGGCGCAGCATCCGGTGTAGTACATCAGCAGAGTCCTCCAAGAAGCTGAAAGGAGGTACCCCCGAGCAGAAAAACTTGCCCTTGCTCTCGTCACGGCTGCTCGGAAGCTTAGGCCCTATTTTCAAGCCCATTCCGTCACGGTTCTAACCGATCAGCCGCTGAAATCCATCCTTCAGTGGCCGGAGGCTTCCGGTAGGCTTGTTAAGTGGGCGATAGAGCTTGGTGAGTTCGACATCAGCTTCCGACCGAGGACGGTGGTCAAGGCACAGGCGTGAGCAGACTTCATTGCGGAATGTACTCTCCCGGCCGAGCAGGATCCACCGTTGGCGGATGAACCCCCATGGGAGCTCTACGTCGACGGGTCCTCTTGCGTTACAGGGAGTGGAGCTGGCTTGGTCCTCACCTCCCCGGAGGGGTTAGAGTTCCAATACGCCCTCCATTTCCGCTTTCCAGCCTCCAACAACGTGGCTGAGTACGAAGCTTTGCTGTCTGGTATCCGCATGGCTAGGCACCTTGGAGCCCTTCGGCTCAGGGTCTTCAGTGACTCCCAATGGTTGCCAGCCAGGTGGGTGGGGCAGTTCGGAGTGAGGGAACCCCGCATGGCACAATACCTTCAACAGGTCAAGAGCCAAGCAGAGGGCCTCCTACACTTCGAAGTCATACACGTCCTACGGGAGCAGAATGTGCGAGCCGATGCACTTGTCAAGTTGGCGTCCTCAGGTGACATCGCCCCTTCCCGCTCCGTGTTTATTGAAGAGCTCGCCTTACCGAGCACGGAGGTAGATGTTGCAGCCATAGAAACAGGCCCACCAACTCTGAGTGGGTGGACCTCTCTTGGCGTACTTACTCCGGGGTGAGCTTCCGCCCGAGCAGGGCGAAGC
This sequence comes from Colocasia esculenta, assembly GCA_014218235.1. Taxonomy (NCBI): domain Eukaryota; kingdom Viridiplantae; phylum Streptophyta; class Magnoliopsida; order Alismatales; family Araceae; genus Colocasia; species Colocasia esculenta. The sequence goes on from CM024758.1 coordinate 31,107,567, forward strand.
TCGGAGAATCAGGATGCGTTCCCAGCATTTCACCCTCGTAAAAGGTAAGCTGTACCAACGGTCCCTTTCAAGACCTCTTCTGCGTTGCCTCAACCCTGAGGAGGCCCTTGCGGCCATAGAAGAAGTCCACGAGGGACTGTGCGGAAGCCACCTGGGGGGCAGAACGCTAGCCCGCAGCATTATCCGAGCAGGGTTCTGATGGCCTTCTTTTCAGAAGGATTGCATGTCCTTCGTCAGGAAATGTCCAGAATGCCAAAAGTTCGGAGAACTCATCAAACAGCCTGCCGAACAGCTGCACAGCCTGTTCGAGCCGCGCCCTTTCGCCAGATGGGGCATTGATATCTTGGGTCCCTTCCCAGAGGCCCAAGGGCAGAAGAAGTTTCTATTTGTGGCCATCGATTACTTCACCAAGTGGATCGAGGCCGAACCTGTTGCCACAATCACCGAACAAGCCGCATGGAAGTTCGTCTGGAAGAACCTTCTCTGTAGGTTTGGCGTTCTAAGGGTGATCACCTCCGACAACGGGAAACAATTTGACAGTACCTTCTTTAAACAGAAATGTGCCGAGCTCGGGATCTACAACCACTTCACCTCCGTGGCCCATCCCCAGGCTAACGGTTTGGTTGAAAACCCCAACCGAACCCTGCTGCACGGGATCCGCACAAGAGTGGAGGCTGCAGGCGGATCATGGATTGACGTGCTCCCTAACGTTCTTTGGTGTCACCGAACGACAGCTCGGGTAGCTACAGGGGAAACGCCTTTCCATTTGGCCTACGGCTCGGAAGCTGTTGTACCTCTGGAGTAGCCCTTCCCACCATTCGAACAACTCACTTCGATGAAGCCGCCAACAACCGTGCTCTTCGGGAAAACTTGGACATGCTCGGCGAGCGACAGAACGACGCCAGCATTCGCCTCGTTTCTTATCAGCAACGGCTCACACAATATTATAATGCGCGAGTTCGGGAAAGGCGGTTCAACGAGGGAGATTTGGTTTTACGCCGCTGCTCGGCTTCGGACCCCCGAAGAGCAGTCGGCAAACTTCCCATCAAATGGGAAGGACCTTATCAGGTCACCCATGTCCTCGGGAAAGGCTCATATAAGCTAACTACCCCTAGTGGCAAAGCCATACCCAGGACTTGGCATGTATCCAACCTCAAGGCTTATTATTTATAAAGGCCTTTTTTCAGCATCCTATTTCTCTTCTCCCTGTGCCTATGGTTACACAAGCGCTTAGCATACACCCCTGATCGGGACAGCCTTTTCGGTTCCCAACGATCTACGCTGTACATGCAACGCTTATAAAACCGGCGGATTTCCATCCGAGTAGGAACGATGACGAAAGGAAGGAGATAGAAAAGAGACGCCATAGTCAGAGCATAAAAAGGGAATCTTCATTACTGATCCTTTTTACATGTAGGCCTCTTTGGCCACGGTTACAAAAGGAAAATATAAGAAGGGCATGGAGTGGAGAAGACTAAGGAGCCTATTCGGAAGGGCCAGCACCTTATCCGAAGAAGGCATCCGCCCAGATTGGAATTGTGCGAAGCGCACATTATCCAAGCGAGCATCATTAGTACGGCGACGACACTCCCGAACAACAACCTCGAAAGCTTCTCGGGCACGTTCGACCCAAGATAGCCGCTCCCCAAAGTCCTTCCCAACGTTAAGGCCTACCCTGTAGCAGCGGGCCCCGTACTGCTCCAAATCCTCCTGATAGTCCGATCCGGCCTTGTAATCTGCTACGGCACGGGCCCCCGCATCCGCGACTACCTTGGCAAGAGCGTCCTTCTCGGCCCGGGCCAAGGCGACATTCAGCTCCGAAGCTTGGAGGGCAGTTTTGAGGTTCTTCACCTCCTCCTCCAAAGTCGCCTCGCGAGCCTTATGTCTCGCTGTAAGATCCTCGTAGAAGGCCGTCTGCGCTTCATAAAGATACTTCTGCTTCCGGGCCCGAACAGCCAGGGTCTTGAGAACACCCAACAACGTGGATACCCCATCCACAAGAGCCTCCAGGTCGACGTCGCTCGCGCCAACATCCTCCTGGCCCTCTGGATGGTATCCTTCTGTTGGCATCTCTGGAGTCTTCTCGGGAGTAAGGTCCTGGCACCTTGCTAGTCGATCAAGGTAAGAGGCAGTGGGGCTAGGAGGCAGCTTCCTTGGCGACTCTTCAATACGACGAAGTGTCGCCTCCAGCGTAGCCACCGAGGGCACCTCGGGGAGTCTTCTGTGCAGCACTTCCGTCAGAGGCCTATCGTCGTCCCCGGAGCTTTCGTCCTCAGTCGCAGCAGTGGCAGACGAGACCGGGACGACGTCAATCACAAGGTCCTTCGACTGGTCCGACCCGGAGGTCATGGCAACAGCGCTCATCGAACCGACGCTCGATCCGCCCCAGCGGCCTCCGACCTTGTTGCCGGCCGCACCTCCCCACCGTCATTAGTGGCGGATGCGGCAAATGCTATGGCGCGGCCCTCCTCGGCATCTCCAGGAGCTTGAGTGCTTTCCTCCCTGAGGACGGCTGCACTCTCTCCGACTACAATATCCTCAGCAATCACCTCGGCTGCATCCTCGCCGACTACACAACCTTCGGTGACTACTGAGGTAGGGGGCATGGGGGGCAGGATTTCTCCACCTCCCTGCGGATCATCCCCCCTCGAAAGAACTTCCTCGCCAGCACCGGATTCTGCTGCCGTCGCAGGAGTGAGAGTGTTGACCTCTCCCACTCCTCTCCCCGAGTCCGCAGCGACCGCCTCGTCCTCGGCACTGAGCTGCGCGCCCTCGTGTGATGCACCATCCTGCCCGACGCTTTCTTGATCAATGCCTTCACCAGGCAGGCCTTCTTGGGTCTCGTGCACCGGCGACTCCGCCCGCCCTCCAGAGTGGTCCGACTCGTCGCTGACCATGATCAGACCCAGTTCGGCGGACATCTTCATGACCACCTCTGAATGGTCCACAATTGGAGTCACGGGCGTCCTCGAACGTTGGCGAGGTCCTCGAGCCAGTAGAGGCTCAAGATCCTCCTCTTCTTCCTCCACTTCTCTGGCGCTCTCGGCAATGCGCGGCAGCGTCTTCGTCGCCTTCTTCTTCTTACGAGCTCGGCGCTCGTCGGACACCTCCTCTTTGGAGGTACGATCTTCGGCACGCGACTCCAGCCGGGCCGCCTTGCGCTTCTCCTTCCTCTTCGATTGGGGGAGAGAAGTCGCCTCTGCAATAGCTGCCGTCTCGGGTGCCTCTTTCACGGCACCTCTTCTCACCACGGCCTTCGCCTTCTGCGCGGGCCCCCTCGCGGAGACATCTTCGTCTAGCCTTATCAAGTAATGGCTAACGGGGATCGTCTCGGCATATTTTGCCATTTCCTTCTGGCCCCGACCAGCAGCTACTTCTTCGGCATCTAGAAGAAACAGAAGAAGGGTCAGAACCCATGCGTGTGGGAAAATGAAACACGCAGCAGAAGACTTACCCCAGGCGCGGCTAAGCTTGTATTTCACAAGCTTGTACTCGGTCAGGTATCCCTCAGCGTGGTTGACCCCGACCGTGTTCAGCGATTGGGAGACCGCGGCTGCCCCCTGAATCAAAAAAGGGGCCATGTCCGCCTTCCTCAGTGGCTCCACCACCCTCACAGGGAAGTCCCACTCTGGGATGTTCGCCCCCCTTTTTCCGCCCCACGAAGAAGAGACGCCCTGTCCACCCCTTGTTGTTGGACAGGCGGGGCGAGAAGTTGACCCGCATCCGGTTCGTATGGTGCTTCACGTACACGATCCCCATCCCAGACTGCGGGGAATAGGCCAAGCTGAAATGATTTCGAAAGATCTCTGCGGTTGCTTCGACCTTCCTTTTCTTGCATATGATGCAAAATACGAATATGGTCCTCCAGGAGTTTGGCGTCAGCTGAATAGGCGGCACCTTCCAGCTCTGGAGCAGCTCCTTCGCGATCTCCGGCATTGGCAGCCGGAGACCAGCCTCCAGCAGATCCAGCGAAAGCACGAAGCACCCCGGCCTCGTGGTTAACTACGACTCGTCTTCACGCATCAGGACGATGTCGTACTCCTCGCCTATCCGGAAGCGCTCTCGAAGACCTTCGAAGCTTCGTACCTCGCCGCTTTCGCTCCCACCGGCAGCATCCCGCTGGCTTCAACGATCTCCTTTCCCTTCTGGGCCATCACTGGGAGGCAAGGAACGCAGCGCACGAAGAAGAAGAAGTACGGGAGCAGAGGAAAGCACAAGAGGGGAGATGGCAAGTGGCTCTTGAGGCAGCGGACTCTGGAAGATTTTTGAAGGTGAAGACCCCGCTCTCACCTCCTCTCCTTCCTTATAAGGAAGGTGAGGCGCGAAATTCGAAGCGAGGCTGGAAACGGCGTTTCCCTCCATTCCAAGTCTCTTCTCGAATGACCCGCGGGTGACCGTTCGAGCCTGGCGTGTGACGTTCCGGGTCTGACACGACCCACATTGTCATCATGAAAGCTTCATGTTCGAGGTGAACCCTCCTTTGGTGACGCCGCCGCACGTCTGTTCGGATCTCCGAGACGATACTGCATTTATGGCGGAGATGACACCCGAGCAGGTCGTCGCCCTTAAGCGCTCCAGCTTTTGAGCCGCTCGAGGGCGTGGGGGGCAAGTGTGGTGGCTGTTTTCTGCCACCTAAGCCCATCATGACCCATCAGGGCCATCAGCACCTTCCCTTCTGACGTGGCCTCCTCGCACGGCCCCACGTCTTCGTACGGATTGGATAAAAGGGGACCCACGTGCCAGTCACCCTTAGCGAAGCATTTCCGAGCTCTTTGGCAAAATACTTCCGAGCAAGGGGCGTTAATCCTTCTGCGCGGAACAGCCCTGGATATCACCGAACAGCACGTTCGATCCCCCCCCCATGCCGATCACCTGCTCAGAAGGTATGTCTAGAGGGTGCCGAACAGGTCTTCTGGCCTACGCCGTGGTTATAACCGCCCCGGGCTATGCGCCCCATCATCAAGACGTCTTTTAACCGCCTGGCATCCCAACGGACATCTGAGCGCATAACTCCACCTGTTATGCGCGTCCATCAAGGCGTCTTTCCAGGCACGATCCACTGGCGTTACGCATGCCTGCCTCGTCGCCTACGTCTATAAAAACACAGGTACAGGACCATGCACTGGTACGTTCTCTCTCACGCGAACACACCCTTACACAATACAAACCCCCTGCCTTGCAAGCTTGATACTGACTTAGGCATCGGAGGGTTTTCCCGGTCTTCACCAGGCCTCCTGATCCAGTTCTGGTTTCTGCAGGCTTCCGTCCGCACCGGCGTTCGTCTTCCCCATCTTCTTTAGTGGAGGCCCGTTTGGCTCCGGCCCAACAGGAACATACCACCACAGTATTAAAAGAAATGATAAATAATGTCAAGAAAGGGATAAACTTCCTGCATGCACATATATACGTGTAAGTGTGTGCTTGTTAGTGTCACATGGAGTGTGTGAGGTGTTAGAAGAAAGTGGAGGTAATGATGAGATAGTTATGTGGGAGAGTGTGGAAGTGCTTATATGCATGTGCAAACATATATATATACATATATAAGAGTACATAGAAAGGGGTTGGCGGTGGAAGCATTGGGAGAGGAAGAAACGCCAGGAAGGGAGGAGTTTTTGCAGAAGGAAAATGGCTAACTTGGTTTTCTAGAAATAAAGAAGAAGGAAATAAGGTGTAAGGTAGGTACCTTCACATTACCTTTAAGATAATAATTTTTTTTCTTGATCTTTAATCATAAGTCAAGAACTTCAGTTAATATAAATCAAAAACAATGTTCCATCTGAAGTTTCATTTTTAAAGGCTACTATATGATTTCTGGAATTGTGTGATCATCATGTAGGATTTCTATATCTCCTTTCCTTCATGTCTCCATCTTTGGTTAGGATCTTGAATATGAGTATCTATCATGTTTACCCTTTGATTTGCATGCCATAAAGATCATTAGGTATACTTTTTGGTCTCTTGTGTACGTGTTTTAGCTAATACTCATGTCTTAGGAAAGTGTTCTTGTGAAGGATTATTATTCTTCTTCTTTTCTTCTGATTGTGTTCTGGAAATAGTGGTAGTGTCAACACTATCTGTCCCAGTAGTGTCAACACTATGTGTCCAGTAGTGTTGACCTATCTATCTAGTAGTGTCAACACTATCTATCCAGTAGTGTCAACACTATCTATCAAGTAGTATTGACCTATCTGTCCAGTAGTGTCAACACTATCTGTCTAGTAGTGTCAACACTATCTGTCCAGTAGTGTCAACACTATCTATCCAGTAGTGTTGACCTATTTATCCCTTATAGTGTCGACCTATCCCTTCATAGTATCGACCTATACCTTGCTGAGAGTTGACACTATCCTTCAGAGTGTCAACACTCTCTTCTATTCAGGTTGACACACCCTGTATTCAAGTCAACCTAACTCCTGTTTCCAGTGACTTAGGTCTACACACTCATGTTCCAGGTCGACACACCTTGTTAATTAGAATTCTTTCTTGAAATAACTTTTACATGAACTATGATATACTAATTAATTCCAGATTTACTTGAAATAATTATTAAGCTACTCATTCTTCTAAAAAGTGATTTATAATGTATTCATGTATCAGTTCTTACTCGATTTGCTTGTCTCATGTTCTTGAAATTTCACTTGTAATGTCTAGAACTTGGGATCTCTAGATCTCTCATGAATTTACAATGCTAGAATGAGCTAATAAAGGGCACTGACCTGGTCCTGAGAGGAGCACCCAAAAGTACTTGTGCCCATATGGGAGTGTGAATGGTCTGGTGTGGCATATTTACTTGACAATGCATGTCTAACATCCTCACAGTGACATATTTGCTACACATGGTTCAAGATGTTCTATTTTTTGGCGATAAGAACCGACGAAGCGGCCTAGCTCTCCACTTGTGGTAGGAAGTTTTCATTCTATGCGCACTGCGACGTCACCACTTTTCATGCAGTTTGATTATCTATCCAATCTAGATGCACCTCTGCTTCCCATCTCCAAAAGTTTATCTTCGATGTTGTCAGATGTTGGTAATATCATGATACCAAATCAATATTATCGGCACATGCACTTGCATGTAGCATATTTTTTATTTACTTTTAAACATGTTTATATTTCAATTAATAATAATTAAAATACTATAGAAATAAAAAAATATTTATATTAGTATGTAATTTAAACTTAAAATATGCTCAATATATATTTCATCCATCTAAAAGATATTATCAAAAAATAATAATTATTTATTGATATTTAAAAATATATACTTAAATATGATATGCATTTTATCTAACTTAGGTCAACAACTATCATAAATACTTAATAAACGTATGCACAACACCATCTTCGTCGTATATTTAAATGTAACTTTTATACTAACAAATATATAAATATATATTCTAATATATGTCATCGGCCCATTTGGGCGTTGACATATGCCCAATCCTACCCCCCTCGCCCTCAACACATAGAACCCTCCACACACAGACCTCGTTGTCGTGGACGACAGAAGCCATCGCCGTCGATGCCTCAATCCGCGGACCTCCCCCTCACCGGCTCGCCAGTCGCCGTCGCGACACCGACCTGACTTGGCCTCTACTGCTGCTCGGCAGAGCCAGAGGCGTAGTCGCCCAACCCTCGCCGCGGATGCCCTCGCCAGTCGCCGCCCTCCTCACTCCTCCCAAAACGAGGTGAAGTTTGAAGATCCCATTCCCATCGCAGTATCGCACCCTCCTCCCCTTTGATAGCTCTGCCTACTAATAATAGAAAATTAACATTTAAGTAATGATAGATCTTAATATTGTAAATGTTAATAATAGAAATATTTTGTTCTTTTTATTTGTTTTGAATTTTTGTTGATTTTAATTTATTCTTTTTATTCGTTTTCTATGTAGGTATATATCTATATGTATATATGTATATATCTATGGCATATATCTATATGTAACTATTTATATCTACACCCAAATTCCCGGTTCCCCCTCCGCCGCGCCAAACCCCAAAATATTCCCCACTTCCCCGGCGTCCAATCCCCTAAATCCCCCTGGTTCCCGCCTTCCCCTGGTATCCACTCCTTCTCGCGCACCCTCCTCCACCTCGTCCGCACCTTCCTCCTCATCGCCTGCCGTCGGGACGAGCGCTCCCTCTCCCTCCTTGCCGGGTCATCGTCTGGGAGGGCTGCGATGGCCCTGGGCAGCGAAGGCCCTGGGCGGTGGGGCGGAGGCCCAATGGAGGGATGTAAAGGCCATGGGCGGCGGGGTGGACGATGGGGACGCGATGCTCTGCCACCGACAGTCGCAGCCCCGCCTCCGCCGATGCTGCGCCTGCCGTCACCACCGACGCCGCACCGCCAATGCCAACGCTGCACCACAGGTTCTTTCTCTCACGCACCCCCATCTCGGTCCCTTCCCTCCGTGCGCCAACACCCCCACCCCACCCCGGCCCCCTCCCTCCCTACACAACCCCACCTCGTCCACCTCCCTCCCTCCCTGCGCACCTCCCCACTCCGCCAACACCCCCACTCGGCCTCCTCCCTCCGCCACCTTGGGAGTGGCGACATCGGCAATGTCTACCTCGCTAAGATCAAGTGCTCCTCCTCCCTCCCAGCCGCCGATCAAGTGCTGCTCCTCCCACCCGTGAGTAGGCTGATGGTTGGGGGGTGGTCTGGGTGTTGCGCAGGGGAGGGGGAAGGGTTCAGCATCAGGGGTTCACGGGGGGCGCCGGTTTGCGGAGTTAAGGTGGGGAGAGTTCTGGCTCCCTGTGTATCTGTATGTGGGTTCGTGTGTGTGTGTGGGGGGGGAGGCTGGCTCCCTGTGTATCTGTATGTGGGTTCATGTGTGTGTGTGGGGGGGGGGGGAGGCTGGCTCCCTGTGTATCTGTATGTGGTTCATGTGTGTGTGTGGGGGGGGGGAGGCTGGATTTGCTGGGTTGCGAAAGAGGGCGAGGGAAGAAGAAGAGGAAGGATGGGTATAGCAAGGTTGTGGTGGTCAAAGAAAAAGAAAAGTGGCTTTTACTGTCTGCTACACATGCTTGAATGATGACGAACTAGGAACGTAGTTCTTTGCTCAATTTTTTATTTTTTTTCTATTAAACTGTGGATCATAAACTTTCTGAATTAAGCCAGTAAGCTGTCTTGTTGCCTTCTATGTTAATATGTGAGATTTTCACTTCCTCCCAAATCTTTAGATCCTCATGAGCTACCATAAGACAGGCTGATGGCTTTCTTGGTGATAATATCATATTTTTCTGGGTCATACATCTTCTTTGAGATATGCAAAAAAATGTCTGAAGTATTCTTTTACATCTTGGAATAACCTTCATGAAATTTGATGATGGCATTCAGTAATAATTTATTAGGAACTCAAAGATTACCTGGTGCAAAATGGAGACCCTGGACCAGCAAGCAGTGAAGTTTCTCAAGTTGATTTCCCGGTTGATGATGTTACTTGGCAGACGACTCAAGGAGCAGCAGTACAGAGGTCATCCATCAATAAGGTAACTAATGGTTAAATGGTCTAGTTGGACTTTTTCTGGTTGTCCTTCCAAGTACAATATTTCATGAGATCCTCTTATTACCTTTCAGGCAATCGATCATACATGAACATTCTCATTTAATTCCTGAGCACAGTAGTGTGTCCTCGGACATTCCAGCTGATTCAAAGGTCCTCAGCATTGAGGAACCTTCCACTCGATGTGACAGTAAAATGCAAATCCTACCTGCAGATGGTTGTCCTTCCAAGTTAGTATTTTTTTTTTCCATTATTCTGTCTCCTCTGAGAATCCAGTGTATAGAATAATTTAAGCTCTTCTTTTATTTTGATTAACATATGTCTGTTCAAGCAAACTGGGCATTTTTCATTCATGTAATCTATAAGGAAGTAAGCAGTTCCTAGGATCACACAGAATTGGAAATGTTCAACCTCCACTGATTTTCCTGATATGAATTTCAGGAAGGCAGACTGCGTCCAACTTCAGTTGGAATGGTAAGATTCCCTTACTTTAAACTTCTCATGGTAGTTGTTTCATAGATTTCCTTTCTATAAAATTGATTTCAGTAGTCATATATTGTTTTGCTTTCTACTTCCTCATTTTTATATACAGGTGTTATACATAAAAATGGATAGAACTATAGTTTAAGTGAAGGCATACTACAAAAAAATATTCTAAACGTATAATCTCTGTGTACACTAAAAATAATAATTATAATATGTTTATAAATATATTTACCTATGAAATGAGTAAATAACAGAGCCAATTAAGTGGAAACTGAACTCTTAAAAAAACTGGAAGAATTGGACACACTGACCAAGTATCCAGATCAGTCTAGGTAACTCTCTCAAAGGAATAAAATTGTTGCATCACAGATCTATTCTACAATGCTTTAGACATATGATGTTTCTTTATTCTACAATGCATCTAGTGGCTTGGCAGAAATTGTAAAAGCCAAAGTTTCCAGTTAACTGTTCAGAAATGTCGATCCTTTTAATAAGGCTGCACTAATGAAATTAGGTTGGAGGTTTCACTCAAGGAAAAAAATTTGGACTCGGTGAGAAAATCTCTAAAACCTTAAGAAACTTAATTAAGGGAGTTGTGTTTTAAAACATGTAATATGCTTATAACTGAAATCTATATATGCTTATAACTGCTTATTATATCAAAAAAAAAAAAACAACTATAACACCTTTCATGCAACCATGTTCAATAGAGAAAATTTTAAGAAAGGCACACTTAATGGTCTTTCACACAGAGGCATAAGAAATTAAGACTTGAATTAGCAATATATGAAACTTACTCTTCTGGTCTTGTAAGAGCTCTATTTAGTAAGAATAAGTATGGCTCTATCTAGCATGTGGAATATGTTACTTTCCAGCAACAAAAAGTAAGGGGAAAAACAGATGTTGGGTCAAGCATAGGATAGAGCTGTGGACTGAGTTGGGGAGGATGGGAGAAAGTTTTTCTATTAGGTTGGCAAGTAAAATGGGGTCCCCAAAGCCCCTCTAGTGGCATGGCAGAAATTGCAAAAGCCTAAGCTTTCAGGTGGATTTGGTTTCATAAATCTCCATCCTTTTAATAAGGCTGCACTAATGAATTTAGGTTGGAGGTTTCTGCAGAATTCCTCTGGGTTGTGGGGTACCCTCCGTCATTTTGGCAGACTAAGTTACCAACTTAAATAACAAAGTTTTAAGTTATATCCTTCATGGAGCATAGATTGTGCATTGACATGTTTATAATTCTGATACAGGCAGTTGATGGAGTCTGTTATCTTACTGTGTTACTGGAGTCTCCCTTTGATATATCATTGGTAGCTTATGATATTTATTGTCTAAAGTAACAGGTACTTAGCTGAACTACTAGGAGAAAGGCAAAAGTTGGCGCCATTTATTCAGGTTTCACCATTTTCCAGCAGGCTGTTGAATCAAGGTGAGTAGTTCTGTTGCTTGATTTCGCTGGACTAATCCATTTTGTTCCATGTGAATGGGAACTGTGCTTACTTTTTTGGGGAAAAATGCTATAGCTTATTTATCTTCTAGAGAAACTGTTGTCACTATTGAAGCAATAGAATATGACAGTCTAAAATATATAACTCCTGATAACGTGGCTCATATTTAACCCAAGAATTAAATTTAGATATATTGAGCTATTCTCTCTGCATTGCAATCATTCTGTTACCTGTAGGGATCTGATGCTTATTATATATCCAACAAATTGAAAGAAAACAACTAATAGAAGTTAAAAACTTACAAGTCCAGAAGCTGCTCATTATTTGAGTGACAAACATATAGGCTTTGTGCTCATTATTTGCTTTCTATGAGATCTTTGATTTGAGAACTAACCATTTCCATTTCCTTGGATATGCAGGGCGCACATGAGGCTTCACAAGGTAAGAAGTTTTTATGTTTCTTTATGCCTGCAGAAAACATTTTTTTTCCCCCTGCATGGTTCCGCTAGTTACATCCTCGCCATGTCCAGTGTCCAAAAAACATGTGTGAACATGAGTAGAAACCATGGTTGAGAACAGTTCATTGAGAGAAAGACTAGTGGGAAATGAGGATGTAAAGGAATCAAGTAAAAAATATGAAGATTGAAGAGAGTCCTGTGGCTCCAGGAAAACACTTGTTACCAATGTGTGACAGGATATAGGGATATTCTATATGCAACCTAAATACCTCAGGAATCAGGGTCATTTGCTTTTGATGGTCTGAAAGCCATGCATTTGAGTTCTGGACAAGGATACATTTAGACCAAGGATTGTAGGTGGTCAATACTACCAGCAGGCTGCAACATTCTATTTCTAAAGGAAAAAAAAAAGGGGAGAAGAAAAAAGGACAAAAGAAGACATGAATGAAGATGCCAGAGAGGATCAGGAGTGGGAAATGATGAGTTTTCTCAACCTCTTGAAGAACCAGTAAATGGATTGAATGAATAAGATAAATAAAAAAAAGTCCCCAAAAGGTATCCACTTTTGCAATATAAATAACCTAAATTCTTCCTTTTTCTTGGTAGTGCAGCTTGTTCTGTTCTGCAGTCATTGACTTTCTATGTTTACATGAGGATTAAACATACCTGACTTTAACCAAAGGTCAATGTCATTATTTTTTCATATGTTTCTCAACTTTTCTAATAGTTGACTTTAATGCGATCTTAATGGAGGTTTGGGGTGTTATAACTTAATTTTATCCTACAGTATTGTGCTGGAAAAAGATGGGCTTTTAGTTTTTTTATCCCTGTAGCCTTTTGCAATTTGTTTTAGCCTCCATAATTTGTCTATGTAGCCTTGGACCCAGGAAGCTTAGCTTTCCTCAGAAACAAGTCCTTTTAGGGACCTTATAATTTCTGTGTTTAGTTTTTAGTCCCCGAAAGGAGCTGCTTCTAGAGAAAGTTAAGATTCTTGGGTACAGGGCTAAATAGTCAAGTTATGAGGACTAAGCTAATTGTAGGAGATCACAGAGGCTATATATTTTTTTTTTGTAAAAAACACAAAAATACCCACATATATTAAAAATACAGAGATTTTTAATCACCATGTGAAATTTCAGGAACTTCCTTTATGCGGAACTTAAAGACTTATTTTTTGCTATAAGAATGTTCTTTCATATCTCCAAGATGATGGAAGTTCATACTATTTAGATTCCTCCTCTTTCGCCTTCTTTGATGGACTGAAATCTCTTGATTTTCTGCAAAGGCTTATGTTAATAATCATCAAGCCCATGGATCCAATTGGCCATTAATCACTTGCCAGGATTTGTTAACAATTACATGTCTAAGCTCATGTGATGCAGAAGTCATCTTTGTTTTCTCTAGAGTAGGTAATAGCTTCACAGGATTCAGAAGAAGGGATGTACAAAAATAAATCAAATTCTCTGAACTGATTAGCAGCTGAAAAACCAAATTGAACAGTCTCACTTCTGATGTCATGCCTATCTACATTCTAGTAAATATTGTATCAATATCCACACAAATAATAATTACCCGTGTTGACCTTTGAGGGCATAGGCACTAATGAGAATCTGAAGAAATGAGGTGAATAGAATCCCCATCCTCATGTATGTACATAATCTTTCTGCTAGCATAATGCTATTAACCCAAGAAAGAAAATATTCTGTTAACATCATACTTCTCTGTCAATCTGTTTGGAAAAGGCATCTTCTTTTGTAGATGTTATTTGAATCAACAAATTTATAATATTGTTCATGTGCAATTTATTTTGTAACAGATGGATCAATTCGCAGTGGAAGAGATATACTCCTCCAGGTAAAGAGAAATGGTTCATGCCTTAAATTTCCTGTTGGTTGATACTTGATGAATTGATATTGTCCATTGCCACCCACTGCTTATTATTAGTATGCTTTGGATCCTCCTCTCATTCTGGGACTACATACGCCAAAATCTTTAGTGTGAATGTTACTGTTTTCTATACAGGGCGCATCTGCCCTCTTACAGCTTGATCTGTGTTTAATGATAATTGCTAGTCACTATCACAGAAAGTATGTGAGTTCCTAAAGAAGTACTACCCTGATGCATTCTTTCTATTTACTTTTCCTTATGGTTAATCAGACACCTAGTTATCATTAGATCTAATTCATACTGTTCAACCTCATTATTGAATTTTTCTCAATCTTATTCTTCTGGTCCTCTTCTTCCTCCCCTTCTTCTAAAGGAAACTGTGTCTCTTTTGCATATTCCCCTGCTTCATAGTCTCTTGTTTTTAACCAAAACCCATTCAATCAGGCTTTCAATTGGGAATCTCACAAACATGATTGGTGGAGAAACTTGGAAATGAAAGTTCCAGATATGGCAAACTCTGGGTTTACATCAGTTTGGTTGCCACCTGCAACTCACTCTTTTGCTCCAGAAGGTCTGCTTTCTAACTTCTATAGCCTATACTATCTTGTTTTCCTTGTTAAATTTGACTGTATAATATCCTTTTGTCAATTCAGTAAGTTGATTGATGGTTCTCTTTCACATTAATTTTTGAAGGTTACCTACCCCAGGACCTCTATTCCCTTGACTCTGCCTATGGCTCCCTGCACCTCTTAAAAGCTATACTACAGAAGATGCAGCAGCAAAACATTAGGCCAATGGCAGACATAGTCATTAATCACCGTGTTGGGACAACCAGAGGAAAAGGTGGATCATACAATCGCTATGATGGAATAAACTTACCCTGGGATGAACGTGCTGTCACATCTTGCACTGGTGGACTGTAAGTTTTTAACTTCTGTTAGTTGTTTTCTTTCAAGTGTAATACTGGTCCAGCTTCTAGACTGAATTACCCGGGAACATGTCACATCCACCCATTGACAAACCCTCCATGAACATTCAGAGCAAGTGAATCTGGGTTCATCTGTTCAACATGAACTGTTGTGTACCTGCAAGGCCAGGTGCATGAGGAGGAGACACATTTAGATGCCAAGACCCTCTGAGATGATCCATGAGTTCTTGTAGATCTGTTTGTGAATGTTATTACCCAATCTGAAGAGCAGGGACAAACCCCAAGGGCTGAAGTAATGCCTCTGAATGAGCAGGTTGGCGGTTGTAGGGGGTGCTTGAACCAGCACCATTGTTTCCCCAAGATAGTTGAAGGGGATTTTCTGGACCCACCTCTTGCAGCTGTCATAATTAAGAGGCAAGTTAATGAAATTAAACACTTATATCAATACCATGATGGGGCAAAACGGTGAAAAAGAGTAGAGAAACACAGAAACAGGGAAGTCACCATCCCTGCAACTTCAAGACAAAGAACTGATCTTAACACAGTAATGTAAAGTAGAATATATGATATGAGAACATGCCAGCAACTTGAATGGTTTCCCCCTCGATTGGAGATAACACTGATGGAATCAGATCTTTCAAATATTCTGCATCTTTTTTTATTTCTTAGTTGTGAAGCTAGAATTAAGTAGTCCAATTCACAGGCCTTAATGTGAATTCATGGAAAACTTTGGGCCATACATTAGAATTAAGTAGATCTAATGTCTTCATCTGTAATAATTGGGTGGTGTTGTATAGGCGGGCTTGGCAGTTTTTTGGGGCCTTTTTGTATGCCTACACTTGTACATTCTTTCCCATTTTCATTAATATACTTGTGGTATCATTCACTTAAAAAAAGGTTCAATACCACTTATCAATGATTTTTCTTCTAAATCACTTTTTTAATTGTGGATCATTTCACTGGTTATTTAGGATCAAATTCACATTAAGTAAGTTAGTTTAGTTTAGAAATAAAAAACTTAGCTAGGTTTGGGGATTTAAAAGTAGAAATACTAATCCAATCGGCCTCCGATTTGTTCTAGCACGGTCGGGGTGATGAGTGTGACGTGTAAACCGACGGAGTTCAATTCGGACTCCCGGTTTGAGCTCGCGCTCAAAGTCACAATAACAAGTTAGTTTAATTTAAAAATAAAAAACTTAGGTTTGTGGGTCCAAAATTAGAAATACTCATCCGATTGGCCTCCGGTTTGTTCCAGCACGGTCGGGGCGATGAGTGTGACTTGTGGAAACCGACGGAGTTCAATTCGGACTCCCGGTTTGAGCTCAACGCTCAAAGTCACAATAAACAAGTTAGTTTAGTTAAGAAATAAAAATTTAGGTTTTTGGGTCCAAAATTAAAAATACTCATCCGATTGGCCTCCGATTGGTTCCAGCACGGTCGGGGCGATGAGTGTGACTTGTGGAAACCGGCGGAGTTCAATTCGGACTCCTGATTTGAGCTTGGCGCTCAAAGTCACAATAAACAAGTTAGTTTAGTTTAGAAATGAAAAACTTAAGTTTGTCGGTCCAAAATTAGAAATACTCATCCGATTGGCCTCCAGTTTGTTCCAGTACGGTCGGGGCGATGAGTATGACTTGTGGAAACTAACGGAGTTCAATTCGGACTCCCGGTTTGAGTTCAGCGCTCAAAGTCACAATAAACAAGTTAATTTAGTTTAGAAATGGAAAACTTAGGTTTGAGGGTCCAAAATTAAAAATACTCATCCGATTGGCCTCCGGTTTGTTCCAGCACGGTCGGGGCGATGAGTGTGACTTGTAGAAAGTAACGGAGTTCAATTCGGACTCCCGGTTTGAGCTCGACGCTCAAAGTCACAATAAAAAAGTTAGTTTAGTTAAGAAATGAAAAATTTAGGTTTGTGGGTCAAAAATTAAAAATACTCATCCGATTGGCCTCCGATTTGTTCCAGCATGGTCGGGGCGATGAGTGTGACTTGTGGAAACCGACGGAGTTCAATTCGGACTCCCGGTTTGAGCTCGGCGCTCAAAGTCACAATAAATAAGTTAGTTTAGTTTAGAAATAAAAAACTTAGGTTTGTGGGTCCAAAATTAGAAATACTCATCCGATTGGTGTCTAGTTTTTTCCAGCACGGCCAGGGCGATGAGTGTGACTTGTGGAAACCGACGGAGTTCAATTCGGACTCCCGGTTTGAGCTCGGCGCTCAAAGTCACAATAAACAAGTTAGTTTAGTTAAGAAATGAAAAACTTAGGTTTGTGGGTCCAAAATTAAAAATACTCATCCGATTGGCCTCCGATTTGTTCCAGCACGGTCGGGGCGATGAGTGTGACTTGTGGAAACCGACGGAGTTCAATTCGAACTCTCGATTTGAGCTCGACGCTTAAAGTCACAATAAACAAGATAGTTTAGTTTAGAAATAAAAAACTTAGGTTTGTGGGTCCAAAATTAGAAATACTATTCCGATTGGCCTCCGGTTTGTTCCAGCACGGTCGGGGCGATGAGTGTGACTTGTGGAAACTGACGGAGTTCAATTCGGACTCCCGGTTTGAGTTCGGCGCTGAAAGTCACAATAAACAAGTTAATTTAGTTTAGAAATGGAAAACTTAGGTTTGAGGGTCCAAAATTAGAAATACTCATCCGATTGGCCTCCGATTTGTTCCAGCACGGTCGGGACGATGGGTGTGACTTGTGGAAACTAACAGAGTTCAATTCGAACTCCCGATTTATGTGACAAAAATATGTAGTGCGATCAAATTATTGACCGAAAGTGAGTGAATAAAATTTTTTGAAATTAAATAATTTATTGCTTATAATAATATTTAATTTATGCTTCTAAAATAAGTTATTATTTATAATAGTATTTAAGTTTAACTTATTATTGTATATATGTATTGTAGGTTCCTTGTTCGGGTGGAGTGGGAGGAGACGAGCACGAGGACGAGGATTCATGATTTTCATTTCATTATTATTATTGTTGTAGACATTTTTATTATTGTTGTTGGTATTTTAATATTTTGATGTTGTGGATATTTGTATTCTTATTGTGGACATTTTATTATTTGAAGTTGCGGACATTTGTTATTGTTGTGTTGTGGATATTTTTATTGTGGACAGTTATTATTGTTGTGGATATTATTTATTTTACGCAGGTTATTTTCCTAAAAATATATATATTTTAAAAAAATATTTAAAAAATAGAGACCGATTAGTGACCGATTATAATCAGTCACTATTCGGTCCCTATTTTAGGGACCGAATAGGGACCGAATATTTGGTCCCTATTTAGGGACCGAACTGAGTTGGTCCCAATTCAGTCCCTAACAATAGGACCGAATAGGGACTGAATCAAGTCGGTCCTATTTAGGGACCGAACATATTCGGTCCCTAAAATAGGGACCGAATTATTTCGGTCCCTAATAGTGACTGAAACGATTCGGTCCCAATTCAGTCCCTATTTTTAGGGACTGAATTGGGACCAACTCAGTTCGGTCCCTAAATAGGGACCAAATATTCGGTCCCTATACGGTCCCTAAAATAGGGACCGAATAGTGACCAGCTCAGTTCAGTCCCTAAATAGGGACCGAACTTATTCGGTCCCTATTTGGTCTCTATTTTAGGGGCCGAACTGGGACCGAATAAGTTCGGTCCCTAAATAGGGACCGACCTGATTCAGTCCCTATTCGGTCCCTATTTAGTGACCGAATAGGGACCGAATTTAGTCGGTCACAGATTTATGACCAGAAGTTTTTGACCGACAAATTCGGTCACTATTCGGTCTCTGAGATGTTTAGGGACCGAATAGAGACCGAATATTTCGGTCTCTATTTCCGATTTTCTTGTAGTGTCTCACCTCGAAGCTGAAGAAGGCACAGTGACATATGGAGACAATGGAAAAGGAACAGTGATAGGATGTGGATCTGTTGGCAATAAAGATAAAATATTTATTGAAGATGTACTATGCGTAACAGGTTTGAAGCATAATCTCATCAGCATAAGCCAGCTATGTGACAGAGGATATCAAATCAAGTTCCAAGAATCTAGATGCAGCATCATGAAGGACGGAGCAGTAATTTTCGAAGCTAACAGAGAAAAGAATCTGTACATACTTTACCTTGAAGAACTGAAAGATCAAGATATCTATTTAGCAGCCAGTAAGGAGCAGTCAACTGAGCTGTGGCACAGAAGATTGGGTCACTATAGTTTGGATGGCATGAGAAAGCTGATCAAGAGAAACCTGGTGGAAGGTCTGCCAAAGGTCAGCACAAGAATGGACAGTGTCTGTGGACCATGTGCAAAAAGAAAGCACACCAAGTCATCCTTCAAGTCAAAGACTGTGGTAACAACCTCCAAACCCTTAGAACTCCTTCATATGGATTTATTTGGGCCAATGAGGACCACAAGTCTTAGAGGAAAGAATTTTGGATTCGTTATAGTAGATGACTATTCAAGATTCACATGGGTATCCTTTCTGGAACACAAAGATGATACATTTGACAGTTTTGTAAGCTTTAGCAAAAAGGTTCAGAAAGATAAGAAGCACTGCATTGTTGGAATCCGGTCAGATCATGGAGGAGAATTCCAGAATGAAAAATTTGCAAAGTTATGTGATGAACAAGGAATTGAACATAATTTCTCAGCACCAAGGACACCACAACAAAATGGAGTTGCTGAGAGAAAGAATAGAACCCTTATGGATATGGCAAGAATGATGGTATCAGAATATGATCTGCCAAGATATTTTTGGGCTGAAGCAGTCAACGCAGCTAGTTACATTATTAATAGAGTAATGATCAGGCCTATCCTAAAGAAGACAACATATGAATTGTACAAGGGAAAGAAGTCAAAGATCAGTCACTCCAGGACATTTGGATGTCCATGTTTCATCCACAACAACGGAAAAAGAGACATTGGTAAGTTAGATGCAAAATCAGATGAAGGCATCTTCATGGGGTATGCATCTAAACCTAAAGGCTTTAAGGTATTTAATAAGCATACTTTATTAATTGAGCAATCAATACACATTATCTTTGATGAAACTAACTCTTCCTTGAGAAAGGAAGAAGATAATGATAATGATGATGCAGATGAATTGTCCAAGAAGCTAAAGAAGTCATCAATTGAGGACAAGGAAGATCCACCTTTGGAAGACCTGCAACAAAAGGATATAGTCCATGAGAATCTTCCAAAGGAATGGAGATACAAGAGAGATCACCCTCCTGAAAACATTATTGGTGATCCATCTATAGGGGTAAGAACAAGAGGTAACATAATTCCATGTGATTATTTAGCTTTTGTTTCTCAAATAGAGCCTAGGACAGTTAATGAAGCTATCACTGATGAATCTTGGATTTTAGCCATGCAAGATGAACTGAATCAGTTCAGAGAAACCAGGTTTGGTCACTTGTTCCTAGACCACCAGATCATCCAGTGATTGGCACCAAATGTGTGTTCAGAAATAAATTGGATGAAACTGGTGTGATCATAAGAAATAAGGCTAGATTGGTAGCTCAAGGCTATTCCCATGAGGAAGGCATACATTTCGATGAAACCTATGCACCAGTAGCCAGACTTGAGGCTATTAGAATATTATTCGCATATGCATCTGTATTAGACATAAAATTATTTCAAATGGATGTAAAGTCTACCTTTCTAAACGGTTTCATAAAAGAGGAGGTTTATGTGGAACAACCTCCAGGTTTTGATGACATTGATTTTCCAAATCATGTATTTAAATTGCACAAAACACTATATTGATTAAAACAAGCACCAAGAGCATGGTATGAACGGCTAAGTGCATTTCTATTAGATCATGGTTTCACTAGAGGTCAAGTAGACAATACATTATTTGTCAAATCTAAGGTCAAACATATTTTGATTATTCAAATATATGTTGATGATATAATATTTGGTTCTACGGATGAATATCTTTGCAAGTATTTTGAGAAGATTATGCAGGGAGAATTCGAGATGTGCATAATGGGGGAGTTTAACTACTTCCTTGGATTGCAAATTAAGCAAGGAAAAGAAGGCACCCACATATGTCAAGCCAAATATACCAAGGAACTCTTAAAGAAGTTTGGATTCAAAAATGCCAAGCCATTATCAACACCAATGAGCACATCAACAAGAATGGACAGTGACAAAGATGGTAAGAATGTAGATCAAAAAATCTACAGAGGTATGATAGGATCTTTATTGTACTTAACTGTTAGTAGACCTGATATATTGTTTAGTGTATGTATGTGTGCTAGGTATCAGGCAGATCCTAAAGAGTCCCATTTAATTAATGTCAAAAGAATATTTAGATACTTAGTTAGAACCTATGACTTAGGTATATGGTATCCAAAATCATGTTAAATTAATTTGGTAGGATACTCTGATGCTGATTACACTGGATGCAAAATAGACAGAAAAAGTACCAGTGGCTGTTGTCAATTCCTTGCAGGTTGTTTGATATTATGGTCCTCAAAGAAACAAAATTCAGTAGCTCTGTCAACAGTTGAAGCTGAGTTTGTAGCTGCTGGAAGTTGCTGCACACAATTCCTATGGATCAAACAACAACTTGAGGATTATGGGTTACATATCAAGACAATTCCATTGTTATGCGACAACACCAGTGCTATAAATCTAACTAAGAATCTAGTACAACACTCAAGGACTAAACACATTGAGGTTAGATATCATTTCATTCGTGATCATGTAGCAAATGGCAACATTGATATTTCATTTATTGATACAAACAATAAGTTAGCAGATATCTTCACAAAGGCCTTACCCGAAGAGAGATTTACTTATCTTAGAAGGGAATTAGACATGTGTAAATTGTGAAAGAATTATCTGTTTTAAACTAAAATATTAATTTTTAGAATTTAAATTCCAAAAAATTTGAGCAAAACTCCAATTATTGCCTATTCTTTTAAGTTTGTCATGACGGTTCATTATTTCATAAGAGTTTATTCATATCGAACTAGTCAGTTTGTCATTTTCTGCCATCATGGCGCCTCCAAATTCCAAAGGTCATTCCTTTTAGTATTTTTTTTATTTATATCCCGAAATCTGTGCGGCAACGATTCGCATCCCTTCATCATCTTCTTCCTTCTGCCTGAGGCGATACCCTATCGACTCCGGCATCGACTCCTTGAGATTTCAAGCTTCCACCTCTTTCCCGCGAGAAATTTCTTGAGGGGTTCTACTCCTTTCTCCATTTCAATCATCCAGAAACTCTTCCCATCCAAAACCATGGCCTCTTCTGGTGTTTCCGGCAGCGTCGGGGGCTACGGAGCTGCATTTGTTACTGCCGAGCAGTAGGAAAGATATGCTTCAGTAAAGACCAAGCTTTGTGGACACAAAGCAGTGGATGTGGATGACTTGCAGAAGAATGGAATGGGCAGTATCGTCGTAGCTATGGACAGATTGAAGTGGACAAAGATTGCCACCCTATCGGAAGTTATCTAAACCTTGTAAAAGCTTTCAATGTATGTCTGAAGACAGAGGAAGATGGGACCCTGACTTCCATGGTCAAGGGAACTCAGATTAGGGTCACACGAGATCTATTGGCATCTCTCTTCGGTGTGACTACCTCCGGACACAGTGGAGTTCACACTATGGATATTCAGGCAAAAGGTTTAGGGATTGTTGGTCCCGAATACAGATTGAAGGATGGAAAACTAGATATCAACCAGTTGAATGCTTTTAATCGCTTATTGCATTTCATTGTGTGTCAAATAGTAGTCCCAAGGAGTGCCACCTTCTCCACTTGCACCAAGGTGGACTCCGACCTGATGTTCTGGGCCATCCAGACCCAAGAAATCAACACTGCAGAGATCATGATTGAAAGGATGAAGTTTGCAAGCGCACAGGTATGAGACACAAAGAGCAAGCTAAATGTTTCTCTACCTTATGCTCATCTGCTCACCAAGATATTTCAACACTATGGCATCAGTGTGGTGGGAGATGTGTCTGAGAAGATGGGCCAAGCTATCCGGTCCAGAAATTTGAGAAAAAGTGGTTTTTCAGTTGTCAATGGGGTTTGGACGAAGACTTCTGTGGCTGAGGGTGAAGCCATCATTGGCGAAGCCCAAGAGGTCCAAGAAGCAGAAGTAGCAGCAGCAGAACCAGCAGCAGCAGCAAAACCAGCAGTAGCAGCAGTCGTAGCTCAAGAAGAGCCAGCAGTAGCACCAACAGCAGCAGGATTGAGGATATCCCTCCAGAGGACATTGAGCCTGTTGGGCGTAGTTCAGAGGATCCTCTTCCCTCTTCCCGAGTAGGCTCAGTACTCAGAGATGTACTGGAATCCATCCAAAGCTCTCTAAGGGATGCAGTAGTTAGTGAAGTTCAAATTGCAGAAGCTGTGGCATCAGGCCACATTAATGAGATTGTTCTAGAAGATGCTCCCAGTCAGGGGGAGCAAGTAGTTGCTCATAAAGACTTAGTTGTAGAAGATGCTCCCATTGAGGGGGAGGAACATGTTGATGAGCAAGCAGCAATTCAGGGGAGCAAAATGCCAATGCCCCCATTGATGATTAGTTTAGAGAAGACATTGTGGAAAGTGCCTCAGAAGAAGAAAATGAAAATGTTGATCATGAAGAGCCTGTGGTTAGGGCAAGAGAAGACAAAGGAAAAGGTGTGGCTAAAGAAGTCCCTCTCCTCACCAGTAAGCCACATAGGAGATCTGGGAAAAATAAGTTGAAAATCAATTTGAAACCTATTGTTAAGCGCCTGGATGAGCAAGGCAAAATTTTGTGTTCCGTGAGGTCGGATATGGCCTCCATTTTTATCAGTGAAAGCTCATCTACCCATGAATTAGGGGCACTGTCATCTGAACTTGAAAGCCTTCGAAAATATTATAACAGTATGAGGACAGTGCTTGTGGATTTGTCAGCTTTTGTGAGGGAGCACTTACCATCTCATGCCCCTCCTTCCTGTAGTGCAGGGCCATCAGGGCCAAGTGAAGAGAGTAATAGGCCATCAGGGCCTGTCATTGCAGAGCAACAACAGGATGATGAAGCTAGGCCATCAGGGCCTGTCATTGCAGAGCAGCAGCAAGAGGAAGAGCGGCCATGAGGGCCTTTATCTAAAAACCCAGCAGGGCCACCAAGGCCAATTCATGTTGAGAATGAGCTCATTGAAGAAGTGGTTGATGCTGAGAAATTTGGGCCAGCAGGGCTGGCAGAGGATGCTTCACCTCCAGTGGAATCTATGGCTGTAAGAGAAGAAGATCAGGCTGTAGCTCCAAAGCCCTCTGTCCTTCCTACCCTTCCAACTCCAGCCCCTCCTTCTCTACCCACCTCATCCACTGCTCCTCCAGCTCCTCTCACCTTCAAATGACCTCGCTCTAGAACCATTTCCTCACCTACACCTTTCTCTTCCCAAACTTCTTCATCTCCTACTTCCTCCACCATCATTCCTCCACCCTTATCTTCTGTTGAGGTTCCTCCCACATCTTCTTCAGCTGGAGCCTCTTCTAGTGGTCCTTCTTCTTCTTCAGGACCATCTGATCTCCCTTCCATCACCCCTGCATCCCTCTTCCATCCACAAACACCTCCTTCTTTCATTTCTATTATTTCTGAGGGTGCCCAATTAGCTCACACAGAAATCCAGGACATCAAGGATGAATTTGAAGTAGCAATACTTCGTTCAGTCCTGGCTGTTGGGACCCATTCTCACAGGACAGGCTCTTCCAGCCCTATTCCTAAGAAGAGGAGACTCACTTCCACCCATCTTGTCTCTTCTAAACCCTGTTATCCTCCACTTTGGTTTTCTCTTTCTATCACCAATAAGCAAAAATCAATCTATGAGGAATATCTTTAAAAGGTATTGTTTGCTCACCTCTTTGGCCTTCCCTTCCAAAATCTTTCGGCCCATCTCAATACCATTTTTCCTTATGCCTTTCTTTCCAAGGCTCAACAGTCAAAAATTTTCTCCATGACTGAAGCCAAAACTGAAGAGCAGTGGGCTCGGAGCAACAACGATCTGTACAATCAATTTTGTCGTATTCAAGCCGCCAGATATCCACCCAGAGAAGCTCCTCTCCCTCTCTCTGAATGGTTTCAGATTCACCATAAAAATCTTTTTGGACCATTCATTCAGAAGGAAATCAAGTTCATCCGGCACTACAAAATGTACTATGATTACTGCTATCTTAATAGCATTCCAGAAGTGCAGCTGGGCCAGTTCAGGCAAGCTATCCGTGCACTCAGTCTCAGGGTTGCTCACACCGAACCTCTCCGAGTTGATTTTGCCACCTTGGTAATTGCTGATGTGGTGTTCCTTCCTCCCCTTCACTCCCTGATCATGGATTCCTCTGTAGGCACACTCATGTTTGAGCGAGCTGCTCAGGTTATGGCCAGGCTCTCTGTGCAAGAAGGTCGTAACCTTTCTTTTCATAGATTTGTCTTCAAGCAGTATCTTCAAGAGCACCTCAAGGCAGATATCCTTGCCCCTATTCTATCTGAGTGTGAGAGGTTGTCGCCTGCTGATTGGGAAAAGCTCTACACTCTATCAGCTCAACAACTTAAAGAGCTGAATGCTTCTCAGGCTCGTTCCAATCAACCTCTTCTGACTCTCGGTGACTTTTTGGATGCCAATTCTCTTCACCTTGTCCGGGACTCCTTCATGAAATGGGAAGAACGGTACAGGGTATTTCTAGAATTAAAGAAGGAACTTTGGCAGCATCAGATCTTCTATCCCTTTAAAATTACTCAGTTTCTTTAGTTTGCCAGTATTGGTTGCTTCACCTCCTACAAGGTAGCTCTTGGCAACGACAGATATTGGGATTTCATATCGGATCAGAGGCAGCTTCACATCAAGAGGATGGCTCCCACCATGGGACCCTCCTATTGCATTGAGCTTGGCGCATTTCAAGCCTATTTTGAAGAGCAGGAATGCCAAACGCTACCTGTCATTAGGCGCTTTGCATCTCTCTTGTCTCCTGCCTTCTATCTCCTTGAACCCTCCAATGCTCAATAAATCTCTTTGTTTCTCTCTTTGTGCTTTTTTTTTTTCTCTCTTCTTTGTCTCACTCTTGTATCTTTTTGCTTCATGACAAAAAGGGGGAGAAATATAGCATTTCTGAAATACATCGCTTATACTCTTTTCGCAATTATGCTTAGACTTATTTCAGATCATCTTTGCTAATTGTTAAGTTTTGTCATCACCAAAAAGGGGGAGATTGATGATCAGTTTATCCCCATGTAATTTAAATAAATTACATATCTATTTTGGTGATTAACAAAACTATATAAAGTTTAAACTAACGAATTTTCTACAAGTCTTGAGCACAGGAAATAAAACAAGGAAAATCAAGCCAAATGGTAAGCATTATTCCTATTATAGCAATTTTGTTTCAAAGCATGAAATCTATCTAAGTCCACATCGACTTTCTTTATGCTATAACGATTTCAGTAGATTTGCAACGATTTGCCCTCACAACGATTCGTTAAGTGATCGCAACGATTTGCCCTCACAATGATTCGGTAAGTGATCGCAACGATTTACCCTCACAACGATTCGGTAAGTGATCGCAACGATTTGCCCTCACAACGATTCGTTAAGTGATTGCAACGATTTGCGTTCATAATGATTCGTTAAGTATTCATAACGATTTACTTCCATAACGATTCGATAAGTGATCACATCGATTTCTTAAGTGAGAACAACGATTTGGTCTCACATCGATTTCTTAAGTGAGAACAACGATTTGGTCTCACATCGATTTCTTAAGTGAGAACAACAATTTGGTCTCACATCGATTTCTTAAGTAAAGAACAACGATTTGCTCGTAACGACTTGGTTCATAACGATTTGCCTATACCATCATAACGATTTAATCCCTGTAACTATTCGATAAGTTACATAACGACTCTATTACTGTAACGATTCATCAAGTTACATAATGATTTGGTCGCTGTAATGATTCGATACAACAAATAACGATTTATTCACATTGTCTTTTACAATTTGATTATAACGACGTGTGCATAATGATTTGCTTATGGAGTCACAACGATTTATCTCTACAACGATTTGGTTATGAATGCATAATAATCTATATGTGCATCGGTTTGCTTATGAGTGCACAACGATTTTCATGAATATCAACTCATTTGCATAACGATTTCATAAGTCATGCATATAACGATTTCATGGACTATAACGATTTGATTTTCCAGTTAATTTTTGAATAATGTTGAAAAGTCAAAGTCTTCACGCATATCTTTCTATCAGCGGTGCATTTATGGAGACTGAACGTATCACTGTATGCATGCAGACAATATCTTCTATTCTCATACTTATTCTGTAAACATCTTTTTAGAAGAACAGAATGGAACTTCTACATTTGTATAAAATCAATCTAACGTTAACTGATAACAAGAGATGGTCTAGCTGTCTATTCTTTGGCATCTAATGTGTGCAGGTCTCTAACAACATTCGTCATACAATGTTGGACAAAATAGAAGCCAAAGGATACTTCAGAAGATCTTCCCTCTGTGCGCGCATGAAGACCGTTGAACGGGAAGCTCTACAGGACCATGCAGTCTAACGTAAACAAAAGCTTAGAGACAACGGGCACTTCAACGTTCGAATTTCAAATAGAAGATATATAGAGAAGACTGAAGCTCTAGAAGAAAAGCATCTAAGAGTTGAAGAATACGAACGACAATCTTACACAAGTTTTTTTTACAAGCATCTCGAAGAGCCAAGCCTCACTCCTTTGATTGTTTAGCTCTTAGCTCTCTGCATTCATTGCGTTAATCTTGAGAGCTTCTATAAACTGAGAGTGTCCCTTACTGTAGATCTTCCTCTCAGTTTTAGCTTCAGATCTGGCATTGTATAAGCTTGATCTAGGGGCTTGATCTCATTTCACTTTTTGTGTGTTTGTTCCCTTCGGGTAAGAAGGAAGACCTGGTGGGATCCAGGGTGTGAGATTCCCTTCATGTAGAAGGAAGACCTGGTGGTATCCAGGGTGCTGTAAGTTCCTCTTCGTGTTGTGAAGAGAAGACCAGCTGTGGCTGGGTATGTAAGGGTCCATAAGGGGGACAGTACCCTTGTGTTAGTGAAATCTTGAGATATTGCTCAGGGACTAGACGTAGGACTCCTAAGGAGAGGAGATCCAAACCAGGATAATTCTCTGGGTCGTGTAAATGCTTTTGTGTGATTGATTTTTCCTTAACTAACAATAACAATCTGCGAAGTGTGTTTTTGTGACCTTTATGTGAACAAGTTTTAGGTACTCAATATTTTTAATATACCATTCACCCCCCCTCTGGGCTAGCTAGCTGGGCAACAAGATCAACAATAAAACAAATCTCTCAAAACTACAAGCTCTTAAAATCTAGACAATGAAGGATGAGAGCTACAAGCTAAGGAATGTGAATGAAGCAAGAGTCTCTTCTTCGTTGTTGAACGTTTTTCTTGAAGGCTCTGTCACGCAAGGATTCAAATTGTTGAGATCTCTATCTGAGTCTTCAGTCTTGTATATATATATATCATCTCTTTAACAAAATAGTCGTTGGTCTCCTTGTTTGAAGCACGTTAGACTGAATGGTTCACCATCTGGAACAGGTATGCTTGCAATCATAAATGCTTTACGAGACATGCACGTAAGGAGAAGATTCATCTTGATATCCATTGCTTCTATTTGTCTAACATTGTATAGCATGGTACTGGCAGAAACCTGCACCCAATAAATGCTAAAACATAGACAGCTAGACTGTCTCTATACTTGTCAGTCAACTTTAGAGAGAATGTACATCGAAATAGAAATACCATTCTGCTACCCTGAAAATTATTTGCCTTAGAAGCACAGGAGTAGAAGGGAATGTGCAGATGATGTGTACAGACATAATAAATGCAAGGATACTAGAGATGCGCGTAGGAAGACTTTGACTTTAACAATATTTGAAAATATATTTGAATATCATGAGAATAATAGATGCATTCATGAAGTCGATATTATAGAAATCGTTCCATGCACAAGTCGTACATGAGAAAGCAAATCGTTGTACAAGAGAGAGGAAATCGTTGTTCAAACATAAACAAATCGTTGTTTGAGAAAACTGTTGTTCAAACATAAACAAATCGTTGTTCAAACATAAACAAATTGTTGTTTGAGAAAATCGTTGTTCAAACATAAACAAATCGTTGTTTGAACAAATCGTTGTTCAAACATAAACAAATCATTGTTTGAGAAAATCCTTGTTCAAACATAAACAAATCGTTGTTTGAACAAATCGTTGTTCAAACATAAGCAAATCGAAGTACAAGTGAATTGTTGTACAAACATAAACAAATTGTTGTTTGAGCAAATCGTTGTAAAGATATAAGCAAATCGTTGTTTTCTCTTATGAAATCGATATCACAGTTAAATCGTTGTTTTCTCTTATGAAATCGTTATAAGAGTCAAGTCGTTGTTTTCACTTATGAAATCGATATGAGACCGAAATCGATGTTTCACTTAACAAATCATTGTGAAATCGAAATCGTTGTTTCTCTTAACGACTCATTGTGAGATCGAAATCGTTGTTTCACTTACGAAATCGTTGTGAAACCGAAATCGTTGCGGTGATCAAATCGTTGTGTAACTTATCGAATCGTTCTTTCACTTATGAAATCGTTATACCTCTTAAGAAACTGATGTGAACTAAAATCGTTGTTTCATGTGAAATCGATGACCGAATCGTTGTATCTCTAAAGAAATCAATGCGGACTTAGTGGAAATTCATGCTCTGAACTTTAAACATCCGTGTGTAAGAAAATATTTATAGATTAGGCTTGACTTATTCCCTGTGGATGAACTTCATAGAAACTTGTTAGAAAATAATTGTTAGAGTTTTGTTAATCACCAAAATTGTATATAATTAAATAGAATTATATGGGGATGCACTGATTATCAATCTCCCCCTTTTTGGTGATGACAAAACATAACAAAACATAACATATAATGTTCTGAAATAAACTTGAGTAAATTTTCTAAAATGAGGATTTTGTAGGTATGTATTTCAGAATGTTGTATTTTCTCCCCCTTTTTGTCATTAAGCAAAAAGAATCAAAGTAGACAAAGAAAGAAGAGAAGAAAGATAAATGGAAGATATAAAAGACATTATATTATTTCACTGAGGAGGTACAAGAATGTAGAAAGTAGGGGACAGAAGGGAGGCATAGCGAGTAATGATCGACCATGCCTTGCATTCCTGCACTTCAAAATATCTTTGGAAGGCTCTATAAACCATAGAGTAGGAGGGTCCCATAGCAGGAGCCATCCTTTGGATGTGCAGTTGCCGCTGAGCTTCCACAAAGGTTCCATACTCATTTTGGCCAAGAGACATTTTGTAGAAGCTGGAGGTACCAAAGCTAGCATACTGAAGAAATTGATCTACAGAAATTGGATAGAAAATATGATTGGCCTTCAATTCCTTTTTCATAGCCACATACACCTTGTACCTCTCAACCCATGTATCAAATGGATCTCGAACAAGATGAATGGAGTTAAGATCTAGAAATTGTGCCACAGATAGAGGAGGTTGATTTGATTTGGCCTGAGAAGCATTGAGATCAAGAAGCTGCTGAGCAGTGAGAGGGTAAAATCTTTCCGAGTCTGATGGAGATAGCCGCTCACATTCAGACAAAAGAGGGGCAAGAACATCAGACTTGATGTGGCCTTGGTGATATTCCCGGTAGATGAATATGTGGAAAGCAAGGGAATTTCCTTTCTGTACTGAAATGCGCCCCATGACCCTAGCAAATCTTTCAAAAATAATAGGGCCTACTACAGATTTCATGACTAAGGAATGAAGTGGAGGCAGAAACACAACATCTGGTATCTCCAAAGTGGCAAAATCCACATGGATGGAGGTGGTATGAGCAGTATCCGAACCAAGAAGAGAAATAGCTTGCCGGAATTGGCCAAGCTGAACTTCGGGGAGATTATGGAGATAGCTATAATCATTAAACATCTGGAAGTACCTGATGAGCTTGATCTCCTTTTGGATGAAAGGACCCCAAGTATTTTATGATAAATCACAAACTACTCAGAGAGAGAGAGTGGGTGATCCCTGGGTAGGAATCGAGCAGAGCTAGCAGATAGGAATTGCCTGTATAAAGATTGATGGCCCGAGCCCATTGATCTTCAGTTTTAGCCTCAGTCATAGAAATTTGTTTTTACTGTTCAGCTTTTAAAAGAGGAGAGAGAGGGAGAACAATATTTAGGTGGTCGGTTAGATTAAGGTGAGGAGGGCCAAAAATGGTGGCAAATGTGCATTTCTGGAGAAATTCACAATAGATAGACCTTCTTCAATTTTCAACAGTGAGAGAAAACCAAAGAGGTGGCAAATGAGGCTCAGAAGAAATAGCAAGGTTGGAAGATATTTTTCTCTTTTTAGGAACATGGTTGGAAGAGCCTGTCCTATGAATGTGAGTGCCAACTAATAGGACTGAGCGAAGTATGGCTACTTCAAACTCATCTTTGATGTCCTGGATAAAGGGACCTTCAAGTTGGGCACCCTCTGGAATGATTGTAACAAAAGAGGGAGGAGTAGGAGGATGAAGGAAAGAATAAGCAGTAGAGGGAGGTGGTATGGATGGTCCAGAAGAGGAGGCTCCAGCTGAGGAGGATGATGCTGGAGGTGCCTCAGAAGGAGGAGGAGGAATGAATGTGGAGGAAGCAGGAGAAGAGGAGGTTGTGGTAGGAAATGGTGTAGGTGAGGAAATGTGTGTAGGTAGGGGTTATTTGAAAGTGGTAGGAGCTGGAGGAGCAGTGGTAGATGAAGGTGGAGAAGGAGGGGCTGGAGTTTGAAGAGGAGAATAAGGGGGCTCTGAGGCACAACCTCTTCTATAGGTGCTTCAACTCTGCCTTGCTCATCCTGAGATTCCTCTGGCCCGGATGGCCCTGACTGCTCATCCACAACTAGCCCTGGAGGCCCTGGCTGCTCAGCCGATGGCCCTAATGGCCCAGATGCTGCCTGAGTGGGCTGACCCTCAAAAACCTTTGGCCCTGATGGCCCTGCATCCTTAGCACCAACTGGCCCTGATGGCCTGACTTCTTCTTCTGCAATACTTGGCCCTGATGGCCGGACTGCTGCTTCCTCATTCCTTGGCCCGGATGGCCCTGTGCTGCTTTCTAGTACTACAGGAGTGGGAGAAGGAGGGGTAGGAGTAGATGATTGCACCCTCACCAAGTCTGAAAGGATTGAAACAGATTCTTTTATGCTTCCCAGCTCATTTTTCATCCATCTTAGAGCATTCCTGACCATTCCCATCTCCTTAGCTCCAGTGCTCTGGCTCATAAAAATAGATAAAATATCTGATTGCACAGAGCAAAGAATTTGACCATGAGCATCTAATCTCTCAATTACTAGTTTGAGGTTTACTCTAAGCTTCTTCTTCTTTGATCTTCGGTGTGCCTTATTAGAAAGAAGTGGAATTACAGTGGCTACACCTTTGCCTTTATCACTGGTGCCAACAGCTGGCTCTTTAATAGATTCCTCAGCAGCAACTTCATCTGATTTAGAAGGGCTTGCAGAAACACCTTCTTAGAACTGATCAACATGAGGGCTAGCCGCAGGCTCCCCCTGAATATCTGCTGCCATCTCAGCTGCATGCTCCCCCTGAATAGGAGCATCTTCCATAGGAACTTCTGAACTATGGCTTGGTGCCACAACTTCAGCCACACTTTCTTCTTGCTCCCCCTGATATTAGTGACAATATCCAAAATATCTTCAATTACTGATGCAACAACTGTCAAAGGGGACACAACCTCTGAGGATTGCCCAACGGGCTCAATGAGTTCTGGAGGAATTTCTTCAATTCTAGTTGGACTAACCACTGGAACTTCAATTCTGATTTCAAATTCTTCTTCTTTCCCTTCTTGGACTTCTGGAACAGTGGGATTTTCATCTGCTGGGGCTTCAACCCTCATCTGTACCTCTGCTTCTACCTCTGCTGCTTGAACAGGAGGAACTTCTGAACTCTCTCCAATGATAGCCTCACCTTCAGCGACTGAGGTCTTAGTCCAAACACTAGCTACTAATGAGAGTCCACTTTTCTTCAGATTTCTGGACCTAATAGCTTGGCCCATCTTCTCAGACACTTCACCACTCAAATTGATGTTAAAATGCTGGAAAATTTTTGTCAACAAGTGAGCATACTATAGAGACACATTTAACTTATTCTTCTTGTCCCATAATATTGCAGATGCAAACTTCATCCTCTCGATAATCACCTCAGCCATGTTGATATCTTGGTTTTGAATCGCCCAAAACATCATATCGGAGTCTGCTTTCACGCAAGTGGAGAAGATTGCAGTCCTGAGGACTAGAATTTGGCAAACAATGAAGTGAAGAATCCGGTTGAAGGCATTTAACTGGTTGATGTCAATTTTGTCATCCTTTAACTTATACTCAGTACCAATAATCCCCAAACCCTTGACGTGGATATCAACACTGTCTACTCCACTGCGACCGACGGTAGATACACCAAACAAGGATTCTAATAAAGCATAAGTAATATGAATAGGGTGCCCTTCACTGAGGAGGAAAGGGATCCGTCCTCTTCTACCTTCAGACAAATGAAAAAGGCTTTTACTAGGTCTGGGTAGCTTGCTTCTGAAATAGTTGCCAATCTTGACCACTTCATTCTCTGCATTGCTGCTACCACGCTGTGCATCCCATTCTTCTCCAAATCAACTATATCCACTACCTTGTTGCCACAGACTTTGGTTTTCACTGCTGTAAAATGCTCTTGCTGCTCGGCGGTGAGGAAGGCAATGCTGTAGCCACCAACAATGTCGGAGACCCCAGAAACCACCATGGATTTGAACAGGGAAAGGTTCTAGAGGATTGTGAGGAGGAATGGAGCAGAAGCCCTCAAGAAATTTTCACGGGAAGAGAGGGATTCTTTGAAATCTCTTAAGGGAAGAGAGCTGGAATCGATAGGGCTTATCGTTCCAGGCAAGTCGAAAGAGATGAGAGAGAAGGTGGAATCGGTATGGCACAGATTACGGGATTTAAAAGTGAAACTTAAAGTTGTTTTTGAAAGGACATATCAATTAATGCGGAAAGTGACAAAAGGAGACGATTTCGCAAAGAATAAAGTCTTATAAAATAACGAACCGTCAAAGCTAGTTATGACGCAAGCAATTAAGGAATTTACTTAATTTCAGGGGAGAGAATAAGCATTATTCTGAGGATATTATTATTTCAGTTATGTGTAAAAAAATCTATCACAAATTACACATGCCTAATTCCCTTCTAAGAGATGTAAATCTCTCTTTAGGTAAGGCCTTTGTGAAGATGTCTGCTAACTGATTTAGAGTATCTATAAAAGAAATATTTATATTTCCATTAGCTACATGATCTCTAATAAAATTATATCTAACCTCTATATGCTTTGTCCTGGAGTGCTGAACTGGATTTTTGGTGAGATTTATTGCACTGGTGATGTCGCACAGCAATGGAATGGTCTTGATGTGCAGTCCATAATCCTCAAGTTGTTGTTTTATCCATAGTAGTTGAGTGCAACAGCTTCCAGCAGCTACGTACTCAGCTTCAGCTGTTGATAGTGCTACTGAATTTTGTTTCTTTGAGGACCATGAAATCAAGCATCCTGCAAGAAATTGACAACTTCCACTGGTGCTTTTTCTATCTACCTTGCATCCAGCATAGTCAGCATCAGAATATCCTACTAAACTAATTTCACATGATTTTGGATACCATAAACCTAGATCATGAGTTCTAGCTAGATATCTAAAGATCCTTTTAACAGAAATTAAATGAAATTCTTTAGGATCAACCTGATATCTTGCACACATGCATACACTAAATAAAATATCAGGTCTACTAGAAGTTAAATAAACTAATGACCCTATCATACCTCTGTAAAATTTTTGATCTACTTTCTTACCATCTTTATCACTGTCTAAACTTGTAGATATGCTCATTGGTGTGGACAGTGGCTTTGCATTGTCAAATCCAAATTTCTTTAATAATCCCTTAGTGTATTTAGCTTGGCAGATGTGTGTGCCTTCTTTGCCTTGCTTGATTTGATGTCCAAGAAAATAATTGAGTTCCCCCATCATGCTCATTTCGAATTCTCCCTGCATAAGCTTTTCAAAGTACTTGCACAGAGATTCATCAGTAGATCCGAATATTATATCATCAACATAGATTTGCACAAGCAATATATTTTTAACTTTTGACTTAATAAATAAGGTTCTATCTACCTATCCTCTGATAAAACCATGGTTTAATAGAAATGCACTAAGCCTTTCATACCATGCTCTAGGTGTTTGCTTTAAACCATATAATACTTTATGTAATTTGAAAACATGATTTGGAAATTCTTCATCATCAAAACCAGGAGGTTGTTCTACATAGACTTCCTCCTTTATATATCCATTTAAAAATGCAGATTTTACATCCATTTGAAAAGGCTTTAAATCTAATGCAGATGCATAAGTAAGTAAAATTTGAATTGCATCTAGTCTAGCCACTGGTGCATAGGTTTCATCAAAATCTATGCCTTCCTCTTGGAAATAGCCTTGAGCAATCAGTCTAACCTTGTTTCTAGTGATAACACCAGTTACATCCAATTTGTTTCTGAACACCCATTTGGTGCCAATAATAGGATGATCTGATGGTCTCGGAACAAGGGACCAAACTTGGTTTCTCTTGAACTGATTAAGTTCATCTTGCATGGCTAAAATCCAAGATTCATCAGACAGTGCTTCATTGACTGTCTTCGGCTCAATTTGAGAAATAAATGCTAAGTAATCACATGGAATAGCATTACCTCTTGTTCTTACCCCAACAGATGGGTCTCCAATGATGTTGTCTCTTGGATGATCCTTCTTGTATCTCCATTCCTTTGGAAGATCATTATGGGCTATTTCTTTCTGTTGCATTTCTTCCAAGGGTGGATCTTCATTGTCCTTGATAGATGTAAACTTCAGTTTCTTGGATAATTTTTCTGCATCATCATAATCACTATCTACTTCCTTTCTCAAGGAAGGGTTAGATTCATCAAAAACAACATGAACAGTTTGCTCAATTAATAAACTTTGTTTATTAAATACTCTATAACCTTTAGGTTTAGAAGCATACCCCATGAATATTTCTTCATCAGATTTGGAATCTAACTTACCAATATCTCTCTTACCATTGTTATGGATGAAACATGGACAATCGAATGTTCTGAAATGACTGATCTTTGGCTTCTTTTGCTTGTAGAGCTCATACGCTATCTTCTTTAGTATTGGCCTGATCATCACTCTATTTATTATGTAACAGGCAGTGTTGATTGCTTCAGCCCAGAAGTATCTTGGAAGATTGTATCTTGATAACATTGTTCTGGCCATGTCCAATAGTGTTCTATTTTTCCTCTCAGCTACTCCATTTTGCTGTGGTGTCCTTGGTGCTGAGAAATTATGCTCTATTCCTTGATCATCATAGAATTCTGCAAATTTTTCGCTTTGAAATTCTTCTCCATGATCTGATCAAATACTTATTATACTAAACTGTTTGACCTTCTGAACTTTCTTACTGAACTTAACAAAGCTGTCAAACGTGTCATCTTTATGCTCAAAGAATGATACCCATGTAAATCTTGAATAATCATCAACTATCACAAATCCAAAATTCTTTCCACCAAGTCTAGTTGTTCTCATTGGCCCAAATAAATCTATATGTAACAGTTCTAAAGGTTTGGAAGTGGTTACAACTATTTTTGACTTGAAGGATGATTTTGTGTGCTTCCCTTTTGCACAAGGTTCACACACACCCTCTATCCTTGAACTTACTTTGGGCAGACCTTCCACTAGATTTCTCTTGACCAAGTTTCTGATTCCATCTAAACTACAGTGACCCAATCTCCTGTGACATAATTCAGCTGATTGCTCTTTGTTTGCTATAAGGCATACATCCTGATTCTTTAATTCTTTTAGGTGCAATACATATAGATTCTTTTCTCTGCATGCTTCGAACACTATTACACCATCTTTCATAATGCTGCATTTAGATTCTTGAAATTTGATTTGATGACCCTTGTCACATAGCTGGCTGATACTTATCAAGTTGTGCTTGAGACCTTTAACGCATAACACATCTTCTATAAGAGTTCTACCTTGAGTTTCTATCGAACCACAGCCGATCACTGTACCTTTTCCATTGTCACCATACGTCACTGTACCTTCTTCATCTTCAATGTGTGAGAACAATTTCCTGTTGCCTGTCATGTGCCTTGAGCACCCGCTATCCAGGTACCACTTCGATGCTCTAAGGCTTCCCTGCAATTAAGACACTAAGATTTAGGTACCCAAGTTCTTTTGGGTCCTCGATGGTTAGTTTCATCATCTTTTCTTTTAGGGATCCATTTTAGGTGTTTAGTTGTACAAGTTACTTTAGTATGTCCTAATTCGTTACAATGACTACAACAAGAAATTCTACTAACTTTTTCAATTGGGATGTACTTAAAGTTAGATTTGTATTCGTGTTTTGTTCAGCTACAAATTTTGGTGTTAGATAGATTTTAGGGTGGACTATTGTTTCTTCATTATCTGGTGGAGTATATCCTAAACCATGCTTCTTCCTACCTGATCTTCTAGCTCCTTTTAGTATTAGAGTTGATTTACTATTTGTAAACTTTTCAATTGTACTAGTTAAATATTCATTTTCCTTGGTTAGGGTGTCAATTTCCTTTTTATGTTTATTTACGGTTTCCTAACTTTCTAGATTTGTTATTCGTTCATTTTTATTTTTCAAGTCTTCACATAATAATTCATTTCTTCCTTTTAATTCGAAAATTTGCCTTTCTAACTGCTCATTTTCAGATTTTAAATCTAAGTTAGTAATTTCTAAACATGCATGACTTTTCTTAGTAGTTTTTAATATTCTATATACATCTTTATATTTACTATATAACTCATTAAAAGCCTCTTCTAAACTGTCAGAATCTGATTCATTGCAGGAAGTAAATGAAGAGTCAAAGGTTACATTTTCCTCTATATTTGCCATGAAGGCCAGGTTGGCCTTTTCTTCTTCTTCTTCACTGGAGCTACACTCACTGTCTGAGTCGCTGTCATTGCTCTATGCAGTTGCCTTGGCTTTCTTTTTGTACCTTCTGAATTTCATCGAGCTGTCTTTCTTTCTGAATTCTGTCTTCTTCAGTTTCGGACATTCAGCCTTGATATGTCTAGGTTTCTTACATTCATAACAAATAGGTTCAGATTTCTTAGTGTCCTTTACTTCAGTTTTCTTGAAATCTTTTCCTTTATTGAAATATCTCCTTCCAGACTGATACTTTTTCTTGGCAAGTATATGCTACAATCTTCTGGATAAGAATGCTTCCTCATCTTCATTGCTTCCAATGCTTTTATCACCATCCAATTCATCACCAGATGTGTCTTCAGTAGCTTTGAGAGTGTTGCTGTGCTTCTTTCTACTGGAGGACTCCCCAAGCCTTTCCATGTTTATTTCGTGGGCCATTAGTGACCCAACGAGCTTCTCAGGTGACATCTTTCTCAAGTCGTTTGCTTCTTCTATGGCTGTCACTTTTGGAGTCCAAGAAGCTGGTAGGGATCTTAATATTTTTCTTACCATGTCACCCATGTCATAGTTCTTCCCAAGACCAGCCAAACCATTCGTAATATCTGTGAATCTGCTGTACATTTGTGTAATTGATTCTCCTGGCTGCATTTGAAATCACTCATACTGAGATACCAAGATATCTATCCTTGTTTCCTTGACTTTGTCTATTCCTTCATAAGTGATTCTGAGTTTCTCCCACATTTCCATTGCTGATTTGCATGTTGAAATTCTATTAAACTCTTTCTTACTAAGAGCACAACATAATATACTCTTAGCTTTGCAGTTAAGGGAGATCTTCTTCTTATCATTATCTGTCCAATTTTTTCTATTGTTTAGAACCACTAGATCTCCTTCTTCTATGATGGACCAGAGTTGAAAATCGAGACCTTGCAGGAAGAACTCCATCCTGGTCTTCCAGTAATTGTAGTCTTCTCCATCGAATAGAGGAGGTCTATTGACGGACTGACCCTCAGCATATCCTTGAGCTGCCATTTATCTTTGCTCTTCAGATCGTGAGATCTCCTCTTTCGAAAAGACTTGGCTTTGATACCACTTGTTGCCCAACTAGCAAGCCCAGAGGGGGGGTGGATGAGATTTAAAAATTCATTTAGATAAAAATCTATCAATAAACATACTTAACAGGAAGACACTAAGATCGATGGTTAGTGTTAGAGATAATGAAGACAAACACACAAAGAACCAATCACACAACACAGAAGTTTTTATCCTAGTTCGGACCTCCTATCCCAAGGAGTCCTACGTCCAATCCACAAGTAACAACTTGAGATTTCACTACCCAAGGGTACAGTCCCCCTCAAGGACCCTTACACATCCAGCCGTAGCTGGCCTTCTCTTCTAACCCTGAAGTGGTATACAACCACCCTGATACACAGGTCTTCCTTCCTTACAGAAGGGAATACACACCACATGTTTTCAACAGGTCTTCTCTTCACAACCCGAAGAGGAACTTCACAACAAATGTGAAAGAAAGAGAAAGGCCCCTAGACCAAGCTCAGAATGAAATGCTTGATCTGAGGCAAAGTCTGAGAGAGAAAGATCAACAATAAAACAAATCTCTCAGAACTACAAGCTCTCAAAAATCTAGACAATGAAGGATCAGAGCTATGAGCTAAGGAATGTGAATGAAGCAAGAGGCTCTTCTTCGTTGTTGAAGGTTTTTCTTGAAGGCTCTGTCACACAAGGATTCAAATTGTCGAGCTCTCTATCTGAGTCTTCAGTCTTGTATATATATATCTTCTCTTTAACAAAATAGTCGTTGAAGTCGCCGTTGTCTCCTTGTTTGAAGCACATTAGACTAAATGGTTCACCATCTGGAACAGGTAGGCTTGTAGTCATAAATGCTTTACGAGACATGCACGTAAGGAGAAGATTCATCTTGATATCCTTTGCTTCTATTTGTCCAACGTTGTATAGCATGGTACTGGCAGAAACCTGCACACAATAAATGCTAAAACATAGACAGCTAGACTGTCTCTATACTTGTCAGTCAACGTTAGAGAGAATGTACATCGAAATAGAAATACCATTCTGCTACCCTGAAAAGTATTTGCCTTAGAAGCATAGGAGTAGAAGGCAATGTGCAGATGATGTGTATAGACATAATAAATGCAAGGATACTAGAGATGCGCGCGGGAAGACTTTGACTTTCACAATATTTGAAAATATATTTGAATATCATGAGAATAATAGATGCATTCATGAAGTCGTTGTTATAGAAATCTTTCCATGAACAAGTCGTTGTACATGAGAAAGCAAATTGTTGTACAAGAGAGAGCAAATTGTTGTTTAAACATAAACAAATCATTGTTTGAGAAAACCGTTGTTCTAACATAAACAAATCATTGTTTGAGAAAATCGTTGTTCAAATATAAACAAATCGTTGTTCAAACATAAACAAATTGTTGTTTGAGAAAATCGTTGTTCAAACATAAACAAATCATTGTTCAAACATAAACAAATCAATGTACAAGTGAATCATTGTACAAACATAAACAAATCGTTGTTTGAGTAAATCGTTGTAAAGATATAAGCAAATCGTTGTTTTCTCTTATGAAATCGATATCACAGTTAAATCGTTGTTTTCTCTTATGAAATCGTTATAAGAGTCAAGTCGTTGTTTTCACTTATGAAATCGATATGAGACCGAAATCAATGTTTCACTTAACAAATCATTGTGAAATAGAAATCGTTGTTTCTCTTAACGACTCGTTGTGAGATCAAAATTGTTGTTTCACTTACGAAATCGTTGTGAAACCGAAATCGTTGCGGTGATCAAATCGTTGTGTAACTTATCGAATCTTTCTTTCACTTATGAAATCGTTATACCTCTTAAGAAACTGATATGAACTAAAATCGTTGTTTCATGTGAAATCGATGACCGAATCATTGTATCTCTAAAGAAATCGATGTGGACTTATTGGAAATTCATGCTCTGAACTTTAAACATCTGTGTGTAAGAAAATACTTACAGATTAGGCTTGACTTATTCCCTGTGGAAGAACTTCATAGAAACTTGTTAGAAAATAATTGTTAGAGTTTTGTTAATCACCAAAATTGTATATAATTAAATAGAATTATATGGGGATGGACTGATCATCAGTTACATGAACAAGCTAGATAGAGTGATCATGATAGAGCAAGATCTAGAATGATATAACAAGCAAGATATTATCAATAGTGAGGCATGTAATAAGCACACAAGATATCACTTTAAATTGCAATAATTGCAGGATGGCCATATCACGAAAGCTAGCAAGCACAAGCACGAGCACGATCATGTAACACTAATCAAGCACGAAGACACTAATGTACACCAAGGAATGATCCACCTTGAAATGCACGCTAGGACACGTGTATGTGGTTATTGTATCTAGCATTCAACACGCAAGTACTCCCAGCGCAGATGCAACGTCAGTAATCATTATACCCCATGGTTAACAGTATATTTATGACTCTCCGTCATTGGGGCTAGACTGGAGCCCTTGGACACTCTCCGTGCCCGGTTAGCATCTCACTATTTTTAAATGTAGATACCCACAGTCATTTAATGGCCAATAAGAGTTTCAAGTTGTAAGCAATTGTAATGTCATGTTCATGATGATGATGAGAACAAGTAGCTAGTAATGTGAACATAATTTCATGATAACCATAGTCAAGAGATAATTTCAGCAGCATAACGGCGCAATTTATACTTTAGTTCACTCTTTACATTAATGTCTTAAGTCTAGATTGTATATTACACTCATGAGAACAAGAGAAGAAAGGAAGTGCACGCTATCTCCAGGGAAATTCAATGGTACAACCAACTCGGTCTCCATGAGGGAATCCATAGAGTACGGAGATTTACGGAGGTCTTAGAGAAAAGGTCACTTGTCTGTCGATACAGAATGACCAGTAGAGAGCTTCCAATCCCCTAAGAAAGGGCTGCCTAGATGTGCAAGTGTGTAGTGATGTACGTATCTCAATCCACATTCCATCGGTTCCAAGCTTGTGGAAAACAATTAACATGCTAACATGAGATGAGAATATGCAATTAACTAAACATGGTTTCCAATATTTTAATATAACAATTCTCATTTTTGCAAGATAGAATAGTAGAAAGAGTAAATCAATAGTTGCATGAATGGTCACATCATTATCGAGCAATTAAAATAACATTCATGTAATTATAGCTTTTAATGGGTTAATTACTTTTAAGCCATTAAACAGACCTCGTGAAATGATTAGAATTGAGACATGTAAATCATGCACTTAATACCATGTAAAACAAGGATCGGGTAGGCTTGGAAATCTGCGTCGGCTACAGTCGACGCATTTACTAACGCTGTGTACAGTCGGAACAACATTCACATGTACAGGTGTAAATCGCATCGGCCTATGGCGACGCCTTAATGTTTGAATCACGATGGGATACCCCGTCGCATTCATGAAGCGTGTTTAAAATAGCAATATAAAAATCAGTGGAAAATCTTGGGCGGGAAAATGGGATGAATCGCGTCAGGTATACCCGCCGCGTATCAGACATGCACAGAAGTCCATGTGGCGCAAAGTCCCATGCGGACCGTTGACTGGTCAGACACTGAATCGCGTCAAACCTAATAGTCGCATTTTACAGAATCGTGTCATCCTAGGCTGACGTGATACTAGGCGCTAGAATCGCGTCGTCTGGACCGGCCGTGATTCAACCCTCTAAACTGAAAATGCAGGATCAGGGTGTGATCTTCATGCAACGCCTATATCTCTCAATATAGTGACAATTAGACAAAACTCTTAGAAACATGATGAGGACAACTAGTAGAAGAACTTTCATGTTGTGGGTTGGATCTAATTCAGTCATGAATCGCATGCAACACATGAAGAATGTAAAAAGCCCTAACAGTGCGCGACTATTGGAAAACGCTTATAACTCAAGATGTACTCAATGAAATTCGATGAAACCACTTGGACATGAAAGTAGACTCGATGCTCTACACATTGGTATATGATTTATTTTATTAAGATTTGGCCCGAGAAAACCTACCTTTTGGGTTGAAGAAGTCACGTTTTTTTAGAAAACACACGTTCAGACCACTTGGAGAAGAATGCTTACTACACC
Organism: Colocasia esculenta; assembly: GCA_014218235.1. Classification (NCBI taxonomy): domain Eukaryota; kingdom Viridiplantae; phylum Streptophyta; class Magnoliopsida; order Alismatales; family Araceae; genus Colocasia; species Colocasia esculenta. The sequence goes on from CM024758.1 coordinate 31,150,484, forward strand.
CGATCTACTAAATGAAAAATAGTCAAACTAGTGGTATTAGGAACTAGACTCGACCCTCTTTCCAAGGGTATAAGTCTTGCATGGTTTATTTGGGGTTTGGCCTATCTTTGGTCGACTCCAAGAAGAGCTTTCTACACAGGTTGATGCAGAACGCAGCAGAGAAGAAGCTCCAAGTTGGGGCAGTTTCCTCCTCCTTTGGGTGCTCAAGAACAGTCTCCCACGACCCCAACAATGTGTATTTTCATTCCCTAGGGTTTCATGGCATGTATATATGCATCTAGTGTATTTTAGAAGTCCCATTGGGTGAAGGAAAGGCATGGTGCGGTTTTGGCCTTCCACCTTCCATATTTTGGTGATTTCTCACCCCAGTAGTGTGTGTGAGGCTTTAGGAAACCTCCCACCATGGTTAGCCACGAAATTGGGTTGCCAAGAAAGTCTAATTGCCTTGGGATTTGCCCTAATTACCTCCTCCTATTTTCAGCTCAATTAGGGTTACGAATTTCTAGGTATTTTTCTTGCTCCATTTTGTTCTTGGGCCAAAAGTGATCCATTGTCCCAATTTTGATAATGGGTCATCAATACATGATGTTGGAAATCTCTCCAACATGTTTATTTAATTTATGATCGTGTTACATTTTCGGGTTAATGGTTTTTCGACTTTGTTTCCTAATTTGGATAATCAGTCACATTGTGACGTACACTTGGTCAATCGGATTTTTCGTTGCATGAATTTCTTCGTGGAACACTTAGGAATAATGTTTGGGGTTGATTTATAATTTTTACGGAATGTTTCGATGTGTTCTCTCACGTACGATAGTGGTACGTAAGTTTTAAACATTTAGATATTATGGAATTATTTATTTCTGTTTATTTAAAATTTTAAATTACTGAATTTTTCGGGGTGCTACAACTTTGGTTCCTAAACCTTAGGATCATCCAGTTATAGGCACCAAATGGGTTTTTAGAAATAAATTGGATGAGTCTGGAAATATTGTAAGGAACAAAGCCCGACTTGTGGCTCAAGATTATTCACAAGAAGAAGGAATTGATTATAATGAAACTTATGCACCTGTAGCTAGACTTAAAACTATTAGAATATTACTTATTTTTGCTGCTTCCCGAAATATGAAATTTTTTCAAATGGATGTCAAAAGTGCATTTCTTAATGGTGTTATCAAAGAAGAAGTTTATGTAAATAAACCTCTTGATTTTAAGAATATAGAATATCCTAATCATGTTTTTAAATTAAGTAAGACACTATATGACTTAAAACAAGCTCCACAAGCCTGGTATGAGAGACTAAGCACCTTCTTCTATCACGTGATTTTGTAAGAGGCAAAATAGATAATACACTATTCACTAAAACTATCAAAAATAATATAATTATCATTCAAATATATGTTGATGATATAATATTTGGAGCTATTGATGAAGTCCTTTGCAAAGATTTTGAAATCTTAATGCAAAGTGAATTCGAAATGAGCATGATTGGTGAACATACCTACTTTTTTGGTCTTCAAGTAAGTCTGACTAAGGATGAAACTCATATTTGTCAAGCCAAATATACAAAAGAATTACTAAAAAATTTGGCTTTGAGAAATGTAAGGCCCTAAGCATACCCATGAGCTTATCCACTAAAATAGATAGTGATTCTCTTGGCAAACCCGTTGATCAAAAATCCATTAGAGGAATGATTGGATCACTACTCTATCTTATTGCCAGTAGACCAGATATTATATCCAGTGTATGCTTATTTGCTAGATATCAAGCAAACCCTAAAGAATCTCATTTAAATGCAGTAGAATGATTTTTTCGATATTTATCTGGTACATGTAACCTGGGTCTCTGGTTTCCTAAACATCCGATTTAATTTAGTTGGTTATAGTGATGCTGACTATGCTGGGTGTAAGCTGGATCGAAAAAGCACCAGTGGCATATGCCAATTTCTTGCAAGATGTTTAATATCATGGTCCTCTAAGAAACAAAATTCAGTAGCCTAATCTACAACAGAAGCTGAGTATGTGGCAGCAGGGAGCTGTTGTGCACAACTTCTATGGATAAACATCAACTGGAGGATTATGGCCATAAACCCAAAAACATTCTTTTGTTGTGTGACAACACAAGTGCCATCAACTTAACCAAAAATCTCATTCAGCATTCTCACACCAAATGTATTGAGGTCCGACATCACTTCATCCGAGATCATGTAAGTTTTGGAAATATTGTCATTAATTTTGTTGACACTTTACATCAATTAGCTGATATTTTTACCAAACCATTAACTGAAGATAGATTTTCAACTATTCGTAGAGAAATTGGCATGTATAATTTATAATTCAAAATTTTTAATACTCCTTTAACAATAGTAACCAACTCCTAAACAATCTGAAGTCAAATCATAGTGTTGTGCTTATTCTTAACTTCGTCATCTGATAGCCCTTCTTGTCCCAGTCGAAGGTAACTGCTTTGTCAGTTTAGTAAGATGTCCAATGTTGACGGTCAACGTTCACTTTTGAAATAAAATCATTTCCTTTACTCACCTCCTTTATGGCCATTCCTCTTCCCGCGCTTGTCTTCTGCTCTGCGTTTTCCCCCTTTTGAAAGAGGACCTTGCAAACTCTCTGGTAAGCCTTACCAATTTTTTTTTCTTCTTATCCTATTATCATCCTGGTATTATCTCCCCTTCTCATCCCTATCTCATACTTCTCTTAATCGTTGCCTTCTTCGCATTTAGCAATGGCTGCTTCTGAAACATCCAACCCTAGTTTCTTCACCTGACAACAATACAAACTCTTTGAAGAAACCCCCATCACCTATAGCGGTTGCAAGCATGTCAAATTTTGCGAACTGAGGAACCACAATCTCTAAGAGGTTGAAGAACATCACTCGATAGATGAAATGGCTGGATATTTACTCTAATCAACAACCTCTGTACCCCGATGCCGTCAAAGCATTCTATACCACCCTCAAGGTACATCCTGCCAACCCAATACCATCACTAGGAAGGTTAAGGGCACTAAGGTAGTTATCACTCACTCACTGCTGGAAGCCCTTTTTGGTATTTCCATCACCGGTCATACCTTTTCTGAAGTTGTCTTCGAGGATCATCAGAAATTAGGTATTATTGGCCCTTTGTGTCAGATGAAAAGAGGCATAATTGATATTAATCAGCTTTCCGTAATTAAACGGCTAATTCATCTTATGATTAGCCACATCCTTCTTCCCCGCCAAGGCAATCATGCTGTGGTCACTCAGCGGGATGGCAATTATTATTTTGGGCAATTCAAGGACATCAGATCAATTTTGCCTCATTCATTCTTCAGAAAATGCAGTCAGTAGCCCAACTAGCTACAACTCTTCCTTATGGTCCAATGCTCAACATCATTTTTAGGCATTTTGACATAGACCTAGATAATGAAATGGTTGTTCCTCAGATTGAGCCCCTCAGAATATCAAATCTGAAGAGAAGTCAGTTTAAATTGGTTGATGGTCACTGAACCAAAGGCAACATTCCTCCATGTTTACATCATATTTTTGAAAATGTCTCAGTTACAACCCCAATGTCAGCCCCAGCTGATGTCCCAGCTGAAGGACCAGCTGATGAAGGACCAACCACAGCACCAGCAAAAGCCTCAACTGAAGCACCAACCGAAGCCCCAGCTGAAGCACCAGCCGAAGCCCCAGCTGGGGGATCAGCTGAAATTCCAGCTACAAAGTCAGTCAAAGTGTAGCAACCTGATATTTTAAATAATTAAATAAATAGAAATAATGGGATAAATGAATTAAATAAAACTCAATAAACATCAAATAGTAATGGGCTTGTTATATTGGTTCACTTAAAGGCTAATGGGCCAAGCTAGGAGTTAGATTATGGGTTGAGAGGAAAATACCCAAGAAATTCGTCACCTTAATTACATAGAAAATAGGAAAGGGTAAATTAGGGTTTAAAAGTATGGCAATTAGCCATGAATGGCAAGTCAAATCGTCACCCACCATTGCAGCAACCTTCTAAAGGGTTTTCCACTCCAATTGGGAGGGGAGATCACCAAAACATGGAAGGGAAGAGCTGGAAATCGCACCCCACCTTTCCTAGGTACATTAGGACATGGAAAAAACCCTAAACATATAAGAACTCATCCTAAAAATAAAAGGGAAGGTTCACACACTTGCTGGGGTCGTGGGAGGCGGAGCTAGGGCATCAGGAATGGAGGAGAACGACTAGAGAAGAGAGTTTCTTCCCCAACTATGCTCTGCTGTGACCTGTGCACAAACCGGGCTTTAAGCTTCACAAAAGTAGGTATTCTCGGGCCAAAGATGAATCTAAATCATCCTATCTTGTAGTGCAACTTGTCTACTTTCATTTTCAAGTTGTTTGCCCAAATTCCAACATGTAATCGTAGAGTTATAAGCGTTTTCCCATCATTGCGCATATCTATCTCGTTTTTGATTCATGCTTGTTTGCATGCCTTACGAGACCAAATTGATTCGGTCCAAAGGCATAGATCTCTTCTACTTGATGTCTTCTACAAGTTCCATGTTCATCACTTTGTCCCATGTGCCCTAGTTTGAGAGATATAAGCGTTTCATCACGATCATTACATGTTCCTACGTTTTTTTCTGCATTTTCGGTCTTGAGCTTGAATCGCGACCGCTTTAGGTGATGCGATTCAAGTGACTAGTATCGCATCAGCCTCCGCCATCACGATTACTTGAAAGGCGACAAGCCATGTCGACACGTTTTGGGCACGTCCCACGCCTCAAACTATGTGCCATTGACTTGTCAGACGACCGCTGAAACGCGATTGCTAATGTCGTCATGTTTTGCTGTGTTTTCCCACCTCTGGGAAAGCGTGCCATTCAGACATTTAGGGTTTCAAGGATGTGACGGTCTCCATTGTCGCATTTTTGACCCCTTGATAAACGCGACCATGATACCCGTCGCGATTTACCTGCATTATTCCAGCACCGAATTTAACTTTATTTAAATATTTATTTGGACTATTTAAGCATGTGTATACACTGTAAAGTTGTGTAATGAACAGTAAACCATCATGTTATTAAATTTTGATTTATGTCACATAATTCTTTAATTTAAATGATAATATGCATGATCATTCAATGATCATGATTTCATACACATGCACACACTTCAAACGATTATCCTTGCCATAAAATCATGGAGAAAATACTTGAATAAATTATCTGGTAAATGACTTTAATAATTATATATTATTCCCCATTTTTATAATGACATTGTTTCTGCTTTATTATGTAGTTTTGGAACACCGATATCGCCGCTCCACTGTTCTTGAATTCCTCTAGAACGTCGAGCAACTTGATTCCTCTACACACTATTCTCTTGACAAGTTGGAACCTCTCTATCGGAAATTCCGTTCTGGTAGACAGGAGACCTTTTGTTAAGACCTCCGTAAGACTCCGTGCTCTGTGGATTCCCTCATGGAGACCGAGCTGGTTGTACCCTAATGCCCATAACACCCTTAGGGATCGATATGATCCAAATGGCTTTAGATGTTCTCTCTTGTCTTGACTCACATCAGACCTCTGGACCTGTGCATAACGTGGCCAGTGGAAGGGTAGTGAATTCCACCTGACTGCCAACACCAATTGCATGTGTTGTGCAACTGTTACTATTGCCCGTTTAATTGATGTTTTACATGCATGACCTATAGTTCTCATCTATACTCTACTCGCTCATCTATTCACACTCTCTCTGCTATCTTGTTTATTCATCTAGTACTCTCATCTATTTCTTGGTACTCTCTATTGGCCATTGGCTGATTGTCTAAAGATAAATAAGATAACTAATGCCTGGCAATATATAAGGGCCCGGTCAGGTCCAAGGAGGTGTGCCCAAAAAGTGCTATTTACCCGTGGGAGTTAAATGACCAGAGTGTTTGGTATTACACTCAAGTGCTATCTATCTCGACTATCTAAATGACAATCAAAGTGCTATACTATACTCGTTGTGCTATTTTTACACTTTGTGCTATTTGTGTTATGACCATCCTGTTCTGTGCTATATTTGGAAACTTGTGCTATTTCATTCACATGCTATCGTGCTATCTCTTACGTTACTTGACTCTCTCGTGCTATCATATAGTAACTTTGCATTTAATACATTAACCATGTAAAGTTTGCCCGCACCATGAGATATAAATCCTACTGGGCGTTGTCGCTCACCCTCCGTCATTTGTCATTATGTCTCAGCTGAGGCGGAGGAGAATGAATACACTCATGAGGATGGGGAGGACCAGGAGTGATCCACAAGTGCCATGACATCACCAAGTTATCCTAGATTGTCTTAGTAGTCTTTTATTTCCATCCTATGTGTTAGAGTCAATTGGGCCCTATGTTATGGCTCTGAGTTAGTTGATGTAATATACAACAGTTGAATTATCAATAAAAGTTATTTGTTTTCGTATTATTAAACTATCCAATGGTTTGTTGTCTATTCTACACTCTATACTCGCTTACTTGCAACTGCCTCACATTCTGATATTCCGCATTGGGGCGTGACACAAAGCCCCCCCTAGTGTTCTATCAACTGACATTCCATGTGCAATCCCACCTGAAGACTCCAATATCTCTGCTGAGGAAGATTCAATCCCTCAGGGGTAGGCCAGCACCTCTCTTGAGCCGATTCCTTTAGAAATCCCTCCTCACCAAGAGCCTCAAAGCTCCTACCAACCATCAATTGATGACCCCTTCACAACTCAGAGGGAGCATCCTTAGGCCACTAAAGAACCACTGCAGTTTGATCAGTCAGACAGAACTCAGACTGAGGCACATGAGAAGTACAGAACCGAGGAGCCCTCCACTCAAGATCCGTGGAAACAAGATATTGCAAACATCAAAATTGAGGTCATTAAACTTGGTTCTTAGTTGGAGTCCATGAAAACAGAAGTATTCTCCAAATTTGGCAGATTACATACTGCCATGAGCACTCTCACCACTCTGGTCTAATAAACTCATTAATCCTACACTCCAGCAACCCCCTCTATGCCAAAACCAATTCTAAGAAAGAAATACACTGCCAAGAGACCCCGTCCTACTTCAGAACAGGGTGAAACCTCTTCTCACCACCCACCTACCTCTCCCCTTCTAGATCTAGAGCCTCATCCATCCTCCCCTCCTGAGCCCTCACAACCCCTGACTCCTGAACAGTCACCACCTCCACCTCCTCAGACCTCACCACCCCCAGCTACTGAGCCATTTTCCTCTCCGCCTACCGAGGACCAACCACCCCCTCCAAGCCAACCTACTCCATCGCCGGTTCCCTCTCCTCCTCCACCCTCCCAACCAACCCCCAATCCTCAGACCCATCCCGAGGTCAAAATTGAAGACATTGTGTTAGAAGTCCCTCTGGGTCCTCAAGCCTCCTCCTCAAGGCCATCTAAATCTAAATGTCATAAGCTTGCACTCAATGAACCTAAATACCCCCCATTGACTTACCACTTTCTTCACCACCCAAGAGCAGAGATTTACAGAGAGTATCTCAGAATTTGGAAATATCATCTGGCTCTTGGACTCCCAGCTCTGGACCTCAAAGACTGGCTATTCATACTAGTGGATCTAAAACAATTTGATGGCAAAGAACTGCAACATCTTTTTGATACAACTGAGCATTTGACACAGGAATAGTGGCTTAAGCAACATCCAGATGATGCCAAATCTTTTTTCAAGACCAATGCTAATCGAGTCAGGATAGGCCGACCTGTAGTCAGTTTGGATGAATGGTTTGAGCAGCAAGCTCACTTTGAGCGCAATGATTATCTTGAACAGCTGACCAGCATGATTACTAGCCTCCTCCTCTTCAACAAACATAGGTTGGATCTTAAAATCCCTCGCATCTCGTATCATCAGTATGAAAAGCTTCTTAAATTTCATGCTAATCTTGATCCATCTACTTCTCACATTTCTAAGCCTGATCTCTACCCTTCTCTCATTGGTGCCATTGCTGCAAGTCCGCAATCTTCAAAGCTTCTCACAATGGCTATCAGAACTCAATGCAGAAAATTAGTCAAATATCAAATTTCTCTATTCATGTTTGAATGTCTCCTTCTCGTTGCCAGAAAATACTCCTCCCTTACACATTCTATTCAGCTCATTTTTGCAAAACTAGAAAAACTTTCTCTATATGAATGGCACAAATCCTACTTTACTCTGTCTACTGAGTACACTTCCTTTGAAGGTAACATTGATGACTATTTTTCACACAAATATGCCACCTTAGGAGGGCATTCAACTCCACTTTGGACTGAAAAATTTATTTCTACTATAAAGCAAAGCATGCTGCTCAGGAAGAATGCTACTTATGGGTTATGACCTCTACTTTTGTCACGCCCCAAGATGAGGACATGACCACAATATCAGAACACGCAAGAGCAAGATAAATTCACATAATATTCTATTCTTAGATTATTATACATAGTTTATACATACTAATCACTTTTAAGTTCTTTACACAAGTACACCAGGAGTAGAAACCAGCTACTATTACAAAATTATTCTTGAACTCTTTGTTGACGAAAAGGGGCTGCTTTTGACTCATCTCTCAACCCATCCCAGCTAGCTCCTACTTCATATATTTACCTGAAAAATATTAACAAATAGTATGAACATAAAATGCTCAGTAGATTACCTTCTAATTTACTTTAAATCACCAATTAACTGTTACCCAATTATTTACTGAGAAACACAAGTAACAGTACAATAGAAAGGATGCTTAAAATTAAGCAAACTCAGTCAAGAAGATCAACAATGAATAATCTGAAGCAAGATAGGTAGTAAATAGTGTCATGTAATCAGTGAAATGGATTTAGATGAATGATCAGGTCAATAACAATCAAGGACTTAATACAGTGTCAGTCAAATATCAGATAATTGAATTGTCAATTCAGTAACAATCAATCAACCTCTCAGTATGGTGTCATGCCATAACACCAGATCATTGCCCTCCGCGGCATTATGTTAGAACATTCGGGCGCTCCTCTCGGGACCAGATCAAGGCCCCATTGCACAGGCATAAGTTCAGCTGGGTCTATGACCCCAGTAAATTACTTTCATGACAATTTAGTAATTAGAAATTACTCTTCAACCAACAAAATTTCAGAATGGAAAAGGAACCAATCTGTAGTTCGATAGAATTATGGCATAGAAGAGGTATTTCACTAAGCAACCTGACAAAGTTATGGTAAAGAGAATGTATTCACTAACTAATCCGACATAGTCTTGGCATAAGAGAGGGATTTGACTAACTAATCCAGTAGCGTTCCGGTATGATATGAGATTTCAACTATACAATCCGGCAGCATTCCAGTATGAGATAGGGACTTAAGTAATCAATCTGACAGCATTCTGACATAAGAGAGGGACTCGAGTAATCAATCTGATAGCATTCGGCATAGGAAATATATAAAACATGGCATTTCGGTAGAGTCCTGACAAAGAAGAGGGATCAAATTGACTAGATGAATAGAATCTCAATATGAAGAGGGATTGGAAGGAGTGTTAACTAATGATCTAGAGAGATTAGAAAGAAACCTACCAGTTAGTTGAGAAAACTATATCCTTGATCGCCTACTCTTCCGGTAGAACTCCGATATGAATTAGAGATCAATGCAACATTCCGACAGAGTTCCAAGATAGATCGGCAGCATTCTGACGTAGCGAGAGACTCCGAGAAATCGAACCGGCAGCGCTTCGACGTAGTGAAGGAATAGAAGAACACAACTAGCAGCACTTCACTCACTAGGGATTTAGAACTAACTTAAAAGAACCTACCTATCGGCAGAAGTTCGGGATAGACACTTCTTCTCTTCTCTCTTCTCTTCTAGCTTGACCCTACTTGGAAGCTTGGAGGAGATGGATGGAATGGAGGAGGAGGGGGGTATTTATAGGCCAAGGGGAGGAGGTGGCCAAGGGAAGAGAGTGGGCGAGAGGGTGACACTTGCCCCCTAGAGGTGGCACATTCCTGGCCACACTTTCCAGGGTTAGCCTGGGGTGGGACAAGTGTCCTCTTCTAGAGAGTTCCAGGGGGTTCCAAGAGGTTCCAGGGGCATCCAAGGGCTTCCAAGATCTTCTTAGAGATTCCTTCATGATTTCACTTAACCCCTCATATATTTTATCAATTACATTTAAACCCTCAAGTTTTGAAAATTGGAGATATGTCCATTCCTAACCCCCCGATCGGTCGCTCAGGCCTCGAATGAGCTCCGATTGGGAATCTGATTGTGTCTCTAGGGGTCTATAGAAATTTCATCAGGGTCCCCAGAAAAATTAATAATCACATGAAAACCCCATATTTTTATAATTGTAGATATGTCCTTCTTATTTACGTTTATACTTTTTCCTCTTATTTAATTCTGGGCTCAGTGTGAACGGGGATATAGCCCTATGCTTATCCTTATCCTTTTTCTTTACCAATATGCTAACCTTTAATAATACCCCTTACTCTTACCATTTACCTTTAGTAGTATCCTTTAACAATATCATTATTATTTATCAATAGCAATATCCTTTACCAATAACTATATCCTTTATCGTACTTTCAGTCAGGACTTAGATAGATCCGAATTTGCTTAATCTCTCCATCTGCCCACAAATTACATTACGTTTTCTCGATCGTTTCTTACTTATTTGTCATTTTATACCTTGGGGTATTACAACTTTCTTATTCCTTCAGTCCAAAAGACAAGAATTTGTTCTTATCAAATTTCAACTCACACCTCCAACTACCACCACTATCCATACTCTTTACAAAAGGCATCTTGCATACCTTAAACTCTCTGGGTCCAAATGCCCATATGGACTTCACTCTTTTTGATAGATTCCTACATAATAGTGGACAGACCCTTCACAAATTCCTCCTTCCCTACTATAAAGCTTTTCCTTCCACCCTGTACTTGACTGATGATGAGTTGTCACTCCCTTTTCGTTGACATGACAAAAAGGGGGAGAGATGTAATGAGATGTAATGAGACTCTGTACTGTAAAAGGGGAGTCAAATTATAAACGAAAGGGGGAGAAAACCTATGAATTCTTCATGCCTCTTATGAGTGAATATAGTTGCTTTGTTGTTGCATTTTTACCTTAATATCTATATTTTGTCATCAACAAAAAAGGGGAGATTATTAAACCTCTATCCAAAATATACATTGCATATTTATAGATTTAATCCGTAACATATAATAGTTTTGAAGATGACAAAATGAACAGATATCTACTTATAAACAAAACTATATTTCTCTCTCTGACAAGCCATATAACAAATACTCTAAAAAGCATACTTAGACATACAAATTATTCTTCTCAAATATTAAGTATAACTTCATTTTCCTAAGAAATATACGAAGTTCACTTCGTCATATACGAAGTTAACTTTGTCATATACGAAGTAAAACACGAAGATCTTATTTCGATTGATCATATTGAAATCGTGATATACGAAGTTCACTTCATCATATCTGAAGTTAACTTCATCATATACAAAGTAAAACATGAAGATCTTACTTCGACTAATCATGCTGAAATCATGATACACGAAGTTCACTTCGTCATGTCGGAAGTTCACTTCATCATATTTGAAGTTCACTTCGTCATATTTAAAGTTAGCTTCGTCATATGCGAAGTAAAACAAAAAAGATCTTACTTCAACTGATCCTATTAGAATTGTGATATACGAAGTTCACTTTGTCATATCCGAAGTTAGTTTAGTCATATCCGAAGTTTACTTCGACATATATGAAACTCACTTCATTATATCTGATATCACTTTGATTAATAAACATTATATCTTTATCAGACAAAATGAAGAATATACAAATTGCATTTTACAACATATTCATAACATTCCTCATTTTGTAAGCTCATGATCAATTTCCTAAAGTCAACTACATTCTGAAATACAAATCTTTATAAGTAAAAATGATTAGAAATAAATTAGCATGTATTTCACTCTCATATTTTCAAAATCTTCAAATATAAAAATCTTATGGCTTTGTCCCATAAATCTAAAAATATCTTTGTCCTGAAAGCCTTAGTCAAAGTCTGCGAAAAAAGACTTCTGACATCTGCCACAAGAATATCCATATTGACTTCTGTCAGATCTGCACTCACGATCTCTACCTATTGCATACTCTATCTGTCGCAGAACCTTTTTCAACAGAACATTAATTGTTAGTACACAAAAGATAGCTGTCAACATTTGAAATATCTCACAAGTACCTATGATCATATCCGTAGTTAACATACTGGACCCAGTCTAGTACATCTTGGAACTCGTATATTTCAGGATAAAGGATGAAATAGCATCAGCACAAAAGACTGTTTGATCAATGTGAATGTACAAGAGATGCACATCACTCTTGGAAGAAGACTTGCATGTCGCCCTCGAAAGAAGACGTGCATGACTATCTCTCCAACGGGTAGATTCAAATAAGATCAAGTAATGACTCTCTCTCCAACGGATAGATTCAAACAGTCCAAGCAACGGCTACAAAGATGAAGCCTATAAATATAAAGACAATAGAAAGAAGATAACATACATGAGTGTGGGAGATAACAAGCTATATACTAGAAAGCAAAAAGAGAGAGACAAGCACATACACGAGAAGAGGTGAAAAAGTTGCAAGTGTACTGCATCTAGCTTCCTCTCCATAGACATTGCATAGGCGTTGCGTTGAAGTCTTGCCTGTGCATGCAGTGAAGCAGCTATTCAAATATCACCTTGTAAAATTCTCTTCGTAGACTCAAGAAGTTGTTCTTCAGACCAAATCTCTCTTTCTTATTCCTCTAGTCTAGAGTCTTTCTGAAGTCCAGTTCTCCTTATAAGGAGCTTGTCAAAATTAAGTGCACCCCTTTAGAAAGGGAAGACCTATTGAGCAGGGTGTTTACCCTTCTGGAAGAGGGAAGGCCAAGGTAGTCTTGGTGGTTTGTTCCCCTTTGGAAAGGGAAGGCTAGTTGTAGCTAGCGGTTTATTTTTCCCCTTATATGGAAGGGAAGACCGGTAAGTAACGGAGTGTTGTATCTTTGAAAAGATAGTGAAATTCTAAGCTTGGCTTAGGGACTAGATGTAGGACTTCTATTACAAGGAAGGTCCAAACCAGGATAAAAACTTGTGCATCCTTTTTGGTTTGACTAAACTAACTAATGTGTGCTCTTAAGTAATTGAAAAATTAGCTTCCGCAATGAAAAACACCTATTCACCCCCCCCCCCCCCCCTTTAGGTGAAAAGCTCTATTGTCATCGATCCAACAGGTTGTACCATTGAAGTACCTGGAAGTTAGTGTGCATGTATCTTTCTTCTCTTGACATTCTTGAAAAGTTTTGGGGTACACATTTATTGAACATAAGACCAAGTTACTTATAAGTAATTGAACTAAACTGAAAACACGTTGTTATGCTACCGAATTGAACTCTTGAACTACTGCCTTAACTATCTTGATATTATTAAAATGTTGAAATACGACCATACTTGATTGTGGGTATCTACATTTAAATTACTTAAGATGCTGGATTGGGTACGGTGAGTGTCCAAGGGCTCCAATCTAACCCCCTCGATAGAGAGTCGAGAATATATTGTTAACCATGGGGTATAATGATTACTGGCATTGCATCTGTGCTGGGAGTACTTGCGTGTAAATGCTAGATACATACACCACATTACATGTGTTCATGATATGCATTTAAAGGTGGCATAGATCCTTAGTGCATGTTAATGACTCGTGAACTGACTATCTTGCTCATGAAAGATACATGCTTGTTTGCTTGCTTGCTCGTGAAATGGCCAATCTTGTTACATGCTATCTTGCTCTTACTCGAGAAGTTATCATCTTGCTAGATCATTGTTCAATCTATCTTGAAATCATGAATACAATCCTCTTGCTAGACTGATCAATTATATCTCTTGATCTTACTATCTTGCATGATACACTATTCATGTGTTATTACCGTCGTTTTAATTGCACAGTACATATCATGTTCATACCTTCTAGCTTTTAAACTGTTAAGTACTTATATCATTGCTGGAAGATGTAAATCCTATTGAGCGAGTGTGCTCATTACCTACTTTCCAACATTTTAGGAGAACAGGATATTGATGACGTAGAGAAATAAGACTATATTGGGGATGAAAAAGAGTGAAGAGGGCTCTCAAGCCTTAGAATTGAAGTCCTATTATCTTAGCGCCATAGTATTATAGTTTAGTATGAGAGTACTAGAATAATGTTGTAGGAGTGAGGATAGAATGTAATTTTCCCTTTTATTGAGTCTTAGTCTTGTAGTTCAACTCTTAGTTTTCATATTGAAATGAAATAAAGAATTTGATATTTATGATAAGTGCAAATTAGTTGTGTTATATGTGATTGCTCGCTAGAGGCTTATTTGCTGACTGTTCACGTCTCAACGATCAATTAACTCTTTCGCTGCCATATTTTGGAACGTGACATTCCAGATCTCATAGTTTTGAGCTCTGAGAAAGACGTGCATATTGTTTTTCCAATAAGCGTAGTTGTTGCCATCAAAGTATGGTGAACGGTGGATGTAATGACCTTCACTCACAAATCCCTGATTTTCCATCATACACAAGATCACTCTAATATCAAGAGCCCTGCTCTGATACCAATTGAAGTACAGATGTACGTGTGATGAGCAACCAAGAGGGGAGGGGTGAATTGGTTATTGCTTAATTTAAAAATCTTTTAAACCAAATAGATTAAACTCAATTAAGACAACCTATAAAATGATGTGCACAGTAGAATATGATAATAGAAATTGCGAAACCAACTATCCTAGCGTGTATAGAACGGAGGTAGAAGATATAGAACAAACCATAAGACACACATGATTTAGAGTGGTTCAACAAACAAACCCTTGTGTGTGCCTACATCCACCACCCCACACCCCCATGAGGATTTTCCACTAACTTGTTTCCAGGTACAAGCATAACCCCACACACAGTTGTTTCTGAGGACAACACCAACCCCACCTAGTTTCCGGGGACGAGACAACCCAATGTGTATGCGCATATGCACAACACACGCACAACGTGCTCACAACTCGAGCACACACACACACAGTGATATTAAGTACGAAATTGACACATCCCAATAGGCATACGATAGTGGGGAAAAGAGTTAAATTGAAAGCACAAAGATTCCTCCTGTTTGAAATATGGAGAGTCGTTGTAGAAGCAAAATCGCCGATGTAGAACTATCTAGGTGAAGAACTACAATCTGATCACCCAAGACCACATCTTTTTGGTGAAGATCAGCTCCTTGGAGTGTTTGGAAGTCTTCTAGATCAATAATAACTCATCTTCCAACCTTCTGTATGTTTAGGGCTTCATGTAGATCTCTCTAGGGCAAGAAACCCTTGTTCTAAACTCTAGGGCACAAGATGGGATCTTGGGTGCATGGAGAACTCTTCCAAATCATGAGAGAATGTAGTAGTTATAACCCCAAAGGATTCCTCTAAGTTTGGAAAGGGTTGGATCTTCATAGCACTTTGTTTAGGAAAGTCCATATGCAAAAAAGCTAGAATCGGTCGATCGAAATCTTGAGATCGGTCATCCGATTTTTGCCTTAACTTCAACTGGCGCTTCGGCTGGCATATCAATTGGCCAATCGGTTGTCCGATTCTGGAGAATTGGTCGTCCAATTTCTTGACTGTCCTAGTGCCAATCTGTACTAGCTAGGTCAACCATTCGATTTTGCCAAATCGGTTATCTAATCTTTTCTTCACCAATCAGAACATTGGTCATCAATCGATTGGCCTTTTCACCATCAATCGATTAGACTGAACATCAATTGATTGGTTCATAATCGTTTGTCCAATTTTCTACTTGAGCATCAATCGATTGGGTCTTGCTCTTCAATTGATTGGCCTTCACTTCATCTATCTATTGGAGCTTCACATAATCAGTCGACCGATTCTTGCAAGTCGGTCATCCAATCTCTTGATCTGCCGACACCTTCAAAGCATGTGTCGACACCTCTTGATAATCAGTCGACTGATTTACTAAAGTCGGTCGTTCGATTGTGTCAGTTCTACAGTTCTTCTTCCAGTATTATCTTTTCTTTTTGTCCAAGTCTTAGGCTTTGTAATGTCCACTTCAAGTGCGACTTGTAGACACTTTTACTGCACACTCAACACACAATTTAGACCATCAATTTAATATAAATGAAACAAATACTTAGGTCAAGAACAAGAATTATACTTAGTATTTTTGTGATTTTCTCAACATGAGTTAAACTTAGTATTTTTGTGATTATCAAAATCTGCAAAGTACAACAATTGAGTTTGATCCTCCTAAAGTGTAGCATAGTGATCGTTCGGACTGAGGTTTATCGGTTCTGGTGGCCAGCGTGTGGCCTTTGGCTTGTGTTTGGAGTGTTTCACAGTGTGTTTGGGCATTGTGGGCCGAGAATTCGGGCCCAGGGCACCCACTGGTTCTCTATTTGTGAACGTGACGGGGGTGAACGTCGCGTTCTGAACGCGACAGTCTAGGGCGTCGCGTTTATGTTGCTATTGTTTGGGCTTATTTGGCTGCATGCCCGCCGTATGGCATGCACAGGGCAGCCGGCTAGTGTCAGCAGCAAGAAGGCGACGGTCGATGCCGTCACGTTCTTGTCGCGACAGCCAGGTGCGTCGCGTTCTTAACTCTGTAGGGTTAAGAACCTAGGTTGGCCAAACAGAGCTCAGAAAGCTCTGCTCAGCCAGGACAAGGGTTCTTGTGGCTGGCTCTTGGGCGATTTGAGGATTTGGAGCTGGTTTCGGCATGCTCTCTTCGTGAGGATGTGCTACGGAGCGCGGGAAATGCCGAATCGTTGTTGTTCTTCACGTACTTTGCATAGGTAGGGAGATTCCACCTTGTTTCTCGTTGTAGATAGTGTGTTTAGCATGTTTAATATATGGAATGAGTTTTAGATGTTAGATGCCATGCTAGTGTAACTGTTAGACTATTTATAAATGTTTTACACAGATGTTTGTATGGTTTGTATGGGATATCCAGAGATGGAACCCCGGAGTTGGGGCTTTGTCTGTGAAGGCAATGGCCTAGGGTGTCACATTTAGAACGCGACAGCTCGACCCGTCATGTTCTTCTTCAGAACGCGCCGTATCGAGGCGTCGCATTCTGAAGGCGACAGAGCACCTCGTCGCCTTCTAGCTTTCGAAGGCTATAACTTGTGCATGGTTACATGATTATCGTTTGGTTTTATTTCTTATTCGCAATGTTGGTAAGTGGTGCTTTAGCACGTGTTGAGATTGAAGGATGCTGTGTTTGCTTGGTTTGTGAGTACATGGCGAGTAGTATGACACCTTCCAAGGTTATTGTGGACGCCCCGTTCCGCGCACCCCGGATGCCGATGGATGCTCCAGAGGTTCACGAACGTTGCCTCTCCCTCGTTGGCGTTGAATGGGTGCTGGTTGACTTCATTGACTCCTTGGTTGACTGAGTTGACTAGGGAGGAAACAAAGAAACCAGCAAAAGAAAGGGAGATGTTGAGATCGCCAGGGCCTTACCTGTGCCCAAGGAAGTAGAATGACCACGTCGATGTCATGGCCTCACATAGCGGATGATGGCGGGACTCCAACTTGTCTTTCTTCAGCCGGCCAAAGGAAGAGAGCTCCACGATCTTGTTCGTTGCGTTCCTGCCACAAGAAAAGCTCTATTAGACTCTAAGGAGGTGCAGTAAACATCCTAAGCGAAAGAAAAAGCCCAAAAGGAGAGCCCCGTACCAGTTTCGGACTTGAGAAGAGGGGTGGCCAAATGCTATGACCACCCTTCTTCCCTCTGTTTTTGGTTTGGGAAACCTCTTTTTAGGTGTGTAGGAAGGTGCCCTACGTGCCTAGGGTGTGTGTGATTGTGTGAATGACATGCAAGAACTAAGAGAGAGAAAAGGGAAATAGGAAGAGAGAAGGGAGATGATCCTCGTTTTGCACCTTGGCTGGCTCCTTTGTGGGCTCCTCCAGCACCTGGTGAAGCCTCCTAGATGCCCCAAATGATGAGAGGAAGAAAGGAACAAGGATTGAAGCTTTAGGATGCACTTTCTCTCTCTTCTCTCAAAGCAACAGAGTTTGGACGTACAACCTCTCCCCCTCTCCTTAGAAGGCCTAAGGACTACCTATATAGGCAGTGGGGGCACAGCCAAGGGGCATTGGATGCTCAAGTGTGAAGAAATACACTTGTATAAGTGGCAATCCATGTGTTAAGCCTTGGACCAATGAGAGGGGGCCACATAGAATTTTTACTGGGTCAAGGGGGTGCCGAGGTGGCCCATTTGCCTGCTGGGAATGGCCTCATGCACTGCATGGGCGAGGAGAGGGTGCATAGTGGGCTGGAATCTCGGGTAGTTGCACAGACCAGATAAATCAGGTTGACGTCCAACGATGCTGCCGCCAACGCCATGCAGACATCCACATAGGTGGCTGCGAACCATAGTCGACGTCCATGGGGCTTGCCGCCAACCATAGTCGACGTCCATGGGGCTTGCCGCCAACATGTAGTCAGTAGCAGTCGATGCCGCCGTCTACATAGGATCCGAGGCAAGTCAAGAAATGGTCAAATGGGCCTTATTGGGCCATGGAACCACGCGGGGATGGGCCAAATCTCGCGTCTACAAATGCCCCTCCGAGACATCCGATGTTGCAGGGGAGCAGAGCGGACTGAATGGTTTGTGTCTCGGTAAACAAAGGATGCAGAGATTTAATGGAAGGGCCATCTCCGAGGATAGGAATTCTAGCAAGCCATACGAAGGATTTAGGCTAGAAATAAATGATGAATTGTCTGAGAGACCAATGAGGATAAGAGGGAGAGTGATCTACCCGTGTAACTACAACTTCAACCCAACGTTAGGGTCCCTGGCATTGCCATGTTGGACTTTGACTAGTTTCTGGTGTGTTTGAGTCAAAGGAGTTGTAATATGATGGTTGAATCGAGAGAGTCTCATAACCGAAGCTCGTGTGGGCTCGCTGACCTAATTAGGACGTCTGTCCAGATTTAGGGGGTTGTGGAGACAAGGGATTGGTTGCTCTCTCAAAGGACTATCAAAAGATTCTAACTGGAATCAATGTTTGGAAAGCCTGAAGTCCAGAAATAAGCTCATGACTGGAGAAGGTTCACGTGAATTCAACAAGGCTGCTTGATTACTTGTGATATGCACGGTGGGACAAGTGGAGAAGGGGAACAACAAAGACCTAAAATCGGCTCAAATATTCAAGAAAGAGGTGCTGACTCGGTAGGCCACCTGAGCTGGGGAGCCACAGAGTGATTGAGGAACATCTCCATTTTTTTTTTTTTTTTGAGTTAGTAAGAAAGCAGTTAGCAGTGAAATACTAAATGCATACTGGTGTGGGTTTCCTATCTAAAATGCAAGTTAGAACCAGAGGAAATTTCTTAAGGCCAACAAATAACTGAGAGATCGCAAACCCGTCATGGTTTTTGGTAAAGGGGAACTCGGGGTTCACGGTCGCCAAGTTATTCGCCTCTGGTGGGGTCCTATGTTAGACATACCTGTGTAACACTCATGGTCGCATGAGTGTTCTGAAGTTGGAGCGCAGCTTATGCTTAAATATCTGCAAGACAACTTGAAGCACAAGATATAGAAATAATAATCCATATGGAACAATGAAGCTTTGAAAATTCCGGCATGTTAACGTCCAGATCGTATGCCTCCAACACACAGTTGACGTCAACATGATGGGCCGTCTAGATGGGTAGGAATCCACATAAGCCGCCGTCAATAAACTCCTAACGGAAACGGATCTTGACGTTTACAAACCAGCGCATTAAACCAAAAAAATAGCTATTGGAAGGCCATAAGGACTCTTCCTTCTCCTTCCTTCGTCCCCTCCTCCCTCAACTGCGAACCAGAGGGCTTTGGGACAAACTGAAGCAGCAGAATGGCCTCCTCATCGACTGGAGCATCCACAAGCATGAACCCGAGAATTCTGAGTGAGGTTCCGGGGCATTTAAGCACCCGATTGGCCAATGGGGAGGTACGTACTGTTCATTTTGCTTCTTCTTAGGCTGAAAATGCCCCAAAACTTTTTCTCATGGTATTCATGGATGTGCAGGAGGTGCCTGCCTTCCCGAGCCAGGGCCAGGTGCGAGTCTTCTTCTGGCTGATGAACTTGATGAACGTAATAACCCTAGACATGAGGAGTTTCATCGGGGCATGGAATCTGAGCTTTATGGTGGTGTTGGCGAAGAATATGAAGGACATGTGGTGGGGATTTGACACCCTGGGAGCACTCGTGGAGCCGTGGCATCCACACACGCACACGTTCGTGTTCCAGGGGTTCGAAGCGAGCATGCTACTAGAAGAGGTGGAATTGTTTCTGGGGTGGAGGCGCTGCCTGGAGTACGATGGGATGACTCCTCTTCTCTCGTGGGAAGAGATCCTCGCAGACATCGTACAGGACAAGAAAGAGGTGCTGAGGATGACGAACAAGCATGGGATCTTCCTGAACCGACTGGCCTGGTGGTTGATCCAGCATGCGAGGGAGATTGGCGGAGAGAGAGCGACCTGAGGATTGACACTCTATCTCGCTGGCGTCTTCCTATTCCCCACTAGTGGTGACTTCCTCCTCTATGAGCACGTGGGAGTCCTATCTTTGCTATGGCGCAGGCAGTCACTTGCCCCTACAGTGCTGGTGCACCTTTACAGCTCCCTGACCACGATGAGCTTAGGCGGACGCACATGCGGGAGCTTGTTCCTGCTTTAGGTATGGATGGAAGCTCATTTGAAATTTTATTTCGTAGAGAAGCAACCTACCCCCTCCAGAATCTTCCTTCGGAGTTCAGTGCACTACAGCAGGGCATGGTATGAGCCAGAGGATGAGATCAAGTGTGTAACCACACACTTGAAGAGCAGAGACGCCTGGTGAGACTACTTGGGGTACTTTCCAGTGGAGGACTTCATTGTCAGACCACTGTTCATGAGGACTATTGAGTTCAAGGTTCGAACCATGGAGGACAGAGATTTGTGGCTAGTGGTGTACCAACCACATCGGTGCCAGTGTCAGCTCGGAATACCACGGGGAATTCCAGTTTCATCCCATTGCACCGACTTGATCATCCCAGGGAGGAATGAGTGGTTTATGAAGAAGGCTAAGAAAACTTGGGAGAGACACACAGTGAGTAAGAAGGTGGGCCAGGCATTGCAGAAGAGCTGGGAGAAGATATGGAAATATGAGGAGAACATTGGCACCATTCGCCCCATTTCTTGTGATTTCTTTATGGCTCGTAGAGCGAAATGATGCACTTTCCCACTTTCAATAAGTGTAACACAAGTTAGAATGAATAAATAATGAGTTGCATTGTGTTCAATTGTGTTGAATTGTTTGAATTGTGTGGAGTGGAGTGAATGTTGCTTTAAATGGGCTTTAATGGTGCTGATTTGAGTATACTAAAGCACTGAAGACGAATTGTTGGCGTCCACATCGATGGCCGCTGACGACCTGTCGACATCCACACTGTGGCCGCTAAGGGCCAGACAGAGAATAGACGTCCAGAGAAGTGGCCGCCTACTTCAAAGTAGACGTCCACAACCTGGCCATCGCATAGAGTACGGGGTCTGATAGGGTTACCTCGGGGCAAGATATCGACGTCCACAGGATCGCCGTTAGCAAGGAATGGACGGCCACTGGGCTACTGTCAAGGAAAACTAAACGGCCAGGGCTTGACGTCAATTTCAAAAATCTGCTTTTTGTCAAACTTACGATTCTCCCGGCACCTTTTTACCTTCAAACCCGCCGGAGACCCCCCTTCTTCCCTCATTCTCTCACACACAACTTTTCCACTCTCTAAATCATCCAAACTCCCTAACCTTTTCTCTCTTTTTTCCTCGAACTGTAATTGGACTGAACTGAAATGTGATGGTGAGGGGGAAGAGGTTGATGCTCCGGGGCCGTCGCCAACCGGAGGAAGAAGAAAGAGAAATGACAGGGGAAGAAAACACAATGGAGGAGGAAATGGAGGCGGAGGCCGGTGGTGGCAGCGCGCCGGAGGGGGAGGAGACTCCAGGCGATGAAGAGGGAGAGGAGACGGAGGCGGAAGGGGCCCGGAGACACCCACGCCAGCCAAAGGTAGGCCTTCTAACTCTGGAAACTTGTGTGGATGTGTTGTAATCAGTGGAAAAGAGAGGGGAAATAGGGGGAAGTCTGTCTGGTGCAACTGGAACCCGACGTCAACATCGGTTGACGTTGGGTTCCATCGGACGTCCAAGGGATTGGCGTCAAGAATATCTTGACGTCAATATCAAGGACATTAACTGATGAACAAGACGACCACCATCTGACCGTTAACTCTTGTTAAACGGCCTGCCCTTGGATGCCAACAATTGTTTAATGGAAATCGATGCTGACGTTGACTTTTTTGTGTGTTTTGTAGGGAAAAGGCAGAATGAGGAGTCAGGTGACGTGGGACCTATGCTGGGCGTGGTACCGGGAGTTGCCGGAGACCCAGCAGATGAGGATTTCTCAGATGGGGTTTGGGCAGTTGCTGGCGATGCGCCCCTTCCATGTGGACATGCCGTACTTGGAGGCGCTCCGGGAGAGATGGGATGAGGATTGCAAGGCATTCATCATGCCTTGGGGACACATGATACCCACGTTAGAGGACATGGCGTATCTGACTGGACTGCCGGTTCAGGAAGAGCCGGTAGTCAGACAGGAGAGGAGGGACTACTACGACGACGTAGTAGAGCTTTTGGGAGCGGAGTTTGTGGCGGGACGGAGGAGGCCGATCCGGAGCATCCTGCTCGGATCGTTGTCACAGGCAGTAGGGTTGAGGGGAGGGAGGAGAGGACCCCTGGAGACCCTTGAGGAGTTCAGCACTGTGGTCCGGAGGTCGATCCAGCTAGGGGACAGGAGCGAGGAGCGGTCCATGCGGATCTTCGTGGCTTACCTCTTTGGATGGCTCCTTTTCGCAACGCAGTCATCCCAGTGAACTGCAAGTTCGTACTGCTTCTCCAGGACTTGGAGCAGGCGGGCAGGTATGCGTGGGGTGCCACGATGCTGGGGAATCTCTTCTCACTCCTCCCCAGCAGCTCGCGGCATTCTCAGAGCACCGGGGGCTTCACCCCTTTTCTACAGGTATGCAAATTTCCTTTAATGCTCATCATTGAATTGAATTGAATTGAACTGCCTGACTGACATCTTTTCTTCTTCTTGCTTTACAGATCTGGGGGTACACCCACTTCCCCATGGGGTGCGGTGTACAGAGAGAGGGGAGCCAGGCCATGGTGCCCCTCATGGTGAGGTGGGAGGTGACGCCGGATCCGAGGGTGATGGATCGGCGTGCGGAGGATGTACGGGCAGGACTGGACCACTACCCCCATGATCAAGTATGAATCTTGATTAGCACTCCTTCTTTATTGCTTGCTCCTTTGATGTGACTAACCAATTTCTCCTTGCAGGTGGTTTGGACCCCGTATATGGGGGAGGCCGACGCTTCTCACCCAGCGGTGGCGGCAAGGAGGACCGGGTCGGTGTTCGGGTCCCTTGATGACATCGTGTCATTGGGAGACCCATCCATGGCGCGGGGAGGGCTACCGCGACCAGAGGCATCGACGGCATCGAGACCTCCATTCCCAGACCAGCGTCGGGAGAGGGAGGAGGAGGAGGTGAGTAGCTCACATAGGCAGAGGCCTAGTGAGGGGGAGAGAAGAGAGGAGTGAGGAGCGAGGCTCCAGATGTAGCACCAGGGGTATGCCCCTGTCATGATATGTACAGAACTTTATTCCTTTAGTGGATTTTTGTGGACTTAGTCATTTTGTGTGCTTGAATGGTTTGCCAGTGTCGCTTTGATTCCTGCATCCACAACACTTAAAGGAAAAAAGTTAGTGTAGATCTGTCTTTAGCCCCTTGCCTAAATGATGTACCTTTCTTGAGATCTGGTCAAGGGGTGAATTTCTAATTAAAGATAAGAACACAAATAAAATACTGAAAGGAAATATGTACATGCATTTTTTTTGGCTTTTTGATTTTTTTGTGTTTTTTTTTGGATTTTGATTTAAAAAGGAAAAATATGTACACGGTAAAACTATACACATGTGTTGGCCCTTTTGGTACGACAGAAAGCTAACCTAGAGGGGGGGGGGGGTTGAATAGATTTTCTGAAATCTGAAACAGAAACTTAAACACAGAAAATTATCACTTCAAAGTTTGGTTAGTTTAGTGTGATAAAGAGTAGCAGTGCGGAAGCAAATAAACAATCACACAAAAGACACAAGGAGTTTATCCTGGTTCGGCCCTTCCCACATGGAAGTCTTACATCCAGTCCCCAAGCAACCTCTTGGGATTTCACTAACCAAGGGTACAGTCCCCCTCAAGGACACTACAACACCCAGCACCCCAGCTGGTCTTCTTCTCTTTCCCGGGCAAGAAGGCAGCCCACTTCTTTTCTAGGCTCAGAAGCAAACCTACTGGTACAAACCCCAGTGCGGTTCTACTAGACACAAACCCCTAGTTGGGTTACTCACTGTATACAGTCCTACAGTTGGATAGAAATCTTTCTTAGAAAAGAAAGATCAGACTGAGAGCTATTACAAGATGAACACTCAGGACTTAGCTCACAGTCACAGACTCTCCCCTAAGATTACAATGAGCACAAGGAGAAAAAAGAAGAGAGAAGAGAAAGCTTGAAGGTTTGAATGCTTGAGACGCTTTTGCTTGCTTCTTCTTGGCCCAGGCTCTTTCTCTCTTTCTTTGAGTGTATGTGGCATTGAGGTTGCTCACTGGATGTACACTCCTTCAAAGATTTTCAGGAAAGCTCTCTATTTGATCTTCAGCCTTGCTTCATCTTTTATATGCGAGGCTTTGAATAGATCCGTTGAAGAGATCCGTTGGAGCTCTTCTAGACGTTGCTGATCTTCTGCTCATTTGTCTTAATCACCCTCTTGTGATCTTCAAGATCTATGAGCATGGAAGAGAGTGTTAGCATAAAAGGAGTGTTTATAATAAACTGTGCATACTACTGTGTTTCTGCTCACTTGACAGGAATAGTAGGTCATATATCTTTTTCTGACAGGAAACTGAGATACGCAAGCCTTTTGTCAGAAGACATTTGACTTTTCATTTAGGCGCGAAAAGCACTTTAAATCATTAGAGAAATCGATGTGAGTATGACTTATGAAATCGTTATGATCAAGTGTTTACCGGAGAAATCGTTATGAGCACTTAACAAGTCGTTATAGAAAACAAATCATTGTATTCGTTAAAGGAATCGTTATGAATACCGAAGAAATCGTTATGAGCGCTAAGGAAATCATTATGAGCGCTAAAGAAATCGTTGCGTCTATAAAAGGAATCGTTCTGAGATCGATTTCTTAACAAATCGTTATGGCCACTTAGCGAATCATTCTGAGATCGATTTCTTAACAAATCGTTATGGCCACTTGGCGAATCATTCTGAGATCGATTTCTTAACAAATCGTTATGGCCACTTAGCGAATCGTTCTGAGATCGATTTCTTAACAAATCATTAAGGCCACTTAAGAAATCGTTGTGAGATCGATTTCTTAACAAATTGTTATGGTCACTTAGCGAATCGTTATGAGATCGATTTCTTAACAAATCATTATGGCCACTTAGCGAATCGTTCTGAGATAGATTTCATAACAAATCGTTATGGCCACTTAGTGAATCGTTCTGAGATCGATTTCTTAACAAATCGTTAAGGCCACTTAAGAAATCGTTGTGAGATCGATTTGTTAACAAATTGTTATGGCCACTTAGCGAATCGTTCTGAGATCGATTTCTTAACAAATCGTTAAGGCCACTTAAGAAATCGTTGTGAGATCAATTTCTTAACAAATTGTTAAGGCCACTTAAGAAATCGTTGTAGCACTTTTTTAAAAATCAATTAAAACCAAATCGTTGTAGCGCTTATTAATTTTGGCACTTGAACTGAAATCGATGTATATAGATTAGACATCGATTTTATCATTTTAGTGCGCCAATTATTGCATCAAAGTGAGACTCAACATTTTGCTATGAGATTGATGTGACACAGATGAAACAAAATATTCAATTTAAATTACATCATAAATTTTGTTAGCACCAAAATATGAAGGTAATAAAGAGTGGTTCAACAATCTCCCCCTTTTTGGTGATGACAAAATTTATGTGAATTTTCTGACAATTATATGAAGCATAGAAAAAACAGAAAATTCATAGAAGATACAAATTCTCCCCCTTTTTGTCACTAACCAAAAAGGAAGGATCTTACCATGCATTCTTTCCCTTTAAAAGAATTCTTACCATCGAGGGTTCAACAATAATAGACATTTAATGAATGACTCCCCCTTAGTCTGTGCTCCCCCTGAATGAGAGATTCCACCTAAATGAAACTTGCAAATAATTGTTAGTAATAAAGAACAATTTAATTTTTGTGACTACTCTTTCTTCAGATGTGATTTGAATGAAGAGTCTGCAGTCACTCCTGTCTTAAGCATCCTTGGTTTTTGATGCTCCAAGGCTAACCTGCAAGTAAATTACTCAAAGGTAGGTACCCAAATCCTTTTGGGTCCTTGATGGTTAGATGTATGAAAATATCCTTTAGGGATCCAAACTAAGTGTCTTGTTGTGCAGGTGTTTACAGTGTGTCTTAGTTTATTGCAATGAGAACAACAATGAATATAGATTGTTTTGTTGTTCTTATTTTCTTTGTGCTGAGTTTTTAGAACGTGATTTCTGTAAACTTTTTCTTTTACAGGGGCCTTTTTCTGGGGCATCTTGGTTTCTTTTACAAATTTTGGTAGTGGATATTTTTCTGGAATCATGGCTTGTTTTCCTTTTTCTGGAGGTATGTATCCAAGCCCTTGTTTGTTATTTCCAGATTTTGATCCCTTTAAGCATATGGCTAAGGATGTTTTCCCTTCAGTTAATTTTCTAACTGATTCTTTTAAATACATATTTTCTTGAGTTAGAGTTTTTAATTTTTCTTCTAACTCTAACTTCTCATTATTCTTGCTTTTCAAATCTTCATTTAAAAGATAATTTTTATCTTTACAATCTTTTAATTGTTCTTCTAGTTGCTCCAATTCGGATTTAAGATCAGAATTGGTGTTTTCCAAGCAAGTAGAGTTGTTTTTCAGATTTTTTAGTTCTTTTACAACCCCCTTATATTTTTCATATAGTTCATTAAAAACTTCTTCTAAGTCTTCTGATTCTGACCCTGAATCTGTGCAAGAATTTAAAAAAGAGTCAGAATGTACCTCATCTAGTCCCACCATGAGGGCTAGATTTACCTGCTCCTTTTCGGAATCTGAGCTTGATGATTCTGAGCTTGTGACCTCATCATTTTCCCAAGCAGCTGCCATGCCTCTTTTTTTAAATTTCTTATGCTGCTTCTTGGGCTTCTTAGTTTGACTAGTCTTCTTGAGTCTTGGACAATCCGGTCTCAGATGCCCAGGTTTTTTGCATTCATAGAAGACTGGTTCTTTCTCCTTTTTCTCCTTTCTTTGGATCCTTCTTGATCTATTTTTCTTCTTCTTTAAAATCTTCTGAAGCTTGTACAATACTTCATCAGCATCATTATCTTCAGAATCTGCATTTTGGAAACTAGAAGAGGAAGAGGTGGAAGGAGCAGCTACAACCTTAAGAGCATCAGTACATTTCTTCTTACATGAGCTTTCAGACAATCACTCCATATTTATTTCATGTGCCATGAGAGAACCTATTAAATTATCAATCGACAATTTGGTTAAATCATGGGCCTCTTCAATAGCAGTTACTTTAGGTGTCCATGAAATAGTTAAGGACCTAAGTATTTTTCTAACGGTTTCTTCATTAGAAAGAATTTTTCCAAGAGAATTTAAACCTACTACTATGCTTGAAAATCTATTATACATAGTAGTGATATTTTCGTTTTGAAGCATTTTAAATTGTTCATACTGTGAAACAAGAATATCTATCCTAGTTTGTTTCACTTTACCTGTTCCTTCATAAGTTATCTGCAGCTTATCCCATATTTCTTTGTCTGATTTACATGCAGATACTCTACTAAATTCTCTTTTGGATAAAGCACAACATAAGTAGTACTTAGATTTAAAGTTTAAAGATAATTTACTTTTATCTGCTGCTGTAATGGCAGTAGTGCCTGGAATAGGAACAATAACATAATCACCTACCTCGATTACCTGCCACAGATCAAAGTCTGTGCCTCGAATAAAGCATTCCATTCTCATCTTCCAATATTGGTAGTCCTCTCCATCAAAGAATGGAGGTCTGGTGATTGATTGACCTTCAGCATATCCTTGAGCTGCCATGGATCTTTGCTCTAAGATCGTTGGATCTTCTTTGAATGTTCAGAGACCCGCTCTGATACCACTTGTTGGCCCTTTTGGTACGGCAGCAAGCTAACCCAGAGGGGGGGGGGGTGTAGCGACCCTCATTATACCGGTACGGTTATACCAACCCACGTCGGTATAGCGAGTGTTGCCATAGTGGGACATTTACCCAACAATAACATTCAACTGAGATACACGTGAATATAAGAACAGAGTAGCAGAAGTAAAGGACTACTGTCTTCATTTCATTCATCATCCACATTTAAACATACATGATTTGATAACAATTAAGAACTAAAAGTCCACATAATTAAATTTCTGAAAATTTAAAACATAAATGTCCACACTTATACATTCCCATTCCATAGTAATTCTAATACAACGTTGCAATTACATACTATGAAAATCTCAAAATGTCACAAGCACTCCAACTGTCTAATCTCCACGCTCGGAGTCGGTCTCCAACGCCTCCTCTGCAAGCGTGTCGTCACCAACTACACCTGTACGCCGAAGCAAGTAATGAGTCTAAAAGACTCAGCAAGTATTCTACACATACCGCACATGCACATATCATGGTAGGTTTTGCATACACACTCATAAGACACAACATGTAGCATGCTTGACATTTAATTTCTCAACCTATCATGGTGAATCTACAATTAAACACATGGATTATGCTTTCAGATTTATAGAAATAGAATCACCTATCACATGCTTTCTATTCATTCCTCACATATAAATTCTACCTTTAACCAACTAAGACATGAAAGCCATTAACATAAATTTCCGAACATGCATGAAAGGAAACACACCTAACATGCAATCTACACATTACTACGCATATACATGACCATTTTACATGCTTTAAGCTTGCTGATTTTACCTGCTCAAGTAACCATAATCTAATACATGAGAGCTACAACAACGATTAAGTCACAACATGTGAACAATCGAT
Organism: Colocasia esculenta; assembly: GCA_014218235.1. NCBI lineage: Eukaryota > Viridiplantae > Streptophyta > Magnoliopsida > Alismatales > Araceae > Colocasia > Colocasia esculenta. Next base: position 31,179,755 of record CM024758.1, read on the forward strand.
TATGGAAGTTGTTTATACATGCTTAACAATTATCCCTAGCATGGATTCTAGTCATTTTGCATACATAACATGATCGTAACATAGTAAAGCTATTGTTTAAGCATGGTTTCAGATTTGTCCTAACATGGATTACACACTCACATCCTCACATTTTGGTTTCACATTTTACACAATTTCCAATTCGCATATTTTACACTTTACACATACACTTTTACACATTGTTCACATTCACATTTTTCACATGAACACATACACATTCACATTTAGTGCCGTGACACATAGTCCAAACCACCAAAGAAGGACACAACACATCAAATCACATAGACGCCATCTAGGCAATACAATGGTGACTCTTGGACTGCGCAGACCGGGAGAACAAGTCTCCACCCTAACCAGTGGTACTTGTCCACCTCCAGGATTTCCCCCTAATGCCCTTAGGGTCACTTGCACATTGAACCTTCTTAGGGGGACTTTTCCCTGATACGGTTCCACTACCCTCTGCGGAAGCAGTGTCACATTTGGCACAAGTTACACATTACACATTTTTTTTTACCGATTTTACCACATAGGTTTACACATATCATTCTCATTTCATTCACTTTCTCACTCACATGCACATTTCTCTGTTTTTCCTAACATGGCACTATAATTACAGAATCTTAGCACTCAAAAAATTGCGCTAATCAGGTGGCTATACACAAAACAAATCATTTTACAACGGCATGCATTAGTTTTGCAATTTCACATGGGAAATTCATATTGTATCATCTACTAGTCCAAATGACCTGAAATTTTAACCACAAGCTATTTTCGGGTTTAGGATCCCACATACAAAATTTCAGATTTTTCTGAGCTAAAACGGAGTTACAGAAAATCTAACATTAATTTCACATACTATCCGCAATTTGATTTAACATGGAGTTAAACACAAGCACAGTTTTAACCACTCACTGTCTGAACCCTAACAGGCATGGAACTACAAAATTTATACCTGAATTTATTGGCCAACACACAATTTACAGAAGATTTATTGCGACTTACGCATGATTTCCGTTTTCCCCAAAACGGGAAAATTCGATAGATCACATAAGCATGGAAAAATTTCAGAACTCAGGGCATAGACAAGGTTGTACACACATGGTCTAATGAAATTAGGGCAACATGATTTTACCATGGATTATCAGGAAAATGGTAAGCACATACACATGTACATTCTTCCACATGCTTTTAAATATATAAATAAGTTCTACCATCCACAAAATAAATGTACATTCACATTTCCATCCATCACATTAGCTAATATACATAGCATATAAGAGATTACATTATATCCTCATCGTGAAACATATCGAAATTATCCACATAGAAGGGCAGAACAGCTTGCTGTTCTGCTCAGATGAACTTGGCGGCGGTCTCTGGCCGCTAGTTCAGTGTCAACGGCATAATCGATGGACGCTAAGCATCATCTTAGCGTCAAGGGACATTGCCGTTAATGTCAGGTCTGTGCAGAACACAGACCCGAGCTCCAAAGATGAGGTGAATGTGGGGGTCTAGGACATGAGGGAAAATGTATAAAAATGGTAAAACCATCCTAGACACATACATGAACACTATGGGTAGGGTACTTGCCTCTAGAAAATTCACCAGACGGATCTAGGGCTCGGTGAAGCTCTCCTAGGGCTGTCCCAAGAAGCTCTTAGAAACGCTTTACTCCGGCTTCCTGAGCAAGCTCCAGTGCCTTCCGAGGTCGGGGAGGCCTTCCTCGTCGATCCAGCAAACTCCTTGAAGCAGCAGGTGGCCGGATCAAGCTCCAGAAGTTCGGATTTTGGGCTGTAAAGAGTGGGGTTTCTCACAGTCCGAAAATAGGTTTTCTCTCCTTCCTCTCTTGCAAAGGGGCAAAAGAAGTGCTAGGGCTGTGGAAATGGGTCTGAATATAGAAGAGGGGTTCTCTTGTAACGCAGGGGTGACAAGATGGCCTTTCAGACTGTTGGGGACAGCTCCCCAATGGTTGGGGTAGCTTGCTCCCGGAATTATGGGCTCTGCAACGCATGCTGGTCAAGAAGTTGGTGTCCACATCGTTGGACGCTGAGATTAGTGTTGGCGTCCATGGGGTTGATGCTGACACCACATCGACGTCATGATATTGACGCCAATATGGCCTTCGGCTAGAAGTCTAAAACATGCAAAAACCCATGCACATCTTGTATATATACATGTAATATCTATATGGTATCGTGCACACACTACCATCAAGCAATACATACATTATTTATACTTAAATTGTACACATACACACATAAGTATACTAACTAATACATGCGTAGATACAAACATACGTTCGTATACAACATGAATGATTTACATGTATTACATTAATGCAATAAAATTCGAGGGCCTTACACCCTCTCCCCCTTAAAAGAAACTTCGTCCTCGAAGTTAGAACGACGCTACTCAAACAAAAGGGGATACTTCTTCTTCATTGCATCCTCAAGCTCCCAAGTAGCCTCCTCTCGTGAGAAGTTCCGCCATAGAACTTTCACCGACGCAATACTCTTGTTTCGGAGATGTTGAACCTTCCGGTCAAGAATAGCTACTGGTTGCTCGACATACGAAAGATCTGGCTGAATCTCCACTGGCTCATGACTAATCACATGAGACGGATCTCAGACATACTTCCTGAGCATAGATATGTGGAATATAGGGTGAACGCTAGCCAAAGCTGGGGGTAATGCTAGCTCATATGCCACGCTGCCCAAACGTCTGAGAATCTCATATGGGCCAATGAACCTAGGGCTCAACTTACTATGCCTGCCAAATCTGACAACACCTTGAGTAGGTGATATCTTCAAGAAGACATGATCGCCAACCTCGAACTCAAGATCCTTCCTCCTGTTGTCGGCATAGCTCTTCTGCCTATCCTGTGCCGCAACAAGCCTCTTCCTGATAAGCTGGACCTTATCCGAAGTCTCCTGAACTAACTCTGGACCGATCAACTGCCTATCACTAGTCTCCTCCCAACATAAAGGAGATCTGCAGGGCCTACCATACAACGCCTCAAATGGAGCCATACTAATACTCGCATGAAATCTGTTGTTGTATGCGAACTCCACTAGAGGTAAATGGCGCTCCCAATCATCCTTCCAATCCAGAACACACGCTCTCAACATATCCTCGAGCGTCTGGATAGTCCTTTCGAACTGTCCATCAGTCTGGGGATGAAACGCTGAACTGAGCTTTAGCTCCGAACCTAAAGCATCCTGAAGACCCTTCCATAACCTCGAAGTGAATCTCGGATCTTGATCCGAAATGATCGACTTCGGCACACCATGCAATCTAATGATACCACTAACATACAATCTAGCTAGACTCTCTACTGACTGCTTCTTCTTCATAGGCAAGAAATAAGCAGTCTTCGAGAATCTATCCACAACTACCAAAATCGAGTCATTGCCCCTTCTAGATCGAGGCAAACCCGAAACAAAGTCCATAGTGACAGCTTCTCACTTCCACACTGGGATGTCCATCCTTTGCATAAGGCCGGATGGTCGCTGTCGCTCGGCCTTCACTTGCTGACACACTAGACATCTAGACACATAATCTGCAACATCCTTCTTCATGCCGGACCACCAAAATGACCTCTTCAGATCTTGGTACATCTTAGTGTTACCCGGATGAATAGAGAATCGTGATCTGTGAGCCTCTGCTAACACATGCTCACGGACATCTGCTAAATCGGGGACACAAACACGGTGCTGAAATCTAATCACACCGTCCTCATCACGAGCAATGCCTGCCTTGCCCACTAACTCTAAGAGTCTAGGGTCAGCTCCCTGTTGCTCGATCACCTCATCCAAAACCGAGGACCTAAGAGATAATTGAGCTACAAAAGCCTGACATAGCGATGGCTCTAACTCAGTCAATGCGCAAGCCGCATCCTCCAACATCTTCCAATCCTGCTGGAGAGATGGCCTCTTTCTATTAAGAGCATCCGCTACAACATTCGCTTTTCCAGGGTGATACTGAAGGTCGAAGTCATAGTCCTTCAAGAACTCGATCCATCTCCTCTGCCTCAGGTTTAATTCCTTTTGGGAGAAAAGATACTTCAAGCTCTTGTGGTCGGTAAACACCTCAAATCTGACGCCATAAAGATAGTGCCTCCAGATTTTTAGTGCATGAACCACTACTGCGAGCTCCAAGTCATGGGTCGGATAGTTCCTCTCATGCTCCTTCAACTGACAGGAAGCATAAGCCACTACCCTTTCCTGCTGCATGAGCACACAGCCTAAACCAATCCGAGACGCATCCGTGTACATAGCAAAACCCTCTACACCGCTCGGTAAGACTAACACCGGGGCTGTCATGAGCTTAGTCTTCAATAATTGAAAACTACTCTCACACTTCTCGGACCAAATAAACTTCACTCCCTTTCTGGTAAGCTGAGTCAAAGGGGCGGCGATGGATGAAAATCCCTCAATGAATCGCTGATAGTAACCAGCTAAACCAATAAAACTATGAATCTCCGAAGGGGTCTTGGGAATCTCCCAATCCATAACTGCCTGGACCTTTGCTGGATCAACTGCAACACCAGCGCCGGAGATAACATGCCCGAGGAAATGAACCTCGCGCAACCAAAAATCGCACTTGCTGAAGTTGGCATACAACTTGTGCTCACGAAGAACCTCTAACACTATCCTCAAATGCTGACAGTGTGTGGCCTCATCCGGAGAGTAGACCAACACGTCATCAATAAACACTACGACAAAGCTATCTAGGTAAGGCCTAAACACCCTGTTCATGAGATCCATGAACGCTGCAGGGGCATTAGTCAATCCGAAAGGAAGGACCAAAAACTCATAATGTCCATAACGGGTTCTAAATGCCGTCTTGGACACATCCTCACTCCGAATTCTCAACTGATGATAACCAGATCGCAAGTCAATCTTAGAGAAGACTGATGCCTCTCGCAACTGGTCAAACAAATCATCAATACGAGGTAAGGGATACCTGTTCTTCACAGTCACTTGGTTCAACTTCCTATAGTCAATGCATAACCTAAGTGACCCATCTTTCTTCTTGACGAACAATACAGGTGCGCCCCAAGGGGAAACACTAGGGCGAATAAATCCCTTATCAAGCAACTCCTGCAACTGCCTCCTCAACTCGGCTAACTCCGCAGGTGCCATCCGATATGGAGCCTTCAAGATCGGAGAGGTGCCCGGAAGCAACTCTATGGTAAACTCTATCTCTCTATCTAGTGGCAATCCAGACAAGTCATCAGGAAAGACATCTGGAAAATCCTGCACTACCTCAATCTCCACAAGAGTAGGTGACTCATCAGCCTCTGGTACTAACACCACACTGGCAAGAAAAGCGTCACAACCCTTGTTCACCATGCGCATCGCCTTCATGGCAGAGATGACCATCTTTCCCGCCCAGTTCCTTGGCAAGGGGTGAGAGAACTCATCCTCACCAGGAATGCGGAAAGCGATCCTCTTCCGACGACAATCCACTAACGCATAGTGCTCCTCTAGCCAATCCAGACCAAGAATAGCATCATAGTCCTTCATCTTTAGCAAGAAGAAACACCCATCTAGGACTCTATCCTCAATGCACACAGGTAACGACGGAATGCACTTCCTAGTCGATACAGTACCCGCAGGGGTGTGCACAGACAAAGGGACCTCTAACTCCTCAGACTCTATGCCTGACTCTAGGGCTAACTGCCTAGCGAACTGCTTGGAAATGAACAAGTGAGTAGCACCCGTATCAAACAAAACCCGAGCGTGCACACCTAAAAGCAAAACCGTACCTTCGGTGACATGCTCCGCCTGCTCGGCGTCCTCGCGAGCTAAAGCAAACACTCGAGCTGGGGCTCGAGGCCTTCCTGGTCTTCCTGTAGCTGGCGCTGCTGCCGCTACAGCTGGGGCTGGCGCTCTAGGCTGAACTCCCTGCTGAAGTCTTGGGCAATCTTTGATCTTGTGGTCGCTGCTCCAGCACTTCAAGCACTTGCCCGTAATCATCCAACACTCGGTACCACCATGTGTCTTCCCACAGTGGGGACACTCTTTCTTCACACCAGGGGAACGTACAGAAGGTACCTGAGAACTGCCGACTGTTACGGATCGTTGTGGTGTTTGGTATACCGTTTTCTTCTTGTCTTGCTGCTGGAATGTCACTGCTGGCCTCTTCTGCGAAGCCTTCTTTTCCTCCAGATATTGCTCCATCTCTCCCTCCTGCCTACACGCAGCACTAAGGGCCTCGTCCAACGTGTGGTGGTCAAACGCCACGAGTCTCGTCCGCAGTGATGGCTTGAGTCCCATCACGAACTTCTTTGTCTTTCTGCGCTCGTCCGCCACGATATGAGGTGCATATTTAGAGAGTTCAGAAAATCTTGCCTCATATTCCAGCACAGTCATGGAGCCTTGAGCCAAAGATAGGAATTCCTGCTCCATCCGATCTTGCACATGCTCGGGGACGAACTTGGCCCGAAAGAGCCTCACAAACTCGTCCCAAACAACGTCGATAGCTCCGTCCTCAAATCGGGTACGCAGCAATGAAGCACACCATACATCAGCTCTTTCCTGCAATACACCTTCGTAAGCTCCGACTAACAGTCTAACTAAAAAAAACATACAATCATACAAAATCAACACATACCTGTAGCATGTAGGTGGCCAATGTAACCTTGTCCTCCTCTGCATACCTGATGGCTCGGAAGATCTTTTCTATCTCCCTCATCCAGCTTTCAGCCAACAACGGATCACTCTCCCCCTTAAAAGAGGGTGGCAGCATCCTCTTGAATCTCTCCATGGTAGAAGGTCCACCATGGTCCTGAGCTGGTACTTGAGCCTGCTACAGTACCCATTAAGCAATACACAATCAATATAATATCACACATTCAAATAAAACAGATAATAGTTCATTTTATTGTTCTAACCTGAGCCTCCAACTGAGCCTGGAGTGCTGCCTGGGTATGAGCCTGCGTCTGCATGGCTTGCACTAAACCTTGCATGAACACTCCATAGTCCACAGGTGGCGATGGGGAAGTACAGGACCTGGCGGTGCCGGGGCCTACTGCTCCGCCCGCTCGTCACGTCGTGGCTCATCCTCACGGGTCGGCGCTCTGCCACGCCTACCTCTCAAAGCCATGGCTGTAATAAAATTTCAGCCACTATTAGAGCTAGGTCACTAAGTTTCCTAACCATTTTCTTATCTATTTTTCATTCATTATTAATCAATTTTACACATGTGGACATACTTAGCATGCAATGAAGATGATGACTTAGGTACATTCATGTGCAATCTCAATCGGTCGCTCTGATACCAATCTCTGTAGCGACCCTCATTATACCGGTACGGTTATACCAACCCACGTCGGTATAGCGACAGTGGGACATTTACCCAACAATAACATTCAGCTGAGATACACGTGAATATAAGAACAGAGTAGCGGAAGTAAATGACTACTGTCTTCATTTCATTCATCATCCACATTTAAACATACATGATTTGATAACAATTAAGAACTAAAAGTCCACATAATTAAATTGCTGAAAATTTAAAACATAAATGTCCACACTTATACATTCCCTTTCCATAGTAATTCTAATACAATGTTGCAATTACATACTATGAAAATCTCAAAATGTCACAAGCACTCCAACTGTATAATCTCCACGCTCGGAGTCGGTCTCCAACACCTCCTTTGCAAGCGTGTCATCACCAACTACACCTGTACGCCGAAGCAAGTAATGAGTCTAAAAGACTTAGCAAGTATTCTACACATACCGCACATGCACATATCCTGGTAGGTTTTGCATACACATTCATAAGACACAACATGTAGCATGCTTGACATTTAATTTCTCAACCTATCATGGTGAATCTACAATTAAACACATGGATTATGCTTTCAGATTTGCAGAAATAGAATCACCTATCACATGCTTTCTATTCATTCCTCACATATAAATTCTACCTTTAACCAACTAAGACATGAAAGCCATTAACATAAATTTCCGAACATGCATGGAAGGAAACACACCTAACATGGAATCTACACATTACTACGCATATACATGACCATTTTACATGCTTTAAGCTTGCTGATTTTACCTGCTCAAGTAACCATAATCTAATACATGAGAGCTACAACAACGATTAAATCACAACATGTGAACAATCGATTATGGAAGTTGTTTATACATGCTTAACAATTATCCCTAGCATGGATTCTAGTCATTTTGCATACATAACATGATCATAACATAGTAAAGCTACTATTTAAGCATGTTTCAGATTTGTCCTAACATGGATTACACACTCACATCCTCACATTTTGGTTTCACATTTTACACAATTTCCAATTCGCATATTTTACACTTTACACATACACTTTTACACATTGTTCACATTCACATTTTTCACATGAACACATACACATTTACACATTCACATTTAGTGCCGTGACACATAGTCCAAACCACCAAAGAAGGACACAACACATCACATCACATAGACACCATCTAGGCAATACAATGGCGACTCTTGGACTGTGCAGACCGGGAGAACAAGTCTCCACCCTAACCAGTGGTACTTGTCCACCTCCAGGATTTCCCCCTAATGCCCTTAGGGTCACTTACACATTGAACCTTCTCAGGGGGACTTTTCCCTGATACGGTTCCACTGCCCTCTGCGGAAGCAGTGTCACATTTGGCACGAGTTACACATTACACTTTTTTCTTTTACCGATTTTACCACATAGGTTTACACATATCATTCTCATTTCATTCACTTTCTCACTCACATGCACATTTCTCTGTTTTTCCTAACATGGCACTACAATTATAGAATCTTAGCACTCAGAAAATTGCGCTAATCAGGTGGCTATACACAAAACAAATCATTTTACAACGACATGCATTAGTTTACAATTTCACATGGGAAATTCATATTGTATCATCTACTGGTCCAAATGACCTGAAATTTTAACCACAAGCTATTTTCGGGTTTAGGATCCCACATGCAAAATTACAGATTTTTCTGAGCTAAAACGGAATTACAGAAAATCTAACATTAATTTCACATGCTATCCGCAATTCAATTTAACATGGAGTTAAACACAAGCACAGTTTTAACCACTCACCGTCTGAACCCTAACAGGCATGGAACTACAAAATTTATTCCTGAATTTATTGGCCAACACACAATTTACAGAAGATTTATTGCGACTTACGCTTGATTTCCGTTTTCCCCAAAACGGGAAAATTCGATAGATCACATAAGCATGGAAAATTTTCAGAACTCAGGGCATAGACAAGGTTGTACACACATGGTCTAATGAAATTAGGGCAACATGATTTTACCACGGATTATCAGGAAAATGGTAAGCACATACACATGTACATTCTTCCACATGCTTTTAAATATATAAATAAGTTCTAGCATCCACAAAATAAATGTACATTCACATTTCCATCCATCACATTAGCTAATATACATAGCATATAAGAGATTACATTATATCCTCATCGTGAAACATATCGAAATTATCCACATAGATGGGCAGAACAGCTTGCTGTTCTGCTCAGATGAACTTGGCGGCGGTCTCTGGCCGCTAGTTCAGTGTCAACGGCATAATCGATGGACGCTAAGCATCATCTTAGCATCAAGGGATATTGCCGTTAATGTCAGGTCTGTGCAGAACACAAACCCGAGCTCCAAAGATAAGGTGAATGTGGGGGTCTAGGACACGAGGGAAAATGTATAAAAATGGTAAAACCATCCTAGACACATACATGAACACTATGGGTAGGGTACTTGCCTCTAGAAAATTCACCAGACGGATCTAGGGCTCGGTGAAGCTCTCCTTGGGCTGTCCCAAGAAGCTCTTAGAAACGCTTTACTCCGGCTTCCTGAGCAAGCTCCAGTGCCTTCCGAGGTCAGGGAGGCCTTCCTCGTCGATCCAGCAAACTCCTTGAAGCAGCAGGTGGCCGGATCAAGCTCCAGAAGTTCGGATTTTGGGCTGTAAAGAGTGGGGTTTCTCACAGTCTGAAAATAGGTTTTCTCTCCTTCCTCTCTTGCAAAGGGGCAAAAGAAGTGCTAGGGCTGTGGACATGGGTCTGAATATAGAAGAGGGGTTCTCTTGTCACGCAGGGGTGACAAGATGGCCTTTCAGACCATTGGGGACAGCTCCCCAATGGTTGGGGTAGCTTGCTCCCGGAATTCTGGGCTCTGCAACGCATGCAGGTCAGAGAAGTTGGCGTCCACATCGTTGGACACTGGGATTAGTGTTGGCATCCATGGGGTTGACGCTGACACCACATCGAAGTCATGATATTGACGCCAATATGGCCTTCGGCTAGAAGTCTAAAACATGCAGAAACCCATGCACATCTTGTATATATACATGTATTATCTATATGGTATCGTGCACACACTACCATCAAGCAATACATACATTATTTATACTTAAATTGTACACATACACACATAAGTATACTAACTAATACATGCATAGATACATACATACGTTCGTATACAACATGAATGATTTACATGTATTACAATAATGCAATAAAATTCGAGGGCCTTACAGGGGGTGAATAGGTTTTCTGAAATCTTAAATAGAAACTTAAACACAGAAAATTATCACTTCAAAGTTTGGTTAGTTTAGTGTGATAAAGAGTAGCAGTGCGGAAGCAAATAAACAATCACACAAAAGACACAAGGAGTTTATCCTAGTTCGGCCCTTCCCACATGGAAGTTCTACGTCCAGTCCCCAAGCAACCTCTTGGGATTTCACTAACGAAGGGTACAGTCCCCCTCAAGGACACTACAACACCCAGCACCCAGCTGGTCTTCTTCTCTTTCCCGGGCAAGTAGACAGCCCACTTCTTTTCTAGGCTCAGAAGCAAACCTACTGGTACAAACCCCAGTGCGATTCTGCTAGACACAAACCCCTAGCTGGGTTACTCACTGTATACAGTCCTACAGCTGGACATAAATCTTTCTTAGAAAAGAAAGATCAGACTGAGAGCTATTACAAGATGAACACTCGGGACTTAGCTCACAGTCACAGACTCTCCCCCAAGATTACAATGAGCACAGGGAGAAAAAAGAAGAGAGAAGAGAAAGCTTGAAGGCTTGAATGCTTGAGACGCTTTTGCTTGCTTCTTCTTGGCTCAGGCTCTTTCTCTCTTTCTTTGAGTGTATGTGGCATTGAGGTTGCTCACTGGATGTACACTCCTTCAAAGATTTTCAGGAAAGCTCTCTATTTGATCTTCAGCCTTGCTTCATCTTTATATGTGAGGCTTTGAATAGATCCGTTGAAGAAATCCGTTGGAGCTCTTCTAGATGTTGCTGATCTTCTGCTCATTTGTCTTAATCACCCTCTTGTGATCTTCGAGATCTGTGAGCATGGAAGAGAGTGTTAGCATAAAAGGAGTGTTTATAATAAACTGTGCATAATACTGTGTTTCTGCTCACTTGACAAGAATAGTAGGTCATATATCTTTTTCTGACAGGAAACTGAGATACGCAAGCCTTTTTGTGAGAAGATATTTGACTTTTCATTTAGGCGCGAAAAGCACTTTAAATCATTAGAGAAATTGATGTGAGTATGACTTATGAAATCGTTATGATCAAGTGTTTACCGAAGAAATCGTTATGAGCATTTAACAAGTCGTTATAGAAAACAAATCGTTGTATTCGTTAAAGGAATCGTTATGAATACCGAAGAAATCGTTATGAGCGCTAAAGAAATCATTGCGGCTATAAAAGGAATCGTTCTGAGATCAATTTCTTAACAAATCGTTATGGCCACTTAGAGAATCGTTCTAAGATAGATTTCTTAACAAATCGTTATGGCCACTTAGCGAATTGTTCTGAGATCGATTTCTTAACAAATCGTTATAGCCACTTAGAGAATCGTTCAGAGATCGATTTCTTAGCAAATCGTTAAGGCCACTTAAGAAATCGTTGCGAGATCGATTTCTTAACAAATTGTTATGGCCACTTAGCGAATCGTTCTGAGATCGATTTCTTTACAAATCGTTATGGCCACTTAGCGAATCGTTCTGAGATCGATTTCTTAACAAATCGTTATGGCAACTTAGCGAATCGTTCTGAGATCGATTTCTTAACAAATCGTTAAGGCCACTTAAGAAATCGTTGTGAGATCGATTTCTTAACAAATTGTTATGGCCACTTAGCGAATCGTTCTGAGATCGATTTCTTAACAAATCGTTAAGGCCACTTAAGAAATCGTTGTGAGATCGATTTCTTAACAAATTGTTAAGGCCACTTAAGAAATCGTTGTAGCGTTTTTTAAAAAATCAATTAAAACCAAATCGTTGTAGCGCTTATTAATTTTGGCACTTGGACTGAAATCGATGTATATAGATTAGACATCGATTTTATCATTTTAGTGCGCCAATTATTGCATCAAAGTGAGACTCAACATTTTGCTATGAGATTGATGCGACACAGATGAAACAAAATATTCAATTTAAATTACATCATAAATTTTGTTATCACCAAAATATGAAGGTAATAAAGAGTGGTTCAACAACATGATGAGACTCTTTTGTCTTTTTCATTTTTTTTTTGATTTTTGGACTCTAAGACACATATTCATCACATATCAAAGTATAGGGTCCTCATAACCTACTTAACCACAGAGACCATGAGCAAGGGGGATTGTGCATGATATCCTTTGACATTGGAGATTGCCTCTAGCTTTCTTGATATTTTCCACTGTGGAATGTCTTATAAGGTCAAATTGCCTTTAGAGGGAGAAATTGGAAGAAATAATAGAAAGTCATGTGAGAATTTGGTACAAACCTCTTTTTGTTCCCGAACCAATATCTCACACTAAAAGAGTTGGCCAATAATTATTTTCAGGGGTATTTTTCATTTCATTTCATTTCTGGGGTGGAGGCATGTACTATTTGCTACCTCCTTGATTTGGTCAGCATTTTTCTGGGTACGTACTTTTTGCTACCCTTCTTTGACCTTCTTGGCTTTTCTTTGCCCCTTTTAGGCTTGATTTATCATTTTGCCCTTTTTGCATTTTGTTGATTGCCCCTGTTTATGGTGACCTTGTCTCTTAGGTGAGAGTGGGTGGTCCCCTACTCATGGTTTGCCCCTTTTCCAGACTTGACCGAGTAAGAAGAGAATAGGGTTATATTGACCAAATTAGACTATCCGAGTGTACTTATGATTTTCCAGCTAAAGAACAATACTCCAACATCGTGTGGTGTGTGAGAGGACCCTACCTTGCTAATGACCAAGTGAAAAAGTAGAGTCTCAAACCCACGGCATTGACAAGTGATGAATAACAGACTTGACCGACCGACTGACTAAGGGTAGAACTTCTTGAGGTAGACTGCATTCCAAGGATGCGACAACTCAACTCCCTCGGGGTCCACTAACCTATAAGAGTTTCTCGAGTACACTTCTTTGACAACGAACGAACCTTCCCAATTTTCTTGCAATTTACTCCTGGGACCTGGTGCCTTAATGATTTTGCGCTTTAGGACCAATTCACTCACTTCAAAATTTCTCTCAAGCACTCTTTTGGCATAAAAACGTGCAATTCTTTGGCGATAAACTTGTGCATGGTTGATAATTACAAAATTTTTATGTTAAATTTCATACATTTAGTTAAATTTAGACAGTCATTGTCTATAAATAATGTGTATTTTGATGTTAATTTTCATTTCATCTGTAAATAATTTTTTTGAACATATTAGTTGTTAGATTTTCATTTAAATAAGTCATTTCTTTTATTCACTTTGAAAAATAAAAGTCATTTGTAAATAAATATTGTTACAATAATAGTCTTGTAAATATCTTTAGTGGTAAATAAATAGGGATAAATAAATAAATAAAATTTTAAAACCCCACCCCATCCCATTAAATAATTTTTTTTTTACTCCACCCAACACCATAATGACACATACCCCACCCCTTTAAGATCCATTGTGCCCTTGCCTCTCATCTCACTAGAATGTGCCACATACCCCCACTTAACCTTTTTACCCTGTCTTCGCCACCAGATGCTGCTGGAAGCAGCTAGAAGGGTGCGGGGTGGAGGCGGCTGGTGCTTGGCGATGCTGTGCAAGGGAGGGCATGGCGGTTTGGAGCTGAGCGCGGTGTGCAGAGATCCAGATCTGCTGGGCAGGAGTGCGATGGCGGTGCGCTGGCAGCTGGTGCAGGTGCGATGGGCTGGGGTGAGGCCAGCAAGGCAGGCTAGGCACGGGGTGGCGCATGCGCTGCGGCTGGGCCAGGATGCTGGGGCAGTGTGATGGCGGGCTGGTGCGGCTGTAGCAGGGTGCGGACTGGTGTGGTTGGCTGGCGATGGCGCATGCGTTGCGGCTAGGCCAGGATGCTGGGGCAGTGCGATGGCGGGCTGGTGCAGCTGTAGCAGGGTGCGGGCTGGTGTGGTTGGATGGCGATGGCGCGGTGCTGTGCGGCGTGGGCCAGGGCGCGGCCAAGAAGAGCAGGCGCGGCTGATGGGCGGGAAGCTGCAGGCTGGGTGCTGTGCTGGAGATGGCGGGCTCGAGCGGGCCGTGCGAAGCAATGCAGAGCAGCAGCTAGCGCGATGAAGGAGGCGTACAAATGCCAGGTAGAGGCGGCCGGTGCTCTGGTGGTGGCTGATCTGGCGCATGATGGAGCTCGGCCAGGGCTTGGTCCATCTGAGGTCACTGAGGAGGACGGCTGGGCCATGCGATGGTGCTGACAGGTGGATCTGGTGCTGAGCTGGCGCCTTGGTGGTGTGCAGAGGTCGAGCAAGTTGAGCTACGCTGGCAATCCTGGTGCAGAAGGTATGACGAGGTGCAGAGGAAGGCGCCGGGAGCCCTATATAAAGACCCGAGGTCCTCTTCTCCGCGGGCGGTCTGGTTAGAAATTTTTTTTAGAATTTTCAGTTTCCCATTTTTCTATAATTTTCGTTTCGGAGAGCAGAGCAGTGTGGGAGTTCTTCGGTGGAGATGTTTAGGATTTGATAATTCAGTAGTTTCGAATTGTTCTTTCAATTCTTCTGTATCTTTCCTTTCTCTTTGCTGTTGTGAGGGATTCTATGGACAACTGTGATTTCCTTTTGAATTTTTTTGTTGTTCTTAGTTCAATGTAAGCTGCTAGAAAAGTTTCTTAGCATTTGAAGGGTTCAGCATTTTGTTGATTTCATTTCTTCTTTGTTCAGAGATTCAAATACTTCTTTTCTTCCAGTCTCATGTCTGCGGCTGTGTGAGAGTACCTATTACTCTTCTTTTCTTCTTCCAGTTGTTTGAATTGTGTCTGGGTTTTTGCTGATTCTACTATTTGGGGAGAGCGATTGGAATTTGCTTTGCATTTTTCCTTTCTTCTGGTTCTACTGTGGGAATTCTTAGAGATTTTTGACTGTTGGGTTGGAGATTTTAGAATTTCTAGTTTTCGTTTCTCTTCTCTAAAGCTTCAGAGCATGGGAGGGTGATTGGTTGATCTTTAGTTTTTTTTTTGGTCTTTCTTGTTCTCGGGCTTCACCAGTTTAGTATTGTTGTGGAACTTCCGGAGTGCAAAATTCCAGGAGCGTTGTGTTTTTTTTCTGTGATTAGAGAGATTGGTTCTTCCTTTCTTCTATGTGGGTTGCAGAAATCAACGTTCTGCTTGGCTTCATCTCTTCTGTGGAGATTGTGAAAAATTGGTGACAACTAGCATCTATTCTGGGTCTATCCGATGTCTGGGAGAAGGATCATCTGAGGTTTGTGTATTGTGAAGCTTTCGGAGGTAGTAGATTTGAGAGATCAGAGAGACTAGTTCTTTACTTTCTGTTTTCTTTACTTTGAGATTTCTATTTCTGGGCGTTCTTGCTTCTTCTTTCTGGGCAGATTGGGAGTTGACGTTGCAATTTATATTACTTTTTATTGACTTGTTCTTCATCCCTCACGTTTTGAGGGTACGGTGATCTGAATTTCTCATAGTTCATATTGTTCTCATTGGAAAGATTGTTTAACTTGATCTATCATCAAGAGTTTTTAGTTCAGTTTTAATGCATTGAGAATTGAAGATCTGTTGGTGCTTAGTTGATTAGTGTCACAATAAATTTTTATTTCTTAATTCTCTGTCTATCTTTGTGTTGTGAGGATATGGTCTAGTGTTTGTGGAGAGTTGCGATTATTAAGTGTTCATCCCTCGAGCTGTGAGGGTACATTCTTTGGTTTTCAAGTCTGTTCATATTGCATGTGATATTGTAGAGTTCGAATTGCATTGGAATTTTTGTGAACTGAGTCAATTTAAATCAAATTTTACTGTTGAATCTTTCTGGGTTCAAGTCAAAGTAGTTTTAATTCAAGCTCTATTTAGCCTCTCTGTGGATATGACCTGTTCTTACCATCATACTGGTTCATCATTACTATTTTAATTCTGTGAGACAGTTTAGAGAAGGCGAGCATGTTGACCTGTGCAATGAACTTTGAACGACAAGAGGGCACAGTCAACTATGCCGCGCGCTTCAATGGTCAGCCGCTATCATTCGCCTTTCATCTAAGAGTTCAAGTTGTGCTCACAAGGCCTCCTGACGTTGATCGGGCTCAAGCTCGGAATCCAATTGAACTCGAAGTGAAGGTACGAAGATCTCATATCGGACTACCGCATCTAATCCGTAGGTCAAAGCATAGGGGGTTTGCCCCGTTGGAGTTCGGACCGAGGTGCGGTAAGCCAAAAGAGCCTCAACTAAGCGGTCTGGCCAGTCAGCATTGTTATGAGATTTGCAAGTTTTCTTTATGATTTTAATGAGAGTTTTATTAGTAGCTTCCGCTTGTCCATTACCTTGTGGATAATATGGGGATGAATGATGCAAATTAATACCATATTTACTACACATGTCGCGAAGCTCCTGTGAAGTGAATTGCGGTCCATTGTCGGTGACGATGTCCCGAGGCACGTCGAATCTTGCAAGAATGTTGCGCTTGATGAACTTGACGACTGTTGAAGCTTTGACCTCTATGAATGCTTCCGCTTCAGCCCACTTTGTGTAGTATTCGATGGCAGTCAGAATGAAGGACTTCTTACAGATTTCTCGGGTCCTATCCGCGAGGGGACCGACCACGTCGAATGCCCACATGGCGAAAGGCCATGGAGCGATGAGAGGGTGAAGAGAAGAGGAAGGAGCGTGAATTTTGTCACTATGCAATTGGAATTTAGCACAATGACGGACAAAGTGACGACAATCTTCTTCCATGGTAGGCCAATAATAGTGTCTTAGCAATTTTTGGGCAATTGCTCTACCATTGACATGGCCACCACATTCACTAGAGTGAGCGGCTTCAACAATGCTTTGAGATTCGATTTCATCAAGGCAACGGAGATAAACCCCGTTGAGGGATTTCTTGTAATGAATGCCACCTATGATCTTGTATCGCTCGGAGACACAGAGAATGGCCCGTATGTCAGAAGAGGCGGCATAATTGGGAAAGGATCCATCTTGAGATAGTTTTCGATGTCAAAGTACCAAGGATGGCCATCTTCGAGGTCGATTTCTGGCTCTTTTGAGAGGGCATGGACTCGAAAGGAGGGAGACTTGAGTTGAGTGAACCAAGGATCAATATGAGAAGGGACATTCAACCTTTGGATAAAGACGGTTTCAGAAGACCTCCCTGACGGAAGAGGGATGGAAGAAGCCAAGGAGGCGAGTGAATCTGCTAAGATGTTCTGAGCCCTAGGAGTGTGGACTAGGGTGAGCTTCCTAAACTGCCGGACTACCTTTCCTACCAACTCTTGGTATGGTTTCAACTTGGGATCCTGGGTCTGGTACTTGCTAAAAGACTACTGGAGTATCAACTGCGAATCTCCAATAATCCTTAACTCCTTGACTCCGAGCAGCAATTCCATTTTTAGCCCAAGTAGGAGTGCCTCATACTCGGCCACATTGTTTGTGGCGGGGAAGGTTAATTGATAGGCGTGCGGAATGACTACCCCTTCCAGTAAGAGGACGACTTCCCCTATTCCACACCCTTTGGAATTGAGAGCTCCGTCGAAGTAAAATATCCATGAAGGTTCACCATTGATAATGGATCCTAACTCTTCATCCGGAAAGCTTTCATCAACAGGAGAGTATGAAGGTAAGGGATGGTGGGCCAAATGCTTGGCAATAGCGTGCCCCTTGATTGACTTTTGGTTAACGTAGGTGACATCAAATTGATTGAGGAAACTTTGCCACCTCATCAACCGCTCAGTCAGGACGGGCTTCTCGAGCAAGTATCGAATTGGATCCATACGCGCCAGAAGTTTCACCTCATGAGCTAGGAAATAGTGCTTTAACTTCTGGGCAACCCAGACGACGGCCGCACACATTCTTTCCATGGCAGTGTACTTTTTCTCATCTTCATTGAACAACTTAGATAGATAGTACACCACTCTCTCCTTCTTCTCGTCGTCATATTGGGCTAGAACTGCTCCAGTTGAGTCTTCAGTGGTTGACACATAGAGAAATAGAGGCCAACCCGGGACCGGAGGAGCGAGAACAAGGGGATTGAACAAATAGCTTTTCAACTCTTCAAAGGCCTTTTGATATTTATTGTTAAAATCAAACTTAGCCTCTCCTTTAAGCATCTCATAGAAGGGCTTACAACGGATTGAATGCTGGGAGATAAATCTCCTAATAAACTGAAGTCTGCCAATTAGCCCTCTAACTTCCCTGATATTCCTAGCAGGAGGCATGTCGATTATTGCTTTGGCCTTGTTGGGGTCAATCTCAATTCCCCGCTTGCTAACTATGAACCCAAGCAACTTCCCAGAAGATACTCCAAAGACACACTTCTTGGGGTTCATTTTGAGCTTATGTTCTCTAGACCGTTGGAGAACTTCCCGAAGGACCTCATCATGTCCATGTCGAGTCTTTGATTTGACCAAGATATCGTCCACATAGACTTCCATGTGCACATGCATCATGTCGTGAAAAATTGCCATCATTGCCCTTTGATAAGTTGCTCCCGCATTCTTCAACCCGAAGGACATCACAACATAACAATAGGTCCCCCAAGGCATTGTGAAAGAAGTTTTCTCCTGGTCTTCCTCCGCTAGACGGATCTGGTTATACCCAGAGAAACCATCCATGAATGACAACATCTCAAAGACGGTTGTATTGTCCATTAGGACATCTATGTGTGGAAGAGGGAAATCATCCTTTGGGCAAGCACGATTAAGGTCACGAAAATCTATGCAGATCCTAACCTTACCGTCCTTCTTCATCACGGGGACGATATTAGCTACCCATTGTGGATAAAGCACAACCCTGATGAATTTGGCTTTGTGCAACTTGTCAACCTCCTCTTTGATCTTCAGTGCAAGCTTGGGATGTAGCCTCCTTAGCTTTTGTTTAACGGCTTTTGCATCTACTTTTAAGACCAACCGGTGCTCGACCAAAGAGGTGTCAAGCCCTGGCTTATACTTTCTCGCTTATACTTTATGTATATGTTGTTTGCTTGTTCTTGCATAAATGGCGTACATGGAAAAGATGCATATTATAATTGTAAATTTTGCATGTGTATATGCGTGGATGTATATTATTATCGTGAATATAAGTAATTGGCCAATTTTGTATATAAGGTATCTATTTAAATATTATGCAAGTACCATCTAAACATTTAAGTATACCTTATATCACCCCTTTCATGAATGTGGTGTGCGTGATTTTTGTATCTATCTATTTCGTGCATAATATACGTAAGTATGTTACATCCGTGTACGTATGCTATATATATATATATATATACATTGTATGTGTATGAAGATATTCATGTACGTGTTATTATCTTGATGTACCTATGTATGTATGTGTAGGAATAGTAGTGAATTTTGGATGGTTACATGATATAGTGGTGTATACACCATACTACATAGGTTTCATGTGCACATATTTGCGGATTAGGCATGGTTTTCTGCATAATTTAGACTTCTGGCTGAAGGCCTCTTGGCGTCAACCCCTGGCCGCCAAGGTGATGTCAGCGTCCAGACCTGGACGCCGACACTAAACCTGGCGTCCAGCGATCTGGACGCCAATATCTCTGGCCTGCATGCGCAGCAGAGCTGCAAGCTTCTGAAACAAGGTAAGCCAGCCATTGGGGGATGTCCCCAACGGCTCTAAAGGCTGTCAAATCAGCCTGGTGAGTGGGAGAGAGACTCTCCTACATGTTAAACCCGAAATGGCTCTCCCCACTCCTCCCTTCACCTTGCAAGAGGAGAAAAAGAAGAGAAAAACCCTAGCTGTGAGAAAACTAGAAGAAAACCTGATCTTCCCAAGCTTTAATCTGGCGATTGGGAGACCTTCTGAGAGATCCCTGAAGATGGGAGTGTAGTACAGCTACCCCAGAAGCATCCCCAGACCCTAAACCTATGAAATACCCAGCCTAGATCGAGGAGGAAGCCTTGACATTTGGTGAACCCTTGGACCCGAGATGCAGAAAAGCTGAACTTAAGGAGCTCTAATCCGTCGATTGGAGGAGGAAACCAAGGAGCTGCCACGTCTGGGAGGCGGCCAATACATCCAAGAAGAGATTCCAGCTCCGAGGTGCCATCTACATCGACAGGAGAAGAGGATCGAAGGAGTTTCTGAACACCTTTTTGGCAATGCCGAGAAGGGCTTCATCAGCTTATTCCGATCTTGTAGATTTAATTCAGAGGCAAGTAACCCATAGATCTCAATCCCATACATGTTCCCTAGGTCCCAGTAATTTTTATGGATTTTAAATCGTGTCCTGGACCCTCCTTTTCACTGAGTATTTGGGGTTCGGTCTGTGCTGTTGCACAGACAGGAACTTGGCGTCATACCCTTGACGCCAAGATCTTCATAGGCGTCCAGCGATCATGCCGTCGAAACTCTTTAACGGCCAGAGGTTGCCGCCAAGTTCTTCAGGACAGAACAGTGAGCTATTCTTCCTGACAGATGATTATTTTCGATATGTTTTCGCCATGAGGATATAGTGTAAATCCTATATGCTATGTAAAATAGATAACGTGGTGTGTGTGTGGAAATTTCTGTATTTTTCTGTGGATGGCATGAATTTTTAGATTATTGAAATACATGTTGTAAAAGAGATGAATATGCATGTTCGTCTATTGACTACCTAATTCCTGCGGAATTAAATGCCATGAATTTTTTTCTATACCATGTGTATATGTATCAGTCCATGCCCTGAAAATTTGAGAATTTTTCCATGACTGTGGAATTTACTGAAAATTTCTGTTTTGGAAATAGGAGACATGCATAGGAATTGTAAAATCTACAGTAAATTGTGTATTGTGCAATAAATCCGAGGAAAATTTCTATGATGACAAATATGTTAGGATCAGGACTGTGAACTGTTAAACCCGATGTTCATGTTATGTTCCATGTTAAATCAAATTATGAACGGCATGAGATTGCATGTTCTAATCTCTGTAAATGTAACATGGTTCAGAAAAATATGAAAATTTGCGTGTGTGATTATAAACCTGAAATGTGTCTGTGGTTAAAATCTCAGGTTGTTTTGATAATAGTAAGTATCGTTATGGATTTTTAATGAGAAAAACGACTGTGTGAGCATGTTAATTGTGATTTGATGTGATTCAGTGAATTTCAGTATGATTAAATTTATATTATGATTATTTGGAAGTTGCAACAGTGATGTTAAAAAAAGAAAAATCAGTGAATGATGACTTATGTGTGTGTGAATTATGTATGAGTGTGTGTGTATGAGACATGAGAAAATAAGTGGTATAAGTGTGTAAAACGGTTAATGTGATAAAGATAACCAAATATGCCCATAAGACACTGCCACCTTAGAGGCTTGGAGCAGTACTGTAGTAATGCCCCTACGGGAAAGCTCAATGTGTTATGAGATACCCTAGGCAAAGGGTCTTGATAAACTGTATACCCTGGCAAAGGGTCTTGTAAAATCCTGGAGGTGGACGAGTTCCACTGGTAATGGTGGGAAGGGCTTTCCCCGGTTTCTGCAGAGACTAAGACTTATCACTGTGCTGGTGATTAAGTAAGCGTATGTGAATGTGAGTGTTATGTGACCGTCTAATGGTGGTTTGGGCTGTGTCTTGGCATTAAGTGAAAATAAGTATAAGTGTGACGTGAAAAGTGATATGTGTTCATAGCACAAGGAATGTGCAAAATATGTGTAAATGTGGCACATGTGATGTGCAAAAGTGAAATGATAAGAAGTGTGTGAATGTAAAAGAGGAAACAATGGGAAATGTGTGTAAGTGTTGTGTGATAAAACCAAAAGTGAGTGTATGTGAAAGCCAAGGTTTATCTTATGGTTGTGTGTAATGAGAAAATAGTATAAGTGTAAATGACAATGTTGTTAATTGATAAATTGTTTATGGATGTGTACAATGTGTGTGTATGTGTTTATGTATAAATTGTCAATTGCCAAAAGTGATGTTACCATTACTACCAAAATGTAAGTATATGCTTTCATATTCATGGAATTTGAATGATTGGGTGCACATGTGTTTAGTATCATGTTGTATAGTTAAAAGTGACCCCTATGCAAGGGTTTTATGAATGTGATAAAATTTGTATAAAATCAGCAAGCTAAATGTGAAGAAAATTGTTATGATTGCATGGGAAGTGAGTTAGAAATCATGCTAGGAGTGCTACCTATCTTGTATATGTTTCCATGATTTAGTTGTGCAACTTTACAATGACTTGGATGAAGTATGGAAACGTGTGAATGTGTATTTTACTCATGTTAATGACACCATGATGTTAGTGATCTTGTTTAGATTTTAGTTACATTGTTTAGATAATTGTTTAATGGAATTTGTTTAGGTTATAGCATGCTCATGTATGATTTAACTGCTGAAATTTTATTGTGTTAATTGGTAAAAAACATGTATGTATTGAATCTTAAGTTACTTGCTGAGTCTATTGTGTAGACTCACTCTTGCTAAACGTTTCAGGAAATTAGCAGCGGAGAAGCTAGCAAGATTGAAGTGAAGTTGGACTAAGTGATTGAAGACTTGTAATTTGTATTTCATAAGTATGTAATGCTACAATTGAAGTTTGAATTTTTGTTCACATGTACTTGGAGTCGGCTATGTATTTAGAACATTTTGCTCTCATGTTATCTCTTATTGAACTATACAGACTGTGGTATGTGGATTTAAAAGTTGATGGAATCAGATTTATTTAAATTCCGTTGCATTTATTTGACTCTATTTGTGTATATCTCAGCTCATTTGTTACTTGTTGGGGTATTCTCCCCTGCAGCGGCTTGCTCTCATCCGACATGGGTTGGTATAACCGTACCGGGTGGAAGTGGGTCGTTGCAGAGATGGTATCAGAGCGGTTGGGTTGAGATTATACATAAATAGCCATCAACTAAATCACATCTCTAAGTCCTTGTAGTGGATAGCCCGATCCAAGGAATAATTAAGATAGTGCTAGAAAAGTAGTAAGATAAATACATGATAACATGTTAGGTATGAGGATAAATGGAGTCTAATTTAGTGTTTATTTTGTAGCAATGGCTGGAAGGACTCGACGTTCGAGCCTGCCCATTCAGGATGAGGAATTAAGTAGGACTGACGGGGAGCAACATGAAGTACCAGCACCTCAAGGATCACCCCCGCCACCGTTGGCTGATTATGGTACAGTCATGCAAGGGATTGTACAAGCAATACAAACTCAAGCGCAAACACAAGCGGCTTTTCAAACTCAGTTTCAGGCTCAGGTTCCAGCACCAGCTCAACAGGACCGTGGTTTAGGAGGTGTGACAGTCATGGAGAGGTTCAAGAGAATGGCTCCACCCTCTTTTAAGGGGGAGAGTGAGCCGTTAGTTGCAGAAAGTTGGCTCAAAGAAATCGAAAAGATATTCAGAGCCATCAGGTGCGCAGAGGATGACAAGATCAGTCTGGCGTCATATATGCTTCAGGAGCGAGCGGATGTGTGGTCTTCCGTTCTTCACACGCAGTTTGAGGGAGTGGAGCTAGAGGTTACTTGGGAAGACTTCGTAAAGATGTTTCAGGCCAAGTATGTTCCTGAGCATATACAGGACAAAATGGAGCAGGAATTCTTAGCATTGACTCAGGGATCGATGACGGTTATGGAGTATGAGGCTAGATTTGCGGAGTTGTCTAGATATGCACCCCACATAGTTGTTGATGAGAGGCGCAAGGTAAGGAATTTTGTAATGGGGCTTAGACCGTCAATGAGAGCCAGACTGGCGGCGTTTGATCTTGGAACTATGGATGTAGCTCTTAGCGCGGCATGCAAACAAGAAAGTGAAATGGAATTGTACTTGGCAGAGAAGAAAGCAAGATTAGAAATGTTACCAGAACCATTTCAACGACAAAAGAGGAAGATGAAGAAGCTCATGAAAAGACAACAACCATCTATGGTACCAATAGAATCAACCTTTCAGTCAGTAGCTTCGGCCGGCAACGAAAAGCCTGTATGTGTGCATTGTGGCAAGCGCCACGGCGGAGATGTATGTTGGACGAGGTTAGGAAGATGTCTCAAGTGTGGTAGCAAGAGCCATCGGATTAAAGACTTTCCGAATCAGAAGAAGAGGTTCGTTCCCCGAGATGGTCACCGGTAGGAATTTAGGCACCGGTCTAAGTGGACTAGAGCGGCAACAAGATGTCATCAAGGGTACGTGATCCGATCTTCGAGGACGAAGATCTCTTTAAGGGGGAGAGGGTGTAAGGCCCCAAATTTTCTTTTCCGCTTATACTTTATGTATATGTTGTTTGCTTGTTCTTGCATAAATGGCGTACATGGAAAAGATGCATATTATAATTGTAAATTTTGCATGTGTATATGCGTGGATGTATATTATTATCGTGAATATAAGTAATTGGCCAATTTTGTATATAAGGTATCTATTTAAATATTATGCAAGTACCATCTAAATATTTAAGTATACCTTATATCACCCCTTTCATGAATGTGGTGTGCGTGATTTTTGTATCTATCTATTTCGTGCATAATATACGTAAGTATGTTACATCCGTGTACGTATGCTATATATATATATATATATACATTGTATGCGTATGAAGATATTCATGTACGTGTTATTATCTTGATGTACCTATGTATGTATGTGTAGGAATAGTAGTGAATTTTGGATGGTTACATGGTATAGTGGTGTATACACCATACTACATAGGTTTCATGTGCACATATTTGTGGATTAGGCATGGTTTTCTGCATAATTTAGACTTCTGGCCGAAGGCCTCTTGGCGTCAACCCCTAGCCGCCAAGGTGATGTCAGCGTCCAGACCTGGACGTCGACACTAAACCTGGCGTCCAACGATCTGGACGCCAATATCTCTGGCCTGCATGCGCAGCAGAGCTGCAAGCTTCTGAAACAAGGTAAGCCAGCCATTAGGGGATGTCCCCAATGGCTCTAAAGGCTGTCAAATCAGCCTGGTGAGTGGGAGAGAGACTCTCCTACATGTTAAACCCGAAATGGCTCTCCCCACTCCTCCCTTCACCTTGCAAGAGGAGAAAAAGAAGAGAAAAACCCTAGCTGTGAGAAAACTAGAAGAAAACCTGATCTTCCCAAGCTTTAATCTGGCGATTGGGAGACCTTCTGAGAGATCCCTGAAGATGGGAGTGTAGTACAGCTACCCCAGAAGCATCCCCAGACCCTAAACCTATGAAATACCCAGCCTAGATCGAGGAGGAAGCCTTGACATTTGGTGAACCCTTGGACCCGAGATGCAGAAAAGCTGAACTTAAGGAGCTCTAATCCGTCGATTGGAGGAGAAAACCAAGGAGCTGCCACGTCTGGGAGGCGGCCAATACATCCAAGAAGAGATTCCAGCTCCGAGGTGCCATCTACATCGACAGGAGAAGAGGATCGAAGGAGTTTCTGAACACCTTTTTGGAAATGCCGAAAAGGGCTTCATCAGCTTATTCCGATCTTGTAGATTTAATTCAGAGGCAAGTAACCCATAGATCTCAATCCCATACATGTTCCCTAGGTCCCAGTAATTTTTATGGATTTTAAATCGTGTCCTGGACCCTCCTTTTCACTGAGTATTTGGGGTTCGGTCTGTGCTGTTGCACAGACAGGAACTTGGCGTCATACCCTTGACGCCAAGATCTCCATAGGCGTCCAGCGATCATGCCGTCGAAACTCTTGAACGGCCAGAGGTTGCCGCCAAGTTCTTCAGGACAGAACAGTGAGCTGTTCTTCCTGACAGATGATTATTTTCGATATGTTTTCGCCATGAGGATATAGTGTAAATCCTATATGCTATGTAAAATAGATAACGTGGTGTGTGTGTGGAAATTTCTGTATTTTTCTGTGGATGGCATGAATTTTTAGATTATTGAAATACATGTTGTAAAAGAGATGAATATGCATGTTCGTCTATTGACTACCTAATTCCTGCGGAATTAAATGCCATGAATTTTTTTCTATACCATGTGTATATGTATCAGTCCATGCCCTGAAAATTTGAGAATTTTTCCATGACTGTGGAATTTACTGAAAATTTCTGTTTTGGAAATAGGAGACATGCATAGGAATTGTAAAATCTACAGTAAATTGTGTATTGTGCAATAAATCCGAGGAAAATTTCTATGATTACAAATATGTTAGGATCAGGACTGTGAACTGTTAAACCCGATGTTTATGTTATGTTCCATGTTAAATCAAATTATGAACGGCATGAGATTGCATGTTCTAATCTCTGTAAATGTAACATGGTTCAGAAAAATATGAAAATTTGCGTGTGTGATTATAAACCTGAAATGTGTCTGTGGTTAAAATCTCAGGTTGTTTTGATAACAGTAAGTATCGTTATGGATTTTTAATGAGAAAAACGACTGTGTGAGCATGTTAATTGTGATTTGATGTGATTCAGTGAATTTCAGTATGATTAAATTTATATTATGATTATTTGGAAGTTGCAACAGTGATGTTAAAAAAAAAAAAAAATCAGTGAATGATGACTTATGTGTGTGTGAATTATGTATGAGTGTGTGTGTATGAGACATGAGAAAATAAGTGGTATAAGTGTGTAAAACGGTTAATGTGATAAAGATAACCAAATATGCCATAAGACACTGCCACCTTAGAGGCTTGGAGCTGTACTGTAGTAATGCCCCTACGGGAAAGCTCAATGTCTTATGAGATACCCTAAGCAAAGGGTCTTGATAAAGTGTATACCCTAGCAAAGGGTCTTGTAAAATCCTGGAGGTGGACAAGTTCCACTGGTAATGGTGGGAAGGGCTTTCCCCGGTTTCTGTAGAGACTAAGACTTATCACTGTGCCTGTGATTAAGTAAGCGTATGTGAGTGTGAGTGTTATGTGACCGTCTAATGGTGGTTTGGGCTGTGTCTTGGCATTAAGTGAAAATAAGTATAAGTGTGACGTGAAAAGTGATATGTGTTCATAGCACAAGGAATGTGCAAAATATGTGTAAATGTGGCACATGTGATGTGCAAAAGTGAAATGATAAGAAGTGTGTGAATGTGAAAGAGGAAACAATGGGAAATGTGTGTAAGTGTTGTGTGATAAAACCAAAAGTGAGTGTATGTGAAAGCCAAGGTTTATCATATGGTTGTGTGTAATGAGAAAATAGTATAAGTGTAAATGACAATGTTGTTAATTGATAAATTGTTTATGGATGTGTACAATGTGTGTGTATGTGTTTATGTATAAATTGTCAATTGCCAAAAGTGATGTTACCATTAGTACCAAAATGTAAGTATATGCTTTCATATTCATGGAATTTGAATGATTGGGTGCACATGTGTTTAGTATCATGTTGTATAGTTAAAAGTGACCTCTATGCAAGGGTTTTATGAATGTGATAAAATTTGTATAAAATCAGCAAGCTAAATGTGAAGAAAATTGTTATGATTGCATGGGAAGTGAGTTAGAAATCATGCTAGGAGTGCTACCTATCTTGTATATGTTTCCATGATTTAGTTGTGCAACTTTACAATGACTTGGATGAAGTATGGAAACGCGTGAATGTGTATTTTACTCATGTTAATGACACCATGATGTTAGTGATCTTGTTTAGATTTTAGTTACATTGTTTAGATAATTGTTTAATGGAATTTGTTTAGGTTATAGCATGCTCATGTATGATTTAACTGCTGAAATTTTATTGTGTTAATTGGTAAAAAGCATGTATGTATTGAATCTTAAGTTACTTGCTGAGTCTATTGTGTAGACTCACTCTTGCTAAACGTTTCAGGAAATTAGCAGCGGAGAAGCTAGCAAGATTGAAGTGAAGTTGGACTAAGTGATTGAAGACTTGTAATTTGTATTTCATAAGTATGTAATGCTATAATTGAAGTTTGAATTTTTGTTCACATGTACTTGGAGTCGGCTATGTATTTGGAACATTTTGCTCTCATGTTATCTCTTATTGAACTATACAGACTGTGGTATGTGGATTTAAAAGTTGATGGAATCAGATTTATTTAAATTTCGTTGCATTTATGACTCTATTTGTGTATATCTCAGCTCATTTGTTACTTGTTGGGGTATTCTCCCCTGCAGCGGCTTGCTCTCATCCGACGTGGGTTGGTATAACCGTACCGGGTGGAAGTGGGTCGTTGCAGTTCAGGCTGGAAATCGTCGGCCCCTGGCCGAGCGGAAGAGGCTCCAAAGAGGAAGGGTACTCGACGGAGACCTTGCATTCCCACCTTTCAAATTGGCATTTTTTTTTCGTAGTCAAGGCTTAAAACCATGAGTTGCTGACTCAAGGTTGCCTGACAGGCCAGGTGAGGATTGGGGAAAGGACAGGCGGAGAAAGAAGGGAGAAAGAAGGGGACGGAGAAAGATAGTCAGGTGTCGAGCATGCCTTAGTAATGGGAGATTGTGAAAGAGATGAAGGGGATGGGGGTGATGAGGAGGGAGATGGAGAGTCAGAACCAAAGAGCGAAAGAAGGCTGAAGTCTTCGCAGACTTCCTCAATTTCAGCAGCTTCCTCTTCTTCCACTTCGCTCTCGGAGTCTGACAACTCCTCTATCATGGGTTCCCGAGTTCCCGGTTGGAGGGGTCCCTGAATGAAGTGCTCCTTCAGGGTCCAGGTAAGAGGTTGATAGGGTATGAATGGATTCGGATGAACCGGGTCCGGATGGTATCTAACAGCCTTCTTGTTTGGGCGCTATGGACAGGACCCTGCTCATTCCTACCCAACCCTCGACCATGAATATAGCCGATCTTGGCCATCTCTTCCCAATCTTTCCCTTGGGGAGATGGGATTTACTCAAATTGATCGTCTAAAGGGTGTTGGGTTTACATGAGTATGTTAAGTTGACATATGGTATGTTTGTTTTTGATAATGAGCAATCGATGAGCATTTCATGAACAATACAAATTGATGTGATGTGAATATGTGAAACATAATGAGAATGTCAAGTCAAGCAAATGTTAATCAATAAAAGCAAATGCTAATCAAGAAAAACATATCTAACTTGTTCATTTATATGTTCATTATATCTCACTAATAATTGTCTTTTAATGTATGTGTGAATGTACACAAGACAAGCAACAAAATCCAAGTGCAAAAGAACAAGACAAGCTGCTGGAAGAAGTAGCTGTCAATAGATGAATAGTGTGCTGTCAACAGATGAATAGTGTACCTGTCGATAGATACACACAGAAAATGGTTTCCCGGAAGGCCAGTCTTCTGGTTTTTGCAAACCTGTCAGCACCTGTCGACAGCAGCAAGTCGGCTGTCAACAGACGGAGCTTTGGGAAGATCCGATGGTTATGATATGATCTATATTTGGGTGTTTCCTTTTAGCACGACTCTCTATGCTTGGACACCACTATATATAGACCATATAGAGGTATTTTTGCAGCAAGGAGCCTCCACACAAAAAAACCCTAAGCCAAGAACAAGAAGAAGAAGGTTCCTCTGTTTTCTACTTCAACTCTCCATCCAGCGCGAGGAAGATCCATCTCACGAGCGGAGTTGAAGTTGGTTTGTCCACGAATCAAGCTTCTCCTACATCGTCTGATCATCATCAACACAAAGTTTGAAGTTCTTCTGGACGACCACTACGAAGAGTTCTTCATTTGGATTTGATCTTCAACTCAGAACTCTTCTTTTATTCTACCTTTCATATCTTTGTATGTGTGGTAGTGGTTCAAGCGTTCCTTGTGCTTGATCCACGTGTGGATTGTTGTTCTGATTGCGTGTTTGCATCAAACAACGTGTGTGGTGTGTTGGTCAGATCAAGACTAGAGGATCTGATCTATTGTGGACTTAATCTAGAGTGTGTGTGTGTGGTTGAGCCGTTGTGCTTGTGTGTGTGTGTTGTACTCAGTTCTTGAGTAGTGTGTCCTCACTGTGTGAGGGGTGGACGTAGGAGTCACGTGGTGTGATCTCCAAACCACCTAAAAAATCCCTTGTGCACTGTGGATTGACTTGTGGTTTGCATTGTGTTGCGCTAGATGCATGCCTAGGGATTTCTTCTACACACTACTTGTTAATTTGTTCACACACATTACATCAGATCAAAGGGGTTTTAATTAAGTAGATCTTTTAATCCGAAGTAATTCTTAAATTGCTTAAGTTTCCGCTATAAATCTATTCAACCCCCTTCTAGCTTTGCCATAACCGAATATCCGATCCTAACAAAGGGGAGGTTGGTTCAGATCAAGGGGCAAAGGGAAATCAAAGATAGACATGACATGCTTCTTCCCTTTGTCCATAATGAAAAGGTGCGGCATCTGCTCCGAAGTGATAGAATTGATGGTTTCCAAGCTAGGAATGCTCTTGATTTTGATAACCCGCCCATTGAATGGAAATTTGAAACATTGGTGGGCGGTGGAAGGGACCCCTAGAGTTTATTCTAGCCAGGGCCGACCAAGGATGGCCTTGTAGGCCGGATCAACATCGAGGACTAGAAACTCGAAAGACATGGTGACGGGTCCGATCTCGAGTTGAAGAGCGATTTTACATTTGGCAATCCTTTTAGAGTTGTCATAGGCAACAATGATGGAGCAGATTTTCTCCAGATTATCCTCCCCCAAACCCAATTGCTTGAGGGTCTTCATCAGACACACATTAATGGATGCCCTGGTGTCAATGAGAATGGAGTCTACCGACACCCCATTGAGGGTAACGGTGAGGCAAAGAGGAAGAGAATGACATCGGGGGCAGCAAGGTCCTTGTCCGCGAAAGAAATCGAGGGTCCTTGAGTGAGGGAGAGGATGGCATTGGTTACCCCACTGGGAGGAAGGTCATCGTTGACCATGATTTTCTGGAGAAATTGGAGGAGGGTGGACTGATGGGATGGCGATCTCCGAATCAATTCTAAAATAGATACCCTTGCGAGCGTCTTATCCAAATGTTACAGAATATCATATTCGGTACCGGCAGGTGGCACGGGTCCATTGTCCTCCTCATCTTGAGTTGGCCATGGAGGTAGAGGAATAATCCGATTCTGGAGTGTGACATGAACATCCTCCTAAGACCTAGGGAGAATGAGTTGGAGGGGTGTGGTGCCATGGGTGGACGACTCATAGGCAGGGGAAATGGGAATGGAAGGGTAGGCCTCTTGACGCGCGGGTCATATGAGAACAAAGGGCCGCTCCTCTAAAATGGCATCTATAGTGGTGGAGGGCTCTTCGAACTCTACGGTGGGACATGGGTACCACTCCCCAAAACCTTCTACCCCCCATTGTTGTTCTCTTCTCACGACCCGGGGTTCAGAATGTGTCATGGTATTGATGTTTTCCTGGGACATAGAGGAAGAGGGATTGTAGTTGCTTTGGTGGTTGGGGAGAGGGTTTTTCATAATACCAAGGTCCCTCTTGGTATACCTAGACTTGGCTATGGCTACCTTGACATCCTCCCAATTTATCCTACCTTGGTCGTTCATGTCATACACCCAGTCACGGAAGGTGAAGCAATTATGGAGTTCATGACCATGAGCCCTATGATAAGGACATTACTTTGAGGTATCGGCCCTCGGATTGACGCTTTCCTTTTGCGGGGGAAGTCGGATAGCGTCACAAGACATAAGGGCAAAGAATACGTCCTCAAGGGTTTCGGGGAGAGGAGGATAATGAGATCACTTGGGACCCGGACGAGTGTAGCCGGAAGGAGGAGGAACAGTGGAATAAGGCTTGGAGGGGTGTGACGGGAATTGATGAGGATTGGAGGGCTTGTTAGGAGGCCTCAATGGCTGGCTGCAAGTGCTGACGGACTCATTGACGGTCACCCCCTTGGTGGCAGGTGACGCGGGAGCCTTTCGTCCCTTGGGCTTCCCTTCAAAGAAAGGTGGGAGGGAAGAGTCCTTGATCTTATTTTGGACCACCCTAGCTCGGTTATAAAGGTGTGCAAAGGAAGGGAACTCACTAAGCATCAGGATGGTTCGGAGCAAAGGGGTGGTATTGGTAATGATCATGGTTATAGCTTGGGACTCCGGGATGGGAAGATCGGCCTTCGAAGCCATAGATCTCCAACAGTTGGCAAAAGTGACAAAGTCTTTGTCTGGCTTCATCGTTTCTGCCACCAAGTCGGGGAGTGTGGGGACTTGGGTGGCCATGTAAGAGAAATGAGAGATGAAGCGTTCGGAGACTATATCAAAATTAATAAGATCCGATGCGGGTAAGGCGGTGAACCATCTCAAAGCCTCCCCTTCTAATGATTTTGGAAGAGGTGGACTAAGAGGACCCGATCGTACAGCCACCGGTGGGAATCCATGGTGAAGCCGACGAGGTGGAATTGGGGGTTGGTGGTCCCGTCATACTTGCGGTATTTCGGGGCCTTGAAACCTGGAGGAAAATAGGCATTTGGGAGCTTGCAATAGTTCTGGAGAGAGTGAGGCTTAGAGAGGGACAGAGACTCAGCCAAGAGTCTCCTAATGAGGCCCTCCATCTCAAACCGGGAGATGGATTCGGATTTAGCAGGGGGGGTGGGATGAACATAAGGTGGATAGACGGACGGAGGGGTTGGAGTGGGAGTAGGTAGAGGAGTAGGAGGAGGAATAGGAGTGGAGATGGGGATAGGGGAGACAGGAACCCGGGAAGGGGTGACGGGCCTAGGAGCGGGCCTAGATGAAGAAGCATGGAGAGGAGTAGGGGATGGAGAGGAAGAAGAGGCTGCTGCCCGGACGGTATGCTTAGAAAGCATTGAAATGATGTCCTCGGGCAAATAGCAGGAGAGGAGTTTGGAGAATTCAGGGTCTTCTTGAACATCTTAGGCATATGTGGGGTTGACCCTCAAACTCACACTATCCTCATTGTCGACCTGAGAAGAAGATTGAACCGACTCCTCGGGATGAACATTAGTGTTAACCATACCGACAAACTCATCATTGATATTGTCATCATATTCAAATGCCAGATTGTTAGACATGTTGACAGAGTTCAACCAAGAGTCCATTTAGCAACAAAACCTACTAATTTTAGGATGGTTAAGTTGATTAACTACACTGTTATTAGGAGAAATATAAATTTCTACCAAACAATGTAATCAAACAGCGTCCCCAAAATTTAGAAGTTGAAGTTGTGTGTTAATTTGACTTGACAAGGTCGGTTCTTCTCCAAACTTACTCAAACCCGGGTGAATAGGCAGTCTAAATGAGTGGGTAAAGGTCCTCCTGCCCCGTACCATGAGGGAATCTGCGGAATTTAGGGACTTATAGAGTTCCCCTTGGAGCCAACCCAATTTACCCGAGAGGGAATCCCCGAGTAAAAGGTTGTGAACCAAGGAGGGGCTATCCTAAAATGTGAGGGGAGGCTAGAACAGAGTAGAAGTAAAGACCCCCCGTGACTGAGGACTGTTAGAGAACAAATAAAGAAAGAAAATCAATCAAAACAGTAAAAAAATAGGCTTCTGTGAAATAAACGACACGCACATGGACGCTTAGTTCATCAGAAACAAGTTGACGGCATGATCGACTGACGCTGACAGAAAGTAAACGACAATCAATATGGACGTTTAAAATAACTAAACGACAGGAAACGTGGACGCTTACCTCTGTAGACGGCAAGATTGCTTGCCGTTTACCTGGGTGAAGACTGAAACCATGGCAGCACTGTCTGTCCCATCGCAATCGCCAAAAGAGAGGCTGTGGATGCCTCGTTCTGAGCACCCCGGATGCCGATGGATGCTCCAGAGGTTCACGAACATTGCCGCTCCCTCGTTGGCGTTGAATGGGTGTTGGTTGACTTTGTTGACTCCTTGGTTGACTGAGTTGACTAGGGAGAAAACAAAGAAACCAGCAAAAGAAAGGGAGATGTTGCAATCACCAGGGCCTTACCTGTGCCCAAGGAAGTAGAATGATCACGTCGATGTCATGGCCTCGCACAACGGATGATGGTGGGACTCCAACTTCTCTTTCTTCGGCCGGCCAAAGGAAGAGAGCTCCACGATCTCGTTCGTTGCATTCCTGCCACAAGAAAAGCTCTATTAGACTCTAAGGAGGTGTAGTAAACATACCAAGGTGAAAGAAAAAGCCCAAAAGGAGAGCCCCGTACCGGTTTCGGACTTGAGAAGAGGGGTGGCCAAATGCTATGACCACCCTTCTTCCCTCCGTTTTTGGTTTGGGAAACCCCTTTTTAGGTGTGTAGGAAGGTGCCCTACATGCCTAGGGTGTGTGTGAGTGTGTGAATGACATGCAAGAACTAAGAGAGAGAAAAGGGAAAGAGGAAGAGAGGAGGGAGATGATCCTCATTTTGCAGCTTGGCTGGCTCCTTTGTGGGCTCCTCCAGCACCTGGTGAAGCCTCCTAGATGCCCCAAATGATGAGAGGGAGAAAGGAACAAGGATTGAAGCTTTAGGATGCACTTTCTCTCTCTTCTCTCAAAGCAACAGAGTTTGGACGTCCAGCCTCTCCCCCTCTCCTTAGAAGGCCTAAGGTCTACCTATATAGGCAGTGGGGGCGCAGCCAAGGGGCATTGGATGCTCAAGTGTGATGAAACACACTTGTACAAGTGGCAATCCATGTGTTAAGCCTTGGACCAATGAGAGGGGGCCACATAGGATTTTTGCTTGGTCAAGGGGGTGCCAAGGTGGCCCATTTGCCTGTTGGGAACGGCCCCATGCGCTGCATGGGCTAGGAGAGGGCACATAGTGGGCTGGAATCTCAAGCAGTTGCGCAGACCTGGTAAACCAGGTTGATGTCCAACGATGCTGCCGCTAATGCCATGCAGACATCCACATAGGTGGCTGCCAACCATAGTCGACGTCCATGGGGCTTGCCGCCAACATGTAGTCAGCGGCAGTCGATGCCGCCGTCTACATGGGATCCGAGGCAAGTCAACAAACGGTCAAACGGGCCTTATTGGGCCATGGAACCACATGGGGATGGGCCAAATCTCGCGTCTACAATTACCTCTCTAGTCAGATACCCCAGGTTTTGTGTGAGCCAGTCACATTAGTGATCGGGTTTGTTTCGGTACTGTGTGTACCGTCGAGGTCTGTGTCGTCTACCTGGACACCCTCACTCTTGTGTAGAGTTGTACGTCTAGCTGAGGGAAAGACGACAGAGGGACAACGACTTGTGAGAGTGTGTGTTTAGTTGCTTGCAGCGCACTCGTGGTTGGGGGCATGAACACCAATAGACGTACTGGGTCCCAGCTAGTCCTGTTTCTCTGTGCCTCACTCTAGGGAGCTCGGGCCAGAGTCCCTAAAGGTGCCAGACATGGGCTTGCGATAGTGTGGTCTGCAGGTGTGGTGTTGGTTGGTCTCCACAGTTTCTTGGCCTTGTTGTGGCGGAGCGGTAGCTAGACCTTTCGTCCGTGGCTGCGAGACTGAGAGGTAGTCCTATGTGGTTTGTCCGGGTTAGTTGCTGGCATCGCGAACCAGTCTTCGTGACCCGAGTGTGTTATTACCCTACTCTAGCTCGTACACTTGGATGAGATTTGCCATTTATTTATTAAAGGCTGATTCTGTTAATAGCTTTGTCATATTTGTTATTTATAGTCTTAACATCATGTGTAGATAGTACTATAAATTGCCTAGTGTAGCTTCCTGTTTTTGCACTTTGTGAGTTTGGTTTTGTATGGTTTTTGGGGGAGTTTCCTTACTAAGCCAGTGACTTGTGAGGCTCACCCCTACTCCTTTCAGGTGAGGGAGAGTAGGAGGCTTCCCGTCCTTCATCTAGTTCGGAGTCGCACCGTAGCGGAGTTGGGCCTGCACCTCCAGCAGTGTAATCTTTACTTTCTGTTCACATCGGGTATGCCCCAGGTTGCTGTACTTTGTGTTTGACTTTAGTTGAGAACTGGCTATGCATATTTCATGTAAATATTTGTGAGATTGGAATCTTATATATATTTAAGGTGTTTCTTTTATATTACCACGGACATGTGAATGATATCCCTTGCAAGGCTATGGCTCGTTCGTGGGAGGCAGAGTCGGGTTAAGCTCGTTATTAGGTTAACGGGTTTGAACGGCGAGGACCACTATAGTTGGTATCAGAGCAAGGTCCATGTGAATATAAAGGAATCAGAAATTTACATAGCCTGGTCTCTACTTTAGTCCACTACTGGTAGTTGGCCCTAGTTTTTGTATTGATTTGTTTGCATGTTCTGTGGTTGGAATGATGTATGTGCAGGATTAGAAATGGTAGATAGGAGATATTGGGGAGGTGGTGGAGATGAGCCAAAGGAGACTATACATCAGTTGATTGAGAGGCTATGGGAGAGCATTACAGAGATTCAAATGAGATTAGATCAGTAGGCACCAGTATAGCCAGCAGTTGTGGCACCCCAGACTATAGAGGAGGCAGTACAAGTACTAGTGGCACCACCCCCACCACCACCAGGAGTCGAGGTACGACCTGTTGTACCAGCAGTACCAGCACGACCAGACAGTGTAGAGGAGTCTATGGCACTAGTCGAGAAGTTTTTGCGGTTGCATCCACCTACTTACTCTAGAGGCCTAAATCCAGATACGTAGAGCACTGGGTACACAAGATAGAGAGAGTTTTTGTTACCATGAGTTGTCCATAGGTTGATAGGGTGATTCTAGCTACGTATCAGTTGCAGGAATTTGCATAGGAGTGGTGGAGACTAAAGATGAAGACAGTGTTTGCTGGAAGAATAGAGGACACCATCATCTGGCCAGAGTTCTTGGGGGTATTTAATGATACATTCTTTCCAGTCCAGATACAATAGGCAAAGAGAGAACAGTTCAGAAACATTAGAGCAGGGAAACTTGTCAGTATTAGAATATCAGATGAGGTTTATGGCATTGAGTAGATATGCACCCTATGTGGTCACTGATAATGCTATGATGGTGGAATATTTTATTCGAGGATTGCAACCAGAGCTACAAGATGCGGTGATTCTCCTTATATGTAGAACGATGTAGAAATCAGCGCAGAGGGCGGCTATTCTTGAGAGGATTGTACAGGCTAGGCAGTGAGGAGGGATAGGTAGCTTCTGGCTTCCACATCAATCCACAGGTATCAACAAGAGTAAGGCACCCTTGGGAGCATCATCATCACCCGAAATAGCTAAGTGGGGTAACAAATTAAAGAAGATATTCAGAGGACGAGGTGGTGGTAGGCAGCAGGGTTTCCAGTTGGGTTTTCAGCAGGGCCGAGGTTTTAGGCCAGCTCCAGAGGAGTCACAACAGAGCACAGCAGGGCAGCGAGTAGCTTTTCAGATTTCAGGTGTTATAATTATGGGCAGCCAGGGTATTTAGACAGAAATTGTCTGCGTCCTCAAGAATATAGTTAT
This sequence comes from Colocasia esculenta, assembly GCA_014218235.1. NCBI lineage: Eukaryota > Viridiplantae > Streptophyta > Magnoliopsida > Alismatales > Araceae > Colocasia > Colocasia esculenta. The sequence goes on from CM024758.1 coordinate 31,217,409, forward strand.
GGTAGAGGGTCACAGCAGCAGCAACAATAGTCATTCTAGCAGCCAGCAGCAGAGCGAGGTAGAGGTCCACCTTTCCAGAGGGGATGAGGACGGGTTATGGCTGTTACCAGAGCACAGGCGGAGGCATCCAACCTGATTGAAGGTATATTACCTCTCTTTGAATTTTCTACTAGAGTATTGATTGATCCAGGTGCATCGCATTCATTTATTTCTGAAGATTTCATGGATAGTATGGTTCACCCCTTAGAGGAGAGGCAGTGTGAGTTAGTTTTGGAGATTCCTTCTGGTGGTTTTATGCTAACCTCTTATTATTTAGATGAAGTTCCGATAATAATATAAGGGAATCAGTTGCCAGCAAGGTTATATGCACTTCAGTTGAAAGAATATGATGTGATTTGGGTATGGATTGGCTAGAAGCTTATGGAGCAGTGGTGGACTGTAGGAAGAAGAGTGTTAGATTTTATTGACCCAGTGGAGCTATGTTTGAATTCCAAGGTATGCCGTTTTATACTCCTAAGTTTATTATTTCTACACTTAGAGCTAGGAGGTTGATCAATGCTGGGTGTGTAGCTTATCTTGCTTCAGTCAGTTTAGTTGAGTCAGGAAAGTCTATAGAAATAGTACCCGTGGTTAAGGAATTTGTAGATGTGTTCCCACAAGAATTGCCAAGGTTAGCTCCACATAGGGAGGTGGACTTCACAGTGGAATTGCAGCCAGGCAGTGTGTCAATTTTGAAAGCACCCTACAGGATGGCACCAACAGAGTTGAAGGAATTGAAAAAACAGTTGCAGGAATTGTTATAGAAAAGTTTTATCAGACCCAGTCACTCACCATGGGGAGCACCGGCATTGTTTGTTAGAAAGAAAGATGGTTGAGAATCTGTATAGATTACCGTCAATTGAACAAGGTCACCATCAAGAACAAGTATCCACTTCCCAGGATTGATGATTTTTTTGATCAGTTACAATCAACCAGGGTATTTTCTAAGATTGATTTGAGATCAAGATATCACCAGTTAAGGATTAAGGAATAAGATATTGACAAGATAGCTTCCAGAACCAGATATGGGCACTATGAGTTTGTAGTTATGCCATTTGGACTGACAAATGCATTGGCAACATTTATGAATTTGATGAATAGAATATTTCACCTTTACTTGGATCAGTTCATTATGGTATTCATAGATGATATATTAGTGTACTCAGCATCAAAGGAAGAGCATGCATCACATTTGAGGATTACATTGCAAACTTTGCGGGATCACCAGTTGTATGCTAAGTTCAGTAAATGTGAGTTCTGGTTAAAGGAAATTCAGATTTTGGGCCATGTAGTTTCAGGAGAAGGTGTAGCAGTAGATCCAACTAAGGTTGAAGCTGTTATGAAGTGGGAAGAACCGAAAATAGTATCAGAAATCAAAAGTATCCTTGGATTGGCAGGTTACTATAGATGATTCATCCAGGATTTTTCGAAGATTGCAACACCTATGACAAGATTGACTAGGAAAGGAGTGCCCTTTGTGTGGTCTTCAGATTGTCGGCGAAGCTTTGTAGAATTGAAGAAAAGGCTTAGGATAGCTCCCATATTGGAAATACCATCAGGCAGCGGAGGATTTGTGTTGTATACAGATGCATCAAGAAGAGGATTGAGAGCAATATTAATGCAACATGGAAAGGTAGTGGCATATGCATCAAGCCAGCTGAAGCGACATGAACAGAATTACCCCACACATGATTTAGAGTTGGCAGCAGTGGTTTTTGCATGGAAATTCTGGAGGCGCTACTTGTATGAAGAGAGATTTGAAATCTTTACAGATCATAAAAGTATCTAAAGGATTATGATTTCAGTTTAGCATATATCACCTGGGTAAAGCTAATGTTGTTGCAGATGCATTGAGCAGAAAGACAATTTTGAGCCAGATGATAATCAAAGAATGAAAATTATATGAAAATGTAGCAAATAATTCACTATTTGTACCAAACAATTAGCAGCAAGCAATGTTAGCAAACAGTATAGTGGAACCTTCATTGTATTAGCAAATAGCAGAAGCACAGAAAACAAATGAGAATCTAGTAGACATTGTAAGAATGGAAGAGGTTACACTTGATGATAATAGTGTAGTTTGACTTAAAGGCCAATTGTATGATCCAGAAGAAGCTGAGATGAGGCAGAAAGTATTAGAAGAGGCTCATAGGTCTAGGTATACTATTCATCTAGGGAGCACAAAATGTACTAGGATTTGAAAAAGCACTTTTGGTCGCTGAACATGAAGAAGGAAATAGCAGAATTTATATCAAGATGTATGATATGTCAGTAGCTAAAAGCAGAGCATCAGAGGCCAGGGGGATTATTGCAGCCATTGCCTATTCCACAATGGAAATGGGATGACATAGCTATGGATTTTGTAGTAGGTTTACCCAGAATAGCAATATGTCACAATGGAATTTGGGTTTTTGTGGACAGATTGACTAAGGTATGCAGATTGTTGGTTGTGAGTATGTCATGGACTATGGACAGATTAGCCAGATTATACGTGGATAGAATAGTACCGTTGCATGGAATTCCAATAACAATTGTCTCAGATAGAGATCCCAGATTTACTTCAGGTTTCTGGAGAAATCTACAAAGAGTACTTGGTACTAAATTGAGGTACAACTCAGCCTATCATCCGTAGATAGATGAACAAATACAGAGAACAATTCAAACCATAGAAGACATGTTGAGAACTTGTTGTTTAGTATGGGGAGGTACTTGGGAGCACCACTTGGGCATGGTAGAATTTGCTTATAACAACAGTTACCACGCAAGTATCGAGATGGCACCTTATGAAGCTCTATATGGAAGACCGCGCAGGACACCATTGAATTGACATGAGGTAGGTGAAAGGCATGTCATGGGACCAGAATTGATTCAACAGTGCTAAAAATGGTCAAATTTATTAAGGAAAAGCTTCAAACAGCCCAGAGTCATCAGAAGAGCTATGCAGATACCAGACACAGACCATTGCAGTTTGAAATTGGTGATTATGTGTTTCTAATAGTTTCTCCTACAAAAGGTATGCTAAGGTTGAGCAAGAAAGGTAAATTGAGCCCAAGATATGTTGGTCCATTCCAGATTTTAGAACGAATTGGTGAAACAGCTTACATAATAGATCTCCCAGCAGACTTTACAGATGCACATGATGTGTTCTATGTCTCTATGCTGAGAAGGTACATTCGGGATCCCTACCAGATAGTCAGCTACACCTGAGATGATTTGAAACTAGATATGTCAATGCCAGAATATCCAGTATAGAACAGGACAAAGAAATCAAAAGCTGAGAAACAAAGAAATTGATCTAGTAAAAATCAGATGGGAAAACAGACAAGGTGGAGAAGACACATGGGAATTAGCAGAAGAAATGATGAAGCGTATCCATACTTGTTTGAGTAAGCTTTTAAATTCTTTAGGTGATGATACCATGCATATTTAATTGTAAGTTTTATGTTGTCATTTCTTCTTAAATTTCAAGGATGAAATTTCTTTTAGGTGATAGTAATGTAGCGTAGTGATAGTTCGGACTGAGGTTTATCGGTTCTGGTGGCCAGCGTGTGGTCTTTGGCTTGTGTTTGGAGTGTTTCGTAGGGTGTTTGGGCATTGTGGGCCGAGAATTTGGGCCCAGGGCGCCCGCTGGTTCTCTGTCTGTGAATGTGACGGGGGTGAACGTCACGTTCTGAACGCGACAGTCCAAGGTGTCGCGTTCACGTTGCCGCTATTTGGGGTTGTTTGGCTGCATGCCCGCCACATGGTGTGCGCAGGGCAGCCGGCTGGCGTTAGCGGCGAGAAGGCGACGGTCGATGCAGTCGCATTCTTGTCGCGATAGCCAGGTGCGTCACATTCTTAACTCTGTAGGGTTAAAAACCTAGGTCGGCCAAACAGAGCTCAAAAAGCTCTACTCGGCTAGGAGAAGGGTTCTTGCGACTGGCTCTTGGGCGATTTGAGGTTTTAGAGTTGGTTTCGGCGTGTTCTCATCGCGAGGACGTGGTTCGGAGTGGAGGAAATGCTGAATCATTGTTGTTCTTCGCGTACTTCGTGTAGGTAGGGAGATTCCACCTTGTTTCTCGTTGTAGATAGTGTGTTTAGCATGTTTAATCCATGGAATGAGTTTTAGATGTTAGATGGCATGCTAGTGTAACTATTAGACTGTTTATAAATGTTTTACACAGGTGTTTGTATGGTTTGTGTGGGGTATCCAGAGATGGAACCCCGGAGTTGGGGCTCTGTCTGTGAAGGCGACGGCCTAGGGTGTCACGTTCAGAACGCGATAGCCATACCCATCACGTTCTTCTTCAGAACGCGCTGTATCGAGGCGTCGCATTCTGAAGGCGACAGAGCACCCCGTCGCCGTCTGGCTTCCGAATTCTATAACTTGTGCATGGTTACATGATTATCGTTTGGTTTTATTTCTTATTCGTAATGTTGGTAAGCGGTGCTTTGGCACACGTCGAGATTGAAGGATGCCGTGTTTTCTTGGTTTGTGAGTACGTGGCGAGTAGTACAACGCCTTCCGTGGTTACCTCTCTAGTCAGATACCCTAGGTTTGGTGTGAACCAGGAACGTTAGTGCTCGGGGTTTGTCCCGGTATTATGTGTACCATCGAGGTCTGTGTCATCTTCCTGGACACCTTCACTCTTGTGTAGAGTTGTACGTCCGACTGAGGGAAAGACGACAGAGGGACAACGACTTGTGTGAGTTTAGTCGCTTGTAGTGCACTCGTGGATGGGGGCACGGACACTAGTAGATGTACTGGGCCCCAGCTAGTCTTGTTTTCCCAGTGCCTCACTTTAGGGAGTTGGGGCCGGAGTCTCTAAAGGTGCCAGGCATGGGCCTATGGTAGTGTGGTCCGCAGGTGTGGTGTTGGTTGGTCTCCACAATTTCTTGGCCTTGTTGTGGTAGAGCAGCAGCTGGACCTTTCGTCTGTGGCTGCGAGAGTGAGAGGTAGTCCAATGTGGTTTGTTCGGGTTAGTTGCTGGTGTTGCGAACTAGTCTTCGTGACCCGAGTGTGGCATTCCCTACTCTAGCTTGTACACTTGGATGAGATTTGCCATTTATTTATTAAAGGCTGATTCTGCTAATAGCTTTGTGATATTTGTTATTTATAGTCTTAACATCATGTGTAGATAGTAGTATAAATTGCCTAGTGTAGCTTCCTGTTTCTAAACTTTGTGAGTTTGATTTTGTTTGGCTTTTGGGGGAGTTTCCCTACTGAGCCAGTGTCTTGTGAGGCTCACCCCTACTCCTTTTAGGTGAGGGAGAGCAGAAGGCTTCCCATCCTTCATCTAGTTCGAAGCCATACTGTAGCGAAGTTGGGCCTGCATCTCCAGCAGTGTAATCTTTACTTTCTGTTCACTTTGGGGTATGCCCCAGGTTGTTGTACTCTGTGTTTGACCAAGCTCGTTATTAAGTTAACAGGTTTGAATGGCGAGGACGGATACATAAAGTGATTGAGGGTGATTCTGCAAGTGCAACTAAGGCTGAGGAATGGAAGGATAAAGATAGACTCGAACTTGGGTGCATACTTACTGCACTGTCAAATGTCCTATTTGATGTCTATAGCTCTTCTACGTTCCTAACCCTTAAGGCATTGTGGGATGAACATGATAGGAAATACAATACCGAGGACCAAGGTCTGGAGAAGTATTCCGTAGGCAAGTTCCTCAAGTTTCACAAGATGGAGGATAGATCTGCAGCCGAACAGGCACACGAGTTTCTCCTTATGATCCACGACTTGGCAGAGGGTGATATGAAACTCCCTGAAAATTTTCAAGTCAAGTCCATAATTTAGAAATTTCCAAAGACCTAGCAGGACTTTGGAATGGCTCTCAAACATAGGAAGGCATCTATTTCTATTGATGACTTGATGAGTGTCATTGCCATTGAAGAGGAGCATAGAAAGGAGAAACCAAGGATGCCTGTGGAAGCTAGTGTAAACTTTATGGTAAAGTATAAGAATAAAGATATTAAAATACAAATCCAAGACAAGTTCTGCTACACAAATGAAACCCAAAGGAAAGATACAAAAGAAGAGGAAGTCTGGAGAATGCTGAGTATGTGGTCAAAAGGGTCATTTCCGTGGGATTGTCCTAAATAGAAAGAAAAATTGACCCATAAGAGTGCTAAAAATCCAGCTCAGGTCAATGTAGTGATTGGTGGGGACTCTTCTGGTGTCACATATGTTTCTCTAAACCCTCATCTATTTACTATTTGTGAACCTAATGAGTGGTTAGTAGACATTGGAGCTAATGTACATCTATGTGCTGACAGGCCTAACTTTGTGTCTTATCTGGCCACTCGTAAATGCTCCATGACGATGGGAAATGGCAGCACTGCGAGTGTGATAGGAACTAGATATGTGGATCTAAAGTTTACTTCAGGACGTGTATTGTCTCTTCACGGTGTGCACCATGTTCCTAGTGTTAGGAGGTACATCCTGTCAGGTTCTAGATTGGTTAGGGAGGGTTATGAGTTAAAGTTTAAATGTAATAAAGTTGAAATTTTGTGTCAGAAAACTTTTATTGGTAAAGGTTATTTATCAGATGTGTTATTTAAAGTGTATGTGAACCATGTGATGAATAGAAGCTTAAATGTGAATGTTGTTCCTACATCTATTTCTATGGCATAGAATGTCGTTGATTCATCTAATTTATGACATGGATGTTTAGGACACATCAATTTCAATTCTTCGAAACAAATGATGAACCTAAAATGATTCCTAATTATGCTATTGATAATTCTAAATGGTCTGATATCTGTATACAAGCTAAACAACTCAGAAAGCCGTTTAAGTATGTGGTGAGAGATTCAGAAATTATGGATCTTGTGCACTCTGATATCTGTGAATTTAATGGCATCTTGACTAAGGATCATAAAAAAATATTTCATTACCTTATAGATGATTGTAGTAGATCTTGTTGCATGTATCTAATTAAGTCTAAAGATGAGGCTTTACAGAAGTTCATCATCTTAAGAAAGAAGCGGAAACTCAAACAGGTCAGGTGCTTAAAAGATAGGAGTGGAGAATATACCTTCAACTAGTTTGGTAAATACTGCCAAGGTAATGGCATCATTCATGAGACAACAGCCCCCCTATTCACCACAGTCTAATGGGATAGCCGAACAAAAGAATCATGTATTTATAGACATGGTCAACTCTCTTCTGCATAGTTCATGACTGCCTAACTATATGTGGGGGGAAGCATTGAATACGGCTGGACATATTCTGAATTATGTTCCCCTGAAACACAAGGATAGTAGTCCATATGAACTTCAGAGAAACAAACAATCTAACTTGAAATGCCTTAAAGTGTGGGGCTACCTTGCAAAGGTATTTGTCCTTGAACATAAAAGGAAGAAGCTAGGACCGAAAATAGTTGACGCGGTCTTTCTAGGCTATGCTGAAAATAACTATGCGTACAGGTTTCTAGTGATTAAATATGATATTTCTGGCATAGATGTTAACACCATAGTCGATTTTCCTGATGCTACATTCTTTGAGAATGTGTTTCCTATGAAGACTGGTATAGCTCAATCCTTGTCTTCTGACACTCGGCCTTCTACATCTTCATACATTCCAAATCATGTGGAAAGGATGACAAATGTGGGCAAGTGCATCTAGTTCTTATCCTGATTCTGATAATCAGGAAGAGGAAGTAGAACCTAGAAGGAGTAAAGACAAAAGATGCCAAGGATTTTGGGAGTGACTTTATTGCTTTCCAAATCGAGGGTGATCCTCCCACTTTCAAGGATGCCATGGTCTCTCCTAAGGCATGGCATTGGAAGGAGGCCATAAAGAGCGAAATGGATTCCATTATTTCTAATGGCACTTGGGAGCTAGTTGATCCTCTTCTTGGTTCTAAAACCATTAGATGCAAATGGATCTTTAAGAAGAAGCTTAAGCCTGATGGGACAATTGACAAGTTTTAAGCCAGGTTAGTTGCTAAGGGGTTCAAATAAATGGAGGGATAGACTATTTTAATACCCATTCCCCTGTAATCAGGATTACCACAGATAGGGTATTAATTGCTTTGACTTTTACATATGATCTGACTATCCATCAAATGGATGTTAAGACTGCCTTCCTTAATGGTGATCTTGCCGAAGAGATCTATAGGGATCAACCTAAAAGGTTACAACACCTGGTATTAGAAACAAAGTTTATAGACTTGTTAAATCTTTATATGGATTGAAATAAGCCCCTAAGCAATGGCATGAAAAATTTGACATGACTATCATGTCGTTTGGCTTTAAAGTCAATGAGTCTGATAAGTGTGTCTACTACAAGGTGGATGGTGATGATTGTGTTGTCCTCTGTCTGTACGTAGATGATATTTTGTTGTTTGGCAACAATTTAAGAATGATAATTGAGACCCAATCATTCTTAAGTAGAAATTTTAAGATGAAGGATATGGGTGCAGTTAGTGTAATTTTTGGACTAAAGTTGACCAGATCAGCTGAAGGGATAGCTATTTCTCAGTCTCATTATACTGAGAAAGTATTAGAAAATTTTGGCTATGAGAATTGCAAAGCTATCCGTACACCCTATGATCCTTCTAGAATTTTTTGCAAGAATAAGAATGGTGCTTCCTTATCTCAATTGCGGTATTCCCAAGTTATAGGAAGCTTAATGTATCTTGCAAACTGTACTAGACCTGATATTTCATATGCAGTGACTAAACTCAGTAGATACACTAGCCGTCCTGACCGTACTCACTGGGAAGATTTGGATAGGGTGCTGAGGTACCTAAAAGGTATTATGACTCCAGGCTTGCATTTTGGGAAATTCCCTACTGTCCTTGAAGGATATAGTGATGAAAATTGGATAGCTGAAAACTCATGGGGCAATGGTGTCATAAGATATGTCTTTACCCTGGGAGGTGGTACTGTCGCTTGGAGGTCGACTAAATAAACTATCTTATCTCGATCTACTTCTGAGGTTGAGTTGTGTGCTTTGGACACCATTGGTATGGAGGCTGAATGGATCATGGATCTTCTTTATGAACTTCCCTAAATAAGTAAGCCTATACCTGTATTCTCTGTGTAGTGTGATAACATGACCACAATTGCAAAGATCAAAAGTTCAAAGTACAATCAGAAAGAAAAGGAGACACATCCAACTTAGATTGAAATCTGCAAGGGAGTTGGTGTCTCAGGGAGTGATAACTGTGGATTTTGTTAGTACCAATTACAACACACCTAATCCTCTGACTAAGGGACTAAATAAAAATCAAGTCCAGAAATTTAAGATGGGGATGTGACTGAAACCCATCAATTGTTCTCCTTCAGTGGTAACTCAACCTATCCGATTAGAGATTCTACAAAGAAGGTTCAATGCGGTAATAACTAGCTATCGAGAGAACTAGAAGGCACTCAAATTATTAGATATCTCATATCTGAGTTCCACCCTTGAATCCTATAATCTAGTGCCTACAGCTACAAGACTAGAGTGAGTTGTATACTCTTAATGGGTTAAAGTCTGATAAGGTAGGATCTCAACAATGCATCCTTGGGGAAGCCCACCTTAATAAGTACTACTGTGAGGCCGCAGTTAAGGAATTGAATTATTCCTGAATGTACTTATGATACAGAAAAGGGTGCATGGCCAGGAGGTGCCACCTTTACGATTTCTATCTTAATCTATATCATGTTGTTTCCAATGACAACTCTCACTCTAAAGAATCAAGTTTACGATCTAGTTAACTTCGATTCTGTGGGAGTCAGATTTGGAATACTTAGGTAAATGTTTAAACTCGAAAGGTACCTTTACTGAAAGTGTGATATATTTATTCCCTGCTATTTATTCCCCATTATCAAATCTTGGGTTTGTAGGGGAATGTTGGGTAAAAAGGAGTTTGAGGCATAAAAAGATTTGCACGTTTTGTCCTTTATATGAGGTCTTTAGTTCGACATGAGAAAACTCTAAGGAGAAGAAGGGGTTTATAATCCCAAGAGTCCATAAGACTATGTCTTATAGATAATAGTGGGGTTATGCTAGACCATACCACACACACACACCGTCGGGTTAGGCGGACACGCGTGTGTGATGGCGTGGGTCCAGCCGGCTTGCCTTAGCACCTTTTAAGTTTTCCTTATTATCTCTTTGCCCTTTCTTGGAGAGAAAGAAACATTTTTTACTGGGTCTCTAGACTGTCGCTTTGGAGGTGGACCATCACGGGCGTAGGCTCTTAAAGAGAGTAATTAAGATTTTATTAATTATGTATTATCCCTAGGGCACAGTTTTGACTCTCAAAGAAACCACTCGCTGGCTAGGCTCTCTCTCTCTCTCTCTCGACTCTCCACTGCTAACAGCGATCCTTTGTTGCTGCAATTCTTCTTCCTCGCGGTGCTTCTTCGACACATTGCTTCTTCCTCGATTAGGCTCCCTCGCAGTGCTACTGCGATAAGGCCATACCAGGATCTGTGCTTCAATGTTGGGTGCACACATATCTACCCCTTCATCCTTCATTTTGTAATAGACGAACTAGGTTTACATATAGCTTTCATTTTACGAAGTCGCTCTTGTGCGAGACTGATTTCGTTGCTTGTGGTTGTACCATGGGAGAAGGTCATCGGACCCCAATCGCACCGTATATAGTGGGGTGATACTTTCTTTAAGTCGAGTTCCATTATGGAACACCTTAGTTTGCTTTCGTTTTTTGATTATCATGTAATCACTATGCTTATGATCAATATACTCATGTTACATTTAGTTGTGCCTATAAACATGTTGTTTCTTATTATGATTGTCATACGATTTGCATTGAATAACTTGATGATGAAATACCATGCTCCATGCCATATACCCACTATTTTAACAACAAAGACCTCCTCTAACAACCTCAGGCCACTCGCCAGCCCCTCCCACCCCGCGGCCGCTCTCTCTCTCTCTCTCTTATACACTTTCTCTCTTCATTCTTTCATATCTCTTTAATTCTCTCTCCATTGTATCATTTCTCTTTCTAATTATCTCTCTCTCACTTTTAACAAGGATATTTTAGTAAATTAACTTCCTTTTTTAATATAATTCATATAAAGATTTGACATTATTAAAGATTTGACATTATTTTATTACTGATTTTCTACCTAACACAAATCCTCATTTCTCATCTGAGCTTAGGATCAGCCTTGGTGAAGTAAATAAAACTTTTGATGGAATAAAATTCATGTAATCGATCTCAAATAATTGGATAAGACTCTGATGATGGCGACGACTTCTTTTTTAATAATTACGATAGATGATAGAATAATATTTTTCAAATTCTAATGACTAACTAATCACATGGACATAACTGATAATTTTTAGATTTTAGATATACAAAATATAATATGAAGATCTTAAAATATGATATATTTAGGGGTGTGCATGTATTTTCTCAATATGTTTCTCTCTTCTTTGTTTTGTTATTGATTAAAGGAAGGAAATGTAGGCCGATAAGGTGGTAACAGCTGTCGTGTTCGTTAAGCTTTCGGAGAAGGCGAACGTTTGCTGGCATGTATGATCGGGTTCGGTTCCGTGAGTGATGTAGATTGAGTGCGAGAAGGGAGCAATAGCCATTGGATCCATGTTCCCGTAGGAGCACAGATTAACATGGAAGCAGCCATTGGATGGTCACACCGTGTTTGCCCACACGAGTGGGAAAGCCCTTCTTGAAGTGGAAAATAATTTCTTAACCTCCATTCTTGACACCAGATTTGGCATATCAATGGATATGCATTACAACCACCCTCCTTTTTTTTTTTGGATACGATGGAGGGCCTTTACCATTGAATCACAACCCCTTATTTATAAAGAAAATATTACTACTCGTCTAAACATGAAGTGAAACCTTGCTGGAAAAGTCGGCCACATTGCGATTGGTCTTGCTAGAGGCAGTAAACTGCTATGAATTTAGGGAGACCAAATGGTGGAGATCAAAAGCAACATATTACCCAATGGAACAGTCCATGTGAAGCCAATTGGTTTTAAGATGGAACCCCATTTGGGCTTATGTATTGTGGGTTTTGGTCTCCTCCATTTGGTCTCCCTAAATTCATAACAAATTGGTATCAGAGCCGATGGTTTTGGACTAAGCACATTGTTGGACCATGTTGGGGCACTTTGGTGCCATGATGTCTCATTGGTGGTAATTTGGGTGCTAGTCGCACAGCTTCCGCTTAAGGGAGAGTATTGTTAAAATTAAAGAAACTCATGCGTGAGGGGGAGATTTGTTGGAAAAATATGAGTGAGTTTAGTCCCACATTGAAAATGAAAAAGAAAAGCAACAATATATAACCCAATGGAACACTCCACTTGAAACCAATTGATTTTAAGATGGAACCCCATTTAAGCTTATGTATTGTGGGTTTTGATCTCCCTAAATTCATAACGGTAAACACACCTCACCCTAACCCGTTCATGCTATTTCGTAAGTTGGCCCACCATTTCAGTCAGAGATGATGTGATTTCTAAGACAAGAACCATCGTTTGAGGCTGCACGGATATGATGGCCCAATCCCATCACTATTACTAAGGAATTTTGGAGTTTATTCTAATTTTATCCATCTTGTCATTGCCCTGATCAGAATTTTGGAGCTTATTCTAATTTTATCCATCTTGTCATTGCCCTGATCAGATTACTCCCATAAAGAGAAGTATGTTCCCTTCTCACTCACAATCCACCTCCGTAATAGAAACTCTCTCTCTCTCTCTCTCTCTCCTCTCTCTTCTCTCTCTCTCTCTCTCTCTCTCTCTCTCTCTCTCTCTCCTAGCATTCCCATTCAAATGCAAACGTCCTTCTGTGAACCCTAGCAACTTGACCATTGTAGGGCGAGGACTCACATTCCATTAGACATCCTATTCCTCCCTGAACACTAGCAATGTGAGCATTATATGACAATCTATCATTGACTTGGGGAATTCTAGGACGAGGTAGTCCCAACCATAAGGTGTTCCTCAGTGAATCCTCCCCCTCCGCTATCAATACCCCTTACAGAAGGAAGATCAAGCACAAAAGCATCTTGACTGTGTAATGGATAAAAAGACTATACGTTGGACAGTTCCTACACCATATAAGAGATGAATAGAAGTATAGATCAAGCCAAAGATGCAGCAATCAGAGGCAGATAAACCAACAGTCTCTTTGAGAGAAGAAGAGGCATGTCTATCCTCAAGTAAAACAAAAGGTGAATTTTTTGTTTTGAATGAATTAAGAATGCTTGTTTGTCATGGCATATTTGTTTAGATCAGTCATTTATTATGCTAGGCCTTTTATTACTAATTAAGAATAACTATCGCCTTATTCTTCATTCATGGTCATATTTTACGTATGAAATGGAGGTATTTGGCAAGGTTGAGGGTCACAAGGATGGTACAAATAGAATACATGATGACTTAAGCGAGCTAAAAGACTAGTTAAGTGGGACAAATTAATGACCAAGTTGGTGAGAGAAATGACAAGATAAATTGTATGAATAGGTGGCACAAATGGCTACATAAGTGGGACAAATGATGAAATAGGTGGAACAAATAGCCCAACATATGGGACAAATGAGTGGAGAAATGACTTAGGTGGGGAAAACTGACATGTGGGACAAATAACCAGATATGTAGGACGAAGAGCTAGATATGTGGGACAAATAACCAAGTACGTAGGAGAAATAGCTAGATATATGGGACAAAAGACTAGTTAAGTGGGATAAATGACTTGATAGGCGAGACAAATGACCAATTGGACCAAGTAGGTGGGCACTTTACCTAGAGTGGATGATTAGAAATCAAAGTCACTACTTGTGTGGATTTTTCCAATCTATTGATCATTCCTCTAATTAATTTCCTTCTTCCTTTAAGTTCAATGTAGGGAATATGCGGTGCATAATATGTCGGAGTTTAATGGATTCATATATGAAGGATAGAATGAAGTTGGCACTCCAAGCATGCCATAAGATGCTAATGTCCACAACACAATTTGCACATGTCGTTGAAAATTCTTCCTTGGCCACATTCAATTGGAGATTAATGAAGGAGATCATTTCTCCCCACAGTGGGGGAATTAACTTCTGATTGGGTAGTAAATTGGTTTCATTTATTGTGGAGGATGTGGTCGTCATTTTAGAGTTACCATGCTCAAATTGACAGGTCAATCACTATGGCAATGCAAAGAAGAAATCAAGACTAGATCATCATTTTGGCCTGACTACCACCTTTGATTGGAAGAAGATGTACATCCATATTAGCCAAATCATCCAATTCGACAAGGAGGAGAATGTGCAAGATATGATAGGATTGTGGATAGTCCTCTTTTTATGCACCTTTCTTTGCCCAAGGTCAGTGTATTCTTGACCATAACAAATTGTTGCAGGTTGCACCTTACACTCCAAACATTTTACATTGTATATTGAGCAAATGTTCTACATAACCCACCATATTGGGCTTTGTACTTTGTTGTATGTGGTTTTCTTGACTAACAAAACATATCATTAACAAGTATGTGATTAACAAATATATCATTGTTAATTATGAGATTTTAATCAAAGCTTTATTCATCAAGTTTCTTGAACATACTTTGATTCATTGTTTATGTCATATTGAAAAGACTAGAATATCTCCAAGAACTCAATTAGTGGCCAAATTGTAAAAGTAAGTTTATAACACCATTGAGGGGTAGAGAAAATTCTAAGTCCTATGTGCTAGACAGTATGTACGAATCGATTATATCACTATAAGAAATCTGGGCAACAGTGACAATAGAAATCTATCACTAATGAGGCTAAATCTGTCACAAACGATCATTAGTGACAGATTTGTGATGAATGAAAGGTCAGCAAAAACCTTATCACTAATTGTGACGAAACAAATGCTGTCACAAACCAGTGATGAAAAGTCTGCCACAAAGCTGTTGTCACACATGTTAGTCACTTGATGAAAATGTGGCCAATTTAGTGACTAATTTGTGACGGACTTTGTTCTGCCACTAAATGATATATGTCATTAGTGATAATTCTATCTGTCATTAATTCGTCACAAAAATATCGATACCTATTATTCATGACAATCATGTCTGTCACTAGTCCATCACAAACTTATTAATAACTATCATTAGTAATGAAGCTGTCTGTCACTATTCCGTCACAAAATCCTTGATCCATGTCATTAGTGACAAAGCCATCAGTCACTATTCAATCATAAAAATATGATATCTGTAATTAGTGACAAAGCCCTCTGTCACTATTCTGTCATAAAAATATTGATACCTATAATTAGTGACAAAGTTGTATGTCACTATTCCGTCACAAAAATATTGGAGTAACAAATAGTGCCTGACAGCCCGGGCACTAATGCCTTTTTGGAACATCCTGGCATGCCACCTGGGCATGCCACGCCGGCGCCACTGTGGAGACAGGGTAGCGGGCAGCCAATGGCAGTCGAAGGCGACGAGCGGCGAAGGTGGTGGGCGACGGTAGTCGGCGAGCGGCGACCGACGGTGGGCTGACCACTGTATGTCTATTTGTCACCATTATGTACTATTTGTTATCCTTACGTAGTTTTTTGTTACGTTAGATAGTTATTTGTCATCATTAGATAGCTATGTTTATCACCATTTGATAATTAGTTGTCCCCGATAGGTAGCTCTTTGTCACCGGTAGATAGCTATTGTCACCATTTGATAGTTATTTGTCACCGGCAGATATATTTTTGTCACAAATAGATAGCTATTTGTGAACGATAGATATCTATTTGTCACGGATAGATAGCTCTTGTCACCAATATGGTAGCTATTTGTTATCAATAGATAGTTATTTATCACCACTAGATAGATATTGTCATGGATAAATAGCTATTGTCACTGCTGGTCGTCGGTCACCAGCCGCCGCTAGTGGCCGACCATCGACCACCGCTGTTGGTCACCGCCGCTGCAACGACCCACTTCCACCCGGTACGGTTATACCAATCCACATCGGATGGGAGCAAGCCGCTACAGGGGAGAATACCCCAACAAGTAACAAGTGAGCTGAGATATACACAAATAGAGTCGAATAAATGCAACGGAATTCAATTAAATCTTATTCCATCAACTTTTAAATCCACATACCACAGTCTGTATAGTTCAACAAGAGATAACATAAGTGCAATATTTTCCAAATACATAGCCGACTCCAAGTACATTTGATCAAAATTCAAATTTAAAATGTAGCATTACATACTATGAAATATAAATTACAATTTTCAATCACTTAGTCCAACTCCACTTCAAATCTTGTTGGCTCCTCTGCTACTAATTTTCTGAAATGCTTAGCAAGAGTGAGTCTACACAATAGACTCAGCAAGTAACTTAAGATTCAATACATACATATTTTCTAACAATTTAACACAATAGAACTTCAGCAATTAAATCATACATGCTTATGCTATAACAAAATAAATTGACATGGAATTGTATTAAACAACTATTCTAACAAATGTAAAACTATAGTCTAAACAAGGTTACTAATAACATGGTGTCATTAACATAAGTACAAATACACATTCACATACCTTCATACTTTACTCACATCATTGTAAAACTTCACAACTAAGTCATGGAAAACATATACAAGATAGGTTGCACTCCTAGCATGATTTCTAACTCACTTGCATGCAATCATAACAATTTACTCCACATTTAGCTTGCTGATTTTATACAAACTTTATCACATTCATATTACCTTTGCATAGGGATCACTTTAACTACACAACATAATACTAAACACATGTGCATCCAATAATTCAAATTCCATGAATATGAAAGCATATACTTACATTTTGGTACTAATGGTAACATCATTTTAGCATTTGACAATTATACATCAACGCATACACACACACCCTTATACACATCAATAAACAAAATATCGATTAACACTATTGTCATTTACACTTATACTATTTTCTCATTACACAACCATATGATTAACCTTGGCTTTCACATACACTTACTTGTTCTATCACACAATACTTATACACATTTCCCATTAATTCCTCTTTCACATTCACACACTTCTTATCATTTCACTTTTGCACATAACATGTGCCACATTTACACATATCTTGCACATACCTTGTGCTATGAACACATATCACTTTTCACATCACACTTATGCTTATTTTCACTTAATACCAAGACACAGCCCAAACCACCATTAGACGATCACATAATACACACATTCGCATTCACTTACTTAATCACCGGCACAGTGATAAGTCTTAGTCTCCGCAGAAACCGGGAAAGCCCTTCCCACCATTACCAGTGGAACTTGTCCACCTCCAGGATTTTACAAGACCTTTTGCCAGGGTATACACTTTATCAAGACCCTTTCCTAGGGTATCACATAACGCATTGAGCTTTCCCGTAGGGGCATTACTACAGTACAGCTCCAAGCATCTAAGGTGGCAGTGTCTTATGGGCATATTTGTTTATCTTGTCACATTAACCATTTTACACACCTATACCACTTGTTCTCTCACGTCCCATGCACACACTCATACATAATTCATACACACATAAGTCCTCATTTACTGATTTTAACCTCACTGTTGCAACTGCCAAATAATCATAATATAGAGTTAATCATACTGAAATTTACCGAATCACATCAAATCACAATTGACATGCTCACATAGTCGTTTTCTCATTAAAATCCATAACAATACTTACTGTCATCAAAATAACATGATATTTTAACCACAGACAAATCCAGGTTTATATCATACATACAAATTTCCAGATTTTTCTGAGTCATATTACATTTACAGAAATTAAAACATTCAGTTTCATGCTATTCATAATTCAATTTAACATGGAATATAACATGAACATCAGGTTAACAGTTCACAGCCCTGATCCTAACATACTCGTCATCACAGAAATTTTTCTCGGATTTATTGCACAATACACAATTTACTGTGAATTTTACAAACCCTACGCATGTCTTCTATTTCCAAAACAGAAATTTACAGTAAATCCCACAGTCATGGAAAAACTCTCAAATTTTCAGGGCATGGACTGATACATATACACATGGTATAGAAAAATCTAGGGCATTTAATTCCTCAGGAATCATGTAGACATAGGTGAACATGCATAATCCATTTTTTCCAAACATGTATTTCAATAATAAAAATTCATGCCATCCACAGAAAAACACAGAAATTTCCACACACATCACATTATCTATTTCACATAACATATAAAAAAATTACACTATATCCTCATTGCGAAAACACATCGAAAATAATCATCTACCACGAAGAACAGTTCACTGTTCTATCCTGAAGAACTTAGCGGCAGTCTTTGGCCGTTCAAGGGTTTTGACGGCACGATCGCTGGACGCCGACGGGAGATCTTGGCGTCAAGGGTATTGACGCCAAGTTCCTGTCTGTGCAACAACACAGACCGAACTCCAAATACCAAGTGAAAAGGAGGGTCCATGACACGATTTAAAATCCACAAAAATTTCTGGGACCTAGGGCACATGTATAGGATTGAGATCTATGGGTTACTTGCCTTTATAAAAACCTCCAAAGGGATCTATATTGCTGTTGAAGCTCTCCTTGGGCAGTCCCAAGAAGTCTCCAAAACTTCCTTCCTCCGGTTTCTCAGTCGATCTCCTCAACATGTTGGGGTCGGGGAAGCCTCCCTCTAAGCTTCAACTAGCTCTTGGTTGCTGCAGATGGCCGGATGAAGCTCGAATCCGCCGGATCAAGGTATGCAAAGCTAGGGTTTTTCTCTCCTCTTGCAAAGAGCCCAAAGAGAGCTCTTGGGGTTGCAAGGAGGGGTTGGTTTATAGGAGAGAGACCGCTCATCCCACGCAGATGGTGATGTGAGGGCTTGATAGCCGTTGGGGACATCCCCCCAATGGCTGGGGTTGCTTGCCCCCGGGATTTCGGGTCTGTTGCGCACTAAGTTTCAGGGAGATAGACGTCCACATCCATGGACGGCTACACTAGGGTTGGCGTCAGTCGATGTGGACGCTGACATATAATGGGCGTCCATCCATGTTGACGCCAAGACACTCTTCTGCCAGAACTTAAAATCATGCAGAACCATGTTCAGCCTACACATATATACATACAATCTATGTAACATAATATACACACTATCACACCATGCATTCAACCTATGTTTACCATATAATTATTCACATGCATACATAAGCACAACTAGCTAATATGTACGTAGATATCTACCTATGCGTACATTGTGTTTTACATAAGCATGACTCAACATGCGGCAAATAAAGTGACAAGAATTGCGAGGGTTTCAAAATCATTAGGAGGCAATATAAATTAAGTTAGCTAGGAATAATCCATTCAATAAAATAGTTCTTGCTTGCACTCACTTGATTTGACATATATATATAGCATACGTACATGGATGTAACATACTTATGTATATTATGCACGAAATAGATAGATACAATAACACGCACACCGGTAATTAGACTAAACTTGCACAACACTACTTAAGTACTATATGCATGGGATCTTTTTAATATACACGTATGCATAATTTAGCTAATTGCCTATTCGCACCAAATTATCATAAAAATACATGCATGTTATTCATGAGGAATATAGAATTACAATATACACTACTAAATGCACCTACCATACTTGCACTTTATATGTACATGCAATGTACAAAGTACAATGTACACATTAACTACACCATGCAAATGAACAACGTTTACAACTAAACATACACATGCATTCATAGGTATTATGTATGTAGAAATAGGTATACAATTATCACACGCATAAGATAACCTACATACGTACATACACATATGCACTTCATATATTCGCACACAATACCTATAAAATGGGCAATATAAGGTATACTTCAATATTTAGATAGTACATGCATAATGTTTAAATAGATACCCTATACACAAAATTGGCCAATTACTTATAGTCACGATGATAATATACATCCCCGCATATACACATGCGAAATTTTTAATTATAAGATGCACAATTTTCATGCACACCATTTATGCAAGAATGAGCAAACATCATATACATAAAATATAAGTGGGAAAGAAAGTTCGGGGCCTTACACCCTCTCCCCCTTAAAAGAGATCTTCGTCCTCGAAGATCGGATCACGTACCCTTGATGACATCTCGTTGCCGCTTCTAGTCCACTTAGACCGGTGCCTAAATTCCTACCGGTGGCTTCCTTACTACTGGAACATCTCGGGGAATAACCCTCTTCTTCTGATTCGGACAGTCTTTAATCCGATGATTCTTGCTACCACACTTGAGACATCTTCCCGACCTCGTCCAACATACGTCTCCGCCGTGGCGCTTGCCACAATGCACACATACGGGCTTCTCATTGCCGGCCGAAACTACTGACTGAAAGGTTGATTCTATTAGTACCGTAATTGGTTGTTGTCTTTTCATGAGCTTCTTCATCTTCCTCTTTTGCCGTTGAAATGGTTCTGGTAACATTTCTAATCGGGCTTTCTTCTCTGCCAAGTACAACTCCATTTCACTCTCTTGTTTGCACGCCGCGCTAAGAGCTACATCCATAGTTCTAAGGTCAAACGCCGCCAGTCTGGCTCTCAATGACGGTCTAAGCCCCATTACAAACTTTCTTGCCTTGCGTCTCTCATCAACAACTATGTGTGGTGCATATCTAGACAACTCTGCAAATCTAGCCTCATACTCCACAACTGTCATCGATCCCTGAGTCAATGCTAAGAATTCCTGCTCCATTTTGTCCTGTATATGTTCAGGAACATACTTGGCCTGAAACATCCTTACGAAATCTTCCCAAGTGACTTCTAGCTCCACTCCCTTGAACCGCGTGCGAAGAATGGAAGACCACCACACATCCGCTCGCTCCTGAAGCATGTATGCCGCCAGACTGATCTTGTCATCCTCTGCACACCTGATGGCTCTAAATATCTTTTCGATTTCCCTGAGCCAACTTTCTGCAACTAACGGCTCACTCTCCCCCTTAAAAGAGGGTGGAGCCATCCTCTTGAACCTTTCCATGACTGATACACCTCCTAAACCACGGTCCTGCTGAGCTGGTGCTGGAACCTGAGCCTGAAACTGAGTTTGAAGAGCCGCTTGTGTTTGCGCTTGAGTCTGTATTGCTTGTACAATCCCTTGCATGACCGTACCATAATCAGCCAACGGTGGCGGGGGTGGCGCAGGCGATCCTTGAGGTGCTGGTACTTCATGCTGCTCTCCGTCAGTCCTACTTAACTCTTCATCCCGAATAGGTAAGCTCGAACGTCGAACCCCTCTAGTCATTGCTACAAAATAAACATCAAGTTAAACTCCATTTATCCCTATACTTAACATGTTATCATGTATTTATCTTACTACTTTTCTAGTACTATCTTAATTATTCCTTGGATCTGGCTATCCACTACAAAGACTTAGAGATGTGATTTAGTTGATGGCTATTTATGTATAATCTCAACCCAAGGGCTCTGATACCATCTCTGCAACGACCCACTTCCACCCGGTACGGTTATACCAACCCACATCGGATGGAGCAAGCCGCTACAGGGGAGAATACCCCAACAAGTAACAAGTGAGCTGAGATATACACAAATAGAGTCGAATAAATGCAACGGAATTTAAATAAATCTTATTCCATCAACTTTTAAATCCACATACCACAGTCTGTATAGTTCAACAAGAGATAACATAAGTGCAATATTTTCCAAATACATAGCCGACTCCAAGTACATTTGATCAAAATTCAAATTTAAAATGTAGCATTACATACTATGAAATATAAATTACAATCTTCAATCACTTAGTCCAACTCCACTTCAAATCTTGCTGGCTCCTCTGCTACTAATTTCCTGAAATGTTTAGCAAGAGTGAGTCTACACAATAGACTCAGCAAGTAACTTAAGATTCAATACATACATATTTTCTAACAATTTAACACAATAGAACTTCAGCAATTAAATCATACATGCTTATGCTATAACAAAATAAATTGACATGGAATTGTATTAAACAACTATTCTAACACATGTAAAACTGTAGTCTAAACAAGGTTACTAATAACATGGTGTCATTAACATAAGTACAAATACACATTCACATACCTTCATACTTTACTCACATCATTGTAAAACTTCACAACTAAGTCATGGAAAACATATACAAGATAGGTTGCACTCCTAGCATGATTTCTAACTCACTTTGCATGCAATCATAACAATTTACTCCACATTTAGCTTGCTGATTTTATACAAACTTTATCACATTCATATTACCTTTGCATAGGGATCACTTTTAACTACACAACATAATACTAAACACATGTGCATCCAATAATTCAAATTCCATGAATATGAAAGCATATACTTACATTTTGGTACTAATGGTAACATCACTTTTAGCATTTGACAATTAATACATCAACGCATACACACACACCCTTATACACATCAATAAACAAAATATCAATTAACACTATTGTCATTTACACTTATACTATTTTCTCATTACACACAACCATATGATTAACCTTGGCTTTCACATACACTCACTTGTTCTATCACACAATACTTATACACATTTCCCATTAATTCCTCTTTCACATTCACACACTTCTTATCATTTCACTTTTGCACATAACATGTGCCACATTTACACATATCTTGCACATACCTTGTGCTATGAACACATATCACTTTTCACATCACACTTATGCTTATTTTCACTTAATGCCAAGACACAGCCCAAACCACCATTAGACGGTCACATAACACACACATTCGCATTCACTTACTTAATCACCGGCACAGTGATAAGTCTTAGTCTCTGCAGAAATCGGGGAAAGCCCTTCCCACCATTACCAGTGGAACTTGTCCACCTCCAGGATTTTACAAGACCCTTTGCCAGGGTATACACTTTATCAAGACCCTTTCCTAGGGTATCACATAACGCATTGAGCTTTCCCGTAGGGGCATTACTACAGTACAGCTCCAAGCATCTAAGGTGGCAGTGTCTTATGGGCATATTTGTTTATCTTGTCACATTAACCATTTTACACACCTATACCACTTGTTCTCTCACGTCCCATGCACACACTCATACATAATTCATACACACATAAGTCCTCATTTACTGATTTTAACCTCACTGTTGCAACTGCCAAATAATCATAATATAGAGTTAATCATACTGAAATTTACCGAATCACATCAAATCACAATTGACATGCTCACATAGTCGTTTTTCTCATTAAAATCCATAACAATACTTACTGTCATCAAAATAACATGATATTTTAACCACAGACAAATCTCAGGTTTATAATCAACATACAAATTTCCAGATTTTTCTGAGTCATATTACATTTACAGAAATTAAAACATTCAGTTTCATGCTATTCATAATTCAATTTAACATGGAATATAACATGAACATCAGGTTTAACAGTTCACAGCCCTGATCCTAACATACTCGTCATCACAGAAATTTTCCTCGGATTTATTGCACAATACACAATTTACTGTGAATTTTACAAACCCTACGCATGTCTTCTATTTCCAAAACAGAAATTTACAGTAAATCCCACAGTCATGGAAAAATTCTCAAATTTTCAGGGCATGGACTGATACATATACACATGGTATAGAAAAATCTAGGGCATTTAATTCCTCAGGAATCATGTAGACAGTAGGTGAACATGCATAATCCATTTTTTCCAAACATGTATTTCAATAATCTAAAAATTCATGCCATCCACAGAAAAACACAGAAATTTCCACACACATCACATTATCTATTTCACATAACATATAAAAAAATTACACTATATCCTCATTGCGAAAACACATCGAAAATAATCATCTACCAGGAAGAACAGCTCACTGTTCTATCCTGAAGAACTTAGCGGCAGTCTCTGGCCGTTCAAGGGTTTTGACGGCACGATCGCTGGACGCCGACGGGAGATCTTGGCGTCAAGGGTATTGACGCCAAGTTCCTGTCTGTGCAACAGCACAGACCGAACTCCAAATACCAAGTGAAAAGGAGGGTCCAGGACACGATTTAAAATCCACAAAAATTGCTGGGACCTAGGGCACATGTATAGGATTGAGATCTATGGGTTACTTGCCTTTATAAAAACCTCCAAAGGGATCTATATTGCTGTTGAAGCTCTCCTTGGGCAGTCCCAAGAAGTCTCCAAAACTTCCTTCCTCCGGTTTCTCAGTCGATCTCCTCAGCAGGTTGGGGTCGGGGAAGCCTCCCTCTAAGCTTCAACTAGCTCTTGGTTGCTGCAGATGGCCGGATGAAGCTCCAATCCGCCGGATCAAGGTATGCAAAGCTAGGGTTTTTCTCTCCTCTTGCAAAGAGCCCAAAGAGAGCTCTTGGGGTTGCAAGGAGGGGTTGGTTTATAGGAGAGAGACCTCTCATCCCACGCAGATGGTGATGTGAGGGCTTGATAGCCGTTGGGGACATCCCCCCAATGGCTGGGGTTGCTTGCCCCCGGGATTTCAGGTCTGTTGCGCACTGAGTTTCAGGGAGATAGACGTCCACATCCATGGACGGCTACACTAGGGTTGGCGTCAGTCGATATGGACGCTGACATATAATGGGCGTCCATCCATGTTGACGCCAAGACACTCTTCTGCCAGAACTTAAAATCATGCAGAACCATGTTCAGCCTACACATATATACATACAATGTATATAACATAATATACACACTATCACACCATGCATTCAACCTATGTTTACCATATAATTATTCACATGCATACATAATCACAACTAGCTAATATGTACGTAGATATCTACCTATGCGTACATTGAGTTTTACATAAGCATGACTCAACATGCGGCAAATAAAGTGACAAGAATTGCGAGGGTTTCAAAATCATTAGGAGGCAATATAAATTAAGTTAGCTAGGAATAATCCATTCAATAAAATAGTTCTTGCTTGCACTCACTTGATTTGACATATATATATAGCTATGTACATGGATGTAACATACTTATGTATATTATGCACGAAATAGATAGATACAATAACACGCACACCGGTAATTAGACTAAACTTGCACAACACTACTTAAGTACTATATGCAGGGATCTTTTTAATATACCGTATGCATAATTTAGCTAATTGCCTATTCTCACCAAATTATCATAAAAATACATGCATGTTATTCATGAGGAATATAGAATTACAATATACACTACTAAATGCACCTACCATACTTGCACTTTATATGTACATGCAATGTACAAAGTACAATGTACACATTAACTACACCATGCAAATGAACAATGTTTACAACTAAACATACATGCATTCATAGGTATACCAAGGTATTATGTATGTAGAAGTAGGTATACAATTATCACATGCATAAGATAACCTACATACGTACATACACATATGCACTTCATATATTCGCACACAATACCTATAAAATGGGCAATATAAGGTATACTTCAATATTTAGATAGTACATGCATAATGTTTAAATAGATACCCTATACACAAAATTGGCCAATTACTTATAGTCACGATGATAATATACATCCCCGCATATACACATGCGAAAATTTTAATTATAATATGCACAATTTTCATGCACACCATTTATGCAAGAACGAGCAAACATCATATACATAAAATATAAGTGGGAAAAGAAAGTTCGGGGCCTTACAGCCGCCGACCACCAGCCGCTGTCGCCATGGTGGCGCTCGTGTGGCATGCCGGGTGCATGCTCAGACATTCTAACAAGGATTATGTCCTGGTGCTAGACACTAATCATTTCTCAAAATATTAATACCTATCATTAGTGAAAAAATTGTCTGTCACTAATCCATCACAAAATTGTTTAGTGAGAAATCTATTTGTCACTAATCCATCACAAAGTTATTGATACTTGTCATTAGTGACAATCCATCTGTCTTAATCTGTCACAAAAATCAATCACAGAAGAATATAATACATCACTAATGTATCATAAATTAGTGGCAAGTTGTCACTAATCCATCACAAAGTTATGATATTGTCACTAATTTTGGACAAATATGTGACTAATCTTATTGTCACTAATTTGTCAGAAGACCTTCATCGAAAGATACAATTGTTACTAATATATCATAAAGTCGTCGTATATATTTAATACAACTTGTTCGAAAAGCTTATTCTAGATGTCACTTAAAAGTCACCAGACATATTGGATACAACATGTTTTAAACTCTCAAACATCATGTTCGAATGTCAAGTTCAGACATCATGTTCAAATATGACATAAATGAAAAGCTAAGACTAGAGGACAACCCTAGGAACCCGTGCCACTTGAACTTTTCACATCCTTCAATGTCTTAACTATCATGTTACGAACCTCTACATGAACCTCTTCCTTTAGCTGCTCCCTCATTTGTTGTCGGGTCTCTTCTAACTTCATTGCAACCACTTCTCCACCATCTCATCAATATTTTGATCTAAGTTTTATTGAGAAACATCTCTCTGCATGGGGATGTACATGAAGAAGACGTAGCAGTGGTTGTCTAACATGTCCCATTTTTTTGTCGTTCCAAAGCCATATAAACAACCCTTGCTGTACCACCCATAGCTTAGAGCCATGAATCTGCATCAAATTGGGGCTAAGAAGAGGTGTCACCTCCAAACTTCTCCTATAGGGAGTCTTTTATTTCCTCTCACAAAGAAAATCATGATCAATAGTTTTTTTAAAAAAAGTGGTCTCGATACAATTATTACATTTAAACAATGAAAGAAGACATAAAATTACTACCAACAAACAAAGGAAAATGGTTGCAAACCATATAACTTAATATAACCAACATTCAGATTTTTCATCCACAAATTCTCTGGTAGTAGCATGATATGTATGTGTTCAAATAGCTCAAGATGGTGTTGTATAGACCTACCCAAACTCTTACTCTGCAACATAGATCAAATAAACCAAATTGTATAATATATATAGAAAAGAGTAATATGGTAAGATAAATAGAACATACCATTTTTTGCTTATGGGTAATAAATGATATGAACCACCTGCATATTTTGCAACGAATCCTTCTTTTTTTGTAAGTTAGTTTTCATGGCCAACCTTGCTCTCTTTTTTTCCCGAGTCTTCGTGCTCCAGAATTTATGAAAAGGCATCCCAAATTGGAGCAGCATCCATCTTGGCCCATGCTTTTAGTCTTCACCAAATCTTCTGTATTTGCTCTTCTTTTTGTCCCTTCTTGCTCATTCAAGCATGGTGTTGAACCTTCTCTTATGTCTCTTCCCATGTAAACAAAAAGCTTTAGTCATCCCTTGAGGACATGTGAATATTGACTAACACAAAGCAAGCGAAATGATGTATCATAAAAGGAAGGAATATTCTAGTTATGCTTCTTTTATCAATAAAACAACATTAACAAATATTACCTCAAACTTCTGCCATAGTAATTCTTTGGGCATCTGTAGAAAACATTCCATGTCGATCATGGCAGGTAAAATAATATTTCATCAGTGCACAATGTCTCTTGCCCCCTCAAAACTATACAAAAATAGTGTTAATTAATTGACTTCAAAACTGTTGAAAATAAACCAATAATGTAATTGAGAATAGTAATATCATATAACCGCATCCCTCAATTTCAACCAAGGTCTTAGTTGATGCATCCTCAGACATTGGAATTTATATATTGCTGCCTCTTGTTCCTATAGAAGTGGATGCATCAACTCCCTCACCATTAGTTGTGTTTTAATCAACACATTTTCATCAACATAATTCTCGAGTGTAGGTAAGGCTTCATCCTAAAGTCCTATACACAGGCAAAGTCCTTTCTTAAGCAAGCTGATTTTTGAAGTAAACCAATCAACAGTGAGCTAAAGCAAGGAAAATTGCATTAAGATCCATAATCCAAGATTTTGATATTTAAAAGAGAAGGAGGCAGCATTAGGAATACATAAAAAGTCTGGATACAAATCTAAGGAGAAAGGGACATAAACTTGTGTCAGAATCAAACTAATGAAAAAGAGCACAAAATAACCACAATCAACATCATTATGTGGCACCTGTATATTCATACAAGTTATGTCAAATGGGATTATCTTACCTAGTCATATAAGGCAAAGTTTGTGAGTTTAATACAGCACCTCACCTTGGTACAAGATATGGAACATTTGTAATTGTTTCATGGGTTTTCTCTTGCCTACCATTCTATTAAATGTCAAATGCGAACCTATAATGGTGAAATATTACCACAAATTTATATTAGGTTCCAACTATTTAAAAACATAGACAAGGGAATGTTTGCAAATGTAAATTAAGTTATCTTCTAATATTAGGTTCAAGATTTGTTGTTGCATTTATGCTTAATAATGAATCCAAAACGAGTATGCAACGTCTAACATTTCATCCTCGCAACTCTCATCAAAATTGCATAAAATTACAAGAGTCCAATGGCCACTATTAAGAACAAGTATTAATCATGTGATAAGTAATAAATGCAAAAACATAGTATGGAAGGAAATGGAGATCTTAGATAAATAATTTACCAATAGCAAACATGCACAAACACATATTTTTTCTGTAAAATAGATTTCTTAGTTATCCATGGAAAGGCTTTACTCTTTGTCTTTGTCTTTAAATAGTCCAAGAACTAAAGACAGTCAAGATATGTAAATCTTTCCTTTGTCTAGCTAAGGTGTAGGTCCAAAGAATCTTTAAGATAGAAAAGAAAGATAGGTAGCAGCAATAAATGGAATATATTATCTAAAGAACAGGTTGGGGCTCTCTCACTGAAGAAGATCTTGGAAGGTCTAGGTGTTCAACTTCTTGTCATCAATCAATTCTCTCTGGATATGCCTTAAAACCTTCTTGGTCTTCTGCATATCCTTTATCTTCATCATCATCATTTTCCACATTCACCACCCTCTCTTTTTAGGTTTGTGTGTCATCTCATATACTTCATTTTGCTTTTTTATTGCCTCTTGTGGCAAATATATCTTTCTTTTTCTCCTATAAATATAAAAAAGAATATATTAATTCTTCCAATTGCATGTGATTGAAAAAATAGCATATATTTATTTTATGCATATATTTTTCTGGATGCGTGCAGGTATCTATATAGAGTCATTGCTCCAATTCAATGAAGAGAGGCTACAATTGTTAATGTAATTATACATAGAAAGACATACAGTAAATAAAACAATGGTGAAAACTAAGTAACAATCACATCAAGACACACAAATTTTTATCAATAGGAGTCAACTCCAACTAAGGCTTGGAGTCGACTCCAAAGACTCTATCACTAGGATGCAAATCACTTATTTTAGAGTTCACTCCTTACATAGAAGGAGCAACTCCCCTTTAGATATTTGGCTAGATCTTGAACAAGAGTCAACTCTAGCTGAGGCTAGAGTGACTCTATCTAACAAAACACAAATAACTTATTTCATAGTCGACTCCTTTACACAGAGGGAGTCGACTCCTCTTCATATCTTTAGACAGATTTTGCAATGGGGTTGACTCTAATTGAGGTTTGGAGTCGACTTTGTGTAATAGGGTTCAAACCACTGCTTTCAAATTGATTTCCAATGTATGAGGAGTTGGCTCAAAAAGCCAATTTTCAATTGATGAATATTTGTTTATCAGTCAAGTCGAAGTTTGTTCACTTTGATTGAAGAAGAGGCCCCAATAGGTTCGCTCTACTCTTTGAGGTAGGGACTCCTCTCCATCTCATTCTAGCATGATCTCCTTCCCCTTGTGGTTCTTGCTTCCTCGTCGTGGTTGGGGTTTGGGGAATGAGAGATCCATGCCTCATTCGTGGAGAGTTTCCTTTGAGTGTAGATCTCCATGTTATTGGATGATCCATGGGGTTGTGAGGGTGGTTTGCCTATTTCTATGTTTTCCTAGTGTTCCCCATGCTCCCCTCCCCCTATTGGTGTGGTTTGTACCGGTTTTGGGGTGGTCTTTGGGAGGACTGCATCGGGACCCCTCTCGACTAAGGTCGCGACCAACTTAGGGATCGCGATCATGTCACGACCGACATGGCCGCCATGACATCATCGCGAAGCCCTGGGGTGTCATGACATAGTCACGGCCGACCGTGGCATCGCGACAGTGTCGCGACGACCATGGGCGTCTTGACAGTATCAGATACAGGTAAGTACATGCGGAGTTCCATTTTCTCGTATAGTCTTCGCCCCATTTCTGGTTCTTTCTATACCAGTGGCACCAGTGCTACTTCTAGTACGGTCCTACACTAGTCATCTCTCCAGTGCTCAGCACCTGAAGGCTTGTCCATGAGAAAGGTTGTCACCATTTACCTAGGACCCCCATCCTCGTGCGCTTAGAGGGAGCGTTCGGCGGGGCGACGGGCGTACTCGAGTCATGGACTCTGGAGTAGAGGGGAAAATGGTGGTTAGGGACAACGGCGTCGAGTCATTTGCAGTGCTCTCTTGGTTGGTGGGACACCAAGGACGACCGGAGTTCTACCTGGTAGAGGCCAGCTAGTCCTTTTTCTGACTGCCTCGCTTTGTGGCCTCGGAACCACATAGAGAGGCCAGGCGTGGACCGTAGTTTGACCAGACTTGAAAGTTACTGTTGTGTTACTTCGTGTTCCTGCCCCCACTCTGACGAGACGTGGAGGTTTGGACCTTGGTGAGGGTAAGACGTCAGTGGCGCTCCTAACCGGTTGACTAGTGGTAGTGTTTCCATAGCTAGTGTCGCTGGTCCAGGCGGGGTTCCCCCTGCCTGTGTTTCCAGTCGTGTGGTGGTCACGATGTGCAGGTCATACAGAGTTCTGCGTGGTATCTTTCCGTACCGTCGCTAGTTAGTTAGTTTTGCTTCCGCGCTTTCTTCAGTAGAGTAGAATATATATAATTACTGTCATTTAATTTGTTTATATATATCCTTTCCCGCATGTTAGAGCCAGTAGAGATTGGTAGTCCCTACTGAGCTTCTGTGTGAGCCATCCCTCTTTTTTCAGGTGAGACTTCTCAGCAGCGGCCGGGTGCACGTCGGGCAGAGGAGGTGGGGCGGTAGTCGTCATCCCCGTGGCTAGAAATGGGTTTCCCCCTTCAGTTGTACTTCACCCTCGGGGTATGCCTTTAAGGGCTTTGTCCCCCTTTTACATGTACTTGTTGTGTGTGTGTGTTGGACTGTACCAAGAGCATTATGTCACAAGTTTCGCTCTTCTTTGTTTCGCGTGTGTGCTCCTAGTTATGTGGTGATGTTTATTTCCTTTACATATTTTGTTAGACTTTGTTATAGCCCTTTCGGGTCCCCGGATCCATGGGCGGCGATCGCGAAAATCGAATCCTCGGATGTGGCCGAGGGTCGGGTTCTTGGGGTCATTACAGTTGGTATCAGAGCGAGAGTCTAACAAGGATTGTAGCGGATTTAAACTGCAACAGGAAGTCCCAATAGTAGTACAAGTACACTACTAGCCGGCCCGAGTTAGTGTCATTAACCTTATTGATGGTGTGCCGTGCAGGATATGGATCCGCGCATGCATAGGCAGACCAGAGAGCTGATGGAGCAGCAGGGTAAGTCAATATGCCAGCGCTAGGTCAGGTTCTGGAGGATGTGTCAGCGGAGGAGTCTGGGGCAAGCCTCAGAAGGCAATGGCAGCAGCATCAGTAGGTGAGCAGCAAGCAGCAGTGTTACCAGCCCCCACCCTAGAAGTATGCTGATTGGTTCCCCTTGGCTAAGCAGTTTTTTAGTGACCCTGTACCAGGGGGCGTGGCGCTTGGGCAGACAATAGCGGGAGGACAGCCGCCAGTACCTCTCGCAACAGTACCAGAGCAGTAGCAGATCCGCAGGCAAAGCAGCCAGTAGTTTAACATGCGTCGGGTACTGGGAGTACCCAGGTCGGTAGGAGGAGGACGGCTGTCACTGAGGATAGGTGGAGAGGTTCTTGCATCTGTGACGACCCCAACCAAAAACTGACCCAACAACCATACTAGTTGGTAGACTTCCCAAGAAGTCACCCAGCTTGAGACTACTCCAAACTGAGCATGCTTAACTTCAGAGTTCTTTTCCTGAGCTCTGAAAATGACTAGTCCTGTTGTTGGTAGTTTTTTGATTTAGTTCATTTAACATATTCCTATATAGGGTGTTACAATCTACCCCTCTTATATAAGCGTCATCCTCTCGTCGCTGCTCACATATAGTATACAATCAAACCCTAGGCAGGCAGGATTCTAGAGGTGGCACCCACAGGCTCAAGAGGTGGCTCCCACTATGTATCACTTTGCGCCATTATAGCCTCAAGAGGTGGCTCCCATAGCATAGCACTTGCCCTATGTGGCACTTAGTCCCTGCACTTCTGGCTGGGCAAGGCTCTGATACCATTGGGACGACCCAACCAACAAACTGGCCCAACAACCATACTAGTTGGTAGACTTCCCAAGAAGGTCGCCTATCCTAGGACTACTCCCAACTGAGCACGCTTAACTTCAGAGTTCTTTTCCTACTCGAGCTCCGAAAATGACTAGTCCGAGTTGTTGGTAGTTTGCTGATTAGTCTATTTAACATATTCTTATTGGGGCGTACACTACCCCTCTTATATAAGCGACGTCCTCGTCGCTATTTCACATATCCTATACCAATGTGTAAGTATCAAGTTAACTTTCATTTTCTCACTGGTTTCATCAAATTCCAATGAGTAGATTTTGAGTTATAAGCGTTTTCCAATCCCAAGTGCACTGTTAGGGCTTTTCTATTCCTTATATGTTGCATGCGATTTGAGACCAAATTAGAACAAACTCACAACATGAAAGTTTTTCTACTAGTTGTCATCGTCATATATCTTGTGTTGAACATTTTATCTAAATGTCATTAGTTAGAGAGTATAAGTATGATAAGAGGGTCTCTCTGCATGACACTACATTTTCAGGTTGCACTTGGTTTTACGTTTGTGTTGGACTTGATTAAAGCCTATTGAAACCATCATGTTTTCTAATTCCGATTTACTGGAAGCACCCTTGCATGCTAGGTTGGTTTAAAACTAGTTTCGTTATTTTTTTGCACTGTACAATTTGTTCTTAATTTTAGAACAACCCTGTGTCAAAATAGGGAAAGTCTG
Organism: Colocasia esculenta; assembly: GCA_014218235.1. Taxonomy (NCBI): domain Eukaryota; kingdom Viridiplantae; phylum Streptophyta; class Magnoliopsida; order Alismatales; family Araceae; genus Colocasia; species Colocasia esculenta. The sequence continues at coordinate 31,250,509 of CM024758.1, forward strand.
GTCCGCAATCTAAGCACTGTCCTTTCTCTGTCGATGCAGTGCAGACCCTATGAACGCGATGGCCCGATAGGCCGCATTCTGAGGTCTTGTCGCGACAGCAAACCCCCGTGTTCTGAATGCGACGAGCGCCCTGTCGCTATCTCTCTGCCTGTTCTGACTGCCTTGTCCGTTCTTTCACATCCCCTTGTCACGTTATGATCTGACCCCGTCGCGACCTTACAAGTGTCCGTCGCGATCTCAGGATTTTTACATGAAACCACTTTTTCTTGCAAATCTTACCGCTATACCTGAGGTCTATTTAAATAGATATTTAGCATGTAATTCACATGTCTTAGGTCGATCATTGCATGAGGGTTTATTTAATGGCCTAAAAGTGATTACCCTTTAAAAAGCCTTAATTATATGAATATTATTCTAATTACTTTCTTAATGATATATCTTCATGAAACTTGAGATTTACTCTTGTTACCGTTCTAGCTTGATTTAAATGATAATTATTATCTTAAAATCTTGTAACCCATGTGTATTTAATGCATTGTCCATTGCATGTCATCATGTTAAGTGTTTTTCTACGAGTTTGAGACCGTGAATTGAGATGCGTACATCACTACACACTTGCACATCTAGGCAGCCCTTTCTTGGGAATTGGAAACTCTCTACCGGTCATTCTGAATCGGTAGACTAGCGACCTTTTCTCCAGGCCTCCGTAAATCTCCTCTGACCATGGATTCCCACATGGCCGACGAGTTGGTTGTACCATTGAAGTTCCTGGAGATAGCGTGCACTTCCTTTCTCTTCTTGTTCTCGTGAGTGTTTTACAATCTAGACTAAAGCCATTAATGTCAAGATTGAACTAAAGTAATATCGTGCTGTTATGCTGCCAATTTATCTCTTGACCATTGTTTTTATGCAATCATTTCATTACTTATTACTCGTTCCTATCATCATCATGAACATGACATTACACATGCTTACTTATTGAAACTCTCATTGGCCATTATTAATGACTGGGGTATCTACATTTAAAATTTTACATAAGATGCTGACCGGGCACGACGGGTGTCCAGGGCTCCAGTCTAGCCCCAATGATGGAGAGTCATAAATATACTGTTAACCATGGGTATAATGATTACTGGCGTTGCATCTACGCTATGGACCACCTCTGTGAGGCCATAATGGCGCAAAGTGCTACATAGTGGGAGCCACCTCTTGAGCCTATGGGGGCCACCTCTAGAATCATGCCTGCCTGGGGTTTGATTGTGTGCTATCTGTGAGCAGCGACGAGGACGTCGCTATATAAGAGGGGTAGATTGTAACACCCCATATAAGAATATTAAATAGACTAATCAGCAAACAACCAACAACTCGGACTAGTCATTTTCGAAGCTCGAGTATGAAAAGACTCTGAGTTAAGCATGCTCAGTTGGGAGTAGTCCCAGGATGGGTGACCTTCCAGGGAAGTCTACCAACTAGTATGGTTGTTGTGGCAGTTTGTTGGTTGGGTCGTCATGCATCTCCGACCACTGACGTTCTTTGACGACTATGACCTAGATAGAGCTGAGAGTTGGACACACGAGTTGGAGCGTACGTTCGAGACCATGGAGTATGCTGAGGAGGATCAGGTCAGACTGGCGGTGTATCACCTCAAGGGACTAACCCAGAGTGGTGGAGAGTTCAGAGGCAGACACTCTTCCCAGGGCAGCGCTGGATTAGGTTTCTTGGTAGCAGTTCCTGGAGGTCTTCCATGGCGAGTATTTTCCTAACTATGCTCGACATGAGAGATGAGATTAGTTTCATGAGTTGGTTCAGGTGATCTGACGGTCGCTCAGTATCACCAGAGGTTTGTCAGATTGTTGAGCATATTCCTTATGTTGCTTGCAGTGAGCAAGCTTGTACAGAGAGGTTTATTGCAGACTGAGGCCAGATTTGAGGTGGGGCATGACTGCTCCATGTGTGCCACTTTGGGAGTGGCAGTGGCTAAGGCCACTGCCTTGGAGAGGAGAGACCTGCAGCCCAGTAGCAGCAGCAGGAGGAGCTTCCTCTAGGACCACACCCTACCAGTGTCCCATTGGTATCATGGTAGTGCGACTTCTTCTTCTTCAGGCTCGGGCAGTTCTGGTTTGCGCACAAGGTTCAAGCAGATGACCACTCGTGGGGGTGGACGGGGTCCGGCAGCAGAAGCGCCAGTCGAGGTTTGCCAGAGCAGTCGATACCAGCAGGGAGCTGAGCAGGGCAGGCTAGAGGTGCGACGACCCTCTTATACCGGTACGATATACCAATCCACGTCGGTATAGTGAGTCCCGTCACAGTGGGACATTTACCCAACACTAGTACACATGGCTGAGATGCTCATAAATATAGATACAGAGTAGCAGAAGTAAAAGAACTACTTGTCATTTCATTTCATCATCCACATTAACATACATGGTTCAAATAATAATTTTTAAGAGAACGAAAGTCCACATAAATAAAATACTAAAATCATATTACATAGCTCGTCCACAATTACATAATGTTCAATTACAATGCCTCAACTACATACTATGAAAGTAAAAGTCACAACGTCGACTCCCAAAGCTATCGCCACGCTCGGAGTCACTCTCTACGTCTCCTCCAAAGGTGTCGGGTCACCAACTAAACCTGTACGCCAAGCAAGGAGTGAGTCTAAAGACTCAGCAAATAACTCCATACACATCATCAGCATACATCACAGTAGGTTCTACATTCAATTCACGAAGCAAAACATATAGCATGCTTATACATTGATAAGAGACAACCTATCATGGTATTTCTACAAAATTTAAAACATATGGTACATGACTTAAGACATTCCAAAATAAATATCCTATCACATGCTTACTACTCATCAATCACATTAAGCTACAACATGATAGCAACTAACATGAGATTCTCACATGCATAAAAGGAAACATTCCTATCATGGTTTCTACAATCTTGCACATACACAATCATTTCATACACTTTAAGGTTGCTGTTATAACATTATTTCACATTAACATATCATGGATCACAATTTCACAATCTAACATATTGGTTTCACATGTTTGCATAATTACTCATTCACATAGTTCTCTTCTACACATTGCACGTTTACACATATTCACACTACACAATTTCACACATATCACATTCACATTTCACAATTTAGTGCTGTGACACATAGTCTAAACCACCATTAGAAGGACACATCACATAACCATACACATAGATCCCACTAGGGCAACACATAGTGACGACTCTTGGACTACGCAGACCGGGAGAAAAATCTCCACCCTAACCAGTGGTACTTGTTCACCTCCAGAAATTCATCCTAATGCCCCTAGGATCTTAACACATTGAACCTCCCATGGGGACTTTTCCATGGTACGGTTCCACGGCCCTCTATAGAAGTAGTGTCACACATGCCACATTCATACACATTACAGATTCTGATTTTAACACACATATTACACATGATATACACATGTCTTTATATTTCTCACTTATACACATGGCTCTGTTTTCCTATTCATGATACTACTGCTGACAGAAATCAAACATTCAGTAACTTACACTAATCAGGTTGAAACATACATAATCAATCATGTTCATATAGCATGCGTTGAACACTCGTTTCGCATAGAAATTTCATAGAGCACTCTACAATTATCCAAATAATATGAGAATTTAACCAAAGACTAATTTCAGGTTATGATCACACATGCAAATTTCATATTTTTCTGAGTCTATTACATTTACAGAAATTAAAACATTCAATCTCATGCCATTTATATTCAATTTATCATGGAACATAACATGAATGTTCGATTTGACCGTTCACAGGTCTGTACTATCATTCATAATGTCACAGACATTTTTCCCGAAATGTTTGCACAACATGCAATTTTCCAAAGTTTTAAAAACAATTTAGGCATGCTCTCTATTTTCTAATACAGAAATTATAACAAGTTT
>CM024758.1:31254580-31336526 GCA_014218235.1 Colocasia esculenta
TTTGCATGTGTGAGTTTTGATCTACTCTAGGAAGGTTCTAGAAAGTCTTATCATGCATTTATCAACCCATATGAAAGTTTAAACATGTTCACATGATTTGTAATGATCTTAAGTTCATGATCATGCTCTCTACCTATAGATTATTCACATCTTGCCTTGTTATCGAACTTGCTAAACATATAGTTACTTTCTAAAATGGTCATGCATGATTAGTACTTCATGATTTATCACTCATGATACTTTCCATAAATGGAGTTTGCGTAAACGAAGTTTCTATAACTGGAGTTTCCATAATTGGATTCACACACGCACTTGAGCGATTCTCACGTGCGGCATGCGCATACACTCTAGCACGATAGGAAAGCCCCTTCTTGGCTTGTGGTGAACTCTCCGTCGGATATTCCTTCTGCGGACTAGTGACCCCTTGACCAAGGCCTCCTTAGTCTCCTCTGACCATGGATTCCCACATGGCCGACGAGTAGGTTGTACCAATGAAGTACCTGGAAGTTAGTGTGTACGTATCTCTTCTCTTTTGGCATTCTTGACAAGATCTTTCTCTTCTCATATTGACTTTCTCGGAGTGATCGATCGAGTATAACACATGAAACCAAGTTATTAAAGATAGAATCTACGTAAATGTGTCGTTATGCTTCTGGATTGAACTCTTGACTTGATATTCCTAACGTACCCTTGAACTCTATGCCATTATTGACATGACACTCTCGATAATCATTACTATTGACATGATAGTCTTGAACTTTCTCGACCAGTCTATCCTTATTGACACACATTGCCTTCTTGTGATACGTTCTTGAAGTACATTAATGATATTGGAGTCATGGACTTAAAACTCGTTCTTGTCACCCATGAGTCGACGGGCTCATTGGGACACATGCCAGTGTTGCGCTATACGAACCTGACTTAGGGCCCATATTTGGTCCTAGAGATTCTGGCAAAGTCTTGTTACCTATGGGTGTGATTCTCGGATTCGCCCCGGACAAAGTCTTGTTTACCCAAGGTGTTGATTGCCAGTTTTCCAAAGATCTTCGTTACCCTAGGAGTTGATTGTTAGGTGGATCCCCTAACAAAGTCGTGTGTGCCTGGCATGGTGCAGAATCATGATTGGTGCTTGGCATGGCACGTACTTGTTACACGTGATAAACTTACTTGCTTGTTACTTGCTACTGTGTGCTGGTCCTTAACCCGAGTGGCTGAAGGATGTACTTGCATGAGGCACGGTAGATCCTGTGTGATATTCTTGTGGAGTGCTCCGAGTGGGTACTCAAATGCTTGCTAGTGAAATGGCCATCTTGTTACATGCTATCTTGCTCTTGTTCATGAAGTTACAATCTTGCTAGATCATTGTTCACAATATCCTGAACTCTTGAATACAACCTTATTGCTAGATTGATCATTACAATCTCTTGATCATACTATCTTGCATGATACACTGCACACGTGTTACTATCGACGTTTTAATTGCATTATACATATCATGTTCATACCTTCTAGCTTTTAAAATGTAAATACTTGTATCATTGATGGAAGATGTAAATCCTACTGGGCGAGTGCGCTCATACCTGCTCTCTTTAACATTTCAGGTAGTGAAGGTAACGCTAAACGATGGGACTTGTGCGTCAAGAGTGGAGTACACTTAGAGAGTCCATTCTTATTTTTATTTAGATTGGTCATAAATGTAATTTCCTTTTCTTTGAAAGATAGATAGATTGGTGAGCAAGGAGTGTTTCATTTGACATTGGAGGTTGTAATATTCATTTTGATAAATAAAGGAAGAAAATTTGATTATTGCATTGTGGGCCCTATTTGTAAAAGCTATTGGTCTATAGCTTCTGAATGCTTACTTGTTCGTTGCGTCTCCCAATTTATTCCGCTGCTAAAATAAAATTGGGGGCGTGACATTAGCAGTCCTGCAAATGCTCTTAGACTTACCAGGAATATCAGAAAAAATTTTAGCTTGAAAGCGCAATCTAGCATACCTTGACCATAAAGAGCTGCCATATCGGATATTCCAGATTTGCTTCACTGCCAAGGACATTTGAACATGATGAATGTTATGAACACCTAAGCCACCCTCCACCTTTGGACGTTGAATAGTATGCCAAGCAACCCAGTGATGTCAGCACGAACCATCAATGCCATTCCAGAAGAAAGCCGTTGAACACTTCTCAATGTAAGATGTAATGGACTTCGGAAGGGAGGAAGCCGCAGCAAGATAAATCGGGATAGATGAGATCACCGAGTTGATGAAGGTGATTCGCCTAGCTTGAGAAATGAGCTTCGATTTCCAACTTCCAAACTTAGCATTAACTTTATCAATCAAAGATCTATAATCAGAGGATAGCACTTTACCAGATCGAAGGGGAACACCAAGATACATAAACGGACCAGTCTGTCTCATGTAACCAGTAATGTTCTTGATTCTTTGGACAGATGCAATGGAGGTTTTGCGGGAGACCATAAAGGAAATAAATACAGTGGATCTATAGTACTAATTAACAGTGGTACAGTTTCTAACTTCAACATTTTAACATGGATTACACATGCATTTGTTTCCAATAACTTTTCTACATCACATGTAATTCAAAATGAATAAACTAAACATAATTTGCACATCATTGCAATGACCTGTCCACATTGTAACAACACTGAAATATTCAAAACACAACCTGACCGAAATCCCATACATGTATGAATCACATGCAAATAAGTAAAAATCAGATTTTTGAAATTCATAGTACTGATAAACTTAACGGCAATATATGTGGCATTTACCTGAAGTAGACGTCCACATATCCTGTTGTTAAGAATCAGTAGACGGCGTCACATAGCGCCGTTAACATATAGTAGATGTCGAAAAAATACATGTCGTTTACTTGAAATAGACGATAGTCGATGGTGTCGTTTATAAAAACTCAACGGCAAGAGATATGGACGTCAAGTTCATACGTCCAGAAAACACAGAAACTCCACATAAAATGATAGAACTCTACCCTTTCCCCTACGTTATTTTCATGGTTCAAAAATCTATGAAAATGTTAAATCTACAGTCTAAACTATCCTAAACCAATCCCCCATGTCACTTGCCTCTGACCCTCCTTCTGGAGTGACGAATCAAGGCCCGAAGAAGCCCGCCTTGACAGTAAGGCAGTCCTCCTCCACAACTTCAATCACTCCAAATCCACTTCTAGTGCAGCTCTCCTGCTTGGAGAAGCTTCAGATCTTGATGATGAATGTTCCACCTTGGTCCAAGAACCTTCACATCGCACGAACAGCACTGCAAAACCCTTCTCTCAGCCCTCCTTTCTCTCTTCTCAAACCAGTGTAAAAACTCTCTCTCTAATGCCAAATCCGGGTCTTAAAAGGATTCCCATGCCTTGCCCAGACTTAATCCTAGCCTTAGGATTAGAAATGCACCAGATCTACCCATTAAATGCTTGGAAACGACCGATTTATTCTCCCCCAGAACGATAACATCAAAAACAGGCAAGTCAGGTTAACGTCAACCTCAGTAGTTGTCAGCCATGATGTTGACGTCCATCGATCATGTCGTCTACATACTTGCCTGAAAAATTAAATATTTCAGAAAATAATAAACGACACATTATGCTGTCGTTAACAAGAAATAAATGGCAAACGATCATGGCGCTAAGAGATGCCAACGCCAGCAGATGTTGACGCCAAGTTCAACACAGAACAGCACACAAATACATGCAGAAATAAACATACAATTGCAATATAAATTTCAAGAAAAATTCTAGGGCACTACAAGTTGTCCCAAAAGGACTTCTTCAACTGGTGGAAGGAGGAGATGAGCCTGCGGGGAGGGCTTCAAACCATGCGCGAGCAGTCTCCTTTAAGGTGGCCGGGAAGGCTCGGCATTTGGCCGCATCTGATGCTCCATGGAACACCATGTATGACTCAAAGCCATGAACGTGATCCGCTGGGTCGGAAGTACCGTCGTAAGGTGCGATGGTAGGCAGTGGTAGCTTCGGTGAGACCCAGGCTTCCAGGATCTCCACGGTGAACGGGGAGCGGAAGTCCAGGTCTTCATCCACCACTATTTGGCCCTCTGCCCTTTGGACCATTGCATCCACACGACGCTCTAGGTCGACGACGCGATGGAGGCGTTTGGCCAACTCCTGGTCGGAGTGCACAGAGCCCTCGCGTTTGGACGTGTGGGAGTTGGCACCCACGATGGAACGCGGGGGAGGTGGAACCACCGCGGAGCGGCGAGGTGAGTTGTCCTACCGCTCCGGTGTCCGACACGTCGACGGGGCCCGGCGTGATCGTCGGGGCAATTCTGCATGTTGCTCCTGCGACACTGGAGGGGCGCGAGATCATCGATGAGACGATTCCGCATGCTACTCCGGTGGTGGGGGAACCGTCAGGGCTGGCTGTGCGGCCAACTGGGCCTAGAGGCCCTGGCAGATCCCTACCAGATGATGCATCTGGCCTCGGAGCTCCGCTATCTCCAGGGCGGTTGCCGGAACGGCAACAACAAGAACATCACCGGTTGCACCGGTGGGGATGACGGTGACGTTGAAAGGGGGGACTCTGTCACGTGAGTCCATGCACGACTGTCGAGACCTCATCACTCTACTATCGGGGTTCTGGTGAGAGGAACATCTGCGAGCCATGGCTGATGTCATTCCCACAGACGGCACCAAAATGTGGTGGTGTTTTCCTGTTTGGGCCAGAGCCAAACGGGCCTCCACTAAGAGATGAAGAATAGGATCAGGGGGCCCGATTGAAGAACCAGGGGGAACCCTCTGATGCCTAAGTCAGATGACTGTAGAACGGCTTGAAGAAGAAGGGTTTGCTGGTGTGTGCCTCGTGTGGGGGTGAGTGTATGGCCAAGGTTGCGTACCTTTGCATGGGAGTCACCTGTGCCTTTTATAGGTGAAGGTTCTGAAGAGGTTGGACGTGCCACCCTTTGATGACGTCGGAAAGGGCGCATCGGTTGGCGTCCTTAGTGGGGAGTTACTCATTGAGGTGCCCGTTGAGGGGCCCTATGGTTAATGCCCCCCTTGATCGTGGGACGCGTGCGGTGCTGCCGTAGTAACCCCTGCAAGGAGGTGAAGGGGCTTCTCTGCCCTTCCTGGTCGATAGGTACCGAACAAGCAACCCACTTGGTGGCTGGGTTGTATGTTCGATGTTCGGAGGCATTGTTTGTGCTGAAGGGACCGTGGCGCGCTTCGAGCAGGACCTGTTCGGTAGGGGAATCCTGGACCAAACAGGCTATGGGGTGTTCGGAGACTGCCCTTGGTATCTTCAAGTGTCCTGGTGTGGAGATCGTGCTCGGAAGCCTTGGGCTGATATCCGAGGATGCGTGGCGCCTTGCCAGGAAGCCACACCAGCCGGCTGGACCATGATGGACCGTGTGGGGCCATAATGGGCCCTGCAAACCTAGGGGGCTAGAAATAGCCACCACAGTGTGCATATTGTTATTATATGTACACTAATAAATAATTTTGTGCGCATTAAGTCATTAACACACACAAACACATTAATATATGATTGATGTACAAACAAATTGTGTTTATACATTAGTATGTGTACATTAATATATGCAAATATTGAAGACATGTTTTCCTCCTTTTTATGATTTTTCTGATTTTTAAATGAAACTATTTTTTAATCTACTATGGATAAATCGGATCGCCGATTCGATCCTGATTAGGATCAAGATTGGCCCAGGCCTATCTGACCCCCCCCCCCCCCCCCCGATCCGATCCTGCCTTCCTTGCCTTATCAAATATACCCCTATATTTGATAAAAAGATTATTTGTATATATATATAGAAGAATAGTTTGGTCTCATATTGAATGTAGTGAAAATAAGTATATGCTTATAAGTAAGTGTAGTAATTTAGATTTTTTAAAGTAGGAATAAATAAAAAATTTCTTATAGAAATAATCATAAAGTAATCAAACAAAAGTTAGCACCAAAGAAAGGCCTTAAATGAGAAAATAACTATTAAATTTGGAATGTCCAAAAACCCATTAATGGACTATGATATATATGAAGTCAAAATATAATCCAACAAGAGGGATTCAAATTCCCATCATAGTCCTAATCAAAATAGAGATTTAAAGGAAGAAAATTGGTCTCAATTCAAGTTAAAATCAGATTGGGAATCCTACACATAAGAAAGGAATATGGGCTCGTTGTAATCCTTGCCCTGTAAATTCACCCTTAAGCCCTCTCTTGGCCAACCCCTAGCTCTTCTTGGAGGTTGGTGGGCCTAGGCAGAGGTAGATTGGAGGCGGATATTGGAGATGTTGGGGAGTTGTTTAAAGTTCTTTAATGGTCTTCATCGGTTTTATCTTAAATCATTAAAAAAATAGGTGTTCTCTCAGGCTAAGCTTAATTAATCTATCTTGTAAGATTGTTGGCATGTATATTTGAGTTTCATATTATTTTCCTCCTTTTGAACCATCATATGTCATAGATTTTGTGTTTTAAATCATAAAACACCAAAACTTGTCTCTACATCTTAGACCCAGTCACTACCCAAGCTACGACTATAGTCACGCCATACCAATATGGCACTACTCTATACGATATGGCACGACTAGAGTCGTGCCCTTAGGATAACATGTAACACCTTTCTCAGGTCTGGTATGGTTATCCCAAGCTATGTCAGATCGGATAGAGACGTAATAGTGGGAAAATATCCAAATAATAACTATCACGTCCCAAAGCATGCCAATGGAAGGTTGATCGTTGAGATGTGAGTGGTTGGAAAATAAGTCTCTAGCTAGAAATCATGTATAACACAAGTAATTTAGATATTCATAACTTCAATCTCTTCATTTCATTCCAATAATCAAACCTAATACATGTTTAACTCCAATATTTGAACTATAGGACTATGACACAATAAAAGAAAAATTACATAATTATTCTCACTTCTTACTACCTATTACATCATTCTAATTGTCAAAACTAAGATAAAAGCAAATCTAAGTTGATCCACGCTCTTCACTCAGATGTGTTCCTAGTGTCATCTTGGTTCTCTACTTCATCTATAACATGTTCTCTTGAAATGTTAAGAAGCAAGTATGAGTGCACTCGCTAGTAGGATTTACACCTCAATGTGCGGACAACAATATAAGTGATTAATGTTTTAAGAACTAGGCAAGCACGAGTAGATCTAAAGTAAGGACATGCATGATAAAATCTAGTAGAACATAACTAACGAGAGAGAGTCATTATAACAAGAGTGTAATCAAGTAGTAAGAACACTCAAGTAATATGGTTAAGCATGAGATACAAGCAAGTATGATCAAGCGAGCAATAGTTTATAAGAACGCATGATGGTCATATCACGCAAGCAAGCAAGCACGTAATGAGCAAGAACTTTTAACACGTAACAATAATCAAGCACAAGTCATAATGTGCACTAAGGATCTATGCCACCTTGGAATACAGACCATGAACACGCGTAATGTGGTTATGTATCTAGAATTTACAAATGCAAGTACTCCCAGCATAGATGCAATGCCAGTATCATTATACCCCATGGTTAACAATATTTTCTAACTCTCTCCGAAGGGATTAGATTATAGCCCTTGGACACTCGCCGTGCCCAATCCAACATCCCACTATTTTAAATGTAGATACCCACAGTCAAGCATGGCCATTTTTCATGAATTTCAAGAATGTCAATAGTATAATATCATGTTATATGAATGGATTTTAAGATTAACAAGTCCAATGAACATGATTTCAAGAGGGCGATATGTCAAGAGAGAAATTCGACAACATAACAACTTAATTTCATTAGTTCAATATTTACTTTAATGACTTGGTTGCATGTGTATAAATTCATGCTCTAAGAGAACTTAGACGAGAAATAAAGTGCACACTATCTCCAGGGAACTTCAATGGTACAACCAACTCGGTCTCTATGAGGGAATCCACAGAGTCTGGAGAATTATGAAGGTCTTAATAAAAGGTCTCTAATCCACCAAAAGGAACATTCGGTCAGAGAGGTTCCAATTAGTCAAGAAAGGCTACCTATAGCACAAGTGTGTAAGTCAAAGACGTGCCTCACAATATCCACAATAACCATCAGTTTAAAACATGACAGAAAGCATTAAGATGATAGCATGTGGTAGAACAATAAGCATGATGATTATACCATAAGTTTGTACATATTAAAGATATGAGATTCCAGTTTAATAACAAGCTAGATCATCAAAATAGAATTTAACAATCCTATATGAATAGATCAATCAAGACAATTAAGAGTAATTAAAATAACTTTCAAGTGATTATAGTTTTTACATGGGTTGAAATCTTTTAGGGCATTACACAAACAATGATTGACTGTAACAGGACATTAAATGTGACTATCATGACACAAAATGGTATCTGGAAAGCTGTTAAATCATGTCATACACAGACGATGCTTTTCTTCAACGTGAAAACATATAATTAGGCTTCAGGATATGAGATAGACTCTACTTTAAATCGTGTCAGGGTATAGCGACGGGTTTAAATCGCGTCAAGGGTAGGTGACGCATTAACATGTGAATAGCATCGAGACAATACGACACATTCTTATGGGTTGCATGTTCACATCTTGGGGGTATGTCACGTTATTGCGACTTAATATTCAAGTAAGTACGGAAATCGAGAGGCAGGAAAAAGGTATAAACCACGTCAAATAGACTAGACATGTATCAACTTGACACTGAAATCCAGACGGCACACAGTTTGATGTGTACAATGGGACAGAGGCTCTCTGAATCACGTCAGGTCATAGTGACGTGTTCAACAGAGTCGCAACCGATCATTAGGATGAGTTAAGGATGCTCTAATTCTCATTGTCTAGACTATACGCGAATTTGAGATCCTTACCAAAGTCATGAAGAAACACCCTATGATCCTGTTTGACTTCTACATGGAGTTCTAGGGGTTTTTAGGCAAAATCTATAACAAGAAAGTTATTGAAAACATGAAATAGAACAACACTATGACTTTGGTTCGGATCAAAATGTCTTGGGAATGCGTAATTTTAGATATGAACATGAAAATCCCTACAGTGCGTGATGATCAGAAAAGACTTAATTCATGCAACATGCTCCATGGAAATTGGGTGAAACAGGCTCATATGAAAGTAGACTCGACGAACTACAAGCTGGTATAGGCCTTATTTACTTTGTGTCTGAGATCACCTATCTTTGATCACTTCAAAGTCTCTAAATCCTAGAGGTTGTTATAGAGGCTTGGAGAAGAAGTTCTTCACGATTCCAAGCTCTTGGATCGACCTCCTCGCTCCTGGGCATTCCTCCCACATCCAAAAATGAAGTTTGGGGTGTTTAGAGATGACCACAAGTCTTATGATGGTTTTATATGGCTAGGGTTATGAGGTTATGAATTGGGGGTTTCCCAAACTCAAGCAAGAGTCCTACCAAGTTTAGAATTTCCAAATTGGGTAATTTTCTCATTAGTCCCAACTCTAATGGGAACGAAATAGAGAGAAAATCCGTTCTCTCATAATGGGCTTAAGGTTGGACACTAATTATGGCCTAAACCCTTCATGTTTGGACTTAAATGACCTAATTTACTATTGGGTGTGGGGCTAACATGAATTTCCATCATTATTTCCCTTCATTTGTGCCACAGTTGGCCCAACAACTCTAGTTAACCAATTATTTAAGAGTTTAATACTTTACTATAAATCCTTATATTTCATTTTTATAGTTTTAAAATTTTGGACTGCAACAATAACGATATAAGATGAGACATACAAATAACCAAATCCTATAGTCTATATAGTAGCAAAAGAAATAACCAAACCGCAATAAAACCAAGTGCTAGTTATGAGTGTCCTAGAAGCCAACTCACATTAGTGATATACTTGTAATCTTGTACTAATCTCTTTTGGTAATAATAATATTTATGAAATTTTCTCACTTTATATTACATGCATGAGATGATGTTTATATTGTGATGTCCATGGATCTGCGTAATAAGGATTAGAATCATGATGAGATCATGATAATGAGACCTATTCTCTTTAAACACAGATCCTAAATATTTTTGGTCATATGTTACACGAGAAGGACATAGAGATAACCAGATAAATCAATGTGCTATATACCCGTCCACATGATGGAGGTAGTTGGTCTCATAGCTAGTTATGTGGGGACACTAGGGATATGCTACAAGTGCACATTGGAGAATGAGTTCACTGAATGATCCACTCTCGAAATACTGTATGGTTGATGATACTTGTAGCAACCCGCTACTATAAATATTTTTTTATATAAAGGAAAATCAATTAGTACATGTAAATAAAAAGGGTAAACTATCAAATGATGGATTCAATAGAGTAATTGGTCAATAGGTAGACAAACAAACGGAATTAATGATAGAAATTCACGTTAACCCCATACCCAATAGTAAAAGGTGTCATTTAAGCCTAAACAAGGAAAATTTGAGCCATAATGTTGTGCATTATTTCTTACAAATGCTTGATTATTTTTGCTTATGACAAATATTTTAGTGATCTCCTAACAAATTTATTTATTTATACCACACTTTATTTTGTATGAAATTAATGTGTTACAGTAAAGGCATACATGTATTATACTAATAACCTTTACATCAATTGGTGTCGACACACTAAGCCTAGTGTCGACCACTGTCAACTTTCATTAAGAAAATTTTCAGTACACAATGTATATGTACATATATATATCATACTGTAGCAACCTGATTTTTCAAATAATAAAATAATAATAATAATAATAAATTGGGAAAATCAAAGAAAAGATAATTAATTAAAACCCATTAATCAAAAAGAAGTGATGGGCTTGTTAATTGGATTATATAAAATTTATTGGGCCAAAATTGGATTTTTAAAGAAGAATAATAGAAAAATATCATAATTCGTATCTTAATATTTCTAAAAAGAAAAAGAGCTATTAAATCATTAAAATAGTTAATATGGTTGGAATTGGACTCGTAACCCTACCAAATTGGTTAGGCACGAAATTGCAACCCAACCTAACCCAAATAGGAGGTGGAAAGCTTGGAAGGGTGGAAGAAAAAAGAAACTCGAAATTAAATAGGAGAGTTAGAGTCATACTAGGAATTAGAAATAAATGAAGCTTAAATACACCCCTAATCTCTCCATGGCCGGCCCTAATGCGTTGCTGAAGCTTTCTAGACGTGGAGAGAGGCCAAAGAAGGGAGAATTCATGGGGAGAAGGAATGCTCAAGACCCAACCCTTGTTCTTTGAGTCAAAGCCCTAGGAGACATCGACCCAAAGGTAGGCATTCTCACAAGCCAAACTCAATTAAATTTATCTGTAGGATGTTCCAAACACAGGAACAAAAACCTTTGTTGCTCTATGTTTTACTACCCAATCTTTTGATCTCTATTTTGTTGAAGTCCTGCTATCATCTGACCCCGACCCATCATATTTAATTCAGATCTCCAGTACACTTGATCTCAAGCCATGAAATTTTAACTAAAGATACTGCTCGTTGTTAGGAATCTTTTGCCCCCAAAACCCCCATATTTCATCTAGTATACTACTCGATTAATCCTTTTACTATCATTGTACACTATTATGTGTTCTTCATGCATGTTCATGTTTAAAACCTATCAAGACCATGACTATTTACGAATTCCTATTTACTGTATATACTCTTGCATGTCTAGATTCATTTAAAAGTGGTTTTGTGATTTTTAATCAACTATACAATGAGATATCAATTTTTTAACGACCCTGTATCAAAACCTGGGAAGCCTGGACCGCAATCCAAGGTAGTTCCTTTTCCCGCTCAGACTCAGGCGCAGGACCTGAGAATGCGACGGCCCGATAGGCTGCGTTCTCAGGGGCTGATCGTGACCAGCAACCTGTTGCATTCTGAACGTGACAGGCTCTAGCGTCGCGTTCTGGCTGTTTGACCTGACCGACCCGTTGCGATCCTTGAACAACCTTGTCGCGTTCTGGATGTACCCTGTCGCGATCCTTACAGGGGTACGTCGCCTTCTGGATTTTTGCACATAAACCCTATATTTATGCTAATCATGACTTTCTACAGTAACCACATACCTTGTTTACTATCTTAACCACAGTAAACGATGCTGTTAAAACTTGGATATGTAATAGTTAAATAAAAGCCATACACATGATCTTTTCATATCTATGATTCTCTTTATCACATGCACCTACTTGAATCATCCGTTATGACTTGACTTGGCATGAAATATCTCATAATATATCTAGTAAATTACTTAAATTGCCCTACTTTTAATGGACTTGTCTTCGTTCTCGCGTTATTTTGGGAATACTGTTACCGATGCTCCACTGTTCTAGAATTCCTCTGGTACGTCGAGCATTGTTTCTATATACACTTTTCTCTTCACTTGGATAAACTCTCCGTTGGATATTCCTTCTGTCGGACTAGTGAATCCTTGTTTAAGGCCTCCGTAAGACTCCTCTGTCCATGGATTCCCCATGGTCGACGAGCTGGTTGTACCCTAATACCTATGATACCCTTTAGGGATCGGTAAGATCCAAACGGCCTTAGAATGCTCTCTCTCTCTTATCTTGAATCACGCCGGACCTCTAAACTTGTGCATAACATGGCCAGTGGAAGGGTAGTGAATTCCACCTAACTGCCGACACCAATTGCGCGTGTTGTGCAACTGTTCCTATCACCTGTTTACTCATCATTTCATGTGCTATGACTTGTAGTGCTCATCTATACTCTACTCGCTCATCTATTCATACTCTATCTACTATCTCGTCTATTCATCTAGTACTCTCATTTATTTCTTGGTACTCTCTATTTGCCATTTGATTGATTGTCTAAAGATAAACAATAAAACTAATGCCTGGAAATATATAAAAGGCCCGGTTTGGTCCTGGGAGGTGCGTCTAAAAGTGCTATTTGCCCGCGAGAGTTAATTGACCAGAGTGTTTGGCATTACACTCAAGTGCTATCTATCTCGACTATCTAAGTGACAATCAAAGTGCTATACTATACTCATTGTGCTACTGTTATACATTGTGATATTTGTGCTATGGCCATCTTGCTCTGTGCTATATTTGGAAACTTGTGCTATTTCAATCACATGCTATCATGCTATCTCGTATGTTACTTAACTCTCTCGCTCTATCATATAGTGACTTTGCTTTTAATACATTAATCATTTAAAGCATGCCTGATCATGAGATTTAAGTCCTACTGGGTGTTATCGCTCACCCTGCGTTATTTGTCATGTGTTCTCAGATGAGACCGAGGAAGATACTTACACTCAAGAGGACGGGAATGACCAGGAGTGAAGTCAAGAGTACCCTAGCATCTTAGTATTATGTTAGAGCTTTAGATTAGTCTTTTACTTTTATTCAATGTAATTGGGCCCTATAGAATGGCTCTAATATTAGTGGTTGTAATAGACATTTAAGGAATTATTAATGAGATACATTTGCTTTAGTATTTATTCTTTGTCCAATGGTTTGATGTCTATTATACGATCTGTACCCGTTTACTTGCAACTGCCTCACGTTCCAATATTCCGCGTCGGGGCATGACACATACTGACTCCGACTTCCAAGAAGTCGAAGTGTTTTACCGATTGCTGAACAAATTGGTACCACTACAACTCTTGAAAAATCGAAGTGGACTATCGATTGTTGAACAACTGGCCTTACTCCGACTTTTAAAAAGTTGAAGTCAACTTGCCCTACTCTGACTCTCAAATAGTCGAAGTTAGATACCGGTTGTTGAACAAACCAAAGACTCACTCTGACCTTTGATAAGTTGAAGTCTAATATCGATTGTTTCTATCGATTACTGATATACATATATCGATTGATGTTGATTCTACTCTAACTTCTCTATAGTAGAATTTACATACTGATTACCTTAGAATATTGATTGTCTTAAACATCGATTATGTTTCACTAGAACTTCGATGGCTTATATATCGATTGTCTGAAACATCGATTGTGTAAAGCTCTAGTTTTCTGTGCATTTTATGACTTGTTGTTATGTTTTAATTACTGGCCGAATTTCTTCTTAACGTCAACATCTTGTGACATTAACAGCTGGTTGACGGCACATTATGTGCCATTTATTATCTAGCTTGAGGATCTTGACGTCAAAACCGATTGATGTTTACTTCATGTAGACGGCAACAACTTGGACATCAACACCTCCGTCTACGTTTGGGCTTCTTTCCATAAATCCATCTCGATCTTTCCATGGATAAACATGGAAACCCCGAATTGAGTTGGGATTCCCTTTCCCACCATGACCATGACCCAAACCCTTATAAAACTGAGTCATCTCTATAAAGAGAGGACTTTTGCTCAGCTAGGGTTTATTAAAGTTTGGAGAGAGAAAAGAGAGGTGGTAGATCCAGCAAACCAGAGGCTACATCGATGTTCTTCTGCAAGAGGGAGGCTCTTCAGAACGTAGGGAGGCTCTCCAATCGCTGAGAGATCGTCTGCTAGGTTGTGGAGGTCGAATCAAGCTAGGAGAGATCACCTCTTTGGCTTGGCCGAAGAGGGCTTCATCACCTTAATTCGATCTTCAAGGAGTTTTTCAGAGGCAAATAACTTAGGAGTTTCATCCCTATGCCTATCGCCAAGGGTTTTACAAATTTTAAAGATTTTTGTCTCGTGTCTAGGACCCTCAAATTCTCCTTTTATTTGGTTTCGGTTTGCACTTTCTGCAGACAGGAGGTTGACGACAACATCCTTGCCATCAAGTTTCTGTGTTAACGGCCATCGATCATGCTGTTATGATTTGTGTAGAATGAATGTGGTAAGTGTTTGGATGTAATCAATAGGTTGCTTGCTGAGTCTTTTGTGAAGACCCATCCTTGCTTAAACATACATGTGAGACAGGTATCCCGAAGATAGTGGAGGAGATAGCGATGAGCGATTCCGAGCGAGAGGAGTAGCTGAGACTTAGAGAGGTATTCACATAGCTTGTACCTTTTCTTTTACTTAGTACTTGAGACAATGTTGTGATATGGACTCATGGACTTGTCTATTTGTGGACTTGGTATATTTATTTTGCTACTATATAGACTGTGGGATGTGTGTCGTGATGATGGAATAAGAGTTACTTTTATTTTCGTTGTACTTTCTTTTGTTATTTGTGTACATCTCTACCTACTGTGTTGTGTTGGGTACATGTCCCACTGTGATGGCACATTTTACATCGACGTGGATTGGTATAATCGTACCGGTATGAAGCGGGTCATTACAGAGATTGGTATTAGAGCAGCAGGTGGAGATTGTACATAAATAAGCCATCATCTACACAATATTTCAAAGTCTTTATATAATCAGTCCATACATGTGGAAAATACCTAATAATGAATTGAAGATAGTTAAGAAAATGGTTAGGACTAAAGAACTTAGATCCTAATTGAGATATTTGTTTTACAGGTACTGGCGAGCCGTGGTAGGCGTAGTGCTCAAGCTCGGGAGGACGAGCAGAGTCGTGAGGAGAGGGGCGAGCAATAGGCCCCAGCACACCAGGGTCCTACGGTGCTACCACCACCGCCACCAGTGGACTATGGCGTGTTCATGCTAGGTCCGGTCCAGGCGATGTAGATGTAGGTACAGACCTAGGCTGCATTATAGGCCCAGTTGCAGGCACATGTTGGAGTTGGCAAGTAGGAGTAATCTGTTTTGTTTCTATATGATTGTTTATGTGCTGCTTATTATTTCAGACTCAGGCTCTAGCTCCAGTTCCCCAGGAGCATGGACAAGGTGGTCTGTCCATTATGGAGTGTTTCAAGAGGATGGCTCCACCTTCTTTTAAGGGGGAGAGTCAGCCACTCTTAGTAGAGAGCTAGTTGAGAGAGGTGGAGAAGATCTTCCATGCTATCAGGTGTGCAGAAGACGATAAAGTGAGATTGGCGACCTACATGCTATAGGTACTTAGAGTATATGTGCTCGCATGCGGTTGCCTTTGGTCTAGTTGGTGCTTATTGGTTGAATGTTGTAGGAGAGAGCTAATGTTTGGTGGGCCTTTATGCTACATACCAGGTACGAGGATGGAGCGTTGGAGGTGACTTGGGATGAGTTCACCAAACTCTTCAAGGCCATGTTCATCCCCGAGTATATTCAGGACAAGATGGAATAGGGGTTCCTTGCTCTTTCCTAGGGTTCTATGATTGTCTTGGAGTACGAGGCTAGGTTTGCTGAGCTTTCCAAGTATGCTCCCCACATCATCGCAGATGAGCATAGGAAGGCCAAGAAGTTCGTGATGGGGCTCAGACAATCATTCAGGACGAGACTGGTGGCAAAGAACATGATGGAGGCAGATAGGAGAGCGAGATGGACCAATACATGGAAAAGAAAAATGCGGCCCCGAAGAGGTCCACAGCACCGTTCCAGAGGCAATACAGGAAGAGGGTAGCTGTATACCCACAGCGTGCAGCAATTCCAAGCCAGTCAGTGGTTGTACCGAAGAGGACCAGCTTCAGGCCCAGCGGCAAGAAGGAGTGTCCTCACTGTGGAAGGACACATGGCTGCTCAGAGTGCTAGAAGCTAGTAGGGCAATGCCTAAAGTGTGGCAGCGCACTAGATCAGAGACTACCCTAGACTTCAGCAGTTTGCACCGAGAGAAGCTCTAGCCCCAGCAACAGCAGCGCGCAGCACCAGTGACAGGGAAGCTGGGAAGGCCTGGAGCCCAAGCCCGAGTGTATGCACTTGCATGTGAGGATGTTGAGTAGGCAAAGAACGTCACGGAAGGTACTGTTTTAGTTATGGGTGTGCAGGCTCGAGTATTGTTTGACACGGATACTACACACTTGTTTGTTTTCGAGCGGTTTGCTAGGCAGTTACCAGAGGAGTCTAGAATTGAGGCAGAAGATTTAGAGGTTCCCCTATCAGTACATACCCTGACAAGTACTGTATCGACTAGGAAGTGCATTCCGTCCTTACAGGTGTGCATTGAAGACTGGGGTTTGTTTGGGTGCTTCTACTTTCTCAAGATGAAGGACTAGATGTTATACATGGTCTGGATTGGCTTGAGGAGCACTATGCCTTGGTCAATTGCAGGAGGAAGAGGATTACTTTCCGCATTCCTGGAGAGGATGAGTTCTCACATCCTTTACTTAGGAATCTTGCGGGAAAATTCATGATCTCGACCATGAAGGCTATAAGAATGGTGAGCAAGGGTTGTGACGCTTTCCTTGCCAGTGTGATCTTGATTCCTGAGACCGATCAACCACCAACCCTTAAGGAGATCGAAGTGGTGCAGGAGTTCCCAGACGTGTTCCCTGATGATTTGTCTGGATTGCCACCAGCAAGGGAGATAGAGTTCACTATTGAGTTACTTCCAGGCACCTCACCTATCTCTAAGGCTCCCTATCGGATGGCACCTGCGGAGTTAGTTGAGTTGAGGAAATAGTTGCAAGAGTTTCTTGATAAGGGGTTTATTCGCCCTAGTATGTCACATGGGGTGCACCTGTCACGCCCCGACGCGGAATATCGGAACGTGAGGCAGTTGCAAGTAAGCGAGTATAGAGCGCATAATAGACATCAAACCATTGGACAAAGAATAACGCTAGAGCAAATGTATTTCATTGATAATTCCTCAAATGTCTTTTACAACCACTAATATCAGAGCCATTCTATAGAACCCAAATGACATCATTACATTAAATGAAAGTAAAGGACTAGATTAAGACTCTAACATAATACTAATGTGCCAGGGTACTCTTGCTTTCACTCCTGGCCATTCCCATCCTCATGAGTGTAGTTATCTTCTTTGGTTTCACCTGAGAACACATATCAAATAATGCAGGGTGAGCGATAACGCCCAATAGGACTTAAATCTCATGATCATGCATGCTTTAAATGATTAATGTACTAAAGAGCAGAGTACTAATGATAGAGAATGAGAGTCAAGTATTGTCAAGCAAGTGTAGCACGATAGCATGATTCATATAGCACAAGTGTCAAGTATAGCACAAAGGGCAGGATGGCCATAGCACAAATAGCACAATGTTTCACAATAGCACAACGAGTTTGAGCATAGC
The DNA here is from genome assembly GCA_014218235.1 of Colocasia esculenta. Classification (NCBI taxonomy): domain Eukaryota; kingdom Viridiplantae; phylum Streptophyta; class Magnoliopsida; order Alismatales; family Araceae; genus Colocasia; species Colocasia esculenta. The sequence continues at coordinate 31,272,642 of CM024758.1, forward strand.
ACTTTGATTGTCATTTAGATAGTCGAGATAGATAGCACTTGAGTGTAATGCCAAACACTCTGGTCAATTAACTCCCGCGGACAAATAGCACTTTTGGGTGCACCTCCCAAGACCAGACCGGGCCCTTTTGCATTGTCAAGCATTAGTCATATTGTTTATCTTTAGACAATCAGTCAAATGGCCAATAGAGAGTACCAAGAATAAATGAGAGTAGTTGATGAATAGGCGAGAATGTAGAGAGAACGTTTATAGATGAGCGAGTAGAGTACAGATGAGAACTATAGGTCATTGCACACAAAGTGACGGTTAAACATGCGAGAGTAACAATTGCTAACACGCATGATTGGTGTGGGCAGTCAAGTAGAATTCACTAACCTTCCACTGGCCATGTTATGAACATGTCCAGAGGTCCGGCGTGACCTCAAGATAAAAGAGAATTTATAAGGCTGTTCGGATCATGCTGATCCCTAAGAGTGTTATAGGTATTAGGGTACAACCAGCTCGGTCTCCATGAGGGAATCCACGGAGTACAGAGTCTTACAGATGTCTTAACAAAGGTTCCTAGTCTGCCAGAACGGAATGTCCAAGAGAGAGGTTCCAACTTGTCAAGAGAGTAGTATGTAAAGAAAACGAGTTGCTCGACATTCTAGGGGAATTGTAGAACAGTGGAGTGGCGGTAACGGTATTCCAAACACCTTGAGAAACGAAGACAATGCCATTATTAACATGGGGTAATGATATAAAATTATTGAAGTAAGTTACCAGATATATTTGATGTATTTTCTACATGGTCTCATGGCAAAGTTAACGTTTGGTGTGTGCATGTGAGAGGAATCAAAGAACATATGATAGTTGTGCACAATGTCTTTTAATTAAAGAACGACATGTGAAATATGGTAAAAGTTCATTAACATGGTCATTTACTATTCATCACACAGTATTACAAGGTATAATCATGATTACCAAGTCTAAGTAAATAGACTAAATAGAACTACAATGCTGCTGGAACACATAGTCAAATCGCGACGGATCCAATGGTCATGTTTAACAAGATCGATTAATGACAAAAATGCGACTACTTCGATTGACGCATTTTAGGGTAACTAGAAAGAGTGAATCGATTGGTGACACGGAAACGCGACGTACAGGTCCGATGCGTTCATGGCAATTGGAACAGAATCGCGACGGCAAGGTCCAACGCGTTCATGCATAACCTTACTTTTCGAAATAAACATGAATCCCCAAAGGCGGGAATAACTCAATTACGTGACGACCGTGGTGGTCGCGGTTCAGACAACAACTGACAACGAAAGGGCACACAGTTTGATGCAATAGTATCTGTCAAAACCTGACTAAAACACAACAGCCGGGATGGTCGCCTTTAAGGTAATTGCGACGGTCTCATCTGTCACGATACCAGTCGAAGAAACACGACGTATGTGTTGGTCGCGATTCGACGTTCAAACCAAGAACAGTAAAACATGAAGCAATCTTACATGCATGGCTTATACTCGAATCCTAGGGCTCTTGGGACAAAGCTATGAACATGAAAGTTGTAGAGGACGATGAATAGAAGAGGACCATGCTTTTGGACCAAATCTTGGTCTTGATATGTGTGCAAAATGAGATGAACACAAAAAAGCCCTAGACTTGCATGATGTTTGGAAAATGCTTATATCTCGAAGCATAATTGATGAAATTTAGGCATATCAGGAGCAAACAAAACTAGACATGATGACCTTTACGATGGTTTGAATTTGTTCATCTTTAGCCTGAGAACACCTACCTTTGCTTGATGTAACTCCTAATGGACGCGAAGAGCAGGGTGTAGAGCTTCAAGCTGCTAACTCCCCATGGTTCCCTCCTCATATGGCCTCCTCTTCTCATCCAAGATCTTCCCAGCAGAGCATTAGGGCCAGCCACGAAGGGTTTGGGGGTGTTTTTATACATCTAGTCTTGTTAAGTCCTAATACAACTCTAACTTTTATTAAACTCCATTTTTTTCTTGTATTCTTCAACCTTCCTACCATTGTTCCTTCTAATTAGGCTAGGTTGGGGTTCCAATTTCGTACCTAGCTAATGAGGGTATGTTTAGGAGTCCAATTTGAGTGCATACTAACCACATGATTGATTTCCTTGCCCTTTTTAATTTTTGGCAACATTTGGGTTACGAATTTTTGAGTATATTCTCTTATTCCATAATCCAAACTCCTATTTTTTGCCTAATAACTTTTATATGAACTATTTTACAAAGCCCATTACTTCTTTTTGTTTATTGGGTTTTAATTAAATCATTTTCTTTTAATATTTATATTTATTTATTTATTTAAAAATATCAGGTTGCTACAACACCTGTACTATTCGTAAAGAAGAATGATGGTTCTCTCAAGCTGTGCATGGACTATAGGAAGCTCAATCAGGTGACAGTGAAGAACAAGTACCCCTTGCCGCGCATTGATGACCTATTTGATCAGCTCTAGAATGCATCTGTGTTCTCCAAAATTGATCTGCATTCAGGTTACCACCAACTGAGGATCAAGGAGGAGGATGCTCCCAAGACTGCATTCAGGACCCATTATGGACCCTACGATTTCCTTGTGCTTCTGTTTGGTCTAACTAACGCCCCTGCAGTGTTCATGGATCTCATGAACAGTGTTCAGGCCATACTTGGACAGTTTTGTTGTGGTATTCATAGACGATGTGTTAGTCTACTCTCCTAATGAAGCTACACACCGTGAGCACCTGAGGATAGTTCTAGAAGTTCTCCGTGAGCACAAGTTGTATGCCAAGTTCAACAAGTGCGACTTCTGGATGCGCGAGGTTAATTTCGTTGAGCATGTCATCTCAGGCGCTGGAGTTGCTGTTTTTTGAATTTGAGCTTGATGAATCTGAAGTGGAGACTTCTTCATTATCCCAAGCAACTGCCATGGCTTTTCTTTTGTATTTCTTGTGCTTTTCATCACTTCTTTGCTTCTTCTTGGATTTAAATTGTTGACCAGTTTTCTTGAGCCTTAGACAATCTGCCCTTAGATGTCCAGGCTTCCTACATTCATAACAGACTGGTTCCTTTTTTATTTTTCTTTTGGATCCTTCTTGATCCATTCTTCTTTTTCTTAAGGATCTTCTGAAGCTTTGACAGGACATCATCAACATCACTATCTTCAGAACCTACATTTTATGAACTAGAAGAAGAAGAGGAGGAAGGAGCAGCTATGACTTTAAAATCATTAGTGACATTTTTCTTGGATGTGTTGCAGATAGTCGCTCTATGTTGATTTCATGTGCCATCAATGATCCAATAAGCTTTTCTAATGTCATAGTTGTAAGGTAATTAGTTTCTTCGATGGCTGTCACTTTGGGTGTCCACTAGTTTGGTAGGGATCTGAGAATTTTTCTTACCATATCCCTAGTGTTGTATATCTTTCCAAGTCCTGCAAGACCATTAGTTATGTCAGTAAATTTTCTATACATTTGTGTAATGGTCTCACCTATCAGCATTTGGAACTTTTGGTACTGTGTAACCAGGATATCAATCCTAGTTTCCTTTACTTTGTCTGTTCCTTCGTATATGAGCTTCAGCTTGTCCCACATTTCCTTGGTTGAATTGCATGCTGAAATCCTGTTGAATTCACTTCTTGTTAGAGCACAACAAATGAGGTTCTTGGCTTTACTATTATGTGAGAGCAATTTTTTGTCATTGTCTGTCCACTCCTCTCTTGGGTTGAGAACTATCATATCTCCTTCTTCGATGATAGTCCATAGTTGATAATCATAACACTGGAGGAAAAACTCCATCCTGGTCTTCCAATAGTTGTAATATACTCCATCAAACAAGGGTGGTCTGTTGACAGATTGGCCTTCAAAAAATCCTTGAGCTGCCATTTGATCTTTGCTCTAAGATTGTTAGATCTTCTTGATTTTCAGAGACCAAGGCTCTGATACCACTTGTTGGCCCACTTACAGCACCAAGGATAAATCTAGAGAGAGGGGGGGGTGAATAGGTTTTTTGAAAATATAAATAAAAATCACAACTTGAAAACTTTGGTTAGTGAATGTAGTTGTGTGCAGTAGAGAGTAGTAGTCCAGAAGCAATTTAAACAAACAATCACACAAATGAACACAGAGAATTTATCCTAGTTTGGTACTTCTCAAATGGAAGACCTACGTCCAGTCCCCAAGCAAATCTTAGGATTTCACTAACCACCGTACAATCCCCCCAGGATATACAAACCCCCAAGAAACTCACTTCTAATACAGGTCAAGAATCCACCCTCCTAGAACAACCCCAGTGCGGTTCTGTTAGACTTAAACCCCCAGCTAGGTTCAGCTAACACCAACCATAGCTAGGTTCTTCCCTCAACACATGGGGAACATTGAGTATAGTCCCTCAGTTGGACAAACACCCAACACTTCGGCTGGTCTTCTCTTCACCCTTGGAGAGGAAAACCCTTGCTCTTCTTTAAGGAAGAATGAGCAGGCTGTGGAGATCAAGTTCTGAAAAAAAGAACTTGGCTTGCTTGATCTCCAACTGCAACCTAAGAGCTAAGAGGATTACAAGATAAATACAATGAAACTTAAACCCTTAGCTCACGGACTCTCCCCAGATGTACAATTATTCACAAAGAGAGTTAAGAGAGAAAAGCAGCTTGAATGCTTGAAAACTTTAGATGGTTGCTTGCATGCACACTTCTTCTTGGGCTCGAGCTCTTTCTCTTTTGCTTTGAGTATGTATGGCGTTGAGGCTTCTCACTGGATGTACACTCCTTGAATGATTTTCAGGTTCTCTCATTTTTCTTCTGCTTCATCCTTTATAGAGCAGAAAGATAAATCTGTTGAGGTATAGCCGTTGGAGTTCTTAGATTCTTTGAGACTCCTCATCATCTACTCTTCTTCTACTTCTGTCTAACAGACACTTGGTGTAGAGGGAAGTCTAGATATCTGTAGGCACAGAAGATAGTTAGATTAAAAGGTCTTCTGACAGAAGGCCCATACCTTGTTATGTGAAGAGGTCCATGATTTCCGTTGACATCCAGATATGTTAGGTGAGGCTTTACTTCCATGTTTCCTACTGACAACTATCCTGAAGGATAGACATCTAAAATATCTTCAGTCAGATAGATAAATAATAAGATAACATGTGAAGTACATATGAACTTTCATTTGTCGCCACAAACATTTTGAAACATTTGAAATATAGAGGCAATCGATGTGAAACAACTGCAATCGATATTCAAGTCATAACAGCAATCGATTTGAGATCGATTATAACGACTTTGACTTTAGAGAAGTCAGAGTAGGTATCATACTTATAGTAGTCGATGTGGACTTCGAAAAATTTTCGAGCAAGTAGAAGAACATATGCGCCATCCAAACGTAGTGTTTATAAAATATATTCTTCTGTGATATCATTATAGTGCATTTGAAGATTATTTATGCAGATGGTTATGCATTCATTAATCAAGCAATTGTGTTAATCAAAACAACGCAGTCGGTCGAAGTTAAAGCTTCGAATATGACAAAGTGTAACTTCGGATGTACAGAAATCAATGTTGTCGGTTGAAGCTGAAACTTCGGATATAGCTTCAGATATGACGAAGTTAACTTCGGATATGACAAAGTGTGACTTCATATGAACAGAAAATAATGTTGTCGTTCGAAGCTGAAAAATGCAGTTCCTCAAAGTGAACTTCGTATACAGCTTCGGATATGACGAAGTTGGACTTTGATTGATCACGACCAAAAACATGCATGATGTGTCAGCATTAGATATGACGAAGCTAGCTTCGTATATGACGAAGTAAGCTTCGACTGAACATGATCAAAACATGCATGACGAAGTTGAAACTCAGTGTAAATCTATATGATAATGCAAGAATATATTGTATTCATGGGAGAAACATGATATAAAATATATTAATGATATTTTAAGTTAAACATGGGTTTTGTAATCACCAAAATAAAATTATAAAATATAGGAGTGGTTCAACAAATATTATATGGTACATTATCAACTGTGCTATGGTAAGACCATTACTTAAGAAAACCCCATATGAGCTTCTCAAAGGTAAGAAACCCAATATCTCCCATTTAAGATCTTTTGGGTGTACTTGTTATATCTTGAATAATGGTAAGACAAGTTTAGGAAAATTTGATGAGAAAAGTTACAAGAGAATTTTCCTCGGCTATGCCATAAACTTAAGAGTTTATCGTGTATTCAATAAGCGAACTCTTGTAGTTGAGGAATCTCCACATGTCATTTTCAATGAATCTAGCTTGAAGCTAACAATAGTGAACTTGTTTGATAATGATGCAGGGAATAAAAGCAACAAACAAGGAAATTCTCCCCAAGTAGAAACAAAATCAAGTGAAGATGTACTTGATCCGTCAAATACCATGCAGAGACTGAAGATCCACACTTGAAGAACTTCAAGAAAATTCAACGAAAACCTAGAACTTCCAAAGGAATGGAGATTCATGAAAGACCATCCTTCGAGCAATGTGATTGGAAATATTGAAGACAATGTGAAGACAAGATCCTAACTGGGGCAAGTGGTAGATCAAGACTTAAATGCCTTTATTTCTCAAGTGGAGCCTAAGATTGTGGACGAGGCACTGACAGATGAATCATGGATAACAGCTATGCACGATGAGCTGCACCAATTCCGCAGGAATGAAGTGTGGTCTCTAGTGCCATGTCCTAAGGACCATTATGTGATTGGAACCCGTTGGGTTTTCAAAAATAAATTGGATGAATCTAGAATGGTAGTTAGGAACAAGGCCCGCTTGTAGCCAAAGGGTATAGCCAGGAAATGGGCATTGATTTCAATGACTCATTCACACTATTTTTTAATGGATACATTAAAGAGGATGTGTATGTAGAGAAACCCCCAGGTTTTCAGGATGTCAAGAAGCCTCATTATGTTTACAAGCTTCAGAAGGCATTCTATGGGTGAAGCAAGCTCCACAGGCATGGTATGAACGGTTAAGTAATTTCTTATTGCATAAGAATTACAAAAGTGTAAGGTAGACCAAACACTGCTCACCAAAAATTCTGGTAAAGATATCATTGTAGTTCATGTTTATGTTGATGATATCATATTTGGGTCAACTAACTCCACTTATGTAAACAATTTGCAGATCTCATGCAAGGGGAGTTCGAAATGAGCTTAATGGGTGAGCTGAATTTTTTCCTTGGTCTGTAGGTCAAACAACTCAAGGAAGGACTGTTCATATGTTAATCCAAATATATCATCGAACTACTTAAGAAGTACGAGTTTGAATACTCCAAATTGTTTCCCACCCCCATGTCATCATCAATTAAAATGGAAAGCAATGAAAAAGGTAAACTCGTGGACTCTACTTTATATAGAGGCATGATTAGATCTTTATTATATCTTGCTGCTTCTAGATCAGACATCCAGCTCAGCATCGGTCTTTATGCCAATTTTGAGTTGTGTCCTAAAGAGTCTCATTTAATGGCTATTAAACGGATTTTCCACTATCTTGTGGGCACAATAGACTTAGACCTGTGGTATCCCATCGGTTGCTCATTTGAATTAGTTGCATATACCGATGCGGATTTTGTTGGATGTAAAATTGATGAAAAAAGCACAAGTGGCATGTGTCAGTTTCTAGGAGGTTGCTTGGTGACGTGGGTCTCCAAGAAACAACATTCTCTGGCACTCTCCACTATTGAGGCCGAATATGTGACCGTCGGTAGTTGTGGTGCCCAAGTGCTTTTGGATTAAACAACAGTTGCTTGGTTATCATATTTCATTGAATCGTGTATCTATCATGTGTGATAATACAAATGCAATTAATCTCTCAAAGAATCTAGTTCAACATTCTAAAACCAAGCATATAGAGGTTAGGTATCACTTCTTGAGTGATCATGTTGGGAAAGACGATCTTGCGTTAAAATTCATTGAACCTAATGCACAAATTGCTGACATTTTCACTAAACCCCTGAGTGATGATAGGTTTACCACAGTTAGAAGATAGCTGAGGTTGTGCAATGTATAGATGTGCATTAAGTAAGGGGGAGTTGCATGTGAGATTCTTCCATGCCTGTATATTATTTTTTTCTGCATGTTTCTAAGAAATAAAAAAAAACTTGCTTGCGTCTTTATTTGTATGTATATCCAAAATTTCTTGAACTTTCTAAGACTGAAATCCTTGGTATTAAAGCAAGTCTCCAGATATGTGGTATACATTGGCAATCACTTGGTTGGAGCTATCATGTTAAGGAAATTGGAGGATCTATCGATTGTCTCTATCCTTAAATTTATTGTGTCTCCATGAAAAATAGCTTTATAAAATCTTATAGGGCTCCAACCATGCCATGAATATGTTGTTGATTGACAAAATCCCTCTGATTTGCCAATCCTGGGCCGTTCATATCAGTTCACTGCTGGCTGGACCGAATTCTCTTGAAATTAGAGAAATCGGTCGACCGATTTCAATCGTGCGCCCGACCGATTTGTTCCAATCACAACCGACTTTGTTGGTGCGTCCCAACCTGGCTTTATAAAGCTTTGGGGTATCGTGAGATGACTCTCACACTTCCCATTTTCATTCCTTCAGCCCCCAAGAGCTTCCCTTTAATCCTTCCTCAAGAGTTATTAGCCCTAGAATCATTGGAATATTGGATCGAGATGGCACTATAGCTATCCTAGAGGGGGGGTGAATAGGACTTCTTGAGCTTTTAAAAATTTATCTGAAAACTAGATAACACTTAATAGAATTGTTAGTAGTCAGAGTGATGTGTGTGAAACAAGTGAAAACTTGGCGGAATCAATCACACAAGAATGCACAACGATTTTATCCTGGTTCGGCCCTTCCCACATGGAAGTCCTATGTTTAGTCCCCAAGAAACCACTTGGGATTTCACTAACTGCCAAGAATACTTGGCCTTCTCTCAAACTCGAGAGGTATTACAAACCCACTTACTCCCAAGCAAGTCTTCCCTTCACCAAGGGGTACAAGACCATCTACACCTGTAGGTCTTCCCTTCACAAGAGGGGCACTGCAGGGAACAAACCCCTTGCGGTTTATCTTACACAGAAGTGAAAATACACTTGTGTGTCTGCTCAATAGAATGAGCAAACATAAAGAATCAGAAAGAGAACAAATGGAAATGAGTCTTTAGCTCTTTCTGAAACTGAGAAGGTGGACAAAGAAGATCTGCAATGCAGTAAGCCACCAAGAGAACAAAACTTCTTTGAGTCAGAGATTAGCAAGGAAGTCGAAGACTAAGCAGAATGGCACTTCTTGATTTTGGCTTTTTGGAAACGAGTGGAGTTTATGTCTATGTCTTGTATGCTCTGTTGTATATTGCCTATCTTATCTGGTTTGAACTTTAGCTTCTCAATATATATCTTCAAATATCTTCCTGTTTGAATCTGCCTGTTGGAAGCTAGCCGTTGAAGGATATCCGTTGGAGCTTTGGATGTTGATGTCTTTGAGATTTCTATCATGACAATCATTCGTTTCAGATCTAGGGGATCCAACATCTTCATGCTATGTGGGTAGCTTCATGGCTTGATGGACAGCTTCAAGGAAGTTCTGTGAGAGTCATGCTCAGGGCTGAAAGCTGGGCATGCTTCATTAAATGTTCTGCAAATCTGAAATGACAAGACGAAAGCATATACCTCCATACATACCTTCAGAGGTAGGTTAGATAAAAGAATGTAAAGTATGAGGAAGTTCAAACAGAAGTTCAGAACATTTAAGAATGAACAGACAGTTGTACACGATCTCTTTCTGAAAGACATGGGATTTCTGACAGTGGTAGGTAGGTTCTGACAGATAGCCCATATAGCTTATACTTGTCAAGCATTTAAATCAACTTATCTTCTTGTCAATGGATGGATAACAAAATATATCTAAATCTTTTACAGATCTCAAAAGGATATTTCACAGATGACTAAAATGAATAAAATTTTTCCCGCCAAAAAGATAATTTGAATTTTATATTAACTGAAAGAAACATGATTTATAGGACTTAAGTAAACTATCTTTATGTAAAAGATATTTCAATGTAAAACTCATGTAATGATTTCATTAAGTTGTGCCCACTGATAGAAACATATAAGATAATCTAAGTATAGGTATACAGAGGTTGATATGAGAAACTTCGACTTTCAAGAAGTTGGAGTAAGAAACAACAATACAACTACAATAGATAATAAACTTCGACTTTACAAGAAATGTAGCTACTTCGACTTTCAGATGCAATCAATGTTTTATATAGGTAATCGATGTTTGAGTGTAATCGATGTTTGAATGTAATCCATGTATGAATGTAATCGATGTTGAAATGAAGTCGATATGAACATAATCCATGTATAAGTGTAATCGATGTTGAGGCATAATCGATGTTGGAGTGAAATCGATGTTCTAGATGAAATCGTTGTTGAACTGAAATCAATGTTTGAATGAAGTCGATATTTGAGTGAAATCGATGTTCTAGATGAAATCGTTGTTGAACTGAAATCAATGTTTGAATGGAGTCGTTGTTTAAGTGAAATCGATGTTGAACCGAAATCAATGTTTAAGTGAAATCGATGTTGAACCGAAATCGATGTTTAAGTGAAATCGATGTTTGAATGAAATCAATGTTCAATTGAAGTCAATGTTTGAATGGAGTCGAAGTTAGTATGATATACAGTGTACGCTGTGGACTTAGAGAAATTTCGTTGTGTTGATACTTAGGTTCTGTGTAAGCATGAACTTTGGCAGAAATATGTTCGTATACATAAGAGCTTTTGAATTATTATTTTTCATAAATGGTAAAGGAGAAGGTATTAAAAGGTTTTGTCATAGCAAAAATATCATAATTAAATATTTATCAAAATAGATAGGAATAGTTGCTCAACATGGAAGATCCATCATCTTTGACGTTGTCCTTCCCATCTTCCTTGGCTTGCACATCGCAAGTCTCTTTTTCTCAGTTAGATTCTTGTTGAGGTACTCATCGTCGTAGACTCAGGAGGCATCCCAGCCTCACAAGATCCACTCCTTTGAAGGTTCTGAGATGGCTCCATGAGTCTGCAGTGGTTGTGTGAACCGAGGCGTCATCGAGAGGTCGACGAAGTTTCTGGAGCAGGTGCATAAGTTCCAGTGGCAACAAGAGAGTTATTTGTTGAGTGTAGGAGAAAAATACTCTCTCCCCGGTATGTAGACTTTGTTGATCTAGATGAACTTGAGCCCATGATGAACTCAAGCCCATGTTGTGTCTCCTACTTCAAACTCAAGGTTGAGTTAGTTTCATGTTAAGGCATAAGGTATACTATTAAGAGTTGGTACAATAATTTTATGCAAATTTTTGTACCAGAAGCAGTTGGTTGTTTACTATGGTTAATGGTGTCGAGATTCTGGTAAATGACACAGTTTCCAGTCAGGCATTGAGCATTCCTGATGTTGGCTATTTTGTACAACATGTTTAGTATAATGACAGTGATTTATGCCAAGTGATGTTTGGGCGTGATCCAGCAGATTGGGTGGCACATCATGCTCTGATCAATGCTAATGGTTTTCCACCGCTTCAGGGGATAATTCACCACATCATTACCACTATAATATTTTCAAAGGGTGGCAGTCGCGATGAAGTCACCAGAGTGCACAAGGGAATCTTTCATTGCTTATTTCATAATGTACCTCCATGCTTGCCTGCAATGATGATCACTCTCATCAAGTTGGTGAAAAATCAACCAAGGCACTCTCTGCCTTATGTAGTACACCTCACAACCGTGTTTGCACATGTGGGAATTGATCTCACAATGAAAGAGTAGAGAATATTCCATCGTCACTAATCTACAATCAAATAAATATTTTATGGTTCATGAATCACAGACTTGTTAATGGAGAATTTAGGAGAAATATAGGTGTTGATCAAATTGAAGACAGTGACGATAGTACAGATAATGCAAAAACTAAAAATGAAGAAGAAAGTGAAGGTGAAGCTCAAGCTCCTAGAAAAATAATGAATATCTAGAGCATCCGGCTCCCTTGGAACAAGACTTGCCACCTCCTGGACCTGGAGGTGAAGACTTTTCATTGTGGTTCCAAGATAGCTTGGCTTGAGGAGAAGATGGCCTCTATGAGAGGGGAAGCCCGCCAAGTGGGTGAGTCAATGAAAGATCTCCCAAGAGATTTGGCTGAGATAAAGGTTAACCAGTAGAGCCTTATGGACTCCCAAGCTCAGTTCTTTAGAGAAGTCATGGGTTACCTATGTCCTTCTCTGGATCAGCCTCCACCTCAGTGATCCTTCGTTTCCCATATTGTCTTGGAGTGTCTTGCTCTTTGTTATCCAACTCTTTCCTTTTTGATGTGACAAAGGGGAAGAAGTATTCTAGGCTATCTATATGTTATGTGTGTTTTTCAATTTCTTTGTTTGAATGTTTGCTTGCCTGATGCACTTAGGCTATGTGAGGTTAGTAGTGTCTAGGTGAGTGTGCATTAGCCCATCCTTTGTAAAAAAAAAAATGAATATGAATGAAAACACAAAATAGGGGAATATTAAAAAATCTAAAAATAGTGCTTTCTTTGTGTGGCTGATGCTTCATAAAGTATGTGAAATGTTACAAATTTTGTCAACATCAAAAGGGAGAGATTGTTGTCTACATGTGTAATATGATGTTTTGAGGTTGAAAAAATGAGTATATGTTGAAGCATATAGCCAATTGTATTTTATGTGGATTTATTTTAAATCTTCATGATATATGAGCTCCACAAGATTACATGGTGACTAGAGCTCACAAACAAAGGGCCAAGGTGAGTGTTTTGTTAGAATTCGAACTGACTTGAATTTATGCACTTTTACAAGAAATCGGTCAACCGATCTAGAGGAATCGAACGACCGACCTAGCCAATAACATTTGGCACTACAACAGTCAAGAAATCGGACGATCAATTTGTAAGAGTCAGTTGACTGATTATGTGAAGACCAATCGATTGATGAAAGGGGCTTCTGATTGATGAACAAAAGCCCAATCGATTGAAGAAGAACAAGGCCAATTGATTGAAGAACAACAAAAGCCCAATTGATTGAAGAACAACAAGACCAATCGATTGAAGAACAGGGCTCAATCGATTGATGACCAAGCAGGAAATTGGGCGATCGATTTTGGGATTTCGGTCGACCAACCTTCCTAGTACTGTTTTGTACTGGGACAGTGGAAAAGGAGGACTACCAACTTGAGAATTTTGGTCAACCGATTTAGAAAAAATGAAGGGCCAGTTGAAGCCAAGTCCAGAATCAGACGAATGACCTGGTAAAATCGACTGATCGACTGCGAAAATTTAGTTTCCTTTCTAGATTGGACTCCTCTTTTTGATTTGCACGAGTTTATCTTATGATCTACGACCAAGATGAAGTCCTTAGGTGGTGGGTATAAAGGGAGAGGCCTATCCTTGTGTGTCCACAACACACACATCTTTGGAGAAGAGTTTTCTGCACTTGACTAGGTCAAAGGATGTACAAGCAAACCAGAATGACTTCCAGGCTTTCTCCTCGTGGTTTGCTGATTGAAGTCAAAGTTTTGGGCATCAAGTACGATCTGCAACCATAGTGCAATGTCCAGGGAACCCTGTGCAACTGTTTGACTTCTACTCCAACATTTCTCAATAGCGCAAATAAGGGAAATTCGAACTCTGTGTTTCTACTTCTTTCTCTTGTTCTTTGGGTTGAGAAACTTCTCACAACATTTATTTTACATATCCTTGTGTGTGTGAGAGTTGTGCTCGTGTTTTACGAGCGTGTGTGTGAGGATTTTGACAATGAGTCCTTGTCGCTGTTGAGACGTGTGTGTATGTGTCTCTCTGTGTGTGCAGGGGTTGTACTCTGTATCTCTGGCCAAGTTCAGATTAGTGTGTTGCCACCTAACGTGTGTGAGGGGTGGACGCAGGCACTGTGGTGTGTTTCCTTTTCTTCCACCCCTTCTACGTACATTGTTGGTTTGTGGGAATGTGTTTCGTTCGATAGCTATTGTTTGGACTATCAAATTAGTTTAATGTTTTATTTGTAGTCAACCAATTCACCCCTCCACTCTAAATTGTACATTGCACACATACACTTCATAGGTTATTGTAAAGTTGTAGTGTATACATATGTCGTAATTTTAAGTCGTTTCTCTTCACATACTATTACAAAAGGCATGGAGTATAAGAGTAAACAAGTAAAATAGTAATTACCGTATGACTGAATGTAATATGACAAACAACTAGAAAAGAAGATCCCATGTGATTAATAAAAGACTGGTTTTAGACCTTTTCTAAAAATTTTATTAAAATTTTCCCAGATAAAGGAGTATTCACAAAACCTAACTTCTAGAATTGAAAAGAATCTCATGTTAAATCGTAGATCCATTTTAACAACCCTACATGATGATGAGAAATGTTTATCACCAGACACAACTTATAATAAAATTGATGTGAATTGTTTGAAAAATAATTTTAATAGTTGAGAAAGAGAGAGAGAAAAAGTGTAACGACCCTCTTTATACTGGTACGATTATACCAATCCACGTCGATATAAAGTGCGTCGTCACAGTGGGACATGTACCCAACACAACACAGTTGGTAGAGATGTACATAAATAACAAAGGAAAGTACAGCGGAAATGAAAGAGATTCTTATTCCATCATTATTACACACATTCCATAGTCTATATAGTTGCAATGAAAATAAACAAAGTCCATAATTAAACAAGTCCATATAACATCATTGTCCACATACTAGTAAATGAAAAGTACAATCTATAAGACAGTCCTCCAATAGCTCCGCTGTTCCTTTCTCGCGGAGTTGCTCCTCACAACATCCTCCTCAATCACAGGAACACCTGTCTCACCTGTATGTTAAAACAAGAATGAGTCTTCACAAAAGACTCGGCATGTAACCTATTGGCACATCCTTACACATATCACATTCATGCTACTCAATTTAACAAAAAGAGTAATTTTACCACATGGTTCATGTCATAACAAACAAGTACAAATGAATAACCTATAACATGCTATCTACACATGGTCTTAGCTTAAATCATGATATCAATTACAACTCATTCACAATATATTTCCAAACAACTTGATCATGGAACTAAACACATGATTATTAGCAAACCTAGCATAATATCTATCACTTTTCACATGCTTTTATATCACATAAGCACACATTTTTCTTACTGTTTTAACATAAATAAAACATAATTACATGATTTCACATTATTCCACATTGTAACACATTTGCACACCACTATCACATAATCACTTGGCACATTCACACATAGTTCACATCTTTACACCTTATTTTTGTCGTGACACAGTCCGAACCACCATAAAGAAGGACACACATATCACATAACACATACCCGTCACCTAGACATTATAGTGATGAATCTTGGTAACTACGCAGAACTGGGAGAAGCCTTCTCCACCCTAACCAGTGGTACTTGTCCACCTCCAGGATTTCATCCTGATGCCCACAGGATATCACATACACATTGAGCCTTCCCATAGGGACTTTTCTACAGTACGGCTCCACAGTCTTCTATGGTAGCAGTGTCAATTTCGGCACAAATTTCACTTAATCATAATATTTCACTTAATCACATGCTTAGTAACATTTTACATGCTCTTAATGATCCATTCACATGCTTATAAATCAAACACATATCTTTCAGGTTACAGAACTTATCATGGCTGTCTAACAGTAAGAAAATATGCTTAACAGTACCTAAATATGATACTAATCACAGCAAATACCATTTCTTGATTAATCAAGCTTAATATGCTCTTTTAATGCCTTTACAATTACTAACAGTACCTACAGATGTCAGAACAGACTTAAATTTTAACCATAAATTCTACGCATGAAATATATCATATGGTTAATTGTTTTGAATTTTCATGATGGTATATCTAATTTTAACATTTAACAAAGATCTCATGGAATTTAATAAGATAATTCAATTAGACATGATAAATAGTGAATAATCTGATCTAATAGTTTTAAAACATGTATACAGTAACCCTATGTTCATGGAAATTTCCCGTAACAATTTCATACATCATATCTATTTATTCTGAATTTAGATCTATCAAAACATGCATAATTCTCTTAACAGAAATTCTATAATTCACAATTATGATCAGAATTTTAACAGGAATTCATGGTTTGACCTAATATACATACCTAACCAACTAGAAATTTTATAGTATATGTAAACATCCACAACTCCTCGAAAATCACACCACATAGATTAAAACCATTGTTCAGTAAAACCAGATGAAGTTGACAGCAAGGGGCTTGCCGTCAGAGTTGGTTAACGGCACAATCGATTGCCGTTAACTCAGGAACTTGGCGGCAATAAGGTTGCCGCCAACCTCCTATCTGCAGAAAGTGCAGAACGAACACAGAAAAATGAGGAATTTGGGGGTTCAGGACACGAACTAAATATCCAGAAAAATACCTAAACTCTAGGTGATAGGTCTAGGGAGTAGGGACGAAACTCGTAAGTTACTTGCCTCTCCAAAAACCCCTGAAGATCGAATTTTGGTGATGAAGCCCTCCTCGGCCAAGCCAAAGAGGTGATGTTCCCCACCTTGATCCGACTTCCACGCTTGTGCAGTTGATCCCCCGGTGTTAGGAGAGCTCCTCCACCTCCAGTAGAGTCTCCCAATCACAGAAGATCACTGGTGAAGCCTCCAAATCGCCGGTAAACCCTCACAAGTTCTCTCTTTCACTCCCCGAAACCTAGAAAATCTCTCTTCTGAACCAAAGTCCTCTCCTAACCGAGATGTCTTGGTTAAATAGGCAATAGAGTCGCAGAAATCCCAAGTCATAAGAGTCTTGACCGTTGGGGGGGGAGGTTTCCTAATTAGACTTTGGAGAAAATGGGACAGTTTTAGATCTAGAATCTCAAACACAGTCGGAGAAGTAAACGGCCACATAGCTGCCGTCAACCAGAAATAGGCGTCAATCGATGTTGACGTCTAGATCTTCTTGCCACAAGGTAAACGACACAAGTGTTGCCGTCAACTAGCCCTTAACGTCAAGGAATGTTGACATTAAGAAGAAATTTCGTGCAGAACAACAAAGCATCAAAATAGTTATAAAATGCACAAAATTTGAGGGCCTTACACCCTGTCCCCCTAAAAGAAAACTTCGTCCTCGAAGTTAGAGCAAAAGTACTACCTAAACAAATGGGGATACAGCTTCTTGATGGCCTCCTCAAGCTCCCATGTAGCCTTCTCCCGTGAGAAGTTTCTCCACAACACTTTCACGGATGCAATAGCCTTGTTCCTGAGGTGCTGAACCTTACGATCTAGGATAGCTACTGGTTGCTCTACATAAGACAAGTCTGGTTGAAGCTCCACTGGTTTGTGACTGATGACATGTGAGGGATCCCGCACGTATCTCCTGAGCATAGACACGTGGAAGATAGGGTGTACACTTGCTAGCACTCGGGGTAAAGCTAGCTCGTACGCTACACTGCTCATCCGCCTGAGAATCTCAAATGGGCTAATGAATCTCGGACTCAACTTGCTATGCCTGCCAAACCTGACCCCGCCTCGTGTAGGTGAAACCTTGAGGAACACATGCTTGCCAACCTCGAACTCTAAGTCCTTCCTTCTGTTGTCGGTGTAGCTCTTCTGCCTATCCTACGCTGCAACCAATCTTTCCCTGATGAGCTAAATCTTCTCCGAAGTTTCTTGCACCAACTCGGGTCCAACCAACTCCTTATCTCCTGTCTCCTCCCAGCACAAAGGAGATCTACAGGGCCGACCATATAAAGCCTCGAATGGAGCCATGCCCATACTTGCATGAAAACTGTTGTTGTAGGCGAACTCCACAAGGGGTGGATGACATTCCCAGTCGCCCTTCCAATCAAACACGCATGCTCTCAACATGTCCTCGAGCGTGTGAATCGTCCTCTTGGACTGACCATCTCTCTGAGGGTGAAATGCCGAACTGAGCTTCAACTGAGAACCCAAAGCCTTCTGAAGACCCTGCCACAACATCGATGTAAACCATGGGTCTCTGTCAGAGATAATAGACTTCAGCACACCATGTAGTCTCACAATGCTGCCAACATACAGCCTCACCAAGCTCTCCACGGACTATTTCTTCCTCATGGGCAAGAAGTGAGCAGTCTTGGAGAAACGGTCTACAACCACCCAAAACGAGTCATTGCCCTTAGCTGACCTGAGCAAACCCGTCACAAAATCCATGGTGATTGCTTCCCACTTCCACACAGGTATCTCCATCTTCTGCATAAGGCCTATGGTCTCTAACGCTCGGCTTTAACCTGTTGACACACCAAACACTTGGATACAAACTCTGCCACATCCTTCTTCATGCCTGATCACCAGAAGGATCTCTTTAAATCCTGGTACATCTTGGTGTTGCCTAGATGAATAGAGAACCGTGACCTGTGAGCTTCTGTAAGTACTCGCTCACAAACTTCCACGACATCTGGTACACATACTCGATGCTGAAATCTGATGACACCATCCTCATCACGAGCAATGCCTGCCTTGCCCACCATCTCCTAAAGTCTAGGATCAGCTCTCTGCTGCTCAATCACCTCGTCCAACACAGTGGATCGGATAGACAACTGTGCCACAAAAGCCGGACACAACTGTGGCTCTAGCTTGGTCATAGCACATGTCGCATCCTCTAGCATCTTCCAATCATGCTAAAGTAGGGACCTCTTCCTACTGAGCGCATCTACCATGACATTTGCCTTCCCTGGATGGTACTGAAGCTCGAAGTCGTAGTCCTTAAAAAACTCTATCCACCTTCTCTGCCGCAGGTTCAACTCCTTCTGAGAGAAAATGTACCTCAAGCTCTTGTGGTCTGTGAACCCCTCGAACTTGACACCATAAAGATAGTGTCTCCAGATCTTCAGTGCATGGACCACAGCCGCCAACTCCAAATCATGGGTCAGATAGTTACGCTTATGCTCCTTTAATTGGCGAGAAGCATAGGCAACTACCTTATCATGCTACATCAAAACACAACCAAGACCTATCTGGGAAGCATCAGAATAGATCGCAAAACCCTCGGCACCACTAGGTAAAATCAACACTGGTGCAGATGTCAACCTTGTCTTCAGCATCTGGAAATTGCTCTCACAATCCTCAAACCACACATACTTAACCCCTTTCCTAGTCAGCTAGGTCAAAGGTGCTCGATGGAGGCAAAGCCTTCAATGAATCGCATGTAATAGCCTGCTAACCCAAAAAAACTCGTGATCTCGGATGGTGTCCTCAGAGTCTCCCACTCTAACACCGCCTGAACCTTCGCCGGATCAACAACAACTCCAGCGCCTAAGATGACATACCTAAGGAAATGAACCTCGCGCATCCAGAAGTCACACTTGCTGAACTTGGCATACAACTTGTGCTCTCGGAGAACCTCCAGAACAATCCTTAGGTGCTCACGGTGTGTAGCCTCATCAGGAGAATAGACTAACACATCGTCTATAAACACCACAACAAAACTATCCAAATATGCCCTAACACCCTATTCATGAGATCCATGAATGCTGCAGGGGCGTTAGTCAGACCAAATGGAAGCACAAGGAACTCATAGTGTCCATAGCGGGTTCTGAATGCAGTTTTGGACACATCCTCTCCCTTGATCCTCAACTGATGGTAGTCTGATGGAAGATCTACTTGGAGAACACAGATCCATTCTGCAGCTTATCAAACAAATCATCTATGCATGGCAAGGGGTACTTGCACTTCACTGTCACCTGATTGAGCTTCCTGTAGTAAATGCACAACCTGAGGGAACCATCTTTCTTCTACACTAATAGAACATGTGCGCCCCATGGTGACATGCTAGGGCGAATGAACCCCTTGTCAAGCAACTCCTGCAACTGCTTCCTCAGCTCAGCTAACTCCGCAGGTGCCATCCGGTAGGGAGCCTTAGAGATAGGTGAGGAGCCTGGAAGCAACTCTATAGTGAACTCTATCTCCCTTGCTGGTGGCAATCCATACAAATCATCAGGGAACACGTCTGGGAATTCCTGCACAACCTCGCTCTCCCAAAGAGTAGGTGACTGATCGGCCTTAGGAACTAAGACCACACTGGTAAGGAAAGCGTCACAACCCTTGTTAACCATCTTCATAGCCTTCATGGCGGAGATCACAAACCTTCCCGCTAGATTCCTTGGCAACGGATGTGAGAACTCATCCTCTCCAGGAATACAGAAAGTAATCTTCATCCCCCTGCAATCAACCAAGGCATAGTGCTCCTCAAGCCAATCCAAACCAAGTATAGCATCATAATCCTTCATCTTGAGCAAGTAGAAGCACCCGAACAAGCCTCGATCTTCAATGCACACAAGTAAGGATGAGATGCACTTCCTAGTCGCTACTGTACCTGCTGGTGTGTGCACAGACAAGGGAACCTCTAACTGCTCTGCCTCAACTCTAGACTCTACCGCTAACTGCTTAGCAAACTGCTCGGAAATAAACGAGTGTGTAGCACTCGTATCAAATAACACTCGAGCCTGCACACCCATAACTAAAACTGTACCTTCTGTGACATTCTCTGCCTTCTCTACATCCTTACGTGCTAGTGCAAACACTCGGGCTTGGGCCCGAGGCCTTCCTGGTTTCTCTGTCACTGGTGCCGCTACTGGGGCTGGCGCTCCTCTCTGAGTAAATTGCTAAAGTCTGGGGCAATCTCTAATCTGGTGCTCGGTGCTGACACACTTTAGGCATTTCCCTGCTAGCTTCCAACACTCGGATCCGCTGTGTGTCCTTCTGCAATGAGGACACGCCTTCTTGTCGTTGGGCCTGAAGCTGGGTGTCTGGGGTACAACCACTGGCTGACTCAGAGCTTCTACTGAACGCTGTGGCTGCTAGTACACCGCTGCCTTCTTCTTGTCCTGCCTTTGAAAAGATGGCGCTGACCTCTTCTGAGCTGCCCTCTTCTCCTTTATGTACTGATCCATCTCGCTCTCCTGCCTACATGCTGCGCTGAGAGCCTCGTCCAAAGTCCGATGGTCAAAAGCAACCAGTCTCGACCTGAGTGATGGTTTGAGCCCCATCACAAACTTCTTGGCCTTCCTACGCTCATCTGTAACAATGTGGGGAGCATACTTGGAAAGCTCGGCAAACCTGGCCTCATACTCCAGGACAGTCATGGAGCCCTATGTGAGAGATAGGAACTCCTGCTCCATCTTGTCCTGAATGTGCTCGGGGATAAACTTGGCCCAAAAGAGTCTGGTGAACTCGGCCCAAGTCACCTCTATAGCACCATCCTCGTACCTCGTATGTAGTATAGAGGCCCACCAAACATCAGCTCTCTCCTGCAAAATACAACCCATAAGCACCATCTGATCTAAAATCTTAATCTTACACAAGTACATATACTCTAAGTACCTGTAGCATGTAAGTTGCCAGGTTAACTTTGTCCTCTTCCGCACATCGGATAGCCCAGAAGATCTTCTCCACCTCTCTCATCCAGCCTCTGCCAAAAGCGACTGACTCTCCCCTTTAAAAGGAGGCGGAGCCATCCTCTTAAACCTCTCCATGATGGACGGACCACCATGGCCTTGCTCCTGGGGAACTGGAGCTAGAGCCTGAGACAACAAGCAACACATAAGCAATCATACAATCAACAAAACAGACTACTCCTTATTTAACAACTCTAACCTGTGCCTGCAACTGAGCTTGCAACGCAGCCTGAGTCTGTGTCTGTGTCTGCATCGCCTAGACCAGGCCTTGCATGAACACGCCATAGTCCACAGGTGGTGGTGGAGGAAGTACCGTGGGACCCTGGGGTGCTGGGGCCTACTGCCCACCCCTCTCCTCACGCCTCTGCTCGTCCTCCCGAGCTTGGGTACTGCGCCTATCACGGCTCGCCATTGCCTGTAAAACAATTAACTCAGTTAGAATCTAAGTTACTTAGTCCTAACCATTTTCTTAACTATCTTTAATTCATTATTAAATATTTTCCACATGTATGGACTAATTCTATAAAGACTTTGAAATATTGTGTAGATGATGGCTTATTTATGTACAATCTCAACCTGTTACTCTGATACCAATCTCTGTAACGACCCTCTTTATACCGGTACGATTATACCAATCCACGTTGATATAAAGTGCGCCGTCACAGTGTCACATGTACCCAACACAACACAGTAGGTAGAGATATACGTAAATAACAAAGAAAAGTATAGCAGAAATGAAAGAGATTCTTATTCCATCATTATTACACACATTCCACAGTCTATATAGTAGCAATGAAAATAAACAAAGTCCATAATTAAACAAGTCCATATAACATCATTGTTCACATACTAGTAAATGAAAAGTACAATTTATAAGATAGTCCTCCAATAGCTCCGCTATTCCTCTCTCTCGGAGTCGTTCCTTACAACGTCCTCCTCAATCACAGGAACACCTGTCTCACCTGTATGTTAAAGCAAGGATGAGTCTTCACAAAATACTCAGCAAGTAACCTATTGGCACATCCTCACACATATCACATTCATGCTACTCAATTTAACAAAAAGAGTAATTTTACCACATAGTTCATGTCATAACAAACAAGTACAAATGAATAACCTATAACATGCTATCTACACATGGTCTTAGCTTAAATCATGATATCAAATACAACTCATTCACAATATATTTTCAAACAACTTGATAATGGAACTAAACACATGATTACTAACAAACCTAGCATGATATCTATCACTTTTCACATGCTTTTATATCACATAAGCACACATTTTTCTTGCTGTTTTAACATAAATAAAACATAATTACATGATTTCACATTATTCCACATTGTAACACATTTGCACACCACTACCACATAATCACTTGGCACATTCACACATAGTTCACATCTTTACACCTTATTTTTGCCGTGACACATAGTCCAAACCACCATAAAGAAGGACACACATATCACATAACACATACCCATCACCTAGGCATTATAGTGACGAATCTTGGTAACTACGTAGAACCAGGAGAAGCCCTCTCCACCCTAACCAGTGGTACTTGTCCACCTCCAGGATTTCATCCTGATGCCCACAGGATATCACATACACATTGAGCATTCCCATAGGGACTTTTTTTCAGTATGGCTCCACAGCCTTCTATGGTAGTAGTGTCAATTTCGGCACAATTTCACGTAATCATAATATTTTACTTAATCACATGCTTAATAACATTTTACATGCTCTTAATAATCTATTCACATGCTTATAAATCAAACACATATCTTTCAGGTTATAGAACTTATCATGGCTATCTAATAGTAAGAAAATATGCTTAACAGTACCTAAGCATGATACTAATCACAACAAATATCGTTTCTTGATTAATCATGCTTAATATGCTCTTTTAATACCTTTACAATTACAAATTGTACCTATAAATGTCAGAACAGACTTAAATCTTAACCATAAATGCTACACATGAAATATATCATATGGTTAATTTTTCAGAATTTTCATGATAGTATATATATTTTTAACATTTAACAAAGGTCTCATGCAATTTAATAAGATAATTCAATTAGACATGATAAACAGTGAACAGTCAGATCTAACAGTTTTAAAACATGTATACAGTAACCCTATGTTCATGGAAATTTGCTATAATAATTTCATACATCATATCTATTTATTCTGAATTTAGATCTATCAAAACATGCATAATTCCCCTTAACAAAAATTCTATAATTTGCAATTATGATCAAAATTTTAACAGGAATTCATGCTTTGACCTAATAAACATACCTGACCAACCAAAAATTTTATAGCATATGTAAACATCAACAAATCCTCGAAAAGTCGCACCACATAGATTAAAACCACTGTTCAGTAAAACTAGATGAACTTGATGGCAAGGGGCTTGCCGTCAGAGTGGGTTAACGGCACAATCGATTGCCGTTAACTCAGGAACTTGGAGGCAATAAGGTTGCTATCAACCTCCTGTTTGCAGAAAGTGCAGACAGAACACAGAAAAATGAGGAATTTGGGGTCCAGGACACGAACTAAAAATCCAGAAAAATACCTAAACTCTAGGTGATAGGTCTAGGGACGAAACCCCTAAGTTACTTGCCTCTCCAAAAACCCCTGAAGATCGAATTTTGGCGATGAATCCCTCCTTAGCCAAGCCAAAGAGGTGATGTTCCCCGCCTTAATCCGACTTCTACGCTTGTGCAGTTGATCCCCCGGCGTTAGGAGAGCTCCTCCACCTCCAGTAGAGTCTCCCAATCGCAAAAGATCGCTGGTGAAGCCTCCAAATCGCCGGATCAACCCTCACAAGTTCTCTCTTTCTTTTCCTAAAACCTAGAAAACCTCTCTTCTGAACCAAAGTCCTCTCCTAACCGAGATGTCTTGGTTAAATAGGCAATAGAGTCGCGGGAATCCTAGGTCATAAGAGTTCTGACCGTTGCGGGGGGGGGGGAGGTTTCCTAATCAGACTCCGGAGAAAACGGGATAGTTTCAGATCTTGAATCTCAAACACAACCGGAGAAGTAAACGGCCACATAGCTGCCGTCAACCAGAAATAGGTGTCAATCGATGTTGACGTCTAGATCTTCTGGCCACAAGGTAAACAACACAAGTGTTTCCGTCAACTAGCCCTTAACGTCAAGGGATGTTGACGTTAAGAAGAAATTTTGGACAGAACAACAAGGCATCAAAATAGTTATAAAATGCACATAATTTGAGGGCCTTACAAAAAGATCTTGTCTAGCTCTCAATATTGTTTCCCAAGTAATTTAGTTTTATTATAAGATGTATCTTACAATAAAACGATGATATGTTGGTACTAATATTTTCCTTCTCCAGTAATGATAATATTTTTCAGAAGATATTGGCGAGAAACAATTACTCATGAATCTCCCATGTTGCACCTCACAGTTAAATACTAATGGAATCCACTTCATCCAAGGGCTTGTTGTTTTTTTTACCGTAAAAATGTTTTGAGTTATTTATTATCATCTATCGCTTGCCATTATTGTGTTATAAGAGATGTGATATGACACTTGAGCAAGTGATATATCAATTATACTATTCAACTGAATAGGTAGAAAGTATTGAAAAAATAGTTCTTAAAAAATAGAAAGTACTCTATTTTTTGGCTATGCGAAAACCTGTGTTTGATTAGTTATAAAATAAATTCATAGAGAATTTTTTTTTCAAGGAATAATATTTACAAGAAAATAACAAATATAATTACCTATTTGATAGTCACATAAATAATTTTTCTAAAACGACTTTCCGATATTTTTTCCAGTAAAATATTTTTCAAAAGTCATTTTCGTGCGTAAAAGATTTTCATGAAACTGAATACTCTACATATTTCATTCCCCACAACATATACATTCAAATTTTTTATTTTTGCATAAGAAATCCACAACTTATTCAAATTTATCAACCCTTCTACATAAAATACACATTGACAATTATATTCAATTATATCCTAATGCTCTAACCCATACATCTAAAGTGACCTGCCTTTATATGACAAATTCTATAGATACATCTTTTATGGTGGAGAAAGAAGCCACCCAACATATGTAGCACATCTATGCTCCAAGGGCTCTTCCTAGCTCTGGTATTCAAACCACATGCTTCATGGGTACGGTTATTTATAGTGCATGTTCCACCAATCCAATAGCTAATGTCTAGTTTCCTTCTACAGGTTCCCCTTCTTCCTCCTCTTTAGAAACTCCTACTTGAGATAGCCAAGGTAGCCAATCATTGGAGAATCAGAAAAAGCTACTATATTAGGGAATAAACAAAGAAAAGTATGGTTGTTCTTACAATGTCTACAACTTCTACCAAGATTGTTCAAGTATAAATACTTTTGCTTGGTATCATCCACCACAGTGCATTTGTTTTTAATAGCCGCTAAAATGAAGATGGTCAATGAGAGGATTTTTCTATAGCTATTACCTTGCAGAACTAAGAACTTGGCACCTCAAACAAAGCTGTTGGTTAAAATACATGCATGTTCACATAGAATTCATGAAAATATGACAACTGTAAAAATTTTCGTGTTAAATTTCATACATTTAGTTAATTTTAGACATCATTTGTCTATAAATAATGTGCATTTTGATTTTAATTTTCATTCTATTCATGTATAAATTTTTTAGCATTTTAGTTAAATTTTTTGGTAGAACACATAGTTAGATTTTCATTTAATAAAGTCAATACTTTTTGAATAGTTTGACTAATAAAAGTGTTCTCACTTTTTGCAAGTACATTGTACATAAATAATTTTTGATCTTATATTTTCATAAACATCTTTTAATAAATCTTGTAAATATTAATTGTAAATAAATCAATTTTTTTTAGTTAAATAAATAACCAAAAACCACCATGCCACATACCCCCCCCCCCCAAAGTCCATTGTACCATTTCTCTCATCTCACTAGAAATGGCCACGTACACATTTGAAACCTTACTTTACCCTTTTTTCTTCCCATTTCAGGAGTCCTAGAGGCAGTGCGGCTGCTGGGTGTGAGCTGCTGCGTGTGAAGGCACTCAGATCTGGAAGCTGTGGCAGCTGGATCCTGGGGCTTGGGCTGTGTGAAGCAGGGAGCGGCTGGCTGGCGATGGAGGCGCGTGTGGATCGTGCGGAGCAGCTGCTGCGGAGGTTCGTGTGCGGCGCCGTGCGAAGCAGATGCTAGTGTGGTGGTGTGAAGCAGCAGCGGTTGGTGCGGGCTGCTGCAGAGGTGGATCTTCTGAGGTGGTCAGAGCTGGAGCTGCTGAGGTGTGCGATCCAGGGGAGGTGCAGGAGCTGCAGTGGCGGGAAGAGGAGCCTGCGCCTGGAAGATTCGAGGAACCTATAAAAGGACCCCAAGGTCCTCAGATCAGGGGGTTGTTGGTGTTTGGTAGTTCTGTATTTTTTGGGGTTTTAGGTTCCAAATTTTGGAGATTTTCGGCTGTTGGGCTGGAGAGTTCCGAGTGCTTCTTCCTCTCTTCTGGGGGGATCTTTTCCATTTTCTTCTGTGTTTCTTTTTCTTTGCTGCTGTAAGGGTTCATTGTTCAGATCAGGGGAGTTCAGCAATTTTTGGGGTTTTCTTCTATGCTGTGAGCGGAGGTAGATGTTTTGATTTTTTATTTCTTTCTGTGAATGGTTCGGCTGCCGTGAGGACGATCCGAGGCGACTTCTTTCTTTCTTCTGGGAGGATGATGACGTCCAGAACACTTATGGAAGTAGTAGAGATCAATCAGAATTTGAGAGACCAGGGAGCTCGGCTCCTCTTCTAATTTTATTGCTTTGAATTTTCTATTTCGTTAGTGTTTTGTTTCTTCCTTCTGGACAGATTGGGAGTTGACGTTGCAGTTTATATTACTTTTATTGATTTGTTCTTTATCCCTCGAGCTGTGAGGGTATAGTTATCTGAATTTTTTTTGCAGTTCATATTGTGAAGGATGCTTAATTTGATTTGTCATCAAGAGTTTGTAGTTCAGTTTTAATGCATTACGAATTTCAGTCTTGTTGGTGCTTATTTGAATAGTATCGTAGATTCTTGTTCTTATTTTCTCTCCGATCTTTGAGCTGTGAGAGTAGTGATTTGGTGCTTGTGGGGAGTTAATATTGTTGACTAGTGATTTGGTGCTTGTGGAGAGTTAATATTGTTGACTATTCGTCCCCTAAGTTGTAGGGATAAATTGGCTTGAGAATTTTCTATTGAGATTTTGTTCTGTCATCCTTTTATTTCCTTGAATTTTAGATCATTTCAGAATTAGAGTTGCATCTTTTTGTAATCTTAGTTTAATTTCTATTTAAGATTTCTGTCTACCTATTTGATCCCTCTATTGAGAGGGTATAGTGATACCAACTCTTTTCTTTTCAATTCTATTTGTTCTTTCATTAAGTTTGATCTGTCAAGATTGTGAGGGATTCGGTCGGTGCTGTTTACATATTCACTTTTAATGCATTGTCGATAGAGTGTTCCAAAAAGCAGTTTCTTAAGTCAAATTCTATTCAGCCTCTCTGTGGATATGACCTGTTCTCACCACTTTATTAGTTCATTTTTACTATTTTAACTTTGTGAGACAGTTTAGAGAAGGTGAGCATATTGATTCGTGCACGGAACTCTAGACAACGGAAGTGTACAATCAACAATGCCGCATTCATCTTAGCGCCGTTGCTGGGGAGGCGTTAGAGTTTGATTTAAATATGCTTTCAGTTGATTTTATTTGCATTGTGCTTCTCATTGACTTGTTATTGGGCTTTTCATTTCAGATTTGCACAAGAAGTGGAGCATGGAGATTGTGCTTGACATTTGAGCTCATGGAGGAGGAGAACTTCCTGATTTCTTTTCACATTTGCTTTCATTCAAAAATTAGATAGAAGAGTGTGAGTGAACTTATAGTGAAGATTTTATGTACTCTCTGTGCATGTACAGAGATTTCTTTCCTGTTGGCATGTAATAATTGACCTTTTGGTGGTTTGTGTGGTTTGGAATTAGTTTATAGTATCACTTTATATTTTCTTAGTTAAATTTCATTTCATTTAGTTCAAAAAACCAAATAAAAATTAAAAAAATCTTCCAAATCGCCCTTTCATGTAAGCCGTTTGTTTTGCAATTAAAAATTTCATCTTCTTAAGATTAGAATCACTTGTTTTAGGACATTCATCATTTTAATTGTCATTTGACTTCCACTTCTTTTCTTGCATTGAAGAGTGCGGGGGAAAGGTAAGATTTCTATCCCTTGTTTCATTTAGACTTAGCATTAGAAAATTCTTGTTTGAACTTGTTTTGTTGCATTTCATATTTGTAAAAGGGACTGCTTAAGGGCATCACCCTTTAGAAAAAATAAAAAGATAAGGTGAGTATTTCATCACCCTTTCCTTTGCCCAAAAATCACAAATTGTTTTTCCACATTCTTGCATTCACCTCAACTTTTAATAAAAACCAGTAGATGTGGCCCTAGGGTTTATAATTAGATTTATCGTTTCTTAATTCTAAAAATTTCTCTTTAAGTCTGGTGTCTAAGATTAGAGGTTAAAAGCTTATGCTTAAGTGAGCTAGAGTTATTTAATTGGGTCCTTGCGAAAGCAAGGGGGGCCTCCCTCTACTCCACCTCTTACCAGGCTGGTACAAGAAGAGTTAGGATTGGATTTAAGCAAGCATAAATCTGATTTTGAGAAAAATAACATATGTCCAATGAACACTTAATGTTTAGGTTAATTTGTTTTGAAAGTATTTGTTTGTTTGTGTTTGTTCATAAAAATTCAAATAAAAAAAAAATCTAAAAATTCAAAAATCATAAATAGAAGGCTTTTCAACTGTGCATGCTTGGTAGACATTCCCTGAACTTAGATTTGGCCCAACCTATAGACGAAATCGATAGATTCTTTCATAGGATGGCCAACCAAGACCAGAACCAAGTTGCTAGGAATGTAGAGGAGGTCGCACCCAGACAGATGAAGGAGTATTTTATTCCTTCTGATTATCAACCTGCTACTTGCATCAGGCAGGAAATTCCTGCAAATCACTTTGAAATCAAGCCAGGAACCATTCAGATGTTGCCATCCTTCTATGGCAATCCCAATGAAGACCCCTACAAGCATATAGATGAGTTCCTAGAGATTTGTTCCACTGTAAGGATTCAAAATTTCACTGAAAATGCCTTAAGACTGACCCTATTTCCATTCTCTTTAAAAGATAAGGCCAAAGATTGGTTAGGAACCATAAGGAGAACCATTAGAACATGGCCAAAAATGCAGCAGGAGTTTTTAAAGAAGTTTTACCCCATTGGCCGTGCCAACACCATGAGAAGAGCAATAACTGGATTCTCCCAACACCCGGGAGAGTTAATTCATGAATCATGGGAGAGATTGAAAGAGTTGCTTAGAAAATGTATCCATCATGGTCTGTCAAGGTGGCAAATAGTCCAAACTTTTTATGAAGGTCTAACAGAATCAAATAGGCAGATGGTTGATGCCTCGTGTGGAGGAGCATTCATAACTAAGAGCGAGGGTGAGATATATAATCTGTTTAAAACATTGAGTGAGAATTCTATCAATCATGCCTCACTCCACTCTTATGAGAGGGCACTAGGACCATCAAAGAAGGTAGGATTGTATGAATTAAGAGGGAGAGGAGAATCAGATTCTAGGATAGAAGATCTGTTAGATAGACTTGATCAGAGATTGGAGCAGAAATTGGAACAAAAATTTGATCAATTAATGTCTTTGACTGGGCAAGCCACACCCAAATTTTCTCAACCACCTGAAACTTGCATTATGTGTGCTAGCTCAGCTCACTCCATGATTGCTTGTCCCACTACTGCCTAATTACCCCCTTTCATTCAAGAACAAGTCCAAGCTGCCCAGGTTTCTACAAACCCTCACATGATCCATATTCTAACACACACAACCCTGGTTGGAGAACCATCCAAACTTTTCTTAGAAAACTCAATCTGAACAAGTGTCTCAACCTTCTTTTAAGCAATCCATGTACGGTCAATCCTATCTCAATCAGAATCTGGATTTGGCCAATCTTCTTATTCCAAGCTTCCACAAGTCCAAGGAAATCAAAACCCCAATCAATTTGCTTATACCAATTTCCAATAACCTTCATATAATCCACCACCACCTCCTCAGCCCAATTGGGAAGATAAAATAAATCAACTCCAAAACATGATGGTGACTTTATGCCAAACTGTGCAAGAACAACAAAATCAATATCAAAATCAAAACCAAAATTTCCAACAAAATTTGGCAAGGATAGAGTCTCAGATTGCTGATGTATGAGGGAATCAGGTCAGTTGCCAAGTCAAGCTATAGCAAACCCAAGGAACAACCCTCCTGGATTTTATCAGAACCAGCAATACCATCAAGCCCAGGGGTATAGACCACATGCTCGCCAAAATGCACCTCCACCACCAAACCCACAACAAGCTTTTGTCCAAAACATTCCAGCACCACAAAGCCAGAATCAACCTAAACAACAGAACTCTCCTCCTGCCCAAGCTAGGGGCCCCCAAGTAGAGAATGCAAAAACTGTGTCTACTTTAAGAAGTGGAAGAATCAGAACAAATCCTCACCCACACATGTCAACATTGCATGAGGATAAAGAAAATGAAATTGAAACTGAAATTGAAGAAGAGATTGAAGAAAATGTTGAGAAAGAAAGATCCAAGGAAAAAGAGAAAATGACTGAAGAACCTCTAGACAAAATCAAAATGAATGAAGACCCAAGTTGTTACATTCCAAGAGTCCCTTTTCCTGAAGCTTTAAAACCAAAATCTAAAAACAAATCAACTGGTAATGAAGAACTCTTGGAACTTTTTAAGCAAGTTCATATCAACATTCCTCTCCTTGATACCATTAAGCATGTGTCTGCTTATGCCAAATTCTTAAAAGAAATGTGTACTCCAAAACGTGAAGTGAGAAATAAAACTGAAACAATCATTCTTCTAGAAATTGTGAGTACCATTGTCTTGAACCAACTCCCTAAAAAGCTCAAAGATCTAGGCACTCCACTAATTCCTTGCACCATCAGTGGAGTCACTTTTGAAAGTGGCCTTTTAGATTTGGGAGCCAGTGTCAATCTCCTACCTTCTGCTATTTTTGAGAAATTCAAGTTAGGAGAATTGAAACCCACTTCTGTTGTCCTTCAACTAGCCGATCGTTATGTCACCACTCCTAAAGGCTTAGTTGAGGATGTCATTGTAAAAATCAATGATTGTTACTTCCCTGCCGATTTCATCATTCTGGACATGAACACTCCTCTCAATTAACTCAGTCCACCATCATCCTTGGTAGACCTTTTTGGCCATAACTAGAGCTAACATTGATTGTGCTACCGGGATGATGGATATATCATTGGGGATAGGCGGTTAGTATCAATATTTTTAGGGCATACAGGCACCATGACGAAGGAGAGAGTTGTCTAGTGGTAGACTCCTTGGAAGAATCTTGTGTAGAAGAAGCAGTAGACCAACCCTGTGCTCTAAGGTTTGAGGGAGAGGAAGGACAATTTAATTCCTTATTTCAAAATAATGATCCATCATTTCCATTAGAGTGTCCTCCTAAGGTTGAGCTAAAACCACTCCCTGCTAGTTTAAAGTACATCTTTTTAGGAGAGAATGAGACTTGGCCCATTATAATTGCTAGTGATCTTGAAGAAGGGCAGGAGAACAAATTGATGGAAGTCTTGAAAAGTCATAGGAAAGCTATAGGTTGGGCAATTGATGATTTGAGAGGGATAAGTCCTTCAGTGTGCACACATCGCAAATACTTGGAAGAAAATGCTAAAAGCTTATGAGAAATGCAAAGAAGGCTTAATCCCAACATGAAAGAAGTTGTTAAGAAGGAGATTGCTTGATGCTGAATCATTTATCCCATCTCTGATAGCCAGTGGGTTAGTCCAATTCAAGTTGTTCCGAAAAAGTCAGGACTAACTGTAATTCAAACTGAAAAGGGTGAGCTCATTCCCACTAGGCTAGCTACAGGATGGAGAGTGTGCATTGACTATCGCAAATTGAATGCGATGACCAAGAAAGATCATTTCCCCTTGCCTTTCATTGACCAAATCTTAGAGAAACTTGCAGGCCAAGAATTCTTTTGCTTCCTTGATGGATATTCAGGGTATAACCAAGTGGCTATTCACCCTGAGGACCAAGAAAAGACCACTTTCACATGTCCATTTGGAACTTTTGCCTTTAGACGCATGCCCTTCGGGCTGTGCAATGCCCCTACAACTTTTCAACGTTGCATGTTGTCTATTTTCTCAGACATGGTTGGGGATTACTTAAAAGTCTTCATGGATGATTTTTCTGTGTTTGGAAATGACTTTGATTCGTGCCTTGACCATTTGACTGAAGTGCTCAAAAGATGCATTAATGACAATCTTGTCTTTAGTTGGGAAAAGAGCCACTTCATGGTAAAGGAGGGGATTGTCTTAAGGCATATTGTCTCAGAGAGAGGATAGAGGCAGATAAAGCCAAGATAAATCTCATTTCTGAATTGCCTCCTCCCAACTCTGTCAAACAAATTCGATCCTTCCTTGGTCATGCTGGATTCTATAGGAGGTCATCAAAGACTTTTCCAAAATTGCAAGACCATTGACTTCTTTGTTAAAAGACACTCATTTCATTTTTGATGAGGATTGTAATAAAGCATTTGAGGACTTAAATGACATTTTCACCAGAGCTCCAATTCTACAATCTCCAGACTGGTCATTACCATTTGAGATAATGTGTAATGCTTCAGACTTTGCAATAGGTGCAATTTTGGGACAGAAAACTGATAAAGGATCTGTGGTGATTATTATGCAAGCAAGACATTGAATGACACCCAGATTCGATACACCACCACTGAGAAAGAGCTCCTAGTTGTTGTCTTTGCCTTAGAGAAGTTCAGATCCTATCTTTTAGGAGCCAAAATCATTGTTTTCACTGACCATGCTGCCGGCATTTGCTTGCCAAAAAGGATGCCAAGCCTAGGTTGATCAGATGGATTCTCTTGTTACAGGAGTTTGATTGGAAATTCATGATAAGAAAGGATCCAAGAATGTGATAGCTGACCATTTGTCCAGAATAGTTGCCCCGGACTCTATTCCTATTAGAGATGCTTCCCGGATGAGCACATTTTAGCTATCTCCAATGTTTCATCTCCATGGTATGCACACATTGTGAATTATAAAGTCATTGGACGAGTACCTGGAGATTGGACCAAAAATGAAAGAGAGAGATTCTTTGCTAGGGACAAGTATTTTATTAGGGAGGACCCGGAGCTATTTTTCATAGGACCAGACCAAGTGATAAGAAGATGCGTCCCTGAGAGTGAGCATCAAAGTGTCCTCAAATTCTGCCATTCTCTTACTTGTGGAGGGCATTTTTCAGGAAAGAAGACCACTGCTAAGGTCTTAGACTCTGGTTTCTATGGCCTACATTGTTTAAGGATGCCCACCAATTTTGTAAGGCTTGTCCTAGATGTCAAACCATGGGAAACATTTCTAAGAAGGATATGATGCCTCTTAATCCATTTTGGTTGTAGAAATTTTTGATGTATGGGGAATAGACTTTATGGGACCTTTTCCACGTCCTTTGGATACACATACATAGTTGCTGTTGATTATGTGTCCAAATGGATAGAGGCCATTGCCACAAAAACCAATGATCATAAGGTGGTTATCAAATTGTTCAGAAAAACATCTTTTCTAGATTTAGGTGGCCCAAGACAATCAT
The DNA here is from genome assembly GCA_014218235.1 of Colocasia esculenta. Lineage (NCBI taxonomy): Eukaryota > Viridiplantae > Streptophyta > Magnoliopsida > Alismatales > Araceae > Colocasia > Colocasia esculenta. The sequence continues at coordinate 31,306,852 of CM024758.1, forward strand.
TAGTGATGGAGGACCGCATTTCATTAACACTTAGTTTAGAACCCTCCTAAGGAAGTATGGGATCACCCATAAGCTGGCAACACCTTACCATCCGCAAACCAGTGGCTAGGTAGAAGTATCAAACAGGGAGATTAAGAACATTCTTCAGAAGTCAGTTAGGCCTGATAGGAAAGACTGGTCAGAAAGGTTAGATGATGCATTGTGGGCCTATCGAACTGCTTTCAAAACTCCCATTGGAATGTCCCCTTATCGGCTTGTTTTTGGGAAATCTTGTCATCTGCTGGTAGAACTTGAGCATAGAGTCTATTGGGCTATTAAACAGGTAAATCTTGATTTAGCCCAAGCTGGTCAACAAAGGACCCTTCAGCTGAATGAGCTAGAAGAGCTTAGAAATGAGGCCTATGAAAGTTCTAAGATCTATAAAGCCAAAGCCAAAGCATTCCATGATAAACACATTCATAGAAAAACTTTTCAAGTGCATGATAAGGTCTAGTTATTTAATTCTAGGCTTCGTCTGTTTCCGAGAAAATTGAAGTCCTGATGGGATGGTCCTTATACTGTCGTCAAAGCTTGTGACAATGGTGCTGTCACTATTCTTGATCCTAAAAATGGACCACCATTCACTGTTAATGGGCAGAGATTAAAGCACTTCTTTGAAAGCTCATCTTCCTTGAAAATTGAGTCTACCAAGCTAGCTAAGCCAAATGGAGCCTAATTGTGTCTGGCTGAAGATGATAAACTTAGCGCTCTTGGGAGGCAACCCATGTGTACAGATTTTCTTTATCAGGTAATTCTCTGTCTTACTTTCTTTTCCTGTAAGTAAATGGGAAGGGTAGAATAAGCATGCATTCATAGTCCTTACCATAACCATTGCTTCATTTCTTTCTATTGAGCTTATACATGTGCAAATAAAAAGAAAATTTCACAATGTTTCATCTTTGAATAAAAAATGCTTGGCATTGCAAAAACGCAAGCTATGTGTCTGATCTTTAACCATTAAAATTTTGTAGTTGTCACATCCCTTTGCAAGCATCCATGTTAGGTAGCCTCTAGTAAAGGATTACAAGTATCCCATGTCTACCTTATGTAAGGATTTATGGCAAGAAGTTTTTATACACACACTACACAGCCACTTAGACTAGATGAACTCGAATGTAGCAAATTTGTTAAAGCTAGTAGGAGAGAGGTGATTGGTTTTCTCCCTTCCCCTTAAGTGAATTGCGAAGGAAGTGAAGGCACGTGATCAGGAACCTGACTGTCTATCCTTCCTTTAAGAGGAAAAGAAAAGAAAAGAAAAAGCAAAAAGAAAAAAGAAAAAAATATCCATGAAAAATGCCCCGAATCTGAGTAAAGTTGGACTCGCTACTCTTGAAAAGTGATGAGATGTGCAGCATTATGGATGAAAAAGAAAGAAAAATTCTGAGTGCACAAAGTGCAAAAAAGAGGCAAAGTCTCAGCTCAGATAAATAATCCTCAAGAAGTTAAGCAGAATGGAACTAAGAGAAACAACCCAATCTAATTGAGCAATGATCGTATTTCACAGTTCTTTTCTTCTCCTCGAATTGATCTAATCTCAAATACTAGCTGAGGCAGAGAAGCTCCATGAGGCTGATGTGAACTCTTAAGTGAGCTATCATTTGTGTACTAATTTCTTGCCATAAGCCCTTACAATTAGGAAAGACATATCTCTACATTAATCTTTTACATGATGACTGTTTAACATGAGGCATTACATCTTCTAGTCCTACATTTGGAGTAATTTTTATTGCTAAGGGACTAGCAATGTTCAAGTAGGGGGGCGTGATAACTGTAAAATTTTTCGTGTTAAATTTCATACATTTAATTAATTTTAGACATCATTTGTCTATAAATAATGTGCATTTTGATTTTAATTTTCATTCTATTCATGTATAAATTTTTTAGCATTTTAGTTAAATTTTTGGGTAGAACACATAGTTAGATTTTCATTTAATAAAGTCAATACTTTTTGAATAGTTGACTAATAAAAGTGTTCTTGCAAGTACATTGTACATAAATAATTTTTGATCTTATATTTCGTAAACATCTTTTAATAAATCTTGTAAATATTAGTTGTAAATAAATCAATTTTTAGTTAAATAAATAACCAAAAACCACCATGCCACATACCCCCCCTAAAGTCCATTGTACCATTTCTCTCATCTCACTAGAAATGGCCACGTACACATCTGAAACCTTACTTTACCCTTTTTTCTTCCCATTTCAGGAGTCCTGGAGGCAGTGCGGCTGCTGGGTGTGAGCTGTTGCGTGTGAAGGTGCTCAGATCTGGAAGCTGTGGCAACTGGATGCTGGGGCTTGGGCTGTGTGAAGCAGGGAGTGGCTGGCTGGCGATGGAGGCGCATGTGGATCGTGCGGAGCAGCTGCTGCAAAGGTTCGTGTGCGGCGCCGTGCGAAGCAGATGCTGGCGTGGCAGTGTGAAGCAATAGCGGTTGGTGCGGGCTGCTGTAGAGGTGGATCTGCCGAGGTGGCCGGAGCTCGAGCTGCTGAGGTGTCGATCCAGGGGCGGTGCAGGAGCTGCAGTGGCGGGAAGAGGAGCCTGTGCCTGGAAGATTCGAGGAACCTATAAAAGGACCCCATGGTCCTTAGATCTGGGGGTTGTTCGGGTTTAGTAGTTCTGTATTTTTTTGGGTTTTAGGTTCAGAATTTTGGAGATTTTCGGCTGTTGGGCTGGAGAGTTCCGAGTGCTTCTTCCTCTCTTCTGGGGGGATCTTTTCCATTTTCTTCTATGTTTCTTTTTCTTTGCTGCTGTAAGGGTTCGTTGTTCAGATCAGGGGAGTTCAGCAATTTTTGGGGTTTTCTTCTTTGCTGTGAGCGGAGGTAGATGTTTTGAATTTTTATTTCTTCTGTGAATGGTTCAGCTGTCGTGAGGACGATCCAAGGCGACTTCTTTCTTTCTTCTGGAGGATGATGGCGTCCAGAACACTTCTGGAAGTAGTAGAGATCAATCAGAATTTGAGAGACCAGGGAGCTCGGCTCCTCTTCTGATTTTATTGCTTTGAATTTTCTATTTCGTTAGTGTTTTGTTTCTTCCTTTTAGACAGATTGGGAGTTGACGTTGCAGTTTATATTACTATTATTGATTTGTTCTTTATCCCTCGAGCTGTGAGGGTATAGTTATCTGAATTTTTTTTTTACAGTTCATATTGTGAAGGATGCTAATTTGATTTGTCATCAAGAGTTTGTAGTTCAGTTTTAATGCATTAAGAATTTCAGTCTTGTTGGTGCTTATTTGAATACTATCGTAGATTCCTGTTCTTATTTTCTGTCCGATCATTGAGCTGTGAGAGTAGTGAGTTGGTGCTTGTGGAGAGTTAATATTGTTGACTAGTGATTTGGTGCTTATGGAGAGTTAATATTGTTGACTGTTCGTCCCCTAAGTTGTAGGGGTAAATTGGCTTGAGAATTTTCTATTGAGATTTTGTTATGTCATCCTTTTATTTCCTTGAGTTTTAGATCATTTCAGAATTAGAGTTGCATCTTTGTGTAATCTTAGTTTAATTTCTATTTCAGATTTTTGTCTACCTGTTTGATCCCTCTATTGAGAGGGTACAGTGATACCAACTCTTTTGTTTTCAATTCTATTTGTTCTTTCATTAAGTTTGATCTATCAAGATTGTGAGGGATTCGGTCGGTGCTGTTTACATATTCACTTTTAATGCATTGTCAATAGAGTGTTCCAAAAAGCAGTTTCTTAAGTCAAATTCTATTCAGCCTCTCTGTGGATATGACTTGTTCTCACCACTTTATTAGTTCATTTTTACTATTTTAACTTTGTGAGACAGTTTAGAGAATGTGAGCATATTGATTCGTGCACGGAACTCTAGACAACGGAAGTGTACAATCAACAATGCCGCGTTCAGAATGCAGCGTATCAAGAAGCTGAAATAACTTTTAAGTCACAGAGAAGATTTGATGAATGATCTCGACAAGAATCAAAGTACAATGTTTAGTAAAAAAATAGAACAATGCAAGTGCTTCCAATTAGCAATCATCTAGAAATAAACCAAAAGAAGATCATAAGGCAATCATGGATGAAGCTCACAAGACAAGGTATACCATTCACTTGTAACTACTAAAATGTACCAAGATTTAAAAAGTAGTTTTTGGTGGAGAACATGAAGAGGGAAGTGGCAGAATATGTCGCCAGATGTTTAATCTGTCAGAAAATCAAGGCAAAACACTTGCGACCAGTAGGTAAACTAAAACCCCTAGTGATTCCAGCATTGTAGTGGGAAGGTGTAGGCACGGATTTCATCTTTGGACTACCCAAAACTAGAAGTGGATTTGACGGAATATGGGTGATTATCGACCGCTTAACTAAATTTGCCCACTTCTTATCTTTAAAGAATAAGTGGACAGTGGATGTCCTAGCAGCATTGTATGTGAAGGAAATCATCAGACTGCATGGAGTACATGTGTCCATTGTATCTGATCGAGACCCAAGATTTACATCCCATTTTTTGAAAGGTTTACACTATTCCTTGGGATCTAAATTAAACTTTAGCACAGCTTTCCATCCACAGACTGAAAGAAAAAACTAGGTAATAGAAGACATACTTAGAGCCAATGTTCTGGACTTTGGAGGTAGTTGGCATGAACATTTACCTCTTGTGGAATTCACCTACAATAATAGCTATCAAGCTAGTATTCAAATGGCACCATTCGAGGCACTCTATGGCAGGAGCTGTCGATCGCCAGTCTGCTGGTATGAGGTTGGCGAAAGGCAACTGTTAGGTCTAGAAATTGTAAGAGAAACCACAGAAAAAGTAAAACTCATTAGAGAAAGAATGGCAGTGGCACAACAGAGGCAGAAGGCTTATGCAGACACAAGAAGAAAGGATCTGGAATTTCAGGTTGGTGATCATGTGTTCCTAAAAGTATAACCAAACCGTGGGATCAGAAGGTTCAGAATCGAAGGCAAGCTATCACTAAGATTCATCGGCCCTTTCGAAATCCTTGAAAGAGTAGGTGAAGTTGCATACCGTTTAGCATTACCTCCACAACTAGATGGAGTACACAATGTATTCCAAATATCCATGCTGAAGAAATATAGACCTTAAATTGGCCAGATACGGAACAAAGTTATTCCTTTAGTGAAAGTCAGATGGAATCAATGCTAGGACGAGGATGATACATGGGAGATAGAAGAAGCCATGCATAAGAGATTTCCAGAATTATTCCCAAGTAAGCAATCTTTCTAGTTCCTTATATTCTACCTATGAATTTGGGGACCAAATTCTCTTAAGTGGGGGAGGGTGTAGCACCCCGAAAATTTGTGATAAATTAAGAGGAACAATTAGGGCTTAAATAAAGCCTTGACCAGTAAAATAATATAATATTAACCCTAACAAGATAATTATCAGACCTTGTTCAAAAATCTGTGTGAGTACACACCGATCGATATGCAACTATGTGTATAACAACAATTGGTAAAATATAACTGCAATCAATGTTAGTAGCAATCGATGTTTAATCACAATTGATATTAGTAGAAATCGATGTTTAATCACAATTGATGTTAGTAGCAATCGATGTTTAATCGCAATCGATGTTAGTAGCAATCGATGTTTAATGCAATCGATGTTAAAGGACAATCGATGTTGGTCTGTAATCGATGTTAAGGAAGCAATCGATGTTAAAGGACAATCGATGTTGGTCCGCAATTGATGTTTAAGAAAGTAATCGATTTTAAGGAAGCAATCGATGTTAAAAGCAATCGATGTTGGTCCACAATCGATGTTAAAGGACAATCGATATTGGTCGCAATCGATGTTTAAGGAAGTAATCGATGTTCAAAGGAGCAACCGATGTTAGTAGTAATCAATGGTTAAAGGAGCAATCGATGTTAGTAGTGATCGATGTTCAAAGGAGCAATCGATGTTAGTAGTAATCAATGTTTGTGGAGCATCAATGTTTGCATTGATTGATAGTTAGCATCGAGGTAATGATAATCGTTGATGGTTAGCAATCAATGTTTAAGACCAACTCCGACGTCTCAACTCCAACTATCAAGATATAACGTCATCAGTCGAAGTGGACTTCGTATATGACGAAGATACTGGTGATTGCCAAACTATAAAATCCGTATTAATTATATATCTGATAATAAGATAGGTTAGTTAAGATAAACATGAGAAGCATGGGCCATAAAATCATGTCTAAACCCAAGCCTAACTTAAAATACGGACTTGCTTCCTAAAACTTAGGGATGAACTGAAAAGGAAATAACTCCTATGGAAGTTTTGGAAACCTGATAGGACTCCTACCAGGAGTTAGGAAACTAAAAACTTGGAAGTTGCACCATCGTTATAATTCCTTATTAAAACAGATTCGTGCCCCATCAAAAGGAGGAGTTTTCCTAAAGACTTCCTACTCCAACTGGGACAGGAAATCTCCAGACATAGAAGGGATAAAGCCAAAAATCGCAACTCTATTTCCCTAGTTACAATAGGACTCCTAACAACCTTAAACCTATAAATACTTGTCATAAACCTAGGGAATGAGTTACCAACTGCTGGGAGACTTGCTAGAGCACTGGAGAGAAGGATTGCTCTGACCGGAGCTTTCTTCACCAAACCCCATTCTAATTCATCCTGTAGAAGAACCTTCTAGGAATGATCAAAGGTAGGTAATCTCGGGCATCAACCTAAATTTAGAGTATGCTTTATGTGAATTCTTCAAGTCTAGTCTTGCGTGTTCCTATTCTCTTGATTTCACCGATCATGTAAAGAGTATCAGGTTGTTTTCTTGCATCTCATGGAACTGGGTCAAACGAACGCCATAGATCTATCTACTATTTCATTTCCATCAATCCTTTTTTTTTATAGATCCATCCCATGTAACCCTAGATTCAGGATATAGATCTAGTAGGCGAGTTGTGTCGTTTTCCTAGTCTGTTAGAGTAGGTTTCAGTCTACGTCTGTGCTTTAAAAGCCATAAACCACATGAAAAAATGTGATTTACATGAATATGATTCCAACGTCAAATATGAAAGTTACTAATCATATTATCCTTGATTTTCTCGTCTCATCGTTCTTATACCTTAATGCAAATTATGATGTTCGATAAAAGATACAAGAATACATGCTAGGTTCGATGTGAGTCTACATGCTATCTTACCGTGATCCTTACTACGTCTTGACTCTCCTTATTGGATATGTTTTACGGATATTGCATGTACCATCATTTTCCTGCGAACGTAGTTAGAGAGTCTCCGTAATCTATGGGTTTTCCCACAAAAACCTAACTGATTGTATCTTGTAGTTCCATGGAGTCCTCTGACTCTTTATTCTGTATGTATCTTATTTCTTTATGGTCAAAGTTATTAAAGTTATGGAACTAAAAGTGTAACGTCCCTCTTAGACCCGGTACAGTTGTACCAACTCACATCAGATCTAATAGTGGTGATATAATGGAAACATCCAACATTTATCGATTCAGATTGAGATATACACAAATGACAATTAAATTCCAACAAGTTTGCAACGGAATATGAAATTTACTTTTCCATCAACATTGTATCCAAATACCTAGTCTAAAGCATACAAGAAAAACTACAATAGTCCAAATAATAACAGTTCATAAGTCCAGAAATAACACAATGTTCAAATTACAATTAATTCTCACATACATAATCACTCAAATACATTCTCAATGTAAAGAACTAAGCCTCCACGTCCACACGCTCAGAGTCAGAATGTACTAACTCCTCGGTGTCCTCAGCCTCTTCTGAAATGTTAATCGAGTGTGAGTCTACTAGACCCAGCAAGCAACAAGGAAGGATAGTTCAAGATTTATCATATAATTAATTTTAAAGCATGATAACATATCAATTTCTTATCCTTGGTACAGTATAGCTTTTACCTATCAACATACACTAGATCATTTATCATTCATTCCTTACATAAGATGGTTACTTAACATATAGAGTAAGACAATTCACATGACATGTGGATTTCATCATATAATAAGACAAAGTATTTAACAATATCATGTGGCATGGCATATAGACGAAATCTTATAACATGTATTCAATGTCATGTAGCATGTAGTCAATGTCATGTAGCATGTAGTCAAATTTCATGTAGTATGTAGTCAATTATCATGTAGCATGTAGTAAATTATCATGTAGCATTTAGTTATAGTTGTCAAGACACAGCCCCACTATTAATAGAGATCATGTAGAGAAAACATTCACTTATCACCTAGGCAAAATAGTGATGAAGTCTTATTTATTGCGCAATACCGGGGAAAGTCCTACCCACCTTAACCAATACAACATGTCTACCTCCAGGATTTCAATCTGTTGCCCACGGATTCATATAGTCAATTTCATGTAGGTGAACCATTACCATATGGGCATTCTATGGTGTAGTTCCATGTAGGCATCTCTATAATAGCAATGTCTTATTGGCTATATCATTTCAGAATTCTAATAATCATGTTTTCATGCAATTAATATCTACATGAAATTATATCATACTTTTTCATAAAATCATGCATAACTAGCAAGGCAATAAATGCAAAATTCCACACACATTTCCTCAATTCTGAAATCATAATCCCAATCATGATACTACTTTTACTCATTTCATAAAATTCAACATTCATGATCTCTATGTACACTTTTATCATTCAAAAAATTATAACAGTAAGTACAGTGTTTCAAAAATTCTGAAAATTTGATAGAAATTCTATTCCTAGTCATGCATCACACATATAAAGTTTCACATTTTTCTGAGTTCAGTATCTTTTCTTAGGATTATTTTTCATAAACATGGACTAATTAACATGGTACAAAATGTAAATGAATCATGCAATTTCTATGTAAAACTGAGCATAATGGGTCTGTGATTCCATCTAACAGTAGTACAACTCAATCATAACATCATAACATGGATTAAGCTCTTAACTATTTCATTTTATTTTTACTTAATCAAAGAAAATTCTTTAAATTAACTATAAATAGTCCATACATCATTGCCATGACTCTCTTGCTGCATAACAGTAATGACTTACACATAACAGAGCCTAACTGAAAAACTCTACACATGCATAGATCATAGAATAAACACAAAATCAGAATTTGCAGAAAAATAGCATTGATGAACTTAACGGAAAGTATGCTGCCGTTTACACAGGTTAACGTCAACATACCCTGTCGTTAATATCAGTTGACGGCAGAACATAGCACTGGTAATATATATATATAGACATCCAAATGCTGGACGTTTACATGAAATAAACGGTGGTCGATGTTGACGTTAAGTTCATCCAGCCAGAAAACCCAGAAACCGCACATGAAATAACGGAACTTTAACCCTTTCCTACTTTTTTATTCATGAGTTTAAAAATCCATAAAAATGTTAAAACTATAGAATCTACTATCCTAAACCATTCCCCCATGTTACTTGCCTCTAACCCTCCTTCTGGAGTCATGAGGAAAGAGTTGAAAACGCCCGCCTTGGTCACAAGGCAGTCTCTTCCACCGTCTTCAATCGTTCGATCTGTCCTCCAAAGCCGCACTCATGCTTGGAGAACATTCTGCACTCGATCCTTCAAGTCCTCCCTCTATCAAGATTGCTTCAGTTTGCACGAAACACTGCACAACAACTCCTCCTTCGGCCCTCTTTTCTCACCTTCGAAACCCCTCTCCTAAAGGCCAAATCGAGGTCTTATATGGGCTCCTATGGTTTATCTAAGCTTCAATCCTGACCCTTGAACCAAAAACGTCCCGATCCATTGATTAAATGCCATGAAAATGGCCGATCTTCTCTCCCCGGAATGGAAACAACAAAAACTGGCAAGTCAGGTTAACGTCAACCTATGTTGTCGTCGACCATGAAGTAGACGTCCATCGATCATGCCATCAAACAATTTGCCCGAAAAACTAAATATTCAAGAAAATATAAATGACACAATCTCCTGTCATTATCAGATAGTAGACAGCAATCGATCATGCCATTAACAGTAGTCGACGTCAGTAAAGCTTGACGTCAAGTTCATCAAATTTACAATTCAATGTTAGATGCAGAAAACACACACAACTGTATAATTCAATCCAGTGAAAATCTAGGGCACTACTCCCTCTCCCCCTTAAAATAAACTTTGTCCTCGAAGATTGAGTTAGAACACTTACCGAATAACGATGGATATTGCTCCTTCATCATCTCTTCAAGTTCCCATGTTGCTTCTTCACACTAGAAATTCCTGCACAATACTTTCACGAAAGGAATAGACTTAGATCTCAATTCTTGAACCTTCCGATCCAGAATCTCTATAGGCTGCTCTGCGTAAGACAAATATGGTTGAAGCTGCACCGGTTCATAGCTAATCACATGTGCTGGATCTCTAACATATCTCCTTAACATGGATACATGAAAAACTGGGTGTACTCTTGCCAAAGATGGTGGCAAAGCTAACTGATATGCCACATTCCCCATCTTCCTCAACACCTCAAAAGGACCAATGAATCTAGGATTCAACTTACCTCTCTTCCCAAATCCCACTACACCCTTGGTTGGTGACACCTTGAGAAATACATGATCTCCTATTTCTAAAGCCAAGTCCTTTCTCCTCGAATCAGCATAACTCTTTTGACGATCTTGCGCTGCCTTCAATCTCTACACAATCAACTAGATCTTTGCCGAAGTTTCTTGTACCACTTCTGGTCCAACAAGATGTCGATCTCCTACTTCCTCCCAGCACAATGGGGATCTACAAGTCTCCCATATAAGGCCTCAAATGGCGCCATACCTATACTCAAATGGAAACTTTTTTTGTATGCAAATTCCACAAGAGCTAGGTGGCATTCCCAATCTCCTCTCCAATCAAGAACACAAGCCCTAAGCATATCCTCCAACGCATGAATAGTCCTCTCGGACTGTCCATCTGTTTGTGGATGAAATGTTGAACTTAACTTCAACTGACTACCAAAAGCTTGCTGCAAACTTTGCCAAAATCTAGATGTAAATCTCAGGTCACGATCTGAGATGATCGACTTCGGAATACCATGCAACTTCACAATACCATCAATGTACAGCCTAGTCAAACTCTCTATGGACTGCTTCTTCTTCATAGCCAGAAAATGAGCACTCTTCGAAAATCTATCAACGATCACCCATATAGAGTCATTCCCTCCAGCTGATCTAGGCAATCCAGTCACAAAGTCCATCGTTATTTGCTCCCATTTCCACTGAGGAATATCCAGTTTCTGCATCATACCTGAAGGTCGCTGACGCTTTTCCTTTACCTACTGACATATCAAACATCTTGCTACAAAATCTGCAACATCTCGCTTCATGCCGGACCACCAAAATGAACGGTTCAGATCCTGATACATCTTTCCATTGCCTGAGTGAATAGAGAACTGCGATCTATGAGTTTCTTCCAAAATCTCCTTTCGCAGGTCCACATTATTAGGGACACATACATGATGATTCAGACGAATCACACCATCTTCATCTCTTACTATGCCAGACTTCCCAACCAACTCCTTCAATAGTGGATCATCCTTCTGCAAAGCAAGAACCTTATCATGCATAGAAGATCTAATGGTCAACTGAGCTAAGAACATGCTGCACAATTGTGGCTCCAGATGGTCAATGAACCCGTTGCATCTTCCAACATCTTCTAGTCCTGGTGCAACATCTGCCTCTTCCTGCTTAAGGCATCCTCCACTACATTGGTTTTTCCTGGGTTGTAGGTAAGCTCAAAATCATAATCCTTCAAGAATTTGATCCACCTCCGTTGCCTCAAATTCAACTCCTTCTAGGAGAACAGATACTTAAGACTCTTATGGTCAGAGAAAAGTTCAAACCTCACTCCATACAGATAGTGCCTCCAGATTTTCAAAGCAAAGACCACCGCCGCCAGTTCCAAATCATGAGTTGGATAATTGCGTTCATGCTCCTTAAATTGCCTAGAAGCATATGCAACAACCCTCCACCCTGCATTAGCACACAACCAAGCCCAATCTTCGAAGCATCCGTGTAGATAGAGAAAGAATTCACACCATGGGCAACACAAGCACTAGCACTGTAGCCAACCGAATCTTCAGCTCTTGAAAACTTCTTTTACAAGCTTCGGCCCATTCGAATTTAACTCCCTTCCTCGTCAGCCTTGTCAAGGTAGCCGCAATGGAAGAAACCCTCAATGAATCTTCTATAATAACCAGCCAAACCAAGGAAACTTCTGATATCGGCAGACGATCTAGGTGTCTCCCAATCTAGGACTGCTTCCACCTTCGCTGGATCCACAGAAACACCATCTCCAGAAATAACATGCCCCAAGAATGAACCTCCTTCATCTAGAAATTGCACTTACTTAATTTGGCATACAGTTTGTGCATTCTTAAGACTTCAATCACAATCTTCAAATGCTCTCCGTGAGACTCCTCATCAGGTGTAGTAGATCAACACATCATTAATGAAAACCACAACAAAAGAATCAAGATACTGCCGGAAAACCCTATTCATCAAATCCATGAAAACTGCTGGAGCATTTGTCAACCAAATGGTAAGACCAGAAATTCATAATGGCCATATCTCGTTCTAAAAGACGTTTTAGAATAATCCTCCGGGCTGATTCGGAGTTGATGATAGCCAGAACGAGGATCAATCTTAGAAAACACAGAAGCTCTATGCAATTGGTCGAACAAGTCGTCAATACAAGGCAAAGGATATTTGTTCTTAATAGTCACTTGATTCAACTTACGATAGTCAATGCACAGCCTCATCGACCCATCCTTCTTCTTCACAAAGAGTACAGGTGCTCCCAAGGTGATACACTTGGCCGAATAAAACCCTTGTCTAGTAATTCCTGGAGCTGCTTTCGCAATTCCACCCAATTCCGCTGATGCCATACTGTAAGGAGCAATAGATATAGGTGAAGTACCATGTACCAACTCAATACCAAACTCAATCTCCCTCTGAGGTGGCAAACCAGACAAGTCCTCGGGAAAAACATCACTGAAATCTCGGACAACCTCAATGTCTTCCACAGTCAGTGCCTTCTTCGAATCCACAGACAACACAACACTAGCAAGAAAACCACTACAACCCTTGTTCAACATCCGGGTTGCCTTCAGGGCTGAGATCACAAACTTACCCGTCATATTCTTGGGTAATGGATGGAAAAATTCATCTTCACCAGGAATCTGGAAAATAATGATCTTCTTCCTACAATCCATAAGGGCATAATGCTCCTCGAGCCAGTCTAAGCCCAAAATGGCATAGTAGTCCTTCATCTTCAACAGATAAAAACTACTAGGCAAAACTCGCTCTTTGATACTCACATGGAGGGAAGAAAAACACTGCCCAGTCAACATGGTTCCAATTGGGGTGTGAATAGATAACGGAACCTCCAAGACCTCAGGAACTAAATCACTCTCCTCATCAAGACCTTTGCAAACTTCTCGGAGATAAAACTATGTGTAGCACCAGTATCAAACAAAACACGAGCATTCATACCCATAATCAAAATGTACCTTCTATGACGTGCTCTGCCAACTCAGCCTCATCTCTTGCCAAAGCAAAAACTCGAGCCTGAGCCCTCGGTCTCCCTGCTGCTCTCGGTGCTGGTCTAGCTACTGCTACTGCTGGTGCCGCTGCCACTACAGTCTGCTGTGCCATCTTCGGACAATCACGAATCTTGTGGTTCTTGTCACCACACCTCAAACACCTACCAGAAATCACCCAACAAATGTCTCCTCCATGACGCTTCCCACACTGAGAACACAAAGGCTTCTATGCAACTATGCCACTACTCGTAGTCGGTGCAGCCACTCTTTCTGGTACTACTGCCCTAGGGGGAAACACTGGAGTCTTCTTTCTCTTGTCCTGCCGTTGAAATGTTGATCCAGGCCTCTTCAAAGAAGCCCTCTTCTCCTCCAGATACACCTCCATCTCTACTTCCTGCATGCATACTGCTGACAATGCCTCATCCATCGAACGATGCCCAAAAGCTACAAGTCTAGTCCTCAAGGACGGCTTCAGTCCCATGACAAATTTCTTCACTTTCCTCCGCTCATCAGCTACTACGTGAGGCGCATACTTCGACAGCTCTGCAAATCTAGCCTCATACTCTAGCACACTCATTGACCCTTGGGTCAATGTCAAGAACTCCTACTCCATGCGATCTTGCACATGCTCTGGAATATACTTTGCTTTGAACAGGCGAACAAACTTGGTCCATGCAACCTCAACAGCTCCATCCTCAACTGTGTGCGTAGTACTGATGACCACCACATGTCGGCATGCTCCTGCAAAAGAAGGTAGATGAATCTAAGGGTGTACAAAAAACAACACACAACACTTCTAGAATCTTCATTATCTGCAGCATATAGGTGGCTAGAGTCACCCGTTCCTCTTCCGTACATCGTATAGCATGAAAGATCTTCTCTGTCTCACACAACCAACTCTCCGCCATGATTGGATCACTCTCCCCCTTAAAGAAAGGTGGGGTCATCTGTCTGAACCACTCCATCATCGATACACCTCCAATGCCTGCCTCATGAGCAGGTGCCTGCGCCTACATCCAAATCGAGTTCTTAGTTGAATTGTTCAAATCAACAACCTGATAATTACTTCCTAAGTACCAACCTGAGCCTGCACTTGCGCTTGCAAGGTAGCTGCCATCTGTGTCTGAGTCTGCATCGCGTGCACTAGACCTTGCATCAATGCTCCATAGTCCACAGGTGGTGGTGGGGGTGGTAATGGTACGCCTGCCTAATCTGGCCCCTGTTGAGCTGGAGTCTGCGAACCTCCAGTTGGCTCATCGCCCCTAGCCGAGCCTGCTCCTCTACGACCATGGGTAGCCATAGTCTGTAAAACAAGCATTTGTTATGATAACCTATTATTCTTCATAAATCTTGGACTAATTCTTTATGTAGACTTAAGATATGAATACATTGTTGATTTTTCATTTATGTACATGCTCAACCTGGAACTCTCTGATACCAATCTCTGTAATGCCCCTCTTAGATCCGGTACAGTTGTACCAACTCACATCGGATCTAATAGTGGTGATACAGTGGAAACATCCAACATTTATCGGGTCAGATTGAGATATACACAAATGACAATTAAATTCCAACAAGTTTGCAACGAAATATGAAATTTACTTTTCCATCAACATTGTATCCAAATACAAGTCTAAAGCATACAAGAAAAACTACAATAGTCCAAATAATAACAGTTCATAAGTCCAGAAATAACACAATGTACAATTATAATTTATTCTCACACACATAATCACTCAAATGCACTATCAATGTAATGAACTAAGCCTCCACGTCCTCACGCTCAGAGTCAGAATGTACTAACTCCTCGGTGTCCTCAGCCTCTCCTGAAATGTTAATCAAGTGTGAGTCTACTAGACCCAACAAGCAACAAGGAAGGACAGTTCAAGATTTATCATATAATTAATTTTAAAACATGATAACATATCAATTTCTTATCCTTGGTACAGTATAGCTTTTACCTATTAACATACACTCGATCATTTGTCATTCATTCTTTACATAAGATGGTTACTTAACATATAGAGTAAGACAATTCACATGACATGTGGATTTCATCATAAAATAAGACAAAGCATTTAACAATATCATGTGGCATGAAATATAAACGAAATCTTATAACATGTAGTCAATGTAATATAGCATGTAGTCAATGTCATGTAGCATGTAGTCAATTATCAAGTAGCATGTAGTTATAGTTGCCAAGACGTAGCCCCACTATTAATAGAGATCATGTAGAGAAAACATTCACTTATCACCTAGGCAAAACAGTGATGAAGTCTTGGTTATTGCGCAATACCGGGGAAAGTCCTTCCCACCTTAGCCAGTAGAACATGTCTACCTCCAGGATTTCAATCCGTTGCCCACGGATTCATGTAGTCAATTTCATGTAGGTGAACCATTACCATAGGGGCATTCTATGGTGTAGTTCCATGTAGGCATCTCTATAATAGCAATGTCTTATTGGCTATATCATTTCAGAATTCTAACAATCATGTTTTCATGCAATTAATATCTACATGAAATTATATCATGTTTTTTCATAAAATCATGCATAACTAGAAAGACAACAAATGCAAAATTCTACACACATTTCCTCAGTTCTGAAATCATAATCCCACTGTACAACAGCACCTATCATGATACTACTTTTATCATTCAACCTATCATCAAAATTCAACATTCATGATCTCCATGTACACTTTTATCATTCAGAAAATTATAACAGTAAGTACAGTATTATGAAAATTCTGAAATTTTGACAAAAGTTCTATTCCTAGTCATGTGTCACACATATAAATTTTCACATTTTTCTAAGTTTGGTATCTTTTCTTAGGATTATTTTTCATAAACATGGACTAATTAACATGGTACAAAATGTAAATAAATCATGCAATTTCTGTGTAAAATTGAGCATAATGGGTCTGTGATTCCATCTAACAACAGTACAACTCCATCATAACATGGATTAAGCTCTTAACTATTTCATTTTCTATTTACTTAATCAAAGAAAATTATTTAAATTAACTATACATAGTCCATACATCATTGCCATGACTCTCCTGTTGCATAACAGTAATGACTTACACATAACAGAGCCTAATCGAAAAACTCTACACATGCATAGGTTACAGAATATACACAAAATCAGAATTTACAGAAAAATAGCACTGATGAACTTAACGACAAAGTATGCTACCGTTTACACAGTTAACGTCAACATACCATGTCGTTATATAAGTTGACGGTGGCACATAGCGCCATTAATATATATTATATAAATATATATATATATATATATAATATATATATATATAAATATATATATATATATGTCCAAAACCTAGACGTTTACATGAAATAAACGACGGTCGATGTTGACGTTAAGTTCACCCGGCCAGAAAACCTAGAAACCGCACATGAAATAACAGAACTTTAACCCTTTCCTACTCTTTTATTCATGAGTTTAAAAATCCATAAAAATGTTAAAACTATAGAATCTACTATTCTAAGCCATTCCCCTATGTTACTTGCCTCTACCCTCCTTCTGGAGTCATGAGGAAAGAGTTGAAGACGCCCGCATTGGTCACAAGGCAGTCTCTTCCACCGTCTTCAATCGCTCGATCCGTCCTCCAAAGCCGCACTCACGCTTGGAGAACCTTCTGCACTTGATCCTTCAAGTTCTCCCTCTGTCCAGATTGCTTCAGTTTGCATGAAACACCGCACAACAACTCCTCCTTCGGCCCTCTTTTCTCACCTCCGAATAGTGGAAAAAAACCCTCTCCTAAAGGCCAAATCGAGGTCTTATATGGGCTCCTATGGTTTATCTAAGCTTCAATCCTGACCCTTGAACCAAAAACGTCCCAATCCATTGATTAAATGCCATGAAAACGGCCGATCTTCCCTCCCCGGAACGGAAACAACAAAAACTGGCAAGTCAGGTTAACGTCAACCTATGTTGTCGTCGACCATGAAGTAGACGTCCATCGATCATGCCGTCAAACAATTTGCTTGAAAAACCAAATATTCAAGAAAATATAAACGACACAATCTCCTATCGTTAACAGACAGTAGACGGCAATCGATCATGCCGTCAACTGTAGTCAATGTCAGTAAAGATTGATGTCAAGTTCATCAAATTTACATTCAATGTTAGATGCAGAAAACACACACATTGTATAATTCAATCTAGCGAAAATCTAGGGCACTACAAAAGAAATAACGATCAATCTGTGTGCTATCTAGAAAGAATCTCTTGATTATAGTCATCATGAAATCATGTTCACCTGACTATCTTTCTTGAAATCATCATGAACATGATATTGATTGTATACTCATTGAAAACTCTTGTTATTGGCGATGAATGACTATGGATATCTACATTTGAAAATAGTGAAATGTAGATGGGGCACGGCGAGTGTCCAAGGGTGCCAGTCTAGCCCCAACAATAGAGAGTTGTAAATATAATGTTAACCATGGGGCATAATGATTACTGGCGTTGCATCTACGTTGGGAGTAATTGAGTGTTGAATGTTAGATATAAAAACCACATACACGTGCTCATAGTGTGCATTCCAAGGTGGCATAGATTCTTAGTGTGCATTATGACATCATGCCTGATTACTATTACATGTTAAAAGTTCATGCGCGCTTGCTTGCGTGCATGCGTGATATGGCCATCCTGTGTTCTTGCAAATATTGATATCTTGTGTGCTTGTACTTACTGTTCTACTGCTAATTCTTTCTTGTTACCTCATGTTAGATTTGGTTCAATCTCTCTTGTTCAATCCATCTTGCTCTCATATCGTGTTGCATTGGTTTATCGTTCATGCATATCTTGGTTATCATGTTGTCTAGTTCATAAAAAGTGTTAATCACTTATATTATTGCCCGCACGTTGAGGTGTAAATCCTACTGGGCTACTTTGCTCATACCTACTTCTTAACATTTTAGGTGATATAGACCAAGAAGAGGAAGGCCAGGCTTCTGACGGGAATGCATCCGAGTGATGAGCGCATCCCATCCTTAGTATCTGTAGTTGGTGTATTTTTTAGAGTAGCTCGATGTAGTAGGATGTGAGGAATTACATACTTATGCAATTTTCCGTTTCCTGAGTTATTATGAGTTGAAGTAAACAATGTTGGGTTTAACATTAATGAGATTTGGATTATTAGTTTAGTTGTGTTTAGTAAATGGGCCCTGTTATGTTGTGCAGTTACACATCTAAAGCTTGCTAGCTAGAGGCTTCTTTGCCGACTGTTCACGTCTCGGAATATCAACTTTTAATCCCTCATTAATATTTCCGCTGCATACTTTCTCAGGATGTGACGAGCTCGGTGCCCAGGCTTGTCATAGAAGCGACAATTTTTAGCTAACTATCTTCCTTCCACTTTGACCTTCTCATCTACGTCATAGTCTTTACCAATATTTGGCCTTTTGTTATTGTTGTTATTGCGGAAAGTACCATAGCCGCACCTCTCTTAACAAAGACCGGCTTCAAAGTCTCTTTCCCTTTCATGCCTTCTACCTGGGCCATAGTATCCTCCACTAATTGAGCTCGCTGAATCATCTCCGCATAAGTACGGATGTTGTGTGGTCCAAGCTTTTCAATAAACATGGCCTGAGCCCATCCATAAATATTGACCTTAAGCTTTTCTGTACCCACCAGATGTCGGGCGTACTATGCCAAACGCAAGAACTGAGCTTCATACTCAGCCACAAACATTCCTCTCTGCTTCAATGCGGCAAACTCGGTCACCTTCTTCTCTTGCACCCTCTCAGAGAAGTATTTTTCTCGGAATATCTCCAGGAACCCTTCACATTCTAGTTCAGCACATTAGGTAGATTGGCCAATGTGGTCTTCCACCAAGATCTGGCATCCTTGTTCAGTTGGAAGGTAGCCAGCAGTACCTTCTCCCTTTCAGTGCATTGCATTACTTGGAAAATCCTTCCCATTTCTTCTAGCCAATCTTCTGCCTCATCTAGGTCAGGAGATCCAAAGAAGTGAGGGGGGTGCAGACTGCGGAAATTTGGTGCAAGTCTCCTACTCTATTTTGAGCTCCAGCTTGAGCTCCTGCCTAGTTCTTGTCTTGCACTACATTATGCAATGCCTGGGTTAGTCTTGCCACAGTTCCTACATCACCTGCCACTGATTGCGGGCCATTGCTAAAGAATAAGGCAATTTCTGTGGAAAGGACAACACCCAATTATGTTCTTAATCATATTATAAAGATTGATGGGTATGGGCGCGTAGTTCACAATCTAGTTATTCCCAGTCTCTACCCATCCTCACCAGGTACTACTGTAACATCCATGACCTAAATTCTTGAGTATCACTTAAACCTAAGACTTAAAATTCATATTGGGTTCTTAGGCTCTGATACCACTAGAACTCTCACGTTTCGAGAACGTACGCAGTGGAAATATTAATGTGGGATTAAAAGTCAATATTCTGAGACGTGAACAGTCGGTAAAGAAGTCTCTATCTAGCGAGGTTTAGAAGTGTAACTACACAACATATCAGGGCCCATTTATTTAACATAACTAAGCTAACATTCCAAATCTCATTAATGTTAAACCCAACATTGTTAACTTCAACTCACATGAACTCAGAAAAAGGAAAAATACATAAGTCTGTAAATCCTCACACCCTACTACATCAAGCCATTCTCAAAATAAATGGACCACAGATACTAAAGATGGGATGCGCTCATCACTTAGATGCATTCTCGTCAAAAGCCTAGCCTTCCTCTTCTTGGTCTATACCACCTAAATGTTAAGAAGCAGGTATGAGCAAACTAGCTCAGTAAGATTTACACCTCAACGTGCGGGTAATATATAAGTGATTAGCACTTTTAAGAACTAGACAATATGATAATCAAGATATGCATGAGCGAGAAACCAATACAGCACGATATGAGAGCGAGATGGATTGAACAAGAGAGAGATTGAACCAGATCTGACATGAGGTAACAAGAAAGAACTAGCAGTAGAACAACAAGTACTAAGCACGCAGGATAACAGTTTTTTGCAAGAATGTAGGATGGCCATATCATGCAAGCAACCACACAGGAACTTTTAACATGTAATCAAGCACGATGCCATAATGCACACGAAGGATCTTTGCCACCTTGGAATGCACACTGAGCACATGTATGTGGTTTTTGTATCTAACATTCAACATGCAAGTACTCTCAGTGCAGATGCAACGCCAGTAATCATTATACCACATGGTTAATAGTATATTTACAACTCTCTGTTGTTGGGGCTAGACTGGAGCCCTTGGACACTTGCCATGCCCGATCCACATCTCATTATTTTTAAATGTAGATACCCACAATAAATCATGGCCAATAACAAAAATTTTCAAGGAGTATACATTCAATATCATGTTCATGATGATTTCAAGAAAGACAGTCATGTGAACATGATTTCATGATGACTATAATCGAGATATTCTTTCCAGATAGCACACAAATTGATCGTCATTTCTTTAGATCCATAAACTTTAATAACTTTGACCATAAAGGAATATAATACATATGGAATAAAGAGTTAGAGGACTCCAGGGAACTACAAGATACAATCAATTAGGTTTATATGGAAAAACCCATAGAGTACGAAGACTCTCTAACTATGTTCACAGGAAAATGATGGTACATGCAATATCTGTAAAACATATCCGATAAGGAGAGTCCAGACATAGTAAGGATCACGATAAGATAGCATGTAGACTCACATCGAACCTAGCATGTATTCTTGTAGCTTTTATCGAACATCATAATTTGCATTGGAGCATAAAACGATGAGACCAAAATCAAGGATAATATGATCAATAACTTCCATATTTGACGTTGGAATCATATTCATGTAAATAACATTTTAACATGTGGTTTATGCTTTTAAAGCACAGACGTTGTGATATCCTGAAATTTTCATTCTTTTATATCGTGTATGTGTATTTACTTGTTGTGTGTATAGCATGTGTATTCAATTGTGCATATTACTATTTTTATACTTCTCATGAACATATACATGCATATATATATATATATGATATTTTTACGTGAGAATAGGCAATTAGCTAATTGATGTATAATGTGTATACCAAAATCTTAGGCTTATAATACTTAAAGTAATATTATGCATGTTATAATTATCTATTTCTTGCATAATGTATAAACTATGTTGTATACGTGTGTATAATTATACATACGTCAATTCAAGTGGGTGCATGTAAGAATTTGTGATTGTGGTATAAATTATTCTTAGTTAGCTTATTCTATATTACATCTTACAGAAATTATGTATGTAAAATCTTGAAGTATTGAACTATCTATTCCATGGATGTTGTGTATAAATATATGAAGTACATGTGCATACATGTATTTTATCTTATGCATGTGATAATTAGCTATGTTAAGCATGTTAAATTAATTATGATGTGTATGGTACTTAAATCATAATGTGCATGTAGTATTTAGCTAATGAGGAGTACATTTCAGTCATAGGTTCATGCATATATTATGCAATCATGTATGTGTGTTATTGATGCATATTATTCTTAATGATGATTAGTGTAAGTTGTACTTAATTAAATATTGTGTAATGCATGTACTTTATGTAGTAAGAATATGCAATTATTTTTACACATACTAGATTGTTTTGGTATATTTATACATTTAATTTTAGGTTTGGCGGAGTTTTGTCTGCACTGTGCTGTTGGCGGCCAGGACCTGGACGCCAAGGCACTGTTGGCGTCCACCCCCTGGACGCCAACCCCCAGTGGGCGGCCACCCCCTTGACGTCAACCTGACAGTTAACTACAACCGATGTTGACGTCAATATCCTCCTGCGTACGGTTCCAGAATTGTTAATGCTCGCGTTTTGGCTGGTTCCAGATTAGGAAACCCATCCTAACTCGTAGGAAACCTACCCTAAGGCATACCCCAACCCCCAAGCCTATAAAATACCCATCCTAGGTCGGGGAAAAGGCTTTTTAACATTTGGTGAAACCCTAGCTCCGAGATGGTGAAAAGCTGAACTTCAGAAGGCCGGATCCGTTGACTGGAGGTGTTCCCCGAGGAGCTACAACATCTGGAGGACAGCCAATACATCCAAGAAGAGATCCCAACTCCGAGGAGCCATCTACATCGACAGGAGAAGAAGATCTAAGGAGTTTCTGAGCACCTTTTTGGCAGGGCCGAGAAGGGCTTCATCGACATATTTGATCTTTGTAGATTTTTTTTAAGAGGCAAGTAAACCTAGATCTTGATCCTATACATGTCCCCTTAAGTCTTAGTATTTTTACGGATTTTTCCTCGAGTCCTGGAACCCCAAATTCACCCTTGTATGAAAAGTTGTCTGTATGTGCTGCTGGGACCAGGTTGACGGCAACATAGGTTGCAGTCAAGTTCTTCAGAAGAAGTAAACGGCAACATCCCTTGACGTCTACTTCTTCAGGACCTGAAAATGTGCTTTTTGATTCTTTTCACGCTGTTTGAATGATTTATGGACATAGTTACATATTGAAATTGTTATTGGTGATTGTATACAGTCATTAGGTCATATCATAATGTTGCCTAATTTTTTTTCTGTGAACCGTGTTAATTATGAAAATTCAATAATTGTGTCATGAACACCATATAAGCATGTTTAAATTGTGCATAAATGGAATTGCTGTAAATTAGGGTTGCATAAATTTTACATGACAGTAGGATTACTAATATCTGATTTCTGAACTGTTAGAACATAACCATGTTCACTTGTACCTTGTCTAATGATATTTCAATGAATTGTCTGAAATCTGGATTTAATTATAGAAATTGTATTTACTGTCTGAAAAATCTGGAAAATTACATGTGTGATATTTTACTGTTAATGACTGGGATAAAAATTTAGAACTAAGATGTTAACAGAAAGTATAATTATTAGTTAAACCATGGAATTTGTACATATTAGATAGGTTGATCTAATCTTGTGTAATTCGGTAAATGTACAGCATGTTTAGGACTGTAATGTAAGTTATTTTATTTCTGAAAGCAGTAGTATCATGATTAGGCTAACTGAGACATGTGCAATTGATAATTAAGATGTGTAAAGTGATTAAGTATTATATGTAAAATATGTGAATAGTGTGTGAAAAATGTGAAAAAGTGAAAGTATAATGATTGGGCCAAGAATGACACTGCTACCCTAGAGGCATCGAGAGCTGTACATAGAAAAGTCCCTATGGAAAGCTCTACATTGTAAAAGTTTGTCCTAAAGGCATTAGGAAAAACCTAGAGGTGGACAAGTACCACTGGATAGGGTGGAGAGGGCTTCTCCCGGTTTGCGCAGTTACCAAGATTCACCACTTCATTGCCTAGGTGGTGGGTATGTGATATGAGTTGTGTTATGAGTTATGTGTTATACGATGAGTATGAGATATTGTTTTGTGTCCTCTAATAGGTAGTTAGGACTATGTGTCATGGAATTTTAAGTTATTGGAATATGAGTAAAGTGTAAGATAATATGTGAATATGGCATGTGATGAATGCAAATATGTGATAAGTAAAAATAAAAGAGTAGATGATATGAAGATTTTGTGAAGAGATATGTAAGGGAAAAATTAAGGTTAATGAGAATGTGATTTCATGTGAAACTAATATGATAGTGCATATGTTTATACTATCATGTATTAATATTTAAATTACAATGTCATGTTTAATATCATGTCATGTATTCATTAATCTTCTTGTAATAATGTATGTGAGTATATATATATGTGTAAATATGCGAATTATGTAACACAAAAGATGGAAATGTGAATTTGCTAAAGGAATAAGATAAAGTGTAAATAGATCTAATTCTATGTAATTGAGTTTATTCCATGTCAAAACAGCAAGTAAAATATAGTTATGAATGTGTTAAGCATAAGGAAGAATGTTTAGATTCCATGCTAGATGTGATGAGTACTTAGTATAGAGTTACATGTTTAAATTGTTTAGTATTGCCAATCAACTTGACTATGATCTAGACTTTACAATTCATTCTATAAAATATGAAACCATGCATATGAAATTTATTTACATTAAACCAGCAAGCAAGATGTGAAATTTAATATGAAAAGTGCATGTGAAAAATGAATAGTCATCATGTTAGGTTGTTCTTTTCTCTATGCCTAATTCTCTATTCTAATTGTAGAAATAAATCATGAAATGAATTAATGTGTGAATGAATGATTCATGTTACATGTTAGGTGTAGAGAATATGTACAAGTGTATAATATTAGTATCCATGATTTAGAATAAACATATGATAGAACAAAGCATGTCTAAGTGATTTAGAAATGTGTTGATAGTTAAAAGTATGTTCCATGTATATTCTTGTAGTTTAAATAATCGTATGTATTCTTTAGTGTTAAAAGATTAATGTGAATGTGATATGTTAAGATTAGTCTTTGTTTTACTTGCTGAGTCTTTGGACTCACCCTTGCTTCGGCGTATAGGTGAGACATGAGTTACTATTTTGAAGGAAGGCATAGCGAAGGTTGATCTCTTGGAGGAGTAGCTTTTGAGAGCAAATTTTCAGTTGTACTTCTTTTCATAGCTTGAATAAAAATATTGTATGGACAATATTTGGACAATATAGTTCTTTCATTATGTAATAATGTGGACATTGTCGTTTTATTTCGCTATTTAGACTGTGGAATGTGTGATGGTGATGGATTAAAGTTGAATTATTTATTTTATTCCGCTGTACTAAATTGCTATCTACGTACTTTTCAACCTATCGGCTAGTGTTGGGTTTTATCCCACTGTAATGACGCTCTTTATACCGATGGGGATTGGTATAATCGTACCGGTATGAGGAGGGTCGTTACAGACGTAGACTGAAACCTACTCTGACAGACTAGGAAACGCCGCAACTCGCCTACTAGATCTATATCCTGAATCTAAGGTTACCTAGGATGGGTCTATAAACAAAAAAGATTGCTGGAAACGAAACAGTAGACAGATCTATGGCATTCGTTTGACCCAGTTCCATGAGATGCAAGAAAACAACCTGATACTCTTTACATGATCGATGAAATCAAGAGAATAGGAACACGCAAGACTAGACTTGAAGAACTCACAGAAAGCATACTCTAGATTTAGGTTGATGCCTGAGATTACCTACCTTTGATTGTTCCTAGAAGGTCTTTTGCATGATGAAGAAGAACGGGGTTTGGGGAAGAAAGCTACGGTCAGAATGATCTCTTCCTCCTCCGGTGCTCTTAGCAAGTCTCCCAGCAGTTGGTAATTCGTTCCCTAGGTTTATGACGAGTATTTATAGGTTTAAGTTTGTTAGGAGTCCTATTGTAACTGGGGAAATAGGGTTGCGGTTTTTGGCTTGATCCCTTCCATGTCTAGAGATTTCCTATTTCAGTTGGAGTAGGAAGTCTTTAGGAAAACTCCTCCTTTTGATGGGGCACGAATATGTTTTAATAAGGAATTCTACCGATAGTGCAATTTCCAAGTTTGTAGTTTCCTAACTCCTGGTAGGCGTCCTATCAGGTTTTCAGAACTTCCGTAGGAGTTATTTCCTTATCAGTTCATCCTAAGTTTTAGGAAGCAATTCCGTATTTTAAGTTAGGCTTGGGCTTATACATGATATTATGGCCCATGCTTTTCATGTTTATCTTAACTACCCTTCTTATTATCGGATATATAATTAATATGGATTTATAGTTGGCAATGACCAGTATCTTCGTCATATACGAAGTCATACACGATTTGGTCGTAGTCAGCCGAAGCCTAGCTTTGTCATATACGAAGTCCACTTCGACTAGTGATGTTGTATTTTGACTCAGTTAGAGTTGACAGTCGGAGTTGGTCTTAAACATCGATTGCTAACCATCAATCAATTATCATTACCTCTATTGTTAACTATCAATCGATTGCTAAACGCTGATTGCTAAACATCAATCGATTGCTAAACATCGATTGCTCCTCAACCATCGATTACTACTAACATCGATTGCTCCTTTGAACATCGATTACTACTAACATCGACTGCTCCTTTGAACATCGATTACTACTAGCATCGATTACTCCTTTGAACATCGATTACTACTAACATCGATTATCTTAAACATCCATTGCTACTAACATCGATTACCTTAAACATAGATTGCTACTAACATCGATTATCTTACCCATTGATTGCTGTTAAACACTTGGTTGCATATCGATTGGTGTGTACTCACACCGATTTTTGAACAAGGTCTGATAATTATCTTGCTGGGGTTAATATTATATTGTTTTACTAATCAATACTTTATTTAAGCCTTAATTGTTCCTCTTAATTTATCACAAATTTTTGGGGTGCTACAACAGATAATAATATTTTGATTTAGAGCAGCTTTGATAACCAAATAAGTCATGATAACCTATGATAAAAGGGGTTTATCAAACCTGCTAACTGTTCTGCGCTTTAGTAAAGTGGACAGTTTATCAGACACTTATCAGTAAATTGGTGATAAGTCTAACTCCCATTTTTTAGATGATAAAGTTATCTGGACTATAAAGGGCTCAAAACATCTCAAAGTAGAGATAAATCTCATTAATGACCCTGATGTGATATAAAATTATCTCATTAATGACCTTAATATGACATAAAGTGATCGATGTGACATAAATTATCGTACCTCCAAATATTACACCAAAATAAAGAGCGATTATCAGAAGTTATCTTATCAGTGGATATCTGATAATGAGATAAGGAGATAAGGAGATAAGGAGACTGGGTATAAGTAAATCGGGTATAAGCTATTCACGTTTAGAGGCTTTTTTGGTTTGAGATGATTTAAATGAGAGATAGTTATGTAGGGTATAACTTTTAATGTGATATGATGTGATGTGACAGAGTATATATAGTTATCACCCTTTTATCTCTACTTTGACACTATTTATCTATGTATAAGGGGAGTGACATGATTTTCTAGACTGAAATATCAATAAATAATGAGTTATCTCCATGGATAACTTTATCCCCCTCCATGGGAGGGATAAGTTATCACCCCTTTATCTCCTCTTTATCATGCTTAAGTTTTATCACCCCTACTTATCTTATCTCAATTACCAAACTACTTGTTGAGTTAAAATCAGTGTTAAAAAGGGGATAAACCCCCTTATCTCATTATCAAATCCATTGGGACCCTTAGGGTCCATTTGGTTACATGTAAAACAGTTTTAGAGGGAAATAATTTTCCACGGAAATTTTTTTACGTGAAACTAGAAACGTAATTGTCTATTTGTTGTTAGGAAAATATAAAGTTGTATGGAGGAGTATGAGATCTTATGATCTACTCAAATGAGAGAGAGTCATATACTCTTTGTGTATTAACACTATTCATCAAATTTTTTATTTTTTATTTTTTATTTTAATATTTTTTAAAAATAAAAAAAATTAAATAACTAATGAAAAATAAGTAACTTTGACAAATATAATTTAAAATAAGAGAAATAAAAAAAAACACAATTTGAATGAATAATATTCTACAGATATTTAATAAAAAAGTAAAAAATAAATTAACTAATAAAAAATAATTAAATTTGACAAATATTATTTAAATGAGTGGAACAAAAATAAAAGTCCATCTTGAATGAATAGTGCATTTATGTTTCGGCAAATGGCGCAGCGGCATCAACAACGCAAACCGGAAAATGGCATCGGTGCTTGTTGCGCGGATGCCAAAATCCAGTAATTTTAGGATTTGTTTTTTCAGATTTTACTTTTACATAATAACAATGAGGGAAAAATAAAATTTTTCTTGAAAAATCTTTTCTGGTGAGAATTTTGACTGTTTATTTGTTCGGTCGAGTCATCTATTCTCATAAATAAATATGACAGTGAGACTCACGTTTATTTATATGAACGAATAATAGTATTTCGCCCTAATATTAAATCAAATGTTTCCAAGTAATTTCATCTGCTTGCTTTCCAAGTTTTTGCCGAGGCGACCGCCATGGAATTGCCACGTGCATATGGAGGGGAATATGCTCCTTTTTTCTCTGCCAAGCCACCTACCCTTTCGAAGTCATCCCTCTCCTCAATGTCACGTGACGTCGCAACAACCCAACAACCGCAAAGATTCGATTGGGATATCAGTATCACACACACTACAGAACAGAAGTCCCCACCCAAATCGCCGGGTCGACCGCGTAGCCTCTGCTGGGACTGGTCCCAACCGCCCCACCATCACCCTGATTTTGTCGGGCATCCCAACCAAAGAAGTCGGCTTCCGCCCACCGCAGTACGAAAACTCCTCTAGCAAGCGGATTCCAGTTAAAGCGCTGCCAACGAGCCCACCAACCAGCCTCCAGTCCTCGCCGCCATCATTTTCCCTCCTCCGTCCGGCAAATCAAGGACTTTCCTTCCGAGAATCCCCTTCTCGTGTACTCCTGCGGCGTGCAGGATCCTTGGCGGCCCGGAATCACACGTGCGTCGATTCCCTGGAAGCGATTCTTTTTTGTTCCCTGGGGCAGCTGGAGGGCGGGGACCGCTCCGCTCCCGCGTGAGTCGTGACGCAAAGCTTTGAAATCTGACTGTTTTTTATTTAAAAAAGGGGTAATGACATACAGATATCTAACATATTCATATCTAACGATTTTCTACAAATGATATTTTTAAAATCTTATTTAATTCATATAAGATATATTAGGATTAGAAATACTATCTCGTATGTCCCTTTCAAATCTTATATTTGACATGTTTAGCAAATATCCAAACAATCCAGATAGGTAATATCGTTTAATGTACATGAAGAGATACAGGAACAATAATATAGAATATAATACAGATGCAATTACATCTTTATAGACTCATACAAAATATATATATCTAAAAATTCCCTATTCCAACGAATCTTTGAATTCAAAGTTTTGGGCTCTCGAATACCTGATTGGCCAATTAACTTCTTATAACATACTCTATCAAAGAGATTTATTTAATTATATTAATTTATAGCATCTTAAAATTAAGTTATTTGACCGAAGTCTAAAAAATAGTCAAAACCTTTAAGTTTTTTGCAAACTTATCTGTGGTGGTGTAATCCTGTTTGGGCCGGAGCCAAACGGCCTCCACTAGAGAGAAA